>OX621191.1:17048732-17663807 GCA_951640565.1 Petrophora chlorosata | reverse complement strand
ATGAATCGCTGCGTTGACGTACGTAAACCAACTTTTAAGAAACAAAATATAAAATAAATAATATATTTATATTCATAAATATAGCAAGAACAAAACGCAGCCTACATCTAACATTATTCATTGTCTTACATTATTTATTTACAGTCCTTATATTTTCCTTAAATTCGCAAACGAACCGTAACGGGGCCGGACCGGATTCATATTTATCGACTAGTTAGTCGCACGTGGGCATCACTATCTAGTACCATTGATTTATAGTGACGCCCGTGAGTTATCGATATGCCGACTCTATCGCCCCGCGGGTTTTCTTGATACTACGTAGTACCTTGTCATTATAATTTATTCATCAAATTTCTGAAAATGTGATTGTTTTTGACCGACTTTAAAAAAGGAGGAGGTTCTCAATTTGATTGTATTTTTTTAATGTTTGTTCCCTCAAAAGTCCGTCATTTATAAACCGATTTTGAAATTATAGCATCAAGATGCATATACATATACATTTCATCGATATTTGACATTGGACTTTGAAGATAGATCCAAATCAGGGAACCAGAAACTATGAGGATCATGGTCTAACAATACCCAGACAAGAAAAAATATTTGCGATTTTTTTCTTTGCACAAGCTGTTTTCCTATCGCGGCAATTGAACCCGCAAACACGGTGGTATATCAGATTTGAGCTATCCTGCCCAACCATTATACCAAAGATTTTTAATAAAAATGCTTAAAATCAACGCAATGTTAAATATTAACATTAAAACTGTAAGTTATGGTTAATAAACTATTATTATTATTATTCAATAAAATATTTGAAAGGAAAACAAACATTTATCATGAAAAGGTAGGAAAGTAAGGTATATTTAACATTTAAAGGGCTTGTTTACATAGAGCAAAATTTATAGTAATGAATATCAGATAAATGTATTTACTAGTTTCTCTTTGATAGCGTACCTAGTAACAGTTTCAATTAACAATAATCAAGCCCTCAGGTTCAAACCAGTTCAAGCCAGATTTCTCATAAATATCTAATCTGTTTCAGATTTACAGCAAAATTGTTTTTAATATAGATAGATAAACACTTTATTATTCAAATTCTACTAGAATATAATTAATTATGATAACGTAAACCATTATCGTATACAAACTGAAATTTAATCAAATTGTTATATATTATTATAATTTATGTACTAGACTTGCCTTGTATAACGGACTTAGTTACGTGGCCAATAAATAATTCTATTCTATTTGAGTACTAGTTAAATGTTAATGTAAGGTAACGAAAGCTGTTAGGTTCTCGGCTAATGGTAAGTAGCCAGCGAAATTACTGGTCATATGCATTGAACTATTATTACCTTTTAGTCTATGACAAATGACGCAACATGGCGTACGCCTAAAATATTGTTTAAATTAAAATTTTGAAATTTTTAACTAGTTACTCACCGATGGAAAGTTATTCCTTTACACTTTGCCGTATTAATGGAATTATTAGTGCGATATCTTAACACACACGAGGGCATAGTTAATGCGTTTGAACGTTTTTTCGTTTAAAAACAAACAAGACTTTGTCGCTCAAGAGCTAGCAAGCAACTGAATGACGTGCAGCCGGACGGCTGCACTAGAATTGAACACGGTACTGATGTGCAATGTCTTCTCTATACGTAGTAATAATAGCTCTATGGTCATATGAGTCTATTATATTCTATTATATTGATGTCTATTATATTGATGTCTCGGGGTGATGAGTGCAATGCGCACTGGTTTTCATGGTATTTAAAGTTTTGAGTGGCACTGCAATTGTTTAGGCAGGCGTGGCGCTTACTGTCAGGCGAAAGACTTGTTTTTCTCATCGGTCAGTTCCATTTAAAAAAACGTGAGTCATCTTCCCAGTCTCCCACTATAGTTAATCATTTCATTTTATAAATGCAAAAGTTTGTCAAGATCTTTGTCACTCAATCACGAAATGCCCTGAATGGAATTCATTGAAGGTACTTTCATCATCATCATCATCATCAGCCCATTACGTTCCCACTGCTGGGACACGGGCCTTCCCTCGTAGAGAGAGTATGGACCATAATGCACCACGCTGGCCCGGTGCGGATTGGTGGATGTCACATGTCTTCGAACTTTTGTGATAAATTCTTGGACATGTCGGTTTCCCCACGATGTTTTCCTTCACCGTTTTTAGAGCCAGTGTGAAATCCGCACATAACTTAAAAAAGTCAGTGGTGCGGGGCCCGTTGAAATCGAACTTGGGTGCGTCGGATCGAAAGTCGCACGTGCTCCCACTGAGCCACACTCGCTCAGAGAACTTTAGGTGCTGGAAAAGGACATAGGATACTTTTTATCCCGAAAACTGCGGGTGGAACCATGAAGTGCAGCTAGTACTAGTTAATATATAATACGTATAGACTCATATCAGCTAGTACAAACAAACCCACACAAGCATGGCACAGAATAATTAATAGTCAGTAAGCCATGGTATGCAAGCCGTTTGCTAATACACCATTCAGCTTACTGCGTCTCGCAACAATTTAAATGACTCACTCCTGACATTTCAAACACAAGCGCAAGACGCAGGTGCGAATTACTTGCATATCTCACTAGAGAGCTACGAGAGATTGTTGCTAACATTAATAACTATTCCTTACATAGCAAACATGAAGTATATAGGTAGCATGTGTTGATGTGCAGTATCTACAAGTGTTAAAAACTGACTAATTGATGAGATTGTAGTGGAAGTCCGATATAGAGTGATTTTTATGTTTTTCAGTGACGAGACGAGAAAGGAATTGCGTTTCATCTTTTGCGTTGGGTTCAGTTTAGCTACGAAATGGTCCTATATACAATACATATCATCTGGACCTCGAAGATACTTCAGTTGAAGTCGGTTTCTTTTTATAAAATTTATACTTAGCTGTGTATGTAATTGAGTGAAGAGACGAGCTGGTTGTTCACCTGGTGGTAATCAACACTCTTGCCCGTAACAGTACCACCCAGAGCCTCGACAATCTTCTGGAAAAGTCTTTAAGTGGAGTTCGCTTTCATTTCTAACTGATTAAATTAGGTACCTAGAATCAAAACAATTTCGCGAAAGTGAAAACATACGATTTAGATTTCTCCAGTCTTTGACCAATACCTCGTCCTCGGCATTACCGAGTCAAACTTTGTCTACCGGCCTTTTCCTCTGGCACATTATGCGAGCATGCAAGAGTTTACACTTGCATGCATAATGGACAAGTAGTAAATAACGGTGTAGTGCATTAACTGTGCTCGGACGTGCTCCGCTTGCACGAATTAGAGTGTGTGACCGCATGTAGCTTAATTGCTTATGTTAGTTGATATTTGGATTAATCGACCACACGTGGCTCAAACATTATATATTGCTATGTATAATGTTTGTACCTAATATTTATATTGGGCAAAGCTTGGGCATTACTCGTGGCCAGGTCTCTCGTATGCGGAAGGCCGTCTGGGTAGGTACTACAACTTTGCCAGTTATTCTGCCGCCAAGCAGTAGTGCGAAAGCATTACTTTGTTCCGGTTTGAAGGGCATTGTACTCAACGAAATACTTGGCGTTCTGATGTTTAAAGAAAGAAAATACATTTATTCAGGTCATCACACAACATACACTGAACATACTAAAATAAAGATGAAACAAAAACAATACATACAACACAGTGAAATGTCTCGGGGTGATGAGCGCAATTCATTGCTACGCAGTGCTTTTTATGGTAAGTTAAAAGTCCTGTGTGGCACTGCATTTGTTATGGGCAGGCATGGCGCTTACCATCAGGCGAACGACTTGTTCATCTCATCACTCAGTTCATAAAAATGCTTTATCAGCTTTAAGATCACATTTTTTGTGAGCCTACCTACAAAGAAAAAATACGATCAAAGAAATATGATCTTCTAACATAGTAGTTGTATAATGATACTGATTTCCACTTACATACCATTCGAGTATTAAAAAAGGATGGTAATGACTCCATGACGTAACAGCAGGCCCAGCGCACTCCGCACTGTAGGTAGGAAGCTACAAGTACATAGCCGGACACCGACGGCGGGTCGCGCGTCGCTACACGTGCCGCGTCAGAAGAGATAAGAGCTGTGCGATAGAAAGAGAGGCGCTCTGTAGGTTAATATGACTGGTAGGTATGCAGCGCTACGCGAGCTGTACCTATTGAATTTTATTGCGTCATAGCAAGAGTCGCTATTTGTTTAAATTTCTTTGCGGGCAGAAGCATCACTGCTTCTGCCCCTTAGTATAACAGACGCAGTGGCACAGTTCGCGTAGATATTTTAATAAATAATAATTATAATTCATTTTTCTTCTAAAAATAACTTGTCTATCTAAACCACACCGCCAACCAGTCACCACACCCACATTAATACACAATTAATAAAACACAATCACAATAATTGTGACAGAAATATGAGTTACGAACCATCCAATTACCCATCGATGCAATCAATTCTAATTCCGGGTGCCTCCAAACCTCAATTTTGTAGGATTAGGGATAGGTATAGTCTTGGCTAAAACTCGATATCTGTTCGAATAGTCGCTTCAAATATCGATTCATATTTTTAAAATCAATTTTCCGAATTAGACTGCCGCATATGCAATGGAACCGGAGATCTGTCAGAGCATGTGGTGGACACGACGCTTAACCAAAATGCTGAGATTTATTTTGGATTAAAGTATAGTATCAATATCAACAAGGCCATACTGCCAAAATTCTAGGCACGTCATTTCTTACGTAAAACTGTTTTTATTTATTTATTCTCTGTTTTAGGTACGCGGCCAACAGGACTGTTTATTATTCTAAGTAATTATAATGATGGCATGTATTCAAATAAAAATTAAGGCTTTACAATATTTAAAATCGAATAAGTTGTAAACACGTATTATTAGAAATCGATACCTTAACTAATTCGATTCTTCACTAAAACAATCGTTCATAGACAACCCTATCCTCAACTTCAATTTGATTTCGATAATGATATAAGCAAAATATGTGGGTGGCGCGTCAGCTACACAACATCTCGATTTTATCAAATTCTGTAATTGGTTTCTTATTTATGTTTGGCCTTTGCCCACGGCTCTGCCTCAGTGGGATTCAGTGAATACCGCTATAACGTAATAGCCACAATAGCCCGGCTACCGAAGATGGGAAGAATATGCTTACCACATCATTATTACTTTCAATCTATTTTTGAATATTCTAATTTGGAATATGTTTTAACCATTTACAAACTAGCTTTCCACGTCAGGGTTTTCTAGAGGTGTTCCCATTTTCTGTAGAGGGACCTGTCTCCCGAGAAAGCATATGTTATAGCAGTTAAAACGTTCTAGTGTTAATCATAAAGTTGGAGTGGTAGGCTCTGGCCGTGGTTGTAATACCACCCACCGAACAAAGCCATGCCGTCAAGCGACCTCTAGTCGTGTTTCGGGATGATGTTCGTTGAACCATCGGGGAGACGGGTCTGAGCACTGAGCCGCTCAACTGCCGTCTCTCTCTAGATCTATGGGCTCCATATTAGGCCACATCATCACTTCACATCAGGCGAGATAGTGGCCAAACATAGATCTATTAAGCGTAAAAAATATATTTTAATGTTATAAAACAAAACAAATGACAGCAGAATAGTGACGTGCCCCAACCCGTCTCATACCGCAACACGGACCGAATAATTCTTTTAATATCCGAAGTGAGCCGCCTCCCGGAAAATATTATTTTATTAAAATTGTCGGGGCAGGTGAGAGCCCCGGGGACTATCTGATACCGGAGCTAAATCAAAATAACTGAACATTTCCAACTCTGAGGAATATTCACTCGCGTTTCACTTTATTTCTTCCCTTTCCATAGGGTCGCCATATATCCCGAATTTTTAGGATTGTTCTGCCCTTAGTCCGGAATAAGGAAATGAAAATCAACCTGGCAAAATAACATTACATACAATTTGGATCGAAAGTGGACGGAAATGACGCGTGACTATTGGACAAGCCACTTTTAAAATTGTAAGTCTTGTGCTGTTATTCATTGTTTATCTCAATGCTACAAAAGGATTCGCCAGCAGCAAACAACGGACAAATACTAAATACGGTCTTGTCCAGAAACTTTTTCTGTCTTCTGAGTGGTAACCCTACTTCTGCATAATATTTTTTTCCTCTGTCGTCTCCTTTTTATTGATCTATTCAATCGTTAGAATGAATTTACTTGCGTAATGTGTTTTTTGGGTCCGCGTCGCGTTTTGCTTACCGAGAGTGCTTTGGTACGAAATTATCTGGATTATTTTTTTTTATGCTGGTAATGCCTCGCGCCATTTTCCTTGGGTTCGGGTTAGTAATAGGCTTGTTTTGTTTGGTAATGGCTCCTATTTATTTGAAATGTGCTCTGATAAGTATCAGGGGAATGAGCTTTGTCGTTTAGAGGTATACTTAACCTTGCAGTTCAGGTGATTTAGTAAAGAGACGTTTTTTGCTTTCTGTCTTGCTGCTTACCTTTCACAATGGGATGATTTGTACACTAGTCTCATAATAACACTTTCTTTATACTGGTAACACTTGGCAACCTTGACTTAGTACTAGACTTTTGTTATCGGCTAAAAATTAACAATGTGAAGTAAAATTGTGACGATAATTAGGACATATTCAAATTCAAATTCAAAATTCATTTATTTGCATTAACATAGGTGAAAAATACAATGTCCTCTCCATCCAAAGGTTGTGTGGAAGAGATAGCTTTGAGTGATAAGACCGCCCATTGTATCATTTTAGTTTGTAAGTTTGTCATTTTTCTAAATGTTGTTATGGTTTCTGATGGTGAAATAATAAAGAGTTATCTATTTTAATGTTATTAAAGATTTTAATTAATATTATAGATCGCTATGTTATAGCCGTCAGTGCCCCAATTCACTATGACAACTTGGCGAAATCACGTCGATTCCTTCATTAATAAACGACATATCTATGACGCATTCATATATTCACATATATGACGCGTCATAGAGAATACGAATTTCGCATTTGTAGTTTATTAATGAAGAAATCAACGTTTCCTTGAAGCAAGGAATCGCCAAGTTGTCATAGTGAATTAGGGCCCTGGTGTGCAAATTTTTATCACAATAAATAGAATAATAAATTAAGTATTAATAAAAAAATCGAAACAGCTACACAATACTACACACATATCCAAAACCTAAATTAAAAAGCAAAGCCACAGAATAATTAATAGTTTTAACATTGCCTAGAGTTGACCCATTGTCTTTATACCCTACTAGTCACCACATCATTTAGACGAACCGAAGCTTCCATGATAAGTTCGACCTCATCGTCAGAACACGGAGACACTACATTCATAATTGAGGCATATAATTATCATTGTCACTCAAGACATTCAAGTTAAGTTGTTGCTTATTATTTAGTCATTAAGAAACGTCCTGCAAGTCACTTAACTCGTAACATTATGAAAGTTTTATCTTGACTATTCAATACATTTTCGTCATTCCATCCGCGTGTCCTGTGCACTGCACTGCGCTTATCACCCCGAGACAAAAGATGTTGAGTCTCATAAAGCCCAGTAATATCTCTGGGTTATATTAAACTACCGTACCATAGTACATTTCTTCATAATCCATTCAGCCGTTAAGACATATTTGATTAAAACATAGGTAAAACAAAGGTGGCCTGTAAAAAATTGCGCATAGCGATAAGGCCGCTCATTGTACCACCTGTTTATTGACTATCTATTGTTTTTTCATCTGTATTTGGTATTAAATAAAGTATTCATTTATTGTATTTTTTATGGAACTGAGTAATGAGACGAGCTAGTTGTTCGTCTGATGCCTGCCCATTACAATTGCAGTGCCACCCAAACTTTTAAAACCATAAAAGTACTACGTAGCACTGCATTGCGCTCATCACCCAGAGACTTTAGATATTAAGCCTCAAAAGCAGAATAGCTAGCAAAGCGGTGGTATCTACCCAGACGGCCTCCCGCATACGAGAGACCTAGCACGAGTATAATAAGAAAAAGTGGAATTTCTTAGCCATTTAATTCGATATTCACTATTTCCATTAACATTAACCTAACATAATACAGGTATATATAAGGTAATACAGGTACCTACTCGTACTATCCCCGAGTAAACAGACATAAGGGACATCCCACCAGCAGTGTAGGCGGGTTGGGTAACCGCTCCCAGTTCAGTTCGCTGTCGGATCAGTTCATCAGTGTAAAAACACGATTCAATCAATGAGTACATACGGAACATTGCTAGAGTTACTGTAGTTACTTATTATTATTGTTAATACACTAGCAGCTTAAAGCTGATGTGTGTATGTCACTTCAGTGCACTTGCCCAATGTTTATCGAATCTATTTTTAAAAGAGTTCACTGTAGGAGCACTGTCTCTGGAAGCTTGTTCCACGCACTCACTACACGGTTCGGCAGGAAGTGTTTTCTGGGGTTGCTTGTTGGGTGCGTTACTAGTTTCAGCGAGTCAGCCTGTCAGTGACATATTGTTATAGAGTTTGTTAAGTACATATATTAGGTCCGGACGGGACTTATGTCGAGTCAAGGCCACAGAAAAATGCAGATTTGGAAGGCTCTATGTCAAGTCAAAATCTTTTTATTCAGCAGACGCACTTCTGAACGTTAAATTATCACCATGACTTTACCACCGTATCGGAAAAAGAACCACTACTCAGAAAATATGGCAAAAAACTGAAGGGCATTTTTTTAGAGATTTTGTTACATTTTTTTTTATGAAGACGACATTCATATGACAAGTGAGTTTAAATAACTTGCATCAAACGACACGAACAACGGATCTTTGTTACTTAATTACGCAAAAACTACTGAACAGATTTTGATAAAAAAAATAATGTAGGTAAGAACTTTAAGAGCTCTAAAAAAGGATATAGACTACTTTTTATTCCTGGAAACCGCGGGGCGCAGCTAGTACAGTAATTAACCTGACTACATCCCTTGCTCCAGGCATCCCTCGCTCCAGCTGTGTACCTGTTGTTTTTTGTTGCAATAAAGAATTTCTTATCATATCTTTTTTTTTACCCGTGCTATCCCACTGCTGGGCAAAGGTCTCTCCCAGGTCTTTCCGCGTCCGTCTTATTTTGTCTTATATAATTTAAGGAAAACGTTTTTATTATTGCTACCTATCGTTTTTAGTATTTATTATGAAATATTGAAATAATAGAAGCTATTTCTCCTATACCTTATTCCGCATAATTATAATCATGTAGTTAAGTACGTTGCGCCTCGTTCTTGTAACTAATATACATAAACATAATAATATGTAAACATATTGCAAGAGTTTTGATAAGTATAAAAATTCAAATGAGATGTTCAATAACAGCTATTGGACGGCTAAATGTTAGCAATAAAAAATATAAACGCTGAGAAACATCATTTCAAATATATCTAAATGACCAGTAAAATATATGATGAGTAACACTTGATCAGTAATAAAATGTCTTAACTGTTAGTATTTTTCAGCGACATCTTGGATTTTTTTAAAGTTAAATAAACGTTTCTTTACTAAATCAAACATGCCAAGCGTTGCTTAGATTTAATAAAAAAAAACTTTGTAACTTTCTTTAGTAAATTTTCCGAAGCTTCAGCGTCCAAACACACAGCGCTTGATCAGATTTATTTACATTCTAGCGTTAGGTAAATACGTAGAAAATACCTAGCGCTACAGCGCTTCCGGAATTTTTAATTTACGCGCCAATCGGTGCTTCAATATCCGCTCATAGCTCAGGCCGAATCGGCTAAAACAAGCAAAAATATGGACGAAAGCATACTGTTTTTTTAATAACACAAAAGAGGTATGATCTGTTCTGAATGCTGCTGCCGGATCATATCTTTTCCATAAATATTTAAAAGACATGCATGCGGCTTTCTGTAATCTCATGATTCTCGTTTTCTCAGTTTTCTCTGGTACAGGGTATCCGAGTGTCTTTTGACTAATTCTATATCTGCTTCTCACTCATAGGCTATTTAAACATTCGTTCAAGTGTGCGACTTATATATATATAACCAGAAGCACAAAAACTGCCTCAATAGATGACATTCAAGTTCGTTCTGACAAATTGGCATGCCATCGCCACCCGAAACCATCTCTCATTCAGCAGAAGTAGCAAAACCTCCAGAATAAAAACATTGACACTGCGTCAGACCATTTGCTACAAGAACGCCGTAGATTATACCCGAAAGTGCTGGCAACATTTCTAACTTCGCCATAACGATATTTAGAACACTTGAGCCCATCCCTTGGTGGATAATGCGTAAAGATAAGCGCATTATTTATTATTATATTCTTGAAACGGCGCTTCGGTCACAATAAAGAGACAGTATGGATATTGCCGCACTCAAGTCTGAATAAAATACCTCTCAAGCGAGGGCTGCCGTTGATGTTATGTGACTGGAATGGGTGCCGTGAAGCCCATGATGTATATGATGATGTTTATGCCCTAAGACCCGTCCAAGGCGGAGTGAGGGGAAACTAAAAGGCGGAAAAGTATGTTTACTTATTCTTAATGGATATTTCTTCAGATATTTGCATACCGTGTCACCTAACATAACGTGTGTGCTGTGCTTAACTCAATTGGAATGATAATGTGTGCTTTCCTTGTGAAATTGTTGAGGTAGTTACGATGGACAAATCAAGGTTCAAACATTTGTCAAGCTCATTGACGACACCTCTTTTTCCAAGATAGCCAAGCAGGAATCCCTATAGGTAGACATATGTATGTACGTATCAACCGATGTAATCTACACAAGCGCAAAACCCATACTGATTTATATTGTATTTCGACACCGTTCTCGCGTCAACTATGAAATTTTATGCATTGCCATCTCGATATTCCCAGCTGTCTACTGCAGACGAAGGGGCCATGTCGAAATATTGGTAATACGTTCAGTCAGCCTGACAGCTTATAAGCGGAATAGCATAATACGGAACGAAGTCGGGGGCAGACAACTGTATCCGTGGGCAAATAGCTTGGCAATGGTGATGACGTAATGTAAATTAGTTCGGTAGTAGTGTTCTTAGTAGGTATGCAAAACTTTAATAGGAACATAAAATCTTCAAGGCACCTATTAACCATGGTTCAGTAAAAAAGTTTTGTTTTTCAAGGCTATATACTACCGTTAAATACCTACTGCTAGGACAAGAGCCGTCTCTCAGTAATTTCCTGATGCCGAATGTACCATAATCCACTCGGGCTTAATGCGGCTTTTCTGTTTCGTTTGCCATTTTTATAGTGAATTGTGGCTTTATTTCATGTTTATTGTTACAATATTGTTACTGGGAAATTCACTGATCATAAACTACAAATTTCTACCTCTGGAATACTAGTAAACATTTTTGTCGAGACGCCACGAATATTCTACGAAACTCAACCAATTTACATGTTATTTAAGTCCTTGAACCTGAACTACCTCGGCCAGAAAATATCAAGCTAGACTACCCATAAGTATTCCGGTTTTGGTTCTAATCCAACCGAGTCGCCAAAGGCAATGCAAATATCGTGTTTATATTGTGCACTAAGGCGAGTATATTTCGATCTGGGTTCAGCAGCGTACGTGAGGCTATTCCCGGCTGCTCTCGGTAGAGCCGAGCAAATCGACAGCCCGCCTGCGTGCCCTGCGTCCGTCCACGCCGTGCCCTGTCGTGTCGCTCTGGTAATAAACCCCATTGCAATGACAATCGTAAATCATAACGCGTTATTCGCATGTTCGGCGACAACAACGGTCTGTTTGCGCTTTCAGCGCTGGATCCTTGGCATATATCGTGTTAGCGTCACCGGCATTACTGTACCATATTTATAGCTTCGAAGCACTAATCCGGTGATAAACTGCACCGATGCAGCATCAATGCAGGATTTACTGAAATAGTTTGTACAAAGATGTCCTCGCCAATAGCGGGGTCGTATCCGGCATTGTCTAGCGTCCTTTGTTCGGCGCCAATTAGACGTAAGTTGGAGCGACCGCGGCACCTCGGCGCTGGAAGTAGCGCTATTATTGCTTAATAGATTATGGCTCACGGGCGCCGCCGCGCTTAGCCCCGTGCTTTGTCTCCCGGGATAGCTACATAACTCGAGAATATCCTCGTTCAGTTTGTAATATTCCAGACAGTATCGGGAATATGGGAATAAATAAACGATTATTTTCCGGGAGCACAAACCGTGTAATTGCTAAGCCACCAAACTTCTACAACTACCTTATATATAAATATTAATAACTAACTTACATCTACCTACATATACCACATTCCTCCACACTAAATTCATAACAATAACTTAACTAATTACTTATCTAACATTATTACAAGCGGTGTCCACTGTGTGTGTGGGTGTGTGACTGGTCCTAGTGCGACACATACCTATAACTAGCTAACTATATGTATAGTGTAGAATTATCGACATAAGTATACACGATTACCTATTAAGTTAGTTACATCTTATGCTTACAACTTACATACATTTTACATTTTGTAATTAGGCTTATTAAGTTTACATTTCCGTATAGGTCGCGGTAGGCGAGGTTCAGGAATATTATTGTGTCGGGGACTCTGGGTAGGCTCACGGGGTCGAGGCGCACCGGCTCCGAGCGAGACCTCGACCTGCTGCGCCTGCTCCGACTGAGGAGATGGATTTAACGAAACCGGGAGGTCAGAGGCCACGGGTGACTCACCCTCGACAACTCCTTCCTCCTCAACTAAAGTCTCCGACAAGTCTGTTTGTTTATGCTGGAACGAACGCTCAGAATCAGGGCAGACCAAGGAACTTCTACTCCTCCGTTTCAATTGGTCGACATGACGATGTACTTGAACGTCTCCTCCCTCACTAATAACCCGGAAGTTAGACGGGCCTAACCTACAATCGACTTTACCTGGTACCCACTTTTCTCCTTTCAAATACTGACGATACCAGACGTCGTCCCCCGCGCTCAGCGCCCTGCTCGCGCCGCCCGCGCTCTCCGCCTGCCGCTGCTGCACGCGGCTCACCCGCGTCTCCCTGTCTGGTTTCAGCGCATCTAGCCTGGTACGCAACCGCCTACCTAACATAACCATAGCGGGGCTCTCGCCTGTAGATACATGTTCAGTATTTCTGTAGTAAAGCAGGAACGTACACAAAGCCTTAGGTACTTCCTGCTTTTCGAAAACCGCTTTTTTTATAACCCGTTTTAATGTTTTCACTGCATTTTCTGCGGCACCGTTAGAAGCAGGGTGATATGGAGCTGTAAAAATGTGTTCAATACCAGCATTTTTAATAAATGATCCGAACTCGTTACTCGTAAAAGGAGGGCCGTTATCCGTAACTATCTGCTTTGGGAAACCCCAACGGCTCCATAATTCCGTTAATTTATCTATACTCCAGTTGGCCGCCGTACTGGGTACTTGAAATATCTCTAACCACTTTGACATAGCGTCTACCACGACAAGGTAAGTTTTGCCAAAAATGGGGCCTAGGAAATCTAGATGTAGTCTCGACCAGGGCCGGCCGGGCCAGGCCCAGGGCCGCGGCGCCTGGCGCGGTGGCGCGTCCGCCTGCGCCGCGCACGTCGCGCACTCGCGACACATAGCTTCCACCGCTTCGTCTATACCGGCCCACCATACATAGCTACGGGCCAAGGATTTAGACTTAACGATGCCCATGTGAGGCTCGTGTAACATTTTTAAAACCCGTTCCCTACATTTTTCAGGTATCACTATCCTATGCCCCCACATAACACAGCCTAACTCCTCGTACAGTTCCTTACGTCTATTAAAATATGGCTGTAACCCGACGATTTCACATTCTGATGGCCAACCGTCCCGAATGAAGCCCAGTAATCTACCTAAAATCGGGTCTCGCCCTGTATACCTTTTTATTTCATTGTAATCTAACAATAACGCGTCCTGAGCGAAGTGTAAATGTGTTTGTTCTGGTATCACGGGTGAAACCGGTTCCTTGCCGTGCATCGGTAACCTAGACAAGCCATCTGCGGAATTGTCTCCTGTCTTAACATATTCTATTTTGTAAGTATATGCAGATAAAATGATAGCCCACCTTTGCATACGACTAGCCGTCATTGTTGGAATGCCATTATTTGGGCCGAAAATAGACACTAAAGGCTTATGGTCCGTTCGTAAAGTAAATTGCCTACCATACAGGTATTGATGAAACTTTTTCATGCAAAATATTATAGCCAGCGCTTCTCGATGAATTTGCGAGTAGTTTTTCTCCGCGCTGGTAAGTGTTCGCGATACAAACATCACCGGCCGCTCCGCGGCCGCTCCGCTCCCGCTCGGCTGCGATAACACCCCCCCGATCCCCGTCGGACTTGCGTCACATGTCACAACAAGTGGCCTATTCGGACAATAATGGGCCAACACCTGTGAACTTGTCAACACCTTCTTAATTCCATTGAACGCACTTTCACATTCCTTTGACCAATTCCATTCCACGCCTTTCTTAAGTAAGTTATAAAGTGGAACTAATATACGACTAAAATTCCTGACAAATTTAGCAAAAAAGTTAGCTAACCCTAAAAATGAACGCAGCTCTGGAACGTTCTGTGGCTGTGGAATTTTAACTACTGCTTCAATTTTGGCCGGATCAACCTTAATGCCCTCTTTTGATAAAATATAGCCTAGGTACGTCACCTCCTCTACTAAGAAGACACATTTACTCTCCTTCAAACGCAAACCGCTCGCTAACATGCGTTTAAAAACAGCTTCTAATGCTTCTAAATGTTCCTGTCTGGTTCTCCCCCCGATGATGACGTCATCAATAAATACGGCTACGTTAGGTATATTCTGCAATAAATTCGTCATGATTCGTTGAAAAATGCCGGGACTAGAAGACAAACCAAAAACTAACCGATTATAGCGGAATAGGCCTCGATGCGTATTAATAACGGTATATTTCTTAGACTCATCTAGAACAATTTGATTGTACGATTGAGAAAGATCAATTTTACTAAAAAATTTAGCTCCATTTAACGTCATAAGTACATCATCAATCTTCGGCAGCGGGTACCGATCGACCACCAAAACAGGATTTAAAGTTGCCTTGTAATCTACACAAACCCTGAGCGATCCATCCGACTTGTTGACCGGTACTAACGGTGACGCCCAGTCGGAGCAGTCGACGGGCTCGATGACTCCCGCGCGCAGCATGGTGTCCAGCTCGGCGTCGACGCGCTCGCGCAGCGCGAACGGCAGCGGCCGCGCGCGGTGGTACACGGGCACGGCGCCCTCGCGCACCCGGAGTGTCGCCTCGCCCCCCGTGAACCTCCCCAGAGTCCCGTCGAACAGCTTCTTATATCTGTTTAACAAAACATTTATGTTATCGCCTATCTTATCATTATTTATGCTGTTGCAGTGTAGCATAGGAATTTGTATACCTAATTCGCTAAGCCATTGCCTGCCTAATAATGACGTCGTTCCGCCTTTAATTATAAAAAGTTCTAGCTCCTTGACCAGGCCTCCATATTTCACTGTCGGTTTTATAACACCCAGTGGCCGAATATTTGAACCATCGTAAAATTTTAAGCACAGATTATAGGGAATAATTTCATTGTCTTTAAAATGTTTCTCATAAGTAGTTTCACTTATACAAGATATGGCCGTCCCTGTATCAATTTCCATGTTAATGATTTTATCATCGATAGAAACTTGAAGACTCACCGGCCTGTAGTCTCTCAAACTCAACTGGTGCAGATCCAGGTTCTCCTCCTCCGGGCTCCAACTGTCCCCTTCCGGATCAGCGATTCCAAAGTGGAATCCTCTGTCGCCGGCCCTTCTCTGAGCAGTCCCGCTTTGCTTGTAACTAGAATCCGTGTCGGCGCCCCACGCCAAGCACACCCTCCGCAAATGTCCCGGCTTTTTGCACCGGCTGCAGACGTAGTCTCGGAACCTACAGCTCCCGTAGTCGTGAGTCGTCGCTCCGCAGCCCTTGCAGTTGAACTGCCTTCCAGACGCTGCCCGCGTCTGTCCCGCCGCCAATTGTTGACGGCCGCCACCCTTTCCAGACTCCCTACGCGCTGAGCCCGCGCGCCCGCTCGTCCGCAGCGCATGCAACGCACTGCTCGCCGCTTCCGGTACATCCCGTACCTCCACCGCGGCCGCATCCCGCTCCGCCGCTTCCAGTGAAGTCGCAACTTTAACCGCCGCGGCAAAGGTTAAATCGTCGTCCTCAGCGAATAACCGTTGACGGATGACGTCACTCTTCAAACCGCACACAAATTGGTCACGTAAGTTCTCGCACAGCCCCCCACTTATAAACTTGCAATTCCGAGCCAATTTCTTGAGCTCCGCCACGTACTCACAAATGTTCTCCTCTGCTTTCTGCCTCCTCTGCCGGAATCGATATCGCTCAGCGAGTATTGACGGAGTCGGTTGAAGATGATGACGCAACAATTCACAGGCAGCCGAGTACGTCAATTCCGACGGTTTCTTGGGACTCGCCAAATTCAGTAGAAGCTCGTACGCTTCATCTCCCATAATCGATATCAGAGTAGGTAATTTAAGGTCCTCATGGATTGTATTGACCTTAAAATACATCTCCAGCCGGTCTGCGTACGATGACCACACGCCGCTTTTTACGTCGAACTCGCTAATCTTGCCAATCGACATGATTAAAACACTGCACTGCACGTATCCAATTTGAATCTCGTCGCCAATGTAATATTCCAGACAGTATCGGGAATATGGGAATAAATAAACGATTATTTTCCGGGAGCACAAACCGTGTAATTGCTAAGCCACCAAACTTCTACAACTACCTTATATATAAATATTAATAACTAACTTACATCTACCTACATATACCACACAGTTCGCCAGGATAAATAATTTGAGCGGGCGCTGTGGCTTGTCTCTACAAAGGCATTAGGGTGGCCATGTTGCTACAAGCACTAACTGGCACCGCATATGGGCTGTATCAAAACTGCTGTACATGATGGCGACTACGATTTCGGTAAGATATTGGATGAGTAGGGGATGCGAAATAGACGGACCTTAGTATGAATTTCTAGAAATCCTCACATAGTTACGATTATGTTTCGTAACGGTTAGAACTCGCTTAAAGGTAAGCCCGAAGACATACAATAACCTCACATCAAGCCCCGCTTACACTCAACAAAGCCTCATTGAAAACACTCCACCCTGAAAGCCTTCCCACGTGGTAACCTCAACGATTCGGGATCATTTTTCACTCTCTCCACATCCTCAGGTGGTGTGTAAGTGTGCGCGAGTATTTGTTTTGAGTGACGTCTGGAAAATATAAATCAAGAATAACTCGGCTCTTACAAGCGGCTTTAGAATTTACGTGCTCGGCTTTTTAATGACGCATTTGCTTAGAAGGTGTATAATGAAACTGGAGGGTAAACTCGTAACATGGTGGAAGTATTAATGTTAGGCGTGTTTATGTGTTTGCGCGTATCGGTGCGGAAGCGTACTTGTTCTTTGTTTGGTTATGACGATGTGATTTTAATGTCTTGGAGCTCGGAGGCAGATGCGACTTTGTAATGGAACAATTTCGTGTAAGATTCTTGTAACAGTGGATGTTTTAGATCTGAAAACAGATATTTCACGCCTCTTATAGATCTTTAAAAGAGTACTAAATACGAATCTGAAATAAATTAAAAATGTTCATTATTTTTGTAAGATAACGTCTCTGTATTGGTATAGGTAATATTGAGCAATACAAGAAATAAATTAGACATGGGGCAAATAAGGAAATATTTAGAATGTGCGGAAAAACAATGGGGCGAATGCGGAACGAACCTTATAAACATCTAGCTCCTATAGGAGCTTATGAAAGCTATAGCTTTCATGAAGTCAAATATTTCAGTAAACTAATTTTGCACTCAAAACCGCACTAGCCATCACAAAAACACTGTGAAATTAGCATAAAATACAGTTAGCAACAACCACCCGACGTGGCCCATGCACTAACTAGTACATCCCTCCCAATTTACTGCAGCGAGATAGCTGCACAATGCGCATTGCGTTTTGTTAAAATTCTCGTGTCACGTCAAAGAACAAAGAGCTATTTATCTATTAAAACACTAAAGCCCGACCACCCGACTACCCGACCACGTAGCCCGACCGGTGTCCACGGTACACGCGTACGCCAAAAAGCACAAAAAGGTGTCGACACGTCGTGTGCGCGACGCGGGACTGTCTCAGCTGAAATATGGCAGCTATGTGGAAGTAGTCAGGATAGGGCACGATGGGCCGCTTGTCTGGAGTACTGTAATGTCTTCGTATGATTGTTCGTGATATCATGGACAGGGTTCCGGCTGAAATTCAGTGCTAAGGTACTTAAAAATACCTTAGCGTATGCTGAGTCGGAAACATTTCCTGACATCGCGCAACATTAAACTGTGTTTATTTATTGTTTATATTTTACTCTTACTTTAGTATGTTCAGTGTAATGTTGTGTGCCGTCTTGAATAAATGTTTTTCTTTCTTTTTTTATAGTAAAGTTGCGTTTGTACTAGCCAAATTAGTAAAACAAACAATAGCCTCTTCTATCAAAATTAAAAAAGACTTGGTTTTTGATTTACCTATGAGTACAAGAAATTTGTACTTTTTCTCAAAAATGTCATTTGTACTCAAAACATTATGTAGTTCAAAACTAAGATGTATAAAAGTATTATTTAATTTTTTCCAGCTATCGGATTGGGTCAATTGAAAAATGGATCATCAGTCAATCTCCAAACCAGTAATGGTGACTAATCACCGCTCACCTCATCCCATCTAAGTTAGCAGTCGGAACAGTCACTTTCCCCCAGGTTAAGGCCTGACTCCGTCCACATCCCGGGGTCCCTGGTTTGCGTATCGCGGACATCCCATAATTTATTTAAAACGGGACTATGCAGTATGTTGTAAATGGATTTTATACTTTTATAATGAATTGAAACGCCATGTTTGTAACGCGTGTAATGAAACGATTTATGGTTGTGTGAGTGGTGCTATATCGGGTTATGTTTTAATTATGGCTGCGGGAATCTAACCTAATTAGTAATTCCTTTTTTTATTACAGCTTTTTGATAATAAATCTTTCATTTTTCCATTAAGAATAGTGGTTGAATATTTTGAGATAAATAAATCTATCAGTAGTAAGTATATAAAGTTGATAACTTGTTATTAACATTCAATGTACGAACATTAAAAAGACTCGTTGGTCCAATGAGCTATCGTGTCGCTAAAATTGAACTCTTCCAGGATGAAAATTATTATTTAAAAATGGACAACCTAAAAAATCGTGAATACATACGAATAATAAGCCAATCTTTCAAAATCACATTTCTTGACCCAGTTTTGGTAACTACGTAAATAGATAGACTTAATTGCTAAACATCAGCAAGTACTAATCAGCATAACAATAGGCGGTCTTATCGCTCAAAGCAATCTCTTCCAGACAACCTTTGAACAGAAAGAACTAACATAATGTGGAAGGACGGTGGTTTTTTCGAAGTGACTACAGATAAAATTATAAATATAATATATAGGTATAGATATAATATCATCAGATATACGTACGTACCTACGTACCTACCTATGTAGATAATTGTATTTGTGGCGAATACAGCAATAAAGCATACGAATAATAAAGCAATCTTACAAAAAGCCAGCTGGTATTTTGTGAAAACCATATATACCTACGTCTTGAACTAGTTCTGTCGGTAACTACGTACATATGTAATCTATGTATGTGTATATATACATGAGTATATCCAGAGCGAAGGTAACGTTAATAAACGACACACATGTTTCCTGCCGTCTCAGGTGCTACTGTTTCGGGCTATTGCCCTGACAAAGTGGGCTTTTTACCCTGAGCCCGAGTTACTGGATTGATGTATCCTTTCGTTGATTGGAAGGTTTCCTTCAGGGAGAGGAATGTTGGTGAATAATCTTCTTTTGCTATCGATAATTTACTGTATCTGGTCTGGAGAAGGTTACACCGAGATTTATGGCTAAGAGAAGCAGAAAATAAAGTTCGGAAAGGTTCTTATCGTGTACCCGAAAAGCAACACAGAGTTATGCAAAGTATCAAAAGTGGAGTGCTCATATTAGATTTTGTTTCGTTAGGATGCACTCAATTATTTTAGATACTCAATACATTTTGTACAAAGAATATGTACAAAAGTAAAGAGATGCTCTGGAGACACTCTTGAGCGTAGCATCGGGCTTAGATCCTTTGATCAAATTTAATTAAGAATGTCTTTGTTGATGGGACGCTGTCATTATCAAGACACAGGTCGAACTTAAGATTTTGTCAAGTGGTTATTTATCTCTGCCTTAAAGTCTATACCAATTTTGGCCTCAGCTTATTCGCCTAAGTAAAGCATCTGATATTAAATTCTGTTTTGACACGAAACTTCGAGATTTTCACTGCGCGCTTACTTTACACTTTTATCTATTTTTTTTTTTATATATCCTCAATTCATTCCTTTTATCTCGAATACAAATGACTAATTTATATTTTTTCTTGTTCCAGACAGTGCTATCGAGAACACCATTTTCATCTCACCCAAAATGGCAACGGTAAGTGAAAATATGTAACGTATAATAAGACCCCTAAAGTTTATTAGTATTAGACGACTTCAAAAAAGGGAAGGTTCTTACGCTCAAACCATACTGAAACTACAAAAACATTAAAGGTTTATTTATACCCTTCATTAACTTAAATAATTGATTTATACATTAAAAATTGCCAAGAAAACCGGAAATCTGCGCATGGTAAGCCGACGGTACCTACTGATGATAAAACGCAAAGCCCCGCTTCAGACATTCGCTTACTCCGGAAAACTTTCAACTACCCGCATGTAGTTATAGCTAAGTACAGACTATCCATGACAGATGCCTTTTCGTTTTACGAGCCCCAAGAAAGGTCCGCATTTTGTACAAGTATACCCGTGCGTAAAACTAGGAGCCCGATATTGCGACATCTGACGTCCGATCACCCTGAAATATCAGTCAAAGCTCGCAAATTACCGGCTTTATTCCTCCTCCCCTCAAAAGGGGACAGATTTCATAAAATACTTTAGAAATAGCGACATTCCAAACGGACTTTTACAACACTAATTACGCGTTGCGTACAGTTGGGGACCGAATTCTTTCTATTTGCACAAATTCGTCAATTACTTTTCTTGGGGAGAAAGAATACACATAAATTAGAGTTCTTTTGTTTCTTTTATATCAAAAGGCGGGAAGTTTTGAAATCTTGTTTACTCTTATTATTAGGAGTTTTCTCTTTGGTCATGGGGAAATTGCTATTCGCCTTTTTGTTGTGTCTTAAATCGGACCTCGTATTATTTTTTAATTTGGAGTGTATCTGACGCGTAACTTCACCTCGAGCGCACCTCCGACCGCAAATAATGAAACGTCTAAAACAAAGGGAATAAAGGAGAAGTCCGGAATAATATTTACGCGTTGGTTCTCGGTCGGAAACAGAATGTTAGACTTGAATTTTGGGGTTTTTCCCGGTTTTTCGGACAAAGTTCGGGGACTTTTCCTTCCTGACTTTGTAACGCGATTCGGACCACGAGCCTAAGTTCGCGCGGTTTCCTCTTGTCTTTTGAATTTATGTATTATAATAACCGGGAATGGATATCATGAACAAGGTAAAATGATTTTTGAAACATTTCCTTTGTTGGTCTCTGAGAGGCTTTTTCTGATTCGTTTCGTTTCTGCTCGTTCGTGGTAATTGAAAATGTTTAAATTAGAAACGAGCGGCATCACAAAGAAAAGCTTTTTCTTTATGTTTATCACGGGTGTTGCGATTGTACTCCTTTGAGCCGTTTGTTTTCTTCCTTATTACGGGGAGCGATAGCAATACGTACAAATTAAGTTGAATCTTTTTACCGGTTTACTACAGATTCGGGACTTAAACATTGTTTACCTATCAACATCATTATCAACAAAACTGAAGCGCCATGTAAATATGTAGTGTAATTCCGCTGAACGTATATATTATCATATATAATTATTTATTTATGAATATATAAATATTTAAATATATATAGTCAGCGGAATTACACTAGATATTTTCATTGCGTTTCAGTTTTGAGATGAATTTCTGCAACGTCACTCCTGATTCCATTAGAATCATTATCAACCTTCATCAGTCTCTGCTGTACATAGGCCTCTCCTCAACCACGCCACTGAGTTCAATCTTCAGCTTTCCTTTTTCAGTCACTACCAACCACTCTGCGTATATCGTCGCTCCATCTAGTCGTAGGACGTACACTGCGTTTGCCGGTTTGCGATATCCACTCTAGAACACGTCTACCCTAGTGTTATCTATATTTTTTCTAGTATTGAAAGACCTCCGAACTTCTGTCTCTAATGCAAGACAATAGACGTCCTAGCATTCGGATCCAGTTCTAACATAACAATAGATAAACGTCTGCCTGCACGGACGCGTGTTTGTTCAACACTTCCTAAGTCCCTTTCTCCTTTACATCAATGAATAGGAGAGATCTTTTGTCATTCGTGACAAGATTTAAGAACTTAGTTTTTGCTTTACCCGTATGCTTTACCTAATTTATTATCGGTATGTTAGCCGATAACTTCTGCTTGAAGATAGTAATCTTCAAGCAGAAGTTATCGGCTAACATAAATAGTGTAGCTAGATATAGATGTAGCAAATCTATACAATTGGGTTCATTGGTGATGACGCGCTAATCGAGTCAAGACTCCACAGTCTTGAACATCGACGCAGAATTGCCAGTCTATCAGTTTTATATCGGATACATTTCGGAGAGTGTGCGTCGGAAATGCACCAACTAATTACCCCAACCTCATTTTATCATCGGACTACAAGACGTACGGCAATACGCCACCGTTTCATGGTGGACATTCCTCCCGCGCGTACTAAGCGCTTCGCTTCCACTTTTATTATGCGTACTGCTAACGAGTGGAACTCCCTACCAGAGTCAGTCTTTCCCGATAGCTATAATCTGGGAATCTTCAAGTCTCGAGTGAACGGGTACTATCTTGGTAAGCGTGCTAGATCGTCGACCGCATCGTCGCTTACCATCAGATGACATAGTGGTCAAACGCAAGCCAATTAACAAGTAAAAAAAAACAATTTAGAGGATTAGTTTATGAGAATAATTCATTTTATAACAAAACAAAATCTGACTTCAATTCTGTTGTATTTTCGATGTCCAAGGTCGATGAAATTTATATGGGACTGCCTTGTAGCTATACTGAATCCAACGCAAAAGTCTTCTTTAAATCGGTTTATAAATGACGGAGTTGTGAGGTAACAAACTTAAAAAATACAATCGAATAGAGAACCTTCTCTTTTTTGAATTCGGTTAAAAATGCACCCGATGTTTCCTCAGAACAAAACTTGTCCACTGCAAAGGAAAAGGTACCTACTCTGAAGGTCCCAAAATTATGCCACACCTGTATGTACCTGTATGTTTCATCTATGTATAAATCGTAGTCTCTGTTTGAAACTTTATTCAAGCGTAGTCCAAACAAGTCACGTAGACAATCAAGCCAGCAAAATTATTGGGCCTCATAGGCCCAGTAATTTCGACTTAATATCTGATGTCTCGGAGTGATGCTAGACACTGCTTTTTTATGGTATTTAAAGTTCTGAGGGGCACTGCAACTGTTATGTGCAGGCGCGGCGTTTATCATCAGGCGAACGACTCGTTCCATCACTCAGTAACACAAAAAAAAGCATCGTAGCACCCTCTCAATTCCACGCTCATCATTCGTAAGATAACTTTAATTACGGCCACCAATAAATTACCCCGACAAATTGCTTACCACCGATACGTTATCTATGGATTTTTGTTAGCCCCCGGCCGCGTCATACATCAACTAGATAAAGTAAATGACTACCCCTGAGCCCCTGATCATTTGAAACTTGGGAAGATGAATGGGTTAATTAGAACGTTTTTTTTTTTGTTATTGTCAGCCAGTGTTGACATTTTTGTTATCAGCCCGATTAAAGTTAGTTTTCATACAAGAACATGTTGTTGTAATGTTGGAAACCCCGTCAAATATAATGTATTATATTGATCATTTGCTTATTAAAGTTAGCGAATAATGAATCAATAACAAGATATTTGTTGAAAAATATATTTTTCAAGACAAGCTTTTAACATATTCGTAATCGGAACCGCAAGCAGATTAAAACAAGCCCAAACACTAGTAATTTACGTATTACGTATTACCTGTTAAGGAGTTCCATTGCCCACCTTTCGTCTCCATTATTATCGGCTCAGCTGGCTGTTGGAGGAGGAGCGAGTGTGGCTCAGGAGCGAGTGTGGCTCAGTGGGAGCTCGTGCGACTTTCGATCCGACGCACCCGAGTTCGAATCTCGTTTGCCCCGCACCACTGACTTTCTTAAGTTATGTGCGGATTTTAACACTCGCTCTAAAAACGGTGAAGGAAAACATCGTGAGGAAACCGGCATGTCCAAGAATTTTCCACAAAAAAAGTCAACCATATGTGACATCCACCAACCCGCACTGGGCCAGCGTGGTGGATTATGGCCCATTCTCTCTCTATAAGAGAAGGCCCATGCCCCAGCAGTGGGAACGTGATGGGCTGATGATGATGATGACAGCTGGCTGTTACCATAATATTGCATTGTCATCGGACTTTGACAAGTATGCAAAATTTCAACTCCGTAGAATAAGAACGTACGTAATAGTTAGTATTATTTGATAAGAGGAAGTGGTTCCGATTCAAATTGGAAAATTTGACCCAAACAAACATTGCAACTTAAATAAAAGCTTGAAAAAATAATAATAAATCTCTAAACTGGACAGAGATAAAGCTATCTTCAAACATATCCAAAAGGCATTCACGCTTCTAGAATTTTTTATCAGCTTGACTAAGTAACCAATTCTCGACTGAAAGCGTCCTAAAAGGGGCTCGCCCTTCGTAAGTCACCCTCGTCAGTTTCTGTTCCCCTGGTACACGGTAGTCAGATCGCGTTCAAATGAGAGTCAAGACTTCGGAAACGCACAGGGGAAAACGCATCTGGCACTGCGATTGTGGCACACCCCTTCGCGTGCTAGTTTCGTAGATCTCTTTGACCCTTCTGAGACCCTGGTACGTCGGTCGTGCGTGAACGAAAGCATTTGGGATATTTTCCTGTTACCTTTCTTGTACCAGAGAATATACGTGATCTAAATATAGTAGGAATATTGTCAATAAAACGGATGTCGTATAATTGAAAATTATACAAAAGGTAAATAGTATTTTGGAAAAAATTGTTTCTATCTTTAGTCTCAAAATTCTAAAGCTACTCGTAGCAAGCAGTAACAAAGTGTCAATACCAATAAAATAATAAAAACGGTTAAATAATGTATTTTTTTATGTTACTGAGTGATGATACGTGCAAATTGTTTCCATTGGTAATATAATGTTGTCGCCATTGGTAAGCGCCACACCAGTCCATCACAATTGTAGTACCACCCAGAACTTTTAATACCATAAAAAGCACTGCGTAGCACTGCATTGCGGGCATCGCCCCGATACATCAGTAAGTCTCATATGCCCAGTAATTTTGCTGGCTACAATGCCCTTCAAACGGAACACAGTAATAAATAAAATAAAAAATATTTATTTCGGATAAACCCATAGTCGTGTTAGTAGCAATTTTTCCTAAAACCTATGTTATTGGTTAATTTGTTAAAAAAAATATTGTGTTAAGTTGTGTAAGTTAATTTGTTAAATTTGTTAGTGGAAAAATACATGACATTATTTGGTCCTGCTCGCTGCTACAATACCTATCCAGTATCTCTGGATAGGACAATCAAAGCGGATGCAATCATTTTTAGAACACTGTTGGAGCTACCTCGTAGACAGTGATAATGCTTGCGTACTACTGCTTGGCGGCAGAATACGTACAATTAGTATAACAGAAGTTAATTAGGACATAAGTTGTATTTATGATATTGCTAAGTGTACATTTTTTCCCAATATTTGAAATTCAAACAATAAAACCTGTATTCCTGACTTTAATACTATTGCTGGCTTATTAAACGCCTATCTATGACCAAAGATATAAACTTCTAAGCCCCATCTCTATCCATAAGCTAGCCTTTATAGCCTTTCTACGGAATGAGCTTCCATTTAAGATTTTAGGGTTTTTTGGTCATAATATGATAAGCTTTGATAAGGGATAATTTATTTTGGTTCAGTGGTTCCTGGGCATCTAGAAGTACCTAACTTATCCATACTTATATGTAAAAGCTTTTATTTAGTTCGGTGGCCTGGCTGGCACATTTTTGAAGCAATTGGATAACCAATTTGGCCATCGGCGAAGAAAACCGGCATGTTCAAGAATTAATCACAAAAATTCAAAGACATGTGACATCCACCAACCCGCACTAAGCCAGCGTGGTGAAATATGGCCCATCCTCTCTCTACGAGGTAAGGCCCTTGTCACAGCTGTGGGAATGTAATGGGCTGATGATGATGATGACGATTTCGCCATATAGACAGCCCAAATGCCTGGAGCATTTGGCCCACCTCCAATAGGGGATCGGACTCCGCCAACTGTTAACCGATTTCAAAAATTCTTTTTGCGTTCAGTTCAGTATAGCTACGAGGTAGTCCCATATAAATTTCATCGATATTTCACCTTGGACTTCGAAGATACATTGAAGACGGTTTTTTTTGGTAAAATGTATACTTGTCGTCTCCACAAATTATATCCTATTGTCAATAAAAACCACTTTAAAAATAAAATAAGAATTCAATCCTATTCGATGTCTTTATTCGAACAAACAGTATTTATAATTAAAGTACAAGCTTCCAACTTAAAGGGGATCGCATTGGCTATTTACTGCAAAACGAGGGAAAAATCGGTAGGGGCGGTTACGCACCCTCTATCGGTGGCGGCCAGGGATGCAGGGATGTAAGGACCAGGGTTGTAGCACAGACTGATTCCCTGCCCGTATTTGTACGCCCGTATTGGCTTAGTTCTTTGCTGCAAGAAAGCAATGAACGATAAATGTAATTCCGTAGTGTATTTCCACTTGATTCGTTTCGAAAAGGTTTTCGGAAAAAATACGAGAAACAAACAGATAAGTATGTTCTGCTTGAGAGCGAGTGTGGCTCAGTGAGAGCATATGGGACTTTCGATTCGACGCACTCGAGTTTGAATCTCGCTGGCCTCGCACAACTGACTTTCGTAAGTTATGTGCGAATTTACCACTCGCTCTAAAAACGGTTAAGGAAAATATCGTGAGGAAACCGGCATGTCCAATATCATGCCGGTGTGACATCCACCAATCCGCACTGGGCCAGCGTGGTGGTTTATGGGCCAAACTCTCTCTATGAGAGAAGACCCGAGTCCCAGCAGTGGGAACGTGATGGGCTGATGATGTTTCGGTTTTTTAGGATCGTTCTCTAGACTACACATAAAGAAGGATAACTAAATTTAGGTTGCTACGGAAGTATATATGGTCTATAGATACCATACATCATACTAATGGTCTCTTTCTGTTATTTTTCTTGAGGTGTTGTGGATTAAAAAGATAATTTTGGAAGAAAACACTTTTTATTTAGGCTCCATTTTTCACAGAATACAGATTATAAATCAGCGTGCACAAGGTGCGTTCACTGCAAACGCTGCATTTACGATTTTGATAGGTACTATTAATATTTCTAAAAATTCCTTTGTTCCTTGTTTGATGTTGTAATTCACAAATAAATATTTAAAAATGCTAGCAACATTCAAATATAAATATAAAACGTTCCCTTTAATTACAGTACATTGGCTGTTAAAATCCTTGACATTTAAAATTATTACTCATAAATATAATTCAAAAATGGAATCATGTTTTCTTTGAATCTGACACAAACCAGCCAGTAACTCAGCTAATTATAAATAAATCACAAATTTGGACGACGCATCGCGCGGGTCTTTGATCGCGGTGTTATTGTATCGACACGTGCGTGTTGGTAACACACGTGGCTGCCCCAGGGTCGTGTAAACACTGGTTACGTATAAGTTGGTGGCTTACTGCTTTTAATGTTGCCAGTAAAAAGTTATTTTTATAGTATTTTATTTAAATAGTAGACAGGTGCATTAGACTTTCTGACTCGTGCATTAGTAACAACAAGTAAATTGTATGTACTTACTATGTATAATATAAACTCGTACATGCCAATGCATAGGTTCCTTTAAATTGACACTGAATCATATTTCTTATACTAAATCTTAATTTGAAACCTCGAGACAATTTACTTAGATATATTATCATTGAAAAGATCTAGCTATTTGTCTCGCAACCTATTATATATATGAACACTACCTCTATGCCAGAGATAAAATAATCACTGTGTTCTTCCCCTCCTCCTGTTGAATGTCAACCCACCCCTTACCAATTTTGTTATATCTAAAATCCAAACTCCAAGAGTCGAACCACACGACTAAAAAAATTAAACTACATTCGGAAATGGAACGAAACTTCAAAACAGACCGGAACTGATCGTTATACTTTTTTATTTTTTTACCTGCTAATGGCAACGGTGATTACCTTTGAATACTTTCATTGAGTAAACGTATTATGTATTCCCGCCATAAACGTCGTAAATATTTGATAGAGCCTTGGAAGTTCTTTTTAATTCGCCCGTTTGGTCAGGCTGAAGTCTCTAGGACCATACCGCCTTGTCTTACGTAGTTTTTATTTGATAGTTTAATATTCCTAGTTTTGTTGAGAATTTGAGTCATCAACAACAAGCCAGACCTTCTCCTAATGCTTCAATAAAGTGGTGGAACTTTATTCAAGCTTTCCATGGACTTTTTGCGAGAACATAAAAAGCAATGTTTTTCTCTATTTAAATTTTGTTACATTTGCCTACACTCGTGCACATTAACGAACACATAATGGTTAATACTCCACCGATATTACACATGATTACTCGAAATAACACTTGTTTGGAAAATAAAATAAAATCAAACCATCGTATCATCGTATCACTTTTCACTTCCCGCCAAAAAGTCTCTTGGAAGTTATTATTATTGGTTATATGATGTGTTTTTGACTGTTATAAATGGTCCCTCGTACATTGCCGTTTATAGTCGAGCTAGGTCTTAGGGAGTGTCACTTTAGCTATTAATAAAGTCTGCAGTCATTTCTCACTCAGCTAAGTTTAGTGTTTTCGGTATATATGTTGTTAATATATTTGGTGAGGGGACATGTATGCGTGAGACGAAGCAATTAATTCACTTTAGGACATAAAACATTAGACATAGATGTTATTGCATTCATTGTCATTACATTTTATGAATTAAAACAATATTCTGTTGAAAAATATATTTTTCAAGACAAGCTTTTAACAAAGTCGTAATCGGAACCGGAGATTGAAATGAGCCCAAACACTAGTACTTTACGGTTATCCGTCAAGGAGTTCCATTGTCCACCTTCGGTTTCAATATTTTTTTTTACTTTGCCATTTTGGGCAGGCTAATGTCTCTAGGACCATACCGCCTTGTCGTAAGTAGTTTTTATTTGATAGTTTGAAAACATTACAATGATTTATTTCGTATAGTAGTCATTGCTAGCGCTTCAATAAAGTGGTGGAACTTTATTCAAGCTTTCCATGGACTTCTTAAGAGAACATGAAAAGCAATGTTTTTCTCTGCTTTGTTTCATTTGCCTACACTCATGCACGTTTGCAAACACATAATGGTTAATATTCTACCGATATTACACATGATCACTCGAAATAACACTTGTTTGGAAAATAAAACAAAATCGAACTGTATCACTTTTCACTTCCCGCCAAAAAGTCCTTCCGTCTCCATTATCAGATCAGCTGGCTGTCACCATAATATTGCATTGTCATCAGACTTTGACAAGTATGCAAAATTTCAACTCCGTAGGATAAGAGGAAGTGGTTCTGATTCAACTTGCAAGATTTGACCCAAACAAATAAATAATAAACATTGCAAGTTAAATAAAAGCTTGTAAAAATGTACAGTTTTATGTTATTACATATATAACCATTACATTTTATCAATGAAAATAATTAATTTTTAGAAAAAAACAAAAACTGACTTCAATGTATCTTCAAAGTCCAAGGTCACATATCGATGAAATTTATATGGGACCACTTCGTAGCTATACTGAACCCAACGCAAAAAGATTTTTCCAAATTGGTTCATAAATGACGGAGTTCTGAGGTAACAAAAGTAAAAAAAAATACATCCGAATAGAGAACCTTCTCCTTTTTTGAAGTCGGCTGGTGATAGAAATTAGCGCACCTACTCATAAAGACAAAACACGCGTGTGGTAACTTTTATATATTTAAGAACTCCGAAATCCGAAAAAAGCATAAAATTCAATAAAAGTGTCACATAATCACCTACGGTATTGTTTAATTATGCAAACTTCCACGGAATGTCGGTAGAATGGGCGACTTCCATCTTCACAGGGAAATATTGAGGTTGCGCAGTATGAAGGCCAAAGGTTAAGGCAAAGATATCTATGCATTTTAAAAAGGCATGTTTTAAAATTGTTTTATTTAAAACGAAAACTGTGTAGTTTAAGACTACGAATAAAAATAAACTCAGTCTATTATGTAAGGAAACTATTTAATAAAAGCTTTTGCTTTTTACGTTTACTGGATCTATACGAGTATATATGAAAATGAAGCCATATTTCTCTGGGACATGGCATCACGCGTAAACGGCTGGACCAATTTCGCAAATTCTTTTTTGTTGTTTGTCAGGAGAAGGTTCTTATAAAAGAAAAAATTAAGTTTTTTTTTTACATTTTATAGATCTATGTTTGGCAACTATCTCGCCTGATGTGAAGCGATAACGTGGCGATAAGTTACGCGGAACAATAGGAAATTAAGAAAACTGAACAACCATATTAGTGATATTTAGTATTAAACGCCTTAGCGGTTTCATCCGCGTGGATTGATTAGCACTTTTCTCCTTATGGTGTTTGACAGAACTGTCAGTTGTTTGACAGTTGGTAGTTAAGACAGGACAACTTATGTCGGGTCAGCTAGTTATCTTATATTCTCCAAGTTAAGAAACCTGGTCAATTCTGTTAAAACTTTGCACATGCAAATGGAAAACGAATTCCAAATACTTCCATATTGGTTTACTTTTTAAAAATCCAGCCAGTGTCTCTTTTTTTTATTGTCGCTGCACAACGCGCACACACCCATTCAGCCAAGCTTGCAACTCGCCAGATTAAACTGTCAATTTCGTCCTTGTATTCTTCTTTTCTTTTTTTTGTTAAAGTAAAGAACCCTTCGTTACGGCTAAACGGGCCGTAATTTAGGGTTCCACAGCTGCCACGCGTGTAACGTTGATTGTATTGCGAGTGAACTCGGCTTGTAATCGAACACTTCGCCCTTTTTATGTGGATTAGACGAATGCGCCGATAGTTTAGATTCAGACGTACTTTTAGGGGAAAATATGTTTTCTATGAGCATTCTTTTTTCAAAACACCGACTTGAAATTGAAAGCTATTTTTTACTTGTTATAGGCTTGCGTTTGACGACTATCTCACCTGATGGTAAGCGGTGATGTGGTCTAAGACCTAACACGTTCGCCTAGAAGATACCTGCCCTCTACCCGTATGTCCCTCAAGCGCCATATTGAGCAGAATAGGGAGCAAAAACACTGCGACAATGTCTTGTGATGCCATATATTGTCCCATTAAGTTTATATCAACTTGTAGTTATCGTATTTTGGTATAAATGAATGAGACTGATTCGATTTCTTGCCTGAATCGACAATAATTAGACCGTATCTGATCAGTCGCAGTGAAGTTATACCTTAATTTGAGCTCAGCACTATACGCGATTGGCGCTTGAGGGGCATGTGGGTAGGGGGGCTGTTCACTCTCGATTTGAAGCGCTGGAACATAGAGAACGTGTAGGCATTCCCTATGTAACATTTTGATATATTAATTACAAATATATTTTGAAGTATAGACAACTCCCTTAATTTTTATTTAGACAATCGGTAGCAGCAATTAGCCCGGAACCTGCTGCGGGAATTTCATTACATTAATCCCGGACATAAATTGCGGCCGGAAATAAATTAAGTCACGACTTAAACCAACCACTTAGCGCCGGAATTAACTGACGCTTAATTGAAACTAGACGAGTATAAAAACCTCTCCCGACCGCCTCTGATAAGAGCCCGTAATCCTTTCCCAAACAAAGGATTAAAAGTTTAGAGTTAGACCCCGTGTTAAAATATTCAACGTTTTTTAAACTCCGATTACAAGTTCCGACGTAATCTCCGGATTGTTTTAAGGCGAAATCTTTGGGTGAAAAAGTTGTGGAGATTTGTTTCTGTAAGCCCGCTTTATGGTTGATAGAATTATGTATTTTAATACTTTTTTCGATCGAACGTTTTGGCGGGGAATGAAAAAGGATAAAACTGAATCTCTTTATTTATTACATTTTTTTATGTTATTGAGTCATAGTACGAGCAAGTCGTTTGCCTGATGGAAAGCGCCACGTCTGCCCCAAACAATTTCAGTGCCACCCAGAACTTTTAATACCATAAAAAGCATAACATGCGTAGCACTATTGCGCTCACCCCGAGACATCATTAAGTATCTGAAATTTCGCTGGCTACAATACCCTTCAACCCGAAACACAGTAATGCTTGCGTACTACTGCTTGGCGGAAGAATTACTGGCAAAGCTGTGGTACCAACCCGCATACGAGAGACCTACCACGAGGTGCTTTTTTATCACTTTAACTGGTGTTTTGATTTAGTGGAACGACAAGCAAGCAAGCGGCAATCTCTTGTTCCAAACATACACAGTAAAATATAGAAAATAATGCTTTCTGTGAGGTTAAACAAAATTAATTCAACATTATTATTGCCAACCAAATATTTGCAATAATTCCTTCCACACAAACTCACACGCGTGGCGCACATTGTGTCCGATTGGTACAACGATAATAGCATCAATTTCACGCAAACCCCTTGGGTCCGAGAGGCCCCTTGGGACCGAAAGGGCCCTAAACTAATATTCCGTACGATCAATAAGGACCCCCTGACAAAGTTACAGCGTTCGGAACTATTGTGACGGTAAAAGGCGTCAATAGTTATTTTCACACGGCTATTGATTTCTATTGATTACTATTAATAATTTTTATTTCTACATCAGTGTGCGTTAAGCTGACATGTCAGTTACATAAATGGCCGCACATACAGACAGTCTCTGTGGTGTAGTGGTTGGGCAGGTTGACTCAAATCTCATACACCACTGAGGTTGCGGGTTCGATTCCCGTGACGGGACAAATGTTTGTACACCAAAAAAAACGCAACCATTTGGTTCGTATCTGGGTGTTGTGGGACCATGGTCCTCCTGGTTTCCTACATACATGGAATTCTAGTTAAGGCCCAGGATCTATGTATGTGATTTTGGACGTTATTTATTTCGTTATATAAAAGATACAAAATAAAAGCGATACACTCAACAAATAAAAAAAGAACAACCACATCAAAGATGAAATATTTAAACATTAGGCACAAAATAAACTCTGCGTCAAAGAATAAAAAAGCAGTTACCGTAAAAAGTACCTATTTCCGTAAGAGGCCTCTCGCATAGCAACGTATTCTCATAAAAATAAACAAGCGAATGTTCCAGATAAGACAATAGCGGCGACAATTAACTTAAACTGTCGATAGGTCGATACAGAAACATTGGAAACGCATTTCCCGCCTAGTAGAGTTGCTATAAGTGCTGTCCCAAGCAATAGTACCCAACGTCCTATTTAGTTACAACCTATTTTTATATACTACGGTACAAAGCTACGGTATTTCTGCTTTGGATGGCTATTGCCTCTTTATTTCTGGTACAGTATTTGTATTACAAAAAAAAATAGGCGGGAGCCATCTTCCTGTTTGACACTCTTTGGCAAGATCACGAAATATTGAAATGAAATGAAATGAAATTTATTTGCATCGATGTAGTCATTATAAGGTAGTACAATATAACTTAATTAGTTCTAGTATTAGTATTGGCGTCGGAATTGCACCAACTAATTCCCTCATCCCCGTTTCATCATCGGACAACAAGCGTACGGCAACACGCCACCTTTTCATGGTGGACATTCCTCCTGCGCGCACTAAGCGCTTCGCTTCCACTTTTATTATGCGCACTGCTAACGAGTGGAACTCCCTACCAGAGTCAGTCTTTCCCGACAGCTACAATCTAGGAATCTTCAAATCTCGAGTGAACAAGTACCATCTTGGCAAGCGTGCTAGATCGTCGACCGCATCGTCGCTTACCATCAAGTGACATATTGGTCAATCGCAAGCCAATGAGCAGTAAAAATAAATTGTATTAGCATGTTACCGTTATACCAACTGTCTTTTTAAATTGCGCATTCTATATCTGAAGTTTTTAGAACGAAATAATACTTAAATAATTATTCTGTTATGCCTTTGACAATATTCGATTCTCCAGAACATTCTTAGACCATATTTTTATCACATACAAAGGTCCTGCGCCCTACCTAGGATTCTCTGTATGTAGGAAACCAAGAACTACGAGGACCATGGTCACACAACACCAAGACACGAAACAAATTATTATTATTATTATTAGCCTTGTTTGTCCCACTGCTGGGCAAAGGCCTGCGTATCCTTCTTCCACAAAACGACAAAAAATACTTGCGGTTTTTTTTCAGCACAAACATTTATCCCATCACGGGAATCGAACCCGCAACCTCAGTCATGTAGAGATTTGAGGCAACGTACTCAACCACTACAATCACAGAAGCTGTCAATCATTTGAGTATTTTAATAAAAATTACTCACATACTTAATTCGAACAGTTCTGGTTACAACACTTCCTTATTTCTCATCTCTATCTCTTTAAATCTGTTAAGGTGTGGTTGGAATTCTTCGCGATACAATTAAAATGATTACAGCCTGTTTGATTGTAACCGGGGCTTAACTATAACAACCATCGGCGCGAGTAATATTGTAGGAATCGAATCCAATAGAAGCTAAGCGATAAATTAATATTAAGTGTTCGTTAGCTCTAAGCTTCGAGTAGACGGATACTTTATCTGAGGCTCTAAGCGATAAGGCCGCCCATTGTACCTCAAATTAATATATATGGTCATTATTTTTTTATTTTTTTATTGTGTGTTTACTTAGTGTGCAATAGAGTGTTATTATTGTATTAAGTGAATACGTGTAACTGACCAGATGATTCTCGTATACATAAATAAATTAACGTCATTGAGGTTTACGTGTAAGTCATGTCAACATTAGTTATATTACCTTCGCCCGCGGTTTCACGAGTCTTTTTATTTCACGCCACTGCCATGATAGTAGACACTAAATTAAACATTTGGGAAATTTATTGTGTATTTTAATTTTTCAATATCTTTCGATTATACTTTTTTTAGAATAGTAGTAATTGAAGACCGGTACTAGTTATCTGTTAAAGTATCTCTCGGAGTAGAACGAATATCTTTATAAAGAGACAGGGTGGGCGGCTCTGACCGGCGCCAGTGTATTCATTATGCGATTATTTCCACAAAACGCGCTCGCACCAACACTACGGACAGCCCTACGTTGCTTGAACGTGTGCGCTTGTGCGTGCACTCTATCTATGGTAGGGTTTGCACCTTGCAAAACAGACAGATGGTAAAGTTTTTATCCAGACGGCCCTCATTATGTTCTATTTTGGGAAACGTATAATGCTAAGAAACTTTCTTAATATAAATATATTTTTAATGCACCTAACTAAGGATTTTTACAAAATGTATTCGAAATAAAAGTATGCTTATGTTTGTTTAAATGGCCAGTGCAAATTTATAATTGATATTAAAAAATATTAGTAAATTTCAGATATATCCCAATTCTTCTGGGAAAATTAAACCTGACGCTGCTTAAACCATTTTTCGTAAATGAAAAAGGCCAATGATTATGATGATGAATTCTGGCAACCCTACAGCGTGTGCACACGGTAGTGTTAACTCGTTTGCATGTGTGAGTGTGCACCCTTCAATAGGGGAGAACAGTTATTAAAATAGAACTGATCAATTCGAGCGTAGAGTTGTTAACAATACGGATTAGGTTTGTAATTTAAACTGTAATTTAAATTAAATGAGATAAGAGTTATTGTTTGCATTTAATTTAAAACTAAACTAGCTTTGCCCCGCAGTTTCACCCGCGGTTTCCCGGGATAAAAAGTAGCCTATGTCCTTTTACTTTTACATATCAAATTTCATCAATATCCGTTCTGTAGTTTTTGCGTGATTGAGTAACAAACATCCATCCATCCATTTATCCTCACTAAATTTCTCATTTATAATATTAGTAGGTTTAATCGTGTTTATTTTTGTTAAGTCAGTAATTAAATGATCTTTTTCAGTTATCATTCCTCGATTATTAAGCTTACATTGGTACTTGGTAATGAGCGCAATGCAGTGCTACGCAGTCATTTGCATGGTATTAAAAGTTCTGGGTGGCACTGCAATTTTTATAGGCAGGCGTGGCGCTTACCATCCGGCAAACGACTTACTCGTTTCATTGCTCAGTTCATAAACAACTTATCTTTAACAAGCTCATCAAAATCAACCTAGTATTTTTTTAATCTATGGTTTTGGGGTGTGGTTCGTTATTGATTATTACTTGGTACCTCCCTTTTTAATTATCTGTTTGTTACGGTTAAAGAACTTTATTTATATCTTAAGAATAACAATTATTCACTTTCAGAGAAAATACAACATACCTATAACTTAATAACTTAAGTATGAAATATTGAGTGCGTACATCTATGTTTAGTTAAATTAGGTAATTACAACAATATTACTGTACTTCTAAAAAATAAACAAAAAAGTAGGTAGATAAAAAACAATTTCGCGCATCAGAAGTGCAAGTGCATGGATACAACAAGTGGGTAGGTTGTCTACACCGCGCCGCTTACGTCGCATGTGGTAGTGTTGAACACAATATAAAAAATGTAGAGTTATATCATTTCAATTCATTATCATTTCAATATGCTGGAGTTATACCTTGCTACTATTAAGTATTCTGTGGTAATTATTCAATTAGGTTGAAGTTACGTACTTACATATGTAGATCCGACCTTATCTGTAGATATGACAGATGCTAGAACGTAAGCAGAAAGATAATTCTGATTTATTTGGCAAGCTGATTTACCAGCAAATATATTCAGGAATTCTTATTCTGGTCAGAAGGCCCGAAGCCTCGCTCAATCTCGCACGCTTTATTAGACGCCTCGGCAAACAAGTTGTCAAGTTACATTTATACATTTCTCTGTATGATATCGTATTTTCGTGTTTTTCTCTTCAGATGGAGACGCTGCTTTCAGTTAATGTCAGTTATATAAGAGACATGTGTTTTGGACTGATTGCGTAAGGAAAGGATTTTTTACGGAACTGAATCTCAAATCTTTTTAAATTTTTTTTGGAAGTAGGTGATAAGACGAACAAGTCGTTCGCCTGATGGTAAGCGCAACACCTGCCGCTGCTGAATTAAAGCACTTCGTAGCACGGTACTGCATTGCGTTCATCACCCCGAGACATTATACAAGAGATAATAGTAGGTTTTTTATTTTTGTCAGCCTCTGTGGTGTAGTGGTTACACCAATGAGGTTGCGGGTTCGATTCCGGCGAAGGGAAAAATGTTTGTGCGAAGAAAAAAAAGCGCAAACATTTGTTTCGTGTCTGGGTGTTGTGGGACCATGGTCTTCATAGTTCCTGGTTCCTTAGATACAGGGTATCCTAGATAAGGACTAGGATTTATGTATGTGATCGTTGGACGTATTTATCCTGGAAAATTAACCTCGCTTGAGATTAATTAATCGCAATCATGGACCAAAATGATCGTAATGCATTCTCGTTATGTGTGTCGTGGTTTGATGTTTATTCACATAAAATGGAAGATGTACCTACCTACCTACTAAATTAATAAGACTCAAAATCTAATTAGCAAATAAAACCTTTTATTTTATGCTCGCTGGTTTTGCAGTAAACTATACAAGAATGGTATTGTTGTACTAAATACACGCTTAAACTCGCTTTTCTTCTAAAGTTTTATTCTACCCTTTGTATGCCATTGGCTCTTACATCCCCCAGTAAACAAGAAATAAAACTTCAGTGCACGACAGAAAAAAAAAACAGGAGACAAAAAGGAATAAACCTGTGGACAAACCTAAGCGAGCAGTACAACTGCGAAGCGAGAGAAAAATTTCCTCAACAGATGGCATTTGCCTCTCCTTCAACTGTCTACCTGTTCTTCAAAGCTCCCGAGCGTTGCAGGACAAAGATGAATTTCAGTCCAGGTTCAAACCTCCTGATTCAGATTGGATAATACCCACTACGCAACAATATCGTGAAAATAAAGAGGTACCCAGCAGCTTTCTTTGGTATTGTTGCTGCTGCATGACCTATAACGATTTAGAAATCGACCTGCCTAGTCTCTCCTTTTTCTTCTTGCGGTGCTTCTCCACTGCTAGAAGTTGGCCGTCGGCTCCGCATATTCCTCTGTGTTCCACGCCAGGCGAAATAGCTCTTCTACGCTGGCACTTCCGGTCCACTGTCGGACATTCTTGAGCCACGAATTTCTTCTCCTCCCGACGACGTGGCGTTTCTTCTCTATCTTTCCCATCATAATGTTTCGGAGAAGGCGGTAGTGATCGTGCCTTAGCACATGTCCAAGAAAACTTATTTTTCTTCTCGTGATGGTCAGGACGAGTTCTCGAGATTTATGCACACGTCGTAAGACCTCGTTCGCGAACTTGTGGATCCAACAATTTTTTAACATACGCCGGTAGAACCGCATTTCAACAGCCTCGAGTGTTTTGCGCAAGTCCTAGTCGCTTAGGTGTGTCGTTTAAAAGGGGGAGTTCGCTTCTTTGTTGAAATGAATGAAATCGAAAGCCGGGGACGTCTCGTCGCGGGAACTATTGAAACTTGTAAGATAAAAGACACACCAAACTCAGTTTACAAATAAATTCGAAAAGTTCCGTAGCGCGGGAACTTTTTACTAACTTCGTATGTGTTTAAGGAAGAGGGCTAGCGCTTTTAGCCGGGTAATATCTTAGCGGGTTTCGTAGTAAAACTGTTTGGAATGCAGCGCTCTGATGCGTAAGTTTGGAAGCAAAGGGTGCGGAGCGGGAAGGGCCGAAATGGCAACTCAGCAGGTTCACGTTGTTTTTCTTGCCAGTCGAAAAAAATATCCACGAGTCATGTTCTTACCGACAGTAGAAGAGGAGGTTCGCAAGTCGATTGTTTTTTTATGTTTGTTACTTCAGAACTCCGTCATTTTTTTATGTCATTGAATGACGAGACAAGTTGGTCGTGTGCCTGATGGTAAACAATACGCCAGCCCATAACAATAACAGAGCACCACCCAGAACTTTGTTTTGCAAAATTCTGCGCGGCGCTGCACCGCGCTCGTCACCCTGAGACAATTCGATGTTGAGTCTTACAATGCCCAGTAATTTCAGTGGCTATATTGCCCTTCGAACCGGAATACAGTAATTTATAAATCAATTTGTAAAACTGCGTTGGGTTCAGTATAGCTACAAGATAGTCCCATATAAATTTCATCGAAATTCGACCTTGGACTTCGAAGGTTTCCTTTTTTTGTTATAAAATGTTTTTTTATACTTTATAACAAAACTAACTGATACCCGCGACTCCATCCGCGTAGAGTTAGGTTAGGTTAGGTTTATACTTGTTCTCAAAGGAACTGTTTGTTACCCGGAATAAAATGTAGCCTCTGTCCTATTCAAGGAGCTAGGCTATACCTGCATATCACATCAAAATCCACACAGTCGTTATGAAACGGCTAAGACTCACTGTAAACGTCGAAAATTACTCCGACCAGGTTTCGGACATTTTAACAACACTCAACACAATTATAATAACACTCACGAAACTTTTCAAAATCCAGTCGTTATGAAGTTACGTGGTAACAAATACACACTCAGATTTTCGCAAACTCAAGTTGGAAAATATGGTAAGATATTAAAAAAGTGTCTCTAATACATAAGCACAGAATGCCTAGTAGTACTACATAAGTGTTTACTGTTTACTGTGACCTAAAAAGAGATAATCTTAAGAAAGAATTGAGAGCAGAATATTCTCAAGTACGTGCCAAATTATTTTAGCTCGTATTTACTATCAACCCCTCGGCTTTCCTTTTAAAATTGGTAGCTTCTGCGCCGGTCGCGAAGTGGTTCACAATTAGCCAAGAATACGGCTCTTTCTGATCGCGCGCGTTGAATACTCAAAGGTAGACATATTCTAGAATCCTGTCCTACTAATATAAATGCGAAAGTTTGTGAGTAAGAAAGAAAGAAACGATTATTTGCAACAACTAATTAACTATAAACATATAACATAAAAAAACAAACAGTAAACACAAAAAACATTAAAAGTGTGACAGAGTAAATAAATGAAATAGGTAATTGTTGCAAACCGGCCTCAACTCGGCGTTGTGCTGGTCGTGAGGATGGATGGGTGGATGTTCGTTACTTAATCACGCAAAAACTACTGATGAAATTTGGCATCTAGGTACTTTAGGGCCTGGAAAAGGACATAGGCCACTTTTTCTCCAAAGAAACCGCGGGTGAAACCGCGGGGCGCAGCTAGTTACATGAGATTTTAACTTTTATTTATACTAAAGCATGCTTATATGTACTTAAAAACTGGTAGATACCGATAAACGTATAAAATTTGTAATTTGACTGACTGTCTGTTGTTATTAATTTTAATGTTTTTTTTTAATTGCCTGAAATAAATATATTTTTATATTATTCATATTTATATTATATTTTTTTATATTTTTTATACAAGGTATGTTTTAGCACTGTCCTCTAATTATTTAAAAATTTAATAAGTTGGGAATGAAACTAACGCTTTTTGTAACAGTGGTTGACAAACTACAAATTAATAAAAAAAAGGATTTTTTTGAACAGTTATGGCCGCGCAATGGTACATATATTTGAGGTTAGAACTCGGTGCGTCTCGGGCCGACAAACCCTCTAACTAACAGCCGTAGTTTATAAAATAAGTTTTTTTGTTGAAAAATATATTTTTGAAGACAAACTTTTAACAAATTCGTAATCGGAACCGCGAGCAGATTAAAATGAGCCCAAACACTCGTAGTTTACGATTCTCCGTCAAGGAGTTCCATTGCCAACCTTCCGTCTCCATCATCATATCAGCTGGCTATCACCATAATATTGCATTGTCATCGGACTTTGAAAAGTATGCAAAATTTCAACTTCGTAGGACAAGATGAAGTGGTTCTGATTCAGCTTGCAAGATTCCACCCGAACAAACATAATTACATACATAACATGCATTGCAAGTTCAATAAAAGCTTGTAATATATACATATACCATATACATATAGATACGCTTAACACGATAGCTGAACAAACTTGTCAAGGCTGGGTATGTATTTGACGCCCTCGTCTGGCCACTAAACGAACGCATTAATAACAGTAATTTGCGTATTATTTCACACTCTAAAAACAAAAACTAAAATGACCGTTGTGTCCCCTTGTACTTTAAACTTTCCTGTGAAGTCCTGTCTGACCTTAGTGGCCAAACCTTTAACATGTCCTTAGGGGCTTTAGTTTAAAGACTAGTGACTACCAATTATGACTGGTCAGTTGCAATTCGAAATTTGAATTTCTAGTTTATTTGATTCATCTGGTACTTACTTTAGTGTTAGTGGCCAGTGTTTCTACTTTGTAATAGAAATTATGATTGGCCTGTGGTAATTCGAAATGTGAATGTCTAATTTATTCGATTCATCTGTTACTTACTTTATTGTTAGTAGCCAGTGTTTCTACTTTGGAATACTATTTGTAATTGGCCAGTAGTAATTTAGTTTGTAGTTGGGAATTATTTGTAAGTGAAAACATTTTAGTCTTTTTTTAGTCTGATACATATTATACTGTTTTATTTATGGCGTTTAACATTTGCATTACAAACTCTTTTGGTTATTGTGGTACTATAAAAAGATGTTTGTATAATACTTTTTTTTATAAATTAAAAAAATCTATTTAAAATAGAATTTTGACTATTTGAAGCATTGCATTTATTACATTATGTCTAAATGGTGACCTGTTCTTTGCAGTAAGCGAACTAATTTTTAAGCTATTGCATAGCTTCTATCACGGGCCTTGAGCGTGGAGACCGAATCCAGAAATTCCGTAACGAAAATAACCTAACACCCCCATTCCGAATGCTATGCAATAGCTTTACCACGGCAGTCTCCGAGTGCCACACGTCTTTTTTTTTATATAATACGGTATTGTGTAGTCTAGCCTAGCTCTACTTAAAAAGATTTAGTAAAATTTGCAAATGTCTTAAAATATTTCTAACAAAATAATAGTGACAAGCACCTCTAAAACAATTCATGTTTATATTTATGTCATTATTAACAATTCTTACAACATATAAATAAAAACATATTCGCGTCTAGAATATTCAAATTAAAGATTTAACAACGAGGTTAACATCAAGATGCCGAGCGCAGTGCAGCGCCGCGGAGGATTTTGCAAAACAAAATTCTGGGTGGTGCTGTTATTGTTATGGGCTGTATTGCTTACCATCAGGCAAACGACCAGCTCGTCTCGTCTTACAGTTACATGCAAAAATAATTAAAATAAAAATACAAGATAACATAAAAAGCGACAGCTTGGTACTTTGAGACTTCTCAATATTGAATCAATATATTTAGCTCTCCAACTCCAGAATACTCCTTCCATCCAGGCGACTTGGCACGTTCACTAGGGGTGTCTCAGGGTCACAGGGTGGGGTGAAAAATACCGATACCTGACGTCTTAAATGGGGTGCCCCCTAACAGTTTTATAGTGTGATCCGCGATGGAAACGATGCACAAATGTTTTTATTGAACACTGTACTCGTGGTAGGTCTCTCGTATGCGGGAGGTCGTCTGGGTAGGTACCACAGCCTTGCCAATTACTCTGCGTCCAAGCAGTAGCGCGCAAGGCACATTACTGTTTGAAGGGCATTGTAGCCAGCAAAATTACTGGGATTAAGACTTAATATCTGATGTCTCGGGGTGATGACTGCAATGCAGTGCTACGCAGTGCTGTTTATGGTATTAAACGTTCTGGATGGCACTGCAATTGTTATGGGCAGGCGTGCTTACCATCAGGAGAATGATTTGCTCGTCTCAACACTTAGTTCCATAAAAAAAAAGATTTGATATTGGTAGTAAGGCATTTTTGTGCATCCCAGTGACAAGCGAAACAGGTTGTTTGCCTGTAAACTTCACGTCCACCTATCCAACTAACCACTCAAATCATGTGCCCAAGTACAAAAACAGCCCTATGTGCGACACAGTCACACAGACAGAGTGCACTTGAAAACCCTTAAGGATGCCTTAAGCAGAATATGAGGGATAATCATTGATCCTAATTTATTATTATTTATTTAAACATTTGCTATTTTACAAGCTATTATTTAACTTGCAATGTATGTATGTATGTAACTATGAATTTTACAAGTTGAATCAGAACCACTTCCTCTTATACTACGAAGTAGAAATTTTGCATACTTGTCAAAGTCTGATGACAATGCAATATCATGGTGACAGCCAGCTGATCTGATGGTGGAGACGGAAGGTGAGAACTCCTTGACGGATAAAAATCTCATTTTTATTTTAACCTGCTCGCGGTTCCGATTACGAATTTGTAAAAAATAAAAAATATATTTTTCAACAAAAATCTTGTTATTATTTATTTAAACATTCGCTATTTTAATCAAACATTCACGCTACATTTGTTATGCACAAACATTTTACATGCGAATTCAATTTTCAAAATATTCGTTCAAATTTCGAATGCTGCATATTTATTCATTCCAAATTTAAATCACAATTGAAATGACAATTTGAAAATAGAACAAGTAGCGTTGTGTTCTGTCAGTTCAATTAACAAAATACTGGCCAGGTACAATCTGCGTTTGACAGGTAATAGTCCATTAGCTGTAGATATGTCCAACTATAACTGGCATGCGGGCTACCAAAGAACTCGCAGACCACTACCATACTGCCAGAGCTCAAGTTATATTGGACGATTACTTAATATTTAATATAATATTCGTAATCAACAGTATTATGATTAGTGGCCTATAATATTCTACCAGTGTATGGCCAGGCCTAGCGCACTCCGCACTGTAGGTACGAAGCTACAAGGACATAGCCGGACACCGACAGCGGGTCGCGCGTCGTTACACGTGCCGCGTCAGAAGAGATAAGAGCTATGCGATAGAAAGAGAGGCGCTCCTTAGGTTAATATGTAAATTCTGCTATCTCCCTGAACATAACAGTATGCAATGCAAAGACAAAAATAAACAAGATTACTGTCATATATACTATTACAAAAATATAGTTCAGACAACAAAACTCTCTAAACAAATTCTAGTTTAAATCTCCGAGTGACCACTGTTTACGGATAAAATAAAAAAGTCCCGAAAGCAATATCGAGCCCTGTTAAAGCACTCGAGTGAGGTAAAAAGAGGGAAAATCAATCGAGTCCCGATAGTGGCCATTAAAATATCGTTGAATTTCAAAAGGTGCGGGCGCCAAGACGTATCGCTTAGTGGCGATGGACGAAAATGGACTTTTGATGTAAGATTCTACCGATACTCGCTGGCAAGACGATTTTGATAGCAATAACTATTCGAATTTCGAATTCGAATGAGTTAATGGCGCGTTCGAAAAAGTGTGTTATTTGAATATGGAAGCTTTTGTGAGATAAGATTTTAGAGATTTTATATGATCAAAATGTTTTACAATTTGAAGACCATCACGCATAGTGTGGTCTCTCGCTCATAATTTTTTATCCAAATTTTCTTCCGTACCGTTATTTTAATCATGTGTAGCTATATCTTCATGCTTTATCATAGAATAAAAATAATGAAATAAAATACCTTTGGTGAGCGTATTCATTTTTCTTTTGCAAATTTATCACTTCGGATTATCTAAAGTAGAGCGAGTGTAGCTCAGTGGGAGAACGTGCGACTTTTAATATGAGGCACCCGAGTTTGAATCCCGCTGGCCCCGCACCACTGACTTTCTCTAGCTATGTGCGGATTTAACACTCGCTCTAAAAAACGGTAAAAAAACGGTCCAAGAATTAATCACAATGAAATCCAAGGACATGTGACATCTACCACCCCGCACTGGGCCACCGTGATGGATTATGGCCTATACTCTCTCTATGAGAGAAGGCCCGAATCCCAGCAGTGTGATCGTGATGGACATCTAAACTGATTATTTCTTTACAGTAAACTAATTTTACCCAGTTATCTTTACAGAGCTATAAATACCGCTATCTGTAACCGAAAGTTAGTCTCCCATTAAGCGACAATAATACCCGTCTATGTAAGACTAGAAAACATTTACCGACTAAATTATATAAATGTTTGCTCCACAAATGTTGGTATAGTGCGATTGGGGAATCTCACGGTTGTATTTGCTCTGTGGATTCCCACAATTAAAAAGTGGTATGAAGTAAACAGATACCGGTTGAGTGTTTATCGTAGTAAAATAATAAATGATCTGTGGTCTAGTTTGGACATCATTTGTAGGTAGATAAATTGAGATCATCGGCCGTAGTTTCTTGGAATAAAAAGAATTCTTGGAGTAAGAAGTTTCTTGGGTGTGATGTAATTATTAAAAGATTACATAAATAGCTAATAAATACGCCCAACGATCAGATACATAAACCCTAGCCCCTAAATAGGAATCCCTGTATCTAGGGAACCACTATGTGGACAATGGTCCCACAACACCCAGACACGAAACAAATGTTTGTTTTTTTCTCTTTGTACAAACATTTGCCCCGTCGCGGGAATCGAAACCGCATCCTCAGTGGTGTATGAGATTTGAGTTAACTTGCCCAACCACTACACTACAGAGGCTGTCGTGCCACATGGCAAATTTATCTATTTTATGAATTTAATTTATTATATAATAAATTTAATTTATTTCTATTGTGAATGTAAGTTATTTTATGTATATTTAATACGAGTAAACATTTAACAAATGTATTTGTTGTTTCAGGTAACTATCAACGATTATTCGCCATTGATTTCACATCGCAAGTATTTTCAAAATTCAATCAAAAACATCCTCCATTTTACCCACACTCTTTGTTTAAAAGTCATTGGCCACTTTATCAAACATCGAAACGCGCGACAAAAAATAACTGGCTAAAAACAATTGAACAAAAAGGTAGCGAAACTCAATAAGCGCGCGCTCATTGATCATTTCGAATTTTAGAATTGTTGTTCGATACGGCCAAGTTTCGAGTTCCGCTAACGACTCTCAAAGAGACTCCACGCGGCTAGTTCATTATTTTCGAAAACGGAACGTGATAGGTCCTTTTTCAATTTTACCTCTCTCTTTCTCTCTCCATCTTTGGCCAAGCATAAAGGTTTGATGAATAATTAAAGTTCCTGCGTATTCCATTGTACTTTTTTTTCACGGCAATGGCCTCTATGGTTAACGACAATTCGGTAAAAGGACTCGTTTTATTTCTATCTGTTTAACTATCGGCCTTAAGGTGAGATCTGTCTGGCGAAGAAATAACTAATCCCCTTTATATTGCCAAGGTCTAAGGAAAAACCTAATTTCGTGTTAGGGCTGTGTCACAATCAATATTGCTTTCAAACTTTCATTTTCGTCCCTATTGTCATGCCAACTGCCGTTTCTTATGAGAACAACTTCCGGAAAGGGTCTCGGAAAATCGCGTTCCATATTTGAACCTTTGTCATTCCAATTTCAAAAATTGCTGTTATCATTTAAACGGAGAGTGACAGTTACCTTGTAATTACCTGTTGAAATTGTCGCTGCATTAATAACAATTAGTACGTTCTCGTCTTCGATAATTGAATCTGTGCGTTCGGCACGAAGTTAGCAAGAATTAAAATATTGGAGGAAACGTGTCGCGAACGGTGTAAGGGTGAATTTAAATGTGTTAAGAATATTTGCATAATTCAAGTTGAAACTCTTTGTAGGGAGCAGTGGAAGGAGTGTTTCAGTAAGGCACTGGGTTCTTCCGAATCAATACTCTTATAGTTAATGCCTTATTTCAGTGCATCTTGTGAATTTTTTGTGAAAATAGTAGACTCAAAGGTACTTTATTCATTCTAGCTAAAGAGACTGTGTAGAGTGTGTAGGTTATGTAAGAAGTTATGTATAGTAGAAAGGAGTGATAAACAGATTGTGTTGGTTAAATTATAGTAGGGGAGGTTGTAGGTGATAGTAGGGACCTGTTTTTTATACTTGTCGAATTATATGTTTCCGTTTCCGAAAGATAATAAAGTCGTTTGTCTTATGACAAGCGCCACATCTGCCCACAAAAAATGTAGTGCCACCCAGAACTTTTAATACCATAAAAAGCACTGCATTGCGTTCATCACCCCGAAACATTAGATATTAAGTCTCATATATGCCCAGATTGCCAAGTAATTTCGCTGGCTAAATTTCCCTTCAAACCGGAACACAGTAATGCTTGCGCACTACTGCTTGGCAGCAGGATAACTGGCCAGACGGCCTCCCGCATACGAAAGACCCACTTTATTAGTTTTTAGCCTGGAATCCTAGAAACTTTAGTCTTTTGCACGTTTCCCCTTACTAAACGTTTGGAACTGCGGGCAGACTGCCCGATAAGAATCCGAGCCGAAACTAAATCGTAGCGTCGACAATTCCGTCCCCAGTTTCCCTTATAATTTCTTTTTGATACCGGAATCATCCGGAATCTTCCGGAATCGTCCCGAATCGTCCGGAATAAGTCCCATTTGGAAACTTAAATTACGTATGGTGTAGGAGACGGCGCGGTATCGAGATCGGTATCGAGTGAGGAATAAATCTCTTCTACCGCCGGATTACGAAGTAAAGTATTCTCTTAAGTTTCATTAAGCGATGGGACAGATAGGAATTGTATAAATCGAAGATTCGGAAGTTGAGGGCTGATTTAAGCCGCGGGAGTTTTACGCGAGGGTGGGCATAAAAGGACTGTTTATTTCAAAAATGAGTCTGTTACTTACCTATTAAAAAAATGCCTACTTTCATACCTGTATAAAGATATGATAACAATGGGGATGGTTTTAATGAATAGTATTTTTGTTGAAGTTTTTTAAGATGTTGGTAATCACTATACCTTTTACCATAACTTTTGTATAAATCTGTATAATTAAATGTAATGTCTAATTAAACATTTTTATCAAAATTATACTTCGCCGTTGCATCCTCGAGATTTATATAATTCACAAGGTAGTTCCACTCCATGAGCTGGGCATCAAGCACAATTTTAGAGCTGTCAAAAATAAAAAGCACAAAATGACTTATTTACAACTCCCGCCCTAGAGGGCGCCACTAAGCTCTGTCACCTCATTCGCTTTTTGTGTGCGGGCATCGTAGCATCGAAATTCTTTAATATTTTTTCTAAATCAAGTAATTAGTGTTTTTATCGTCTATTTAACAGTTAATTTCAGTTTAAGTGCTATGTGAATAAGAAGTCGTAAGGAGTCTTGATCTGAAGACCATAATAAAGGTATGAAACACACGAAATAAAACTCGTGAAACATTTATAACGGCATGAAAGTTCCGATAGCAACTATCAGGGTGAGAACTTATCTATCTTTCCGTCTTGACTTCCAATCTTCATGTTTAATGTTAATCAAGAAACAGTATTTACTACAATGTAGGTTATGTTACCTACTTAACGATGCAGTTGTGTATTTGTTGAATCTGTATTTCTATTTTCGTTACGAAGGAAACTGAGTAGTACTCTGGAAGGATTCATTATTAAAAAGGTCATAATAAAAAAAAAAAACCTTATGCCTTCATTTGCCTTAATTTATAAAAATAAGTAAAAAAAAAAACATGTTTTAATATCATAACATCTTTAAATAATACGTATGACAAAATACTGACTAAATAATAAATTTACTGGGCTTAGTAACCAGACAGAATAATTTCACAACTACCCTCAGTTATAAATTTTTATGCGACTAAATATGCAACTTCAGTACTTAAAAAATAGATATTATGCTAAGACAATATCATGAATGCATCACATTGTAATGCTTTTATTAAGTCCTATACAAAAATCAAGTGCCTTGGAACTATGACGCGATCACAGTCGTGCACAATCTTTTTTAGCGCCACGACTTGTTCGTAATGAAGGAGTTAAGAGTCAGAACACGGTCATAACATTTGCGTTGCCTTTCTTACGTGCAACGACCACATTTGAACTATTTTTTATTGCCTAATGCAACAAATTGAGTGCCTTAGAACTATGATGCGGTCATAGTCGTACACAATCTTTTTTAGTGCCGCGACTTGGTCTAGTCAAGTCAAATAGTTAAGAGTCATAAAACGGCCGTAACATTTTTGCCGCCTTTCTTTAAGCAACGGCCACATTTGATCTATTTTTATAGCCAAATGCAATAAATTTAGTGCCTTGGAACTATGATGCGGTCATAGTCGTACACAGTCATTTTAAGGGCCACGACTTGGTCGTAGTCATGGAGTCATAACATATTCATGACTTTTGCGTTTTGATTTCCTTCATGTCACGCCTATATTAATTTGATAAATTGTTATAGCCTAATGCAAAAATTGAGTGCCTTGGAATTATGACGCGATCATAGTCGTTCATAGATCAAATTGTCAATCAAAGCGACGATAGACGTGCACAACATATAATTAAGTGCCTTGAAACAATGACGCGATCATAATCGTGCATATTTTAAGAGTTACGACTTCGTCGTAGTCAAGTAATTAGGAGTTATAACACAGTCATGTTTTCTGCGATACCTTCTTTTCACCCAACAGCCACATTTGATATATATTTTAGCCTAATGCAACAAATCCAGTGCCTTGGAACTATGATGCGATCATAGTCACACACATCATTGAGTGCCTTGGAATTATGACGCGATCATAGTCGTTCATAGATCAAATTGTCAATCAAAGCGACGATAGACGTGCACAACATATAATTAAGTGCCTTGAAACAATGACGCGATCATAATCGTGCATATTTTAAGAGTTACGACTTCGTCGTAGTCAAGTAATTAGGAGTTATAACACAGTCATGTTTTCTGCGATACCTTCTTTTCACCCAACAGCCACATTTGATATATATTTTAGCCTAATGCAACAAATCCAGTGCCTTGGAACTATGATGCGATCATAGTCACACACATCATTGAGTGCCTTGGAACTATGACGCGATCATAGACGTGCACAACGACAAATTGAGTGCCTTGGAACTATGATGCGATCATAGTCATGCATATTTTTAATTTTAACTATAATTCAATTTAGTCATCTTTTGATATTTTGCATTGTTCTTATGTATATTTTAGCGTTACGACTTCATCGTAGTCAAAGAGTTAAGAGTCATACCACTATCATGACTTTGGGGTTGCCTTATCTTCATGCGACGCCCACATTTGATGTATTTCTTATAACCTAATACCTAAAACAAATTGTGTGCCTTGGAACTATAATGCGATCATAGTGGTGCATTTTTAGCGGTACGATTTGGTCGTAGTCATGCAGTTAGGAGTCATAACACGATTATGACTTTTCTTCCTTAATGATACGCCCACAGTGGCAGAGGCCCAGTATACACCCACTATGGAAAACTGTCTAGCCATAAAAATAGCAGATTTTAACGTATGCGTATAATTTTCGCTCAACTGATCTTACAACAAGTTAATATTCACAATGAATAGATTCCAGTGGCATACTACTTACTTATGGTGACGTCACCGCGTTCTGCGGTGGCTTCTTCTTGATCTAGACATTAACTAGTAGAACACGAACGTTCTTGATGCAAATTATATTAAGCTTTATGCAGCCTACTGTTGTGTGATGAAAGATAAACAAGAAGTTTTTGGATCGAAGATTGAAAAGGAAATCTCTAAACGTTGGGGGCGTATCTATCTTATATAGTGACATCAGACCTGAAAAAGGCTTTCACTAAAAATGTTCTTGTATAAATTTTCAGTTAATGGGTATAAAACCATCTAAGTTGACTCTTCAACTAATAAAAACCAGCGCGAGCTAAAGAATACATAAATCTATCTGTCAGATCTCGTCGGTCATCCTATCTTATTAGAAAGGATATGGAAAAGCTTAAAAATTCGATCAAATTATTATATTAGGATTACGCCTTTACAAACACAATAAATCAAAGCAACCTGATTTAACGTATATTACGCTAGATAAATTCTTTCCTCTTCGGAAAAATCCTTGTAGTTATAATACTGAGGCAAATGAATCTGTTTAGAAATCTGGGTTTCAGGTTAAGAAGGCTAAAATGATGAATGCTTTGATGTCGAAGTAAATAGTTAGTCAGCCAGAAAACCGAACAGGCAAAGTAGCCAAAGGTATCGGGATACACCGGGGTATCGTAACACGACGTGGACTGCACCGGCGTCGTTACCAGGGAGTCAGCCAGAAAACCGAACAGGCAAATTAACCAAAGGTATCGGGATACACCGGGGTATCGTATCACGACGTGGACTGCACCGGCGTCGTTACCAGGATCCATGGAAGTCACAGTCTATACCACAATCCAAAACTCGTTAGAGGTTTTTTCCAAACATGGAAATTAATTTCGAAAGACCCCTTTATCTATCAGCACAGTTGAACTGTGGTATAAAATGCTTATAAAATATCATTACTGAAACCATTTTTTTTTTTTCTCACGGTATAATATACGATATAATAATACCCAACAATACTTGAACTTATCTGATTCAAAACTAATAAATATAAATTTAGGAATAGAACCAATCAAACCGTCCAATATCTGCAGCTGTTGTGATAAGTACCATTCAATGATTTACCTTTAGGTAATATTTTTTATTTTATATAAATTCCGAACTCGACTTGGTGATCACTGTAGTTCAATTGGGCAGAACCCTTCCCTTCTAATTAATGTTGAGATGCGGGTTCAAGTCTCAGTAGCCATGGGTTGTTAAAAAAAAAAAAAAAAAAACTTTTTTTCAGCATTTTGTGAATTATGCGTTAATGCCTAATAAAAATATGGCGGCCAAGAATCAGTGATTAAAATTTGAGGAGCAGATATTCGAATGTCAATGTCAAATGGACTGCTCGGCCGACAGTGCCAATCTTCTTTCCTAAGCTCTTCAAACCTGTAGTATCCTTACTCGGAATCACGTATACCAGCTTGTTCCAAATCACATTCTTGATTTGGGCTAAATTCAATCAAGTCCATAGACGGTTACCCACATTAAAATTAGACAATGTAAAATGTCTATTATATTTTCGGGTTACAGTTCATAAATGAATAACCAAAAAGGAATAATGATAATATTAATATACATTAAAAAAAAAAACAGTTAAAGAATCCTAACATAAATTATAACCGCAAAATGGTCATAATTTTCTTATTGAAAATACGTTATTTGGTAATAACAACATTTTACTGTGTCATATATAATTAGTAACGGACGTTACTCGTATGTGCTGGAGATTTTCCCTGACACTTCTTTTAACTGGGTGGAGTATCATGTGTGATAATACGATAAACAAGAGCCAGTTATTATTTTTCCCATTTTAAAAATTGACGAACAATATTAACAATGGGCAACTGGCGTCATGGTCATTCTTTACTAGAACAGTCAACCATAGTATCCTTTGTTCCAATCTCTGGCATGTTAAGAACCAATACTATTTTATACATATCATGTCAGGAAACAAGTTAGCCTTTGCACTTCAACCAGAAACAGACAAAATTATTCTAAATTTTGTTTCAAATATATTCCCAACGATGACTACTCCAAATTACAACAAAATAAATGGCAGTTTCAGGACGATGTGTTCAATCACCACCCTTTATATAGAATGTATGAAATCGTAACCAATTACGCAGTAATTTCTAATAGATTATAAGTTTGCCGGGAACAGTAACTTTTGTCATACAAGCATATAAGTTGTAAGGCGTTTGTTGCCTTTACTTTCGATCAGAGGTTTGACCTTTTTTGTCATGAAAAGAAAACCTTGTACATAATACGAGCATCTCGTTAGAAGGTAGATAGATCAAAAGGATTATATGTGACAGTTGAATAAACACTGCGATTTTCTCTGCATACTTGTGATGCATAAACCTTAGCAGCTTACTTACGGAGTTTTCTATTGACCTTATCAAATAAGCTGCCGTATAATATGAGTACTATTTTGCTAAAGCGGTGTAGGATTCTAACTAAATTATGTTAAATCATAATTTATATTATACAATTGTTATTAAAATATTACATATATGTGTTGCCCATATAAATATTTTTACTCTGAGGAACATGAAAATTTCGCAAAAGCTCTAAACATCTACCTTGTGAATTATATAAATCTCGAGGATGCAACGGCGAAGTATAATTGATGGTTAAACAAACTTACCAAGTGAAGTTTGACCGTAATTATACAAGCCGTTGCATCCGAAGAGATTTATACTAATAACCCACCCGTGCCCTAATTTGTTGTCACAAACCCTAACAAATATTAAGTACCTACTAGTAGTTTACTTAACCTGTTTTGTGGCCTTAAGATTTTGCGAAATGTTGTTGTCTCTAAATCAAATGAGGTGACAGAGCTTAGTGGCGCCCTCTAGGGCGGGAGTTGTAAATAAGTCATTTTGTGCTTTTTATTTTTGACAGCTCTAAAATTGTGCTTGATGCCCAGCTCATGGAGTGGAACTACCTTGTGAATTATATAAATCTCTTCGGATGCAACGGCTTGTATAATTACGGTCAAACTTCACTTGGTAAGTTTGTTTAACCATCAATTATAAAATAATTAATTTTGAACTTACCTACGTAATATGCAAATGCTTTAGTTACTGATATTAATTTATACTAGATATTTATGATTATATTTGCTGATTTTTGCTTAGTCAAACCGTAACCGTACACTGAAACCTATTTGTTCAAGGGTTTGCTGGAAGAAAACTCTTTTTAGGGTTGAGCTCGCCTTTGCACATATAGTTTATAATCACCGATGTAAATATTATAACAGTGTACAATAAAGAATATAAGAATATATGCCTCTAGAAACCAGAAAGAGCTAGTTTGTGGGCTCTAGAATAAAACACCCATTAATATCAAATAATACCAATCTTACGAGATCTCACTTTTCTACCGTAAATCCCCAGCTAAGATCCAATTTTCCCCGCCACTACTTCCAAACACCGCATAGTTCCTGAGCCCTAAAATAGCTTCGCAGAATCCCGGCTTTAAGTTCGCAAGAAAATATTAGTAGTATGCTAATTCCTTCTCGAAGTTACTTCAAACGAAAACAATTGTTCGTAATTCCTTTCCCAATAAAGTATCCAGTAATACTGAGGAAACTGGGAAAAAACTCACTTTTCAAGTCAAATCCCAGCTTAGACCCCAATCATTAAGACCACCCTTTTTCCTCGCCGCTACTTCCAAACACCGCATAGTTTCTGAGCCCTAAATAGCGTCTTCAGATCCCGGCATCAGTTCGCTCATTAAACGCAAGGGTTGCCTCCCTTGACGCTATCGTATGACGATCGGTACCGTCATCTGAGGGTGTCATGGACGTAACCAGGGAGGATTTAGGCGTTCACCGGTTAACCCCCTTCCAATATGGATTGCGCTGATTTTTTTTAATAGGTTTCTTTTATATTATGGAACTGAGTGATGAGTCGTTTGCCTAATGGTAAGCGCCACGCCTGCCCGTGACAATTGGAGTGCCACCCAGAAATGTTTATGCTAGTTTAATGCAGTATTTAGCATTTAGTTCATGTAGCGCTGCATTGCGCTCATCATCCCAAGACATCAGATATTAAATATGCCCAGTAATTTCGCTCTGTACAAGGTCCTTCAAACCGGAACACAGTAATGCTTGTGCACTACTGCTTGGCGGCAAAAGCTGTGGTACCCACCCAGATGGCCTCCCGCATACGAGAGACTTACCACGGGTAAACTAGTTTAGGCACCTAACAGAGCGACGAACTAGTCATATTTCGGGATGATCTTTGGTTATCTTAGTGCACCATCTTCGGCCACATTGTTGCTGAACATGAGGCGAGGTAGATAGAGGTCAAACAAAGCGATAAAATAAAAACTATTGCGGTAATGACGTGAAATTTTTTATTTTACCAGTGAAAACAGATAATGTACCAAAGCTGTGTTTCTCAGTATAATATTAACTGATTTCTTGTTGGACATAAGAGATAACTACCCACACAAATGTGTAATACCTATGTATATTATGAGTTAAAACTTATACATTACTATTTTGGTTAATGTAATAATGAGTCAAAACTATAATAGAAATTATAATAGAAAGAAAAAGAAAAAGAAAGAAGAAACATTTGTTTGTCGACCACAAAATCAATTAACTAACAACAAACTAAGAAAACAGAAATACAAAAAGAAGAAATAAATATATAAACAGAATAAAGAGACAGCTAAACTTAAGTGACTACAATGTGGTGCCAAATGGAGTATTCGCTCAGCACAAATGTCAAGTGTCGTTATGTGACACCTGACGCTGGTTTTCAGTAAAACCAGGCCTAGCGCACTCCGCACTGTAGGTACAAAGCTACAAGTACATAGCTGGACACCGAAGACGGGTCACGCGTCGTTACACATGCCGCGTCATAAGAGATAAGAGCTATGCGATAGAAAGAGAGGCGCTTTGTAGGTTAATATGACTGGTAGGCATGCAGCGCTACGCAAACTGAATTGAATTTTATTGCGTCATAGCAAGAGTCGCTATTTGTTTAAATTTCTTTGCGGAGTGATGCTTCTGTCCCTTAGTATTCTGTGGTAAAACCCCAAGGCGTGCGCATATACTTGGATATAATATTTTGTTTAATATTAACAAAAATCAATCTAAAGTTTAAAAGTGTCCTTCACCATAAGCCCTGAATCCGTCCATGGTGCAAACCCTAGCTACGTCGACCTTTGGCGACCCTACTATTGTAACTCACTGACGCGTCATTGACGCTTCGATATCGCAATTGCTCGATTCTGCCGCATGAACGAGCGATGCGGCCAATGAAAAAGATATTGCGATCCCGGAATTTCAAGGCCGTGTTTGGTTGCCAAGATTGAGTTATAAACATAGGCTCTATTGTAAAAAGGCTATTATTGTAAGAAAGTGAAGGCTGTTAGATATTTTAATATCAAACGTAGATAAAATAAAGATTTTGTGTGACATTGTCTCATCTCTGATATTCACAATGCTGCAGTACCTGCTGTGAAGACTTTGCATGGTTTACATTGATTTACTCATCAAACAAAGAAAAGCAGACGCATGCCTACTAATATTATAAAATAAAAAAAATTAAAATGTGAATGTATCAATGTAAGAGATCTTACTCAATCTCGAAAGAACTATAAATAAAATAAATAACGCTCAACGATCACATACATAGATCTTAGCCCCTAACTAGGATTCCCTGTACCTAGGGAACTAGGAGCTATGAGGACCATGGTCCCGCAACACACAGAGACGAAAAGAAAAGATTTCGACGTAATTTTGTAAGTAGTTACCAAGATAGATAGACGATACTGATAGATTGGGTAGATTCTGGAATAGAACATAGAATACTTTTAATCCCGAAAATATGACCACGCAGGTGAAACTTCGGAGCGCAGATAGAGTAACGAACAATTGTCAGCTACATTCACGGTATTATTAACGAAAACCAAAAACACACATGGATTAACTATGGAAAACATTAGGAATCGGAAAGAAAATACTTCTGTACTAAAAATAAGAAATTGACTTTTTACAGCCACTCATTCGCTGTCACGAGTTTCACGATCCCAAACGAACGACTGAATTTAATGTCCAGATATTAGGCATTACTTCTGATGCGAATTCGGTTTACGACATTCGAGTGAGTTTTTATAGTAGCGCGCTGTAACCCTTTCTTCCGAAAAATAAAAGGTACATTATGAGAGTCTTAAATGGGGAGGGTTGCCATTATTTTATGTTCTTGTATGGATGAACAATAATTACTATGACATACCAAGCTTCTGTTTTTAGTTGTGATTTTCCTTATGGAAACATTTTCGTCAGTCCATGTCCGCCACTGGATATAAATAGACCTTTCATTTCTTTTAGGTCGAGTATTACCGAGAAGTCACTTGAGCGACTTTCAAGAGGGCTGTAGCAGTATAAATGTTATTATTCCTTATAAGTGTTTATAGCTGTAATTTTCCTGTCTTAAGATAACAATCCTGCTGATATTATATAAATGCGAAAGTAGTTCGGATGTATGAATGTATTGATGTTTGTTACTCACGCAGACTTCTGAACGGAAGTGAAGTGTAAGTTTCTTTAGATCACAACAACTTGGGAGTCTTCAAATCGATAGTGAACAGGTCTCGTCTAGGCAGGCGTGTGTACATCTTAGACCACATCATCGCTTACCATCAGGTGAGATAGAGAATAGAATAGAACAGAATAACTCTTTATTATAACATCATGATACAGAAACAATGAAATCTAAAATAACAATTACCTTAATACTACAATGGGTGGTCTTATCGTTCAAAGCGATCTCTTCCAGACACCCCACAAGAGGTTTGTTATTGAGGTTAAACGCAAACCTATACCTATACCCATAGTAAAAATAAACTTTAGATTACTTTAGATCCTATAATAGGACATAGGATACTTTCATCCCGGAATATTGTCCTCGCGGGTGAAACCAAAAAACAAAACTAGTATAATATAAGACTAATTTAACGGCTATTCACCTGCAAATTCCAGATCAACAAAATTCAATAGGCAAGCCTCTCAAAATTAAATTCCAGGTGTTGACCCCTAAAGTAACTAGAAATCTCGTAAAAACTTTACGGTACCTACAATCTAGGTACCTAACGGCCTGGTCAACCCGTTACCTAGGATCGTGGTACATCTGGGTGTGGCCAAAACACTAACAAGATTACCTGGAACATACCTTTTTAAGATACAGGCACTAAAATGAGCATCGTAAAGCAGTAGCGCTTTACGCTTCTTCTGAACTTCGAGGTCTGCGAGTCAATTTAAAAGTTGATGAATTTTTTATTCCTTATTTTACGACGACACCTTTCTAATAATTTGTAAGTTTTAACTGTTACTACAGCGATTTAACTGTTACAGAGCGATTGTGTGGTGGCAGCACGTGCGACTTTCGATCCGACGCACTCGAGTTCGAATACCGCTGGCCCATCCACTAACTTAAGTTGGCGGACATAACGCTCGCTATAAGAACGGTGAAGGAAAACATCGTGAAGAAACCGGCATTTTCAAGAATTTATCTCAAAAATTCAAGAACATGTGACATCCACCAACCCGCACTGGCCCAGCGTGGCGGATTATGGCCCACTCTCTCTATAAGAGAAGGCCCGTGTCCCATCAGTGGGAACGTGATGAGCTGATGATGATAACTGTTACTACTTTGTATCAAAATAACCATTTATATTTTTAACGCTGTCATACTACTTCTTGCGATAGAAAGAGAGGCGCTGTGTAGGTTAATATGACTGGTAGGCATGCAGCGTCACGCGAGCTGAATTGAATTTTATTGCGTCATAGCAAGAGTCGCTATTTGTTTAAATTTCTTTGCGGTGTGATGCTTCTGTCCCTTAGTATTCTGTGGTAGTACTTCATCCTAAAAACAATTTGCATTTTTTATACATACTTGCGTCCACAGACTACCTATATATATATATATATTTTTTACTTGTTAATTGGCTTGTGTTTGACCACTATGTCACCTGATGGTAAGCGACGATGCGGTCGACGATATTAACTATGGTTTCCAATTACGTCATCAATAACGACCAATCAGGCGAATCGAGTTATCAACAAACGACCAAGTATTCCCGATCCAAAGTTTATAATAGACGTGTCTAAATTCTACTCGTATCCTATCCTCGTCTTCATCCTACGAACGAGGTTACCGAAGCTTAGACTACACCGCGGTCCTATCCTACATCGCGTCTATATCCTAAATCCTAAATCATCGAGGTGCGGCCAACTTGTAACTTCGACGGTAACTTCGGCCGCTACTTGTATCTGATGGTGGAGTTACCAACTACCAAGTTGGGAGTTGGCAAAGAGTTTATTGGTAAATAAGTCCTAATTGCACGTTCCGATTTTGTGGACATTGAGATACGATCTTTTTATTGGAAGTTTTGTCGAATCAGTCTTTCTTTTCGTATTTGGCAAGCTTATTCGTTATTGCTTAGATCTCTTCGTAACTTTATTATTACAGCTGTATAAAAACGTCACAGTCTCAGAATATCACTATTTCGATTAACTGATCGAATTAATACATAGATTAGATTGTAATCTCTCTACTCGATTGCATGTAGGCCAATTTAACATGAGTTAGGATAGCCATCTGCACAATGGTCCTCTGCGAGTCATTACTATGAGTTAGATGGTTGTTTTCGCCTAATATTATAATATTACCTTTATCTACCAACTATTATTTAATCTATGCCTATATACACTTGTACAGCATATAGCGCGATATATAGTGCATACAAAACTTGAACGAACACTAGACACTCGATATTTTGACAATGATAACATTTCAGACAATCACCTAAACCCTTTTTGTCGTGTGGTTCTGTTATTAACCTTGGTATGAGTTCTAAGCCACCCGAAGGCCTCCGACATGATCTAACATGTGTTCTCCTAAGCGATAACCGGGAACGACGATTCAACGTGCTTTCCAAAGCGCGGCAGTACTCAGATGTAAATACCATACACACGGTCACCCATCCAAGTGGTGCCCGCGGCAAACGTGTCTTAACCTGGCAGATCTGTTACTATAGGCTAGGCAAGCTACGCTACGAGCGCTACAGCTACGCTACGAGCGCTACACGAACAAGTAAACTGAAATATCTCAACATTTGACCTAAAACCGCTTCGTATCTATATCGCACAAGCTCAGTCCTGAAGATGGATGTATGTGCTACCCTCATAATCTATAGGGGCGCCGTCAACACAAGGTGCGGGGTCAATAATAGGAGTCCAAATATTTGCAGGCGCTGGCCGCCGTCACACCCGAGATGTTTGTTCCTTAAGTTAGGCTATAAGCTGGGATGTAGGATGAGCGGAGAAACTTCCGTTGATTTAGCTTCAACAGTGTGCAGTTTGTAGTTTACCTATAGCTACAGGCAATAACTTGAGTGGATTAATAATCTGCTTTTACTTAATATGAATGAATGAATTAATGCTCTATTTTAAAAGAATTTACAGACAGTACAGAGTAGAAAATGAAACATAGGCTAATGCATGGTACATTATGTAGGAGTACAATTTTGTTAGGTTATTTGAACTGAAAACAGAGACTCAATGCGATTGGTTATTTTTATATTTTTTACCTTAGAACTCCGTCATTTATAAATTGATTTGGAAAGTCTTGCGTTGGGTTCAGTATAGCTCCATCATGTTCCCATATAAATTTCATCGATATTCGACCTTGGACTTCAAAGATACATCAGAATTGTAGTCGGTTTTTTTTGTTATAATCGTGTTTTCTACCTAGATAAATATTTTATATTTTTTAATATTTATTTCTTTTTTTGTTTCTAAGCAATAACGCATGCTTGGCTTTAGTTTAACTAACCTTTAACAATGAACTAACATGTTATACCTAAAAAGTTTAGGAAGAAAATTTTAAGAAAAGGGAAGAAATCCCTAGTTATAAATGTGTATTGCCACGTCACCCGCTGTCGCTTCTCTCATGCCCACAAACCTACCTTATGTTTACATGTCCATAATACATCGCTATATTATACGCAGCGCCCTGTTTCTATTTTTTTTTCTTGAGTAACTGGGGCAAAGGCGTTGTTTGTTTATTTCATGAAGAAATACTCTTCGGTGATCGAACACGAAGTTTTCTTCGAAAAGACATGTTTCATTCGTAATTTGCCTGTTCTTGGGTTTCTTGTTCCTTTCGGTTATGTTTTTATTTGATTTGTTTGTTTATAGATACAATTCTTGGTTAAATTTCCAATTTGTCCCCGAACGATTTGCGCGACTTTTATAAACCTGGACCTCTACTTGGTCACAGAATAATTGTAGACTTGGTATGTTTATGTATTACTAGCTGACCCGGCAAACGTTGTTTTGCCATATAAATTAAAAAAAATGTTAAGGGTGAACAACCCTTATCACTTAGGGGTATGAAAAATAGATAGTAGCCGATTCTCAGACCTACTGAATATGCATATAAAATTTGGTAAAAATCAATAAAGCCGTTTCGGAGGAGTAAGGTAACTAACATTGTGATACCAGAATTTTATACACTCGAGAGCAATGAATCCGGGTCACTTAAAGAATCCTAAAAATCTCGGAAACTAAAAATGCTAGGTTAATGCAATAAATTGTATTTAATAGACAATTTAATACTCCTTAAATGAAGGTATTAAAACTTCTTAGTTATTGTAAAGTTATATCATAAAAAAATCAAATTTGAAAAAGGGCCACTTTCGAAGATGGAACTACGAAATTACAGCATTTGGTTTTGCTTTTGTTTTTAATCTGTCATTTATGTGGGTACATAAACCATGTTGATAGTGCTCTATATTCATTATTCAAGCTGAAATTATGTCGCTTACGCCTGAAGAATGCACCAGAATACTTACAATGCTGGAAACCGGCCGGAGTCAGCGCGATACAGCCAGGACTGTCGGTGTGTCGCTGTCAACAGTACAAAGAGTTCTCCGACGTTACGAAGAAACTGGTTCTAACCTACGCAGACCAGGAACGGGCAGAACCAGGTGTACCACAGCACGAGAAGACTGATACTTGGTGAACACCATGCTTCGAAATCGCTTTCTCACAGGAACTGAACTCACCAATCAGTTTCGACGCCTCGGAGGAAGTAACCCAAGTGCATGGACAGTAAGACGTCGGCTTGCTGAATCTAACTTAAAACCCCTTAGACCTGCAAACGGCCCTAAACTGGAGCGTGGGCATCGTATTTCGAGACTAAGATATGCCCAGAGCCACGTAAATTGGAGTATTGAAGATTGGTCAAAAGTTATGTTCTCCGACGAATCAAAATTTATGCTCTACAAGCACGATGGAAGACACAGAGTGTATCGAAGACCAGGGGAAAGATTCAAGCAAGCATGCATCGAAGAAAAAGTAGCCTACGTTGATGGGTCTGTACTTGTGTGGGCCGGAATTTCTTCTGAAAGTCGCACAGAGCTGGTGATCATAGAAAACGGCTCTTTAACTAGCGTAAGATATGTGGAAGAAATCCTCAATGATCACGTTGGTCCATTTATGGTCAATTTAGGTGAGGATGCTATATTTATGCATGACAATGCCCGACCTCATACAGGTAGGATTGTGAATGACTACCTTCAAGAGATGAACATTACTCGTATGGAGTGGCCAGCGCGCAGCCCGGATATCAACCCGATCGAGCATGCTTGGGACGAGCTAGGCAGATGCGTAAAACAACGAAACCCTCCCCCAATCACGCTTCGTGAGCTCAAAATTGCTCTCACAGAGGAATGGGAGAATATTCCCCAAAATCGTATAAGGAACTTGGTGTACAGCATGCCAAACCGCGTAAACGCAGTAATGGAAGCACGAGGAGGCAATACGAAGTATTAAAATTCAAGAAAATCGTAATAAAGTTCAAAAATTTCATGTTTCCTATTTTTGTTTTAAGGAGAGATCAGCAGTTTTTTTCTTTATGTAATTTTGTTTTAATAAAATGTATGGTGACTCATATTTTTTTTACTTTCATTTAAGGAGTATTACATTGTCTATTAAATACAATTTATTGCATTAACCTATCATTTTTAGTTTCCGAGATTTTTAACATTCTTTAAGTGACCCGGATTCATTGCTCTCGAGTGTATATATGATGATATTATACCTATATGTTGCTATTGTTACCTAATTTTTTGATGAAGTTGTAGTGGTAACAATAAGTCATTGTATAGTGTGAATCATCCTCATGTATAAATACGTATGTTGGCAATAATAAATAGGACACTTTGTATCTGGACTCCAAATAAGTAATTTCTCTGTTTCCTCGCCGCTACACCACCTTCAAAGTAATAAAGCATTCAATAGGGGATCGGACAGTAATCGAGAAAAAATCTAAAATGTAGTTAGAACGAATGTTTGTCGAACCAGAAAGATCAATCAATCAATATTTTTGTGAAATAATAATGATTTATATTTTTAAATCAACAAATAATTCTGACATTTTTAATCTGTTCTTCATCTCAAACGAAACAACAATCACAGCGCATGGCGTCATTTGTAGGCAAACGCCGTGTCAAGCTTGTTTATTTTACGTTTTTGCTTTTCATAAAATATATTTTTGCTAATTTTTTGGTTCCATTACTACAATATAGTCCCCAAACTTCACAAAACGTATTAGAATCTCTTTGCAAGTTTTATTTCGAAGAGTTTGTCGTTTTCTACCTACGTATGACATCACAAGTTTTGCGGTGACATTTTGCGCGGCAATATTTGAAACATAATATTTAAACATAGTTTTAGGTACTTTAAGAGCGTTATTTAATTAAAATAGTATTTTTCATGGCTATATATATTCATTGTAGTAAATTGAAAACACTTTCTGAAAAGTTGTCCGATCCCTTATTTTGAGAATTAATAATAATAAATAATAATAAAAAATTTGTTGTTCAAAACTTACAACAAATTACAAAAACAAGAATGTGCATCATGAGATATAGCCAAGTACCTAATTTAAACTGTGAAGCAAGACCCATACAAAGTCTAATGGACCATGACTGTTGTACAAAAACGAAGGCAAGCGTTGGTCCCATTCAACTTCAATAAAAAAACTCAAATTAAAAAACGTAGACCAAAGTAATTATGAAAATTATAATTTCCTTTAAGACAAGTTTTTTTTATGGAACTGAACGATGAGACGAGCAGTCGTTCACCTGATGGTAAGCGCCACGCCTTTCCATAACAATTGCAATGCCACCCTGAACTTTAAATACCATAAAAAGCATTGCGTAGCACTGCAATGCGCACATCACCCCGAGACAAGTCTCTATGCCCAGTAATTTCGCTGGCAACAATGCCCTTCAAACCGGAACACCGTAATGTATGCGCACTTCTGCTTGGTGGCAGAACAACTGGCAAAAGCTGTGGTACCTACCGCCAGCCAGAATTGCCTCCCGCATACGAGAGACCTACCTCGAGTATTTTGCCTAGAATAACAGAATATACCTATAATAAGTGTTTAAGTTCTCAAGACTTACCCATGTCTTATATTCACACTACATGAGTTACCTTGCTTGCACCGTACATGAATATGGACGGTGTGGTCCACCAGGATTAAATTAATTATTATGATTAGCACCTGTTGGCTTGACTAATAGCAGTACGTAATAGCTTGGTCGACCGCGCCTTATTGGCAAGTCAGATGAGCTAATATTAGTTATACTGTGTACTATGTTTGTCTTCGTGTATTTGTTGAGTATTGCATCAAGTGTTGTTTGTTGATCAGATAATTTTAGCACGACATAATAACGCCCATCGATCGCATACATGGATCCTGGGCCCTAACCAGGATTCCGAGGACCATGGCTCCATGTTTTTGCAGTCCCGTCACGGGAATCCAACCCGCAACCTCTGTGGTGTATGAGATTTAACCTAACCTGCCCAGCCACTACACCACAGAGGCTGTCAAAACTAATATAACTTACTAGTTTTACTTTTTATACTTAAATAACTTAGGAAATGGAATGAAATTAAATCTTCCTTAGAAGACTTAGAAGAAAGGTAACGAAGACATTTTAATAGTATGAATTATTGCGATTAAGGTATAACTAGGGTAAGTATGGGTAAAGTAGGGAGGCCTTAACCTTACAGAGTACAGAGGAACGACGACGAGGGCTACAAAATATTCGGCGATATCGCAAAGGTCGTAAGATAAAACGGCACTGCATGTTGCATCACAAATTTAGGTATATTTATACTAATGCAGTGCAGCATTTTGCAAAACTAAGTTCTGGGTGGTGCTGTTATTGTTGACAGCCTTTTTGTTGGTTGGGCAGGTTGGCTCAAATCTCATACACCACTGAGATTGCAGGTACGATTCCCGCGACGGGACAAATGTTTGTGCAAAGAAGAAAAAAAAGGGCAAGCATTTGTTTCGTGTCTGGGTGTCGTGGGACCATGGTCCTCATACTTTTTGATTCCCTAGATACAGGGAATTCTAGTTAGGGTCCAGGATCTATGTATATGATCGTTGGGTGTATTTATTTATTTATTTATTGTATTTACAGGCTGGCGTATTGCTTACCACCAGGCAAACTACCAGTTCGTCTCGTCATTCAGTTACATAAAAATAAAAAAGACGTAATATTATTTCTTTGGACGGTGTGGTCCACTAGAAATAACCTACCATTAGACAGAAATAACCTATAATTTTATAAAAGCAAATCTTTTTTATGTTTCTTTCACCACTTAGCTCAATATTTAAAACGAATTTTGATATAAAATATGGTATGTAGGTCATTTAGAAAGAACTAATACCTAAATACTTTTTATCCTGGACATTTTCTTTAGAAACAACTATAAATAAACGAAATTAAACGGGGACGAATCGCGGGTATCGGCTAGTTAATTAATAAAATCATTATTAACACCTGTTGGTTTGACTAATGATAATACCTTAATATCTTAGTGGACCGGGCTTATTGGCAAGTCGGATGAGTTAACATTAATAATTATGCTGTAGGTAGGTACTTATGTTTGCTTGTTTAGTGAATGTTGAGTGTTGCATCATGTTAGAACATGCATCATGCAGCGTGTTATATGTTACAAAAGCATATGTAGTCTAAAAACGGTGGAAACCTCGAGGAAACCAGCATATACAAGAAACATCACAAATTCTTCAACGTTATGTGACATCCAGCTCGCACTAGGCAAGCGTGGCGGATTATAGCCCATACTCTTTCTTTTAAGAGAGGGCCCGTGACCCTGCAGTGGGAAAGTGGTGAGCTTATGAACGAAGAATAAATAGTTACTTATTAGGTACCTATTCGGTATTATAAAAAACGTGGCACGTAACATGACAGTTTAAATTATGGATTTTGAAATTTTGCTTCTTTAATTTCTTGAGGAGGAAAGGGAATTTGGATTATGTCCATTCAATTTGAATATATATCTCATCTCACTGACACTGGCATATTATACAAGAACACACAACCACGACACCAGGACACCGCAAGCGGGCCGTTAATAACGTAGTGTCGCCGACAGTTAGAGCGCTCTAGCCGCTCTAGCCGGTGTCGGAAAAACTGCTGTACGCAGGTGTCGGCAATAAATTACCGACACTCCGCAGAGTGCGGGTTGGGGTAAAAATGTGAACTGCGGTGTAGATTTTGGCAATGCATGCACGTTTATAGTATTATGGTTATGTGGACGTGTTTCTTTATTTCGTTTGAGTTTTATTTGATAGAGAATGTTGTTTTTGAAGATTTGTTCAGTGATTTTTTTCATACATTTTTCTGATTGTGAGCCTCTTTATTTTTTTATTACCAGCTGACACTCGCGACTCCGTCCACGTAAAATTCGGTTATAGAGTTGTTGCCTAAAAAGTGTTAATTTTTGTAGGGAAAAAAATATATTCAAGTACATACTTACCAAATTTCAAATCATCAAAGTCCGTTTAGTCGTTATAATATTAGTACCTAGTCGCTTTCATAATAAAAATCGTCTTTAGCTTTTTAATATAAATTTCAGAGATTTTCTAACTCCTCACAGACGTCAAAAGTGTGGTAGGTACATCAAACAATAGCATTTCAATCGTCATAATTAAGATAGCGCTTAAAGAGTTAATAGCTCTTTATCATTGCTATTAAAAATAACAGTTTTCCTGAAAGTAAAACAATATCATGCTAAATTATACCTTATCTAGAAGATTATAGGTATTCCTCCTAAATATTACACCTAATACGCGTAGGCGTATTTTCCCACGTAGCACGCTAAAATAAAAGCGCGTTTGGAAACCTGACTGGAATTAGATTACGTTCATAACAGAATCTTATCGGATTCAGCTCCATATTTGATTTTGTCTGGATTCTACGGAAGTATTTTGTTTTGTAAAGAAAAGCGTTCATACTTATTCAGAACTAGCTGTGACCCGCAGTTATCCGATATAAAAATTGGCCTATGTCCTTTTTCAGGACCAGCACCTACATACCAAATTTCATCAAAATCCGTTCAGTGCTTTTACGTGATTGAGTAACAAACATCCATTCACCATTTCATTTCATCCATTACACTTTATATATAAGGTAGTTTTCTATATTTACACTCGTGGTTAGGTCTTTCATATACGGGAGGCCGTCTGGGTAGGTACCACAGCTTTGCCAGTTATTCTGCCGCCAAGCAGTAGTGCGCAAGCATTACTGTGTTCCGGTTTAAAGGCCATTGTAGCCAGCCAAATTACTAGGCATATGTGACTTAACATAATGATGTCTCGGAATGATGAGCGCAACCCAGTGCTACGCAGTGCTTCTTATGGTATTAAAAGTTCTGGGTGGCACTGCAATGCAAACTTATTATTTATTTATTTATTAGGCAAACTACTCTAATCACTAAGTTCCATGAAAAAACTATCCATCCATCCATCCATCACAAACTTACGCATATAAAAGGATAAGTAAGTCTGCAATAAGTGATATTTAATAGCGAACACTGAACAGGTTTCTTCTAGGCGACCGTGCTACATCTTCGACCGCATCGTCACTTAACAACAGGGCCCCAATTCAAAATGACCACTTGGCGATTCCTTGCTTCGAAATCACGTCGATTCCTTCATTAATAAACGACATCTCTATGACGCATTCATATATTCATCGTATATATATGACGCGTCATAGAGAATACAAATTTCGCAGATGTCGTTTATTAATAAAGAAATCGACGTTTCCTCGAAGCAAAGAATCGCCAAGTTGTCATAGTGAACTAGGGCCCTGGTGAGATAGCTGTCAAACGCAAGCCTATAAATAATAAAAAATACAAAAAAGTTTTAGAACCTAAGTCCTTACCTTGACAACCAACATTTCTTGAAATAATTATCTAGATTGTTAGCATAATTAATTTCCATTCCAAATTTGGCTTTACATTAAAGTCATAACCATTGAGTGCCTGTAGCCTGTCTTCAACAGATCTTGAAGGTTGATTTTAATAATATCTACAGGCAAATATGCTCATCGTCTAAGAATCAGTGAGCTGAGATGTGATTAAACAGCCAATGAGATAACATTATTTCTTATCAGTGTTGTGCTTATCAAACCGTTAACTTTGCAAACGCCAATAGCGTCACTAGATTTTTTCCAAAAACATAAATATGAATTTGACCAAAAATATGAATTTCTCTACTATTTTCCAAAACGGATACGGGTAACGTTTGAGATTTGTTAATTTACCCGATGATAATCTTCGTATTAAAAATTCCAATCTCTTACAATATATATGTAGGTAATTAATTCATTATAAATATAAACGGCTACACTCACGTTATAATTATGTCGGAATAAGTCCGACCAGCCCCCCGATTCAGAACCGCACGATAACTCGTTGTCGATCGATTCGGTTTCATATCAAGATATAAGATGTAAAATGATGCACACAATACAAATTACGTAAATGCAACTTTTAATCGATACCGATATTGTAACCGAAACTGTATTTAATTTTCGGGGCGAAATAGCTCGAAAAGGACACACAAAACGAGATCGATAAATGTCGAATCGATTCGGTATTCGTTATCGTGAGGTTCTGAATCGGGGGGCAGGTTTCGGACAATTAGGATGTCCGTCTGCGCCGTGAATCCAAAGCGTAAACTCCCGGAAGAAGGACATCCTAATTGTCCGAAACCTGGTCGGAGTTATTCCGACATAATTATTACATGAGTGTAGCCATTTATATTTATATTTATAATGAATATTTCGACTCATGATAGTTTCCAAACTTTAGGTACTTAATTAATTTAATTTGGCATAGTTTTTGGTTTGTATATTAAGGTGATAAGGGTTTGAGTATTTCGCATCTGAAATTAGTCGACGGAGATTTTGAATTTGAGAGATTGAGTGTGGGATGGAGCAATCGAAATTGATGTTGTATGAGAATCGCACCCCAAATAAGGAAATTAATAGTAAAGAAACGCCCGGTGAATTACCGATACGAAAATAACCAGCTCTCAGCCGATCCAAATTAAAAACAAACCAGCTCTCTAGCTAGCTCTCTTTCACTCTATAAATATTATTCCTCCTACGAGCAATTGTTAAAGGCAATATTGTTAATTACAATCGGCACGAAACAGCGAACATCTCGGTCGGGCCAAGCCAAGTGTAAGCGGAAGCGGCGGTCACAGTTTCCGGCCACCGGCCCTCCACTCCTCGCTGAATTATGGATCCTGCCCTGAGGGTGTAGCGCCTTTTTGCAAATATTATTTATTTCCTTAGGGCTCTTAGTGGCGACGGATTTTATTTTTGTGATGTTGGAGAGATTCTGAAATGTTCTTTTCGACAGTACGATATAATTTGTGTGGTTTGAGTTTTGCACGCAGTTAACAGTAGTTATGAGAGATCGAGTGAGATATTAAACAGAGAACGAGTGAGGCTCAGTGGGAGCATGTGCGACTTTCGATCCGACGCACCCGAGTTCAAATCTTGCTGGCCTCGCACCACTGACTTTCTTAAGTTGTGTCCGTATTAACACTCGCTCTAAAAACGGTGAAGGAAAACATCGTGATTTAACCGGCATGTCCAAGAATTAATCACAAAAAATCAAGAACATGTGACATCTACCAACCCGCACTGGGCCAGCATGGTTGGTTATGGCCCATACTCTCTATGAGAGAAGGCCCATATCCTAGCAGTAGGAAAGTGATGGGCTGATGATGACTGAATTATTAAGACAGATTACTGATATGTCTACAAAAGTCAAGATTAGTCAAAACAAAAAAAGTCCAGTTCAATACCATTTAAAGAAATAAAACCACACAAACTAACACAATCTGAATCAAAATAAGTCGCACGTATTATTATTTACATCAGCTTCAGGGACGAGGATCTGAAAACTAATATCTATGTCAATGGCTGCCAACACAAAGAATCCTCGGCTTAATCTCAGTTGGATATAATAAGCTGAACTAAATCTGAGCGATTTAACGCTACTTGGAACAATAGTCGCAGACGCGGGCACTTGTCAACGGGAGTAATCTCCCTTTACAGGGGAAATCCTTTTTTGAACCGGTTCTTAATAGGGCTGCTAGATGACCTGTTTCAGAGAACGATTCTTTTTAAAGAACGAGAGAAGTTTTGTTGACAGTTCAAAAAGATACCTTTGTATGAAATTTGAATTTTTATGTATGGTAGAAGAAGAAATATTTGTAAATGTGGTCAATTTCATGATCTATAATAAACTTTCAAGCTATATTTTCGCCCACATAATATCCCGTTTCTTCGTGGGAAGTTTGTGAAATACTTTTGTAGCACTTATACCTGAAACCAGAAACCACTATTAGTTCTGAAAACGTCATGATATCAGTCATTCAGTGGTTTTTTTTTTACCTCGATAACAAAAGTTCTAAAAAAGTATGCCCCTCAGTTTCTTGCCGATGTCAACGATCTAATTACTATTTATGCATATCAAACGCGTCAATTTAAAAGCTCCTAGATTATTACATGTGGACAACCCTACCTGAACTGGATAGCACCAGTTCTAATAGGTTTATTTCTATAGAACGGCAACGTCCGATAATTGTAAGTACTTGTGCTGATCCAGAGAGAAATTAGCTTTGACAAGATTACGACGCAATGGATTCTCATCCGCTTTGTCAGGCTTTTGAGACACTTTTCGATATTGAATTAAAATAACTAAAGTCTCGTTTTGCTAACGACTTTTTGACTTTTAGTTAGCTACTTAGCTTTCGACAAGTTTAGCTATTTCTTCTAGAATATAAATAAAAATAACATTAAAGTATACTACTTACTGTATTGACGTATAGACCCAAAATGGGTCTTGGCCTCCGATACTAAAAGCCACTTTTCTCGATCCTGTACTAATTCCAACATTACAATATAACCAGCTGTCTGGATAGCTATTTTAATAACACAGCTGTATTTGTTAATTTAATAGTACATTATGGTACTAGTGTGTAATGTTGGTGATTACCGCTGAAGCGCCATTGAGACCCGAGCCGTTAGATGAGGGTCTTAAGAGAGCCAAGGACGGTAATCATCAATACACACGTTTTTCAACACACTTGTGAATAAAATAACAATAAAAACTCATTTTCAACAGTGAAAACGAGTTGTGAAAAATGATTCGCTATGGCGGGAAAAATTAATCAGTTTTCCTATGCGCGCGCATTGCGATCAGCCAACTACTAAAGGGTGAGGTTTTTTTTTATTTTCCGCGCATAGGATTTGCGCCTATTCTGCCACGTACCAAATGGGGAATTTAAAGTTTTCTTTTATTACAGAGAAAACAAAATTTATATTTGATTGTTGTTTTTTGTTTTTTAAGTTTGCCCGTTAGGGTAGGCTAAAGTCTCTAGGACCATACCGCCATGTCTTACGTAGTTTTTATTTGATAGTTTTTTATTCCATTTATTATACTTTTGTTGAGAGTGAGGGTCAACAGCAACAAGCCGGGCCCCTTTCCTAGTGCTTCAATAAAGTGGTGGAACTTTATTCAAGCTTTCCATGGACATTTTGTGAGAACATAAAAAGCAATGTTTTCCCTATTTTGTTTCATTTGCCTACACTCGTGCACGTTAACGAACACATAATGGTTAATATTCCACTGATATTACACATGATCACTCGAAATAACACTTGTTTGGAAAATAAAACAAAATCGAACTGTATCACTTTTCACTTCCCGCCAAAAAGTCATTTATATTTGAGTGTACACGTACGAGTTAAAATTATCTAATTAAATAAGAAGTTACATGAAATGAGCAAGCAATAGGAACATTAATTTATTTGTTCTATTAAACACAATCTTTTTTTGAATAAAAACTTTTTTTAAAGCAAAGCACCTCATCCAATAAAATTAAAAAAAAACTATAACTCACTAGCGAGTTATAGCAATGAAAAAGTCACAGTTTGTTTATGGGTGTCATTCTGTGCCTAATTGCGGTGACCATAGAGCCTCTTTATGAGCAAGTGTGTTGAAAATAGTGTTATTTACTTGGTCATTATTATATTTGACTATGTTCTTTCATACAATAAGGAAAGTGAACGAAACATTTTTATTTTGCAAGAACTAACAACTTCATAATTTTATTTTACGATATAGATATAGGTACATATTATTACGATTCACATTGTGGTTGTTAAAGTTGACACAAAACGTTAACGAACGAACACTTTTTCTTATTATATCAATTAAGTTAATGCTATTGGACGTAAATAAAAAAACTCAGTAAAAATACTAAGATACAGAAATATCACAAATGTTCAACGACCGACCCTTTCCCGTGGCATCAAAAGACTTTCATTTTATAATGCTTAAACATGATTTATTTACACATTATATACAAGTGAAACGGAACGTAAAGATAAGCGCACTCTATTGAAGACGCGACACTTTATAACACATTCGTCATCGTTACGTTCTCATCCGGTGCATTTCCGGGCGACGGAACGGTGTGAAGCACCCTTTAGAACTAGTCCATTGGATGAAGATATTTATATAGAGTACTTTGTGTATTGAAAGTACGGCTCTTGCGTGTTTATAGAGTCTGTTGAATGACAATATTTATTGAACATGAGATCGGAAAAGTAGAACAATTTCGTGATGACTGGGCATTTTTTGTAATAAGAGTAGATGCCAGCAAGACAGTGTTTAAGTACAATTATGAACAAAAAATATTTTATTTAGGTCAGCAACAACTTCTACCTGCAAACATCCAATTGAACAACTGGCCATCACCCGATTCAAATGAAAAACGAACTGTTCCATTTTCAAATTTATACTGCCAGCATTGACTTTCCCGCCCAACCACCTAGCTCCAAGGAGGTTATATACAAGTGCCAATATAGTGGAAGACTTTTTTCAATTACCACGGAGGTTCATGAAAAATTTATAGGTCTGGGAACTGGAGAACTCCCATAAGGCGCGTAACGCCGAATAACATTAGTTTATGGGCGCCTGGTGGCTAGGAGTACTTCCATCTTTAATGTCTTGCTTTCAGGAAGGCTTTGCTTGGAGTGTTTGACTGGAAGACTTAACAAAAACAGTGATAAAAAGGTTTTATACTGGAGTTAATTAAAGTTTAACAGCTAGATAATATAAACTTTCTTTTTAATTATCTTATTAAAAACTATGACATAGAAGCTGAGCAGCTCAAGAGGCGCAAATATGCTAACCTCGGTAGTGGTTACTTATTTGAGCCGTTTGGTGTGGAGACTGGGTCTGTGAGGACCGGGAGCTCATCGTATTTTCGAAAGTCTGTCAGAGCGCCTGATTGATGCGACGCGTGACCAAAATGCTGGGACTTATTTAGCTCAATGTATCAGTATTGCCATCCAACGGGGCAATACTGCCAGCGTCTTGGGTACTGCCAACTGGTAGTGGGCTGGACCATTTGGGCTATCCATAGGCCTTTAATGGTATGTGGGTTGTCCAATTGCTTCTCCTTGTAATTAGTTAGGTTAGTTTAGTAAGTAGAGTGTAGAGTTGGTTTCAGTAATAAAGACAATTTGCCCGTTGAAAAAAAATTACATGAACCATACTCCACGTCTGCATCGAGACTGTCAATAGTCAATAGTGGAAATGTAAGAAATCAATTGAAATTCAATACCTGTTTTTCACAGCATGTTTTCGGAAAATCGAAGCTTATCTGCCAAACTGTGCTATTTTTAGGGTTCCATACCTGAAAAGGAATAAACGGAACCCTTATAAGATCACTTTGTTGTCCGTCTGTCTGTCTATCCGTGTGTCTGTCAAAACCCTTCATCTCGGGAACGCGTGGAGGTATCGAGTTGAAATTAAAACCAATATACTCAAGTCTACAAGAAAGATAAGGCCGTTTATGCCGCAAAAAACGTATATTTCGACACTCGAGGGAACCTAAATGTATAGGGTTCTTTTCGTTGACCTAAAATTATGAAATTTGGCAAGTAATATCGTCTTATACTACAAGTACAGAGAAAAAAATTTAAAACAATACATTTGTAATTAAATCATAAAAAATATTTATTACTAAAAATATTTAAGACTTTATTGAAACGGAATTTCGGGAAAAGCTCGGAATAAACAGCGAGACTCGGTTCCTGAACTATTTATAATATACATATTATAAATAGTTCAGGAACGAGGGTTCCGTTCTTTGTAGGTACACCTACAAAGAACGGAAACGCCTCGGTGGGCGAGTTCGACTCGCACTTGTCCGGGTTTTTTAGAAGATATTCCAGACTTTTTCTTTTTAAGGAAAAATAGATAAGTACGGATTTTCCTCTCACCAAATCAAATAACAAATGAAACTTGAAGTTCTTACAAATCAGTCGTCTCATTGCAACGCGCTAAGTGCTCCTTTGTGATAGACGAACAAAAAACTACTCTCAGCACTTTCAGACCTTAGAGGCGGATCCAGGTGAAAGCTAGGGGGCAGCGTCTAATTTATCTTACCTCAGGTATCTGAGGTAACAAAGGTTTATTCAATCGCTGTAATGACCGACCATTTGATTTTTCTGACTTCGGTTTTGGCTAGAAATACTTTACCATTCTCCAATTTTCAAGTGGGACGTAGTACTTTATCAAGTTCAAGGTCTAAGTGAAATGTGATGATGGATTTATGGATATGGATATGGACGTCGGGGGTTAAAAATGACTATCAAAATACGACACATTCAACTTGACAACAATCTTTTATTAGATAATTTGACAAGACACCAGTCGTAATGCACTACACGTACACGTACATGTTTTTGAGCTCTAATCGATATATGATCGGCATTTTGTGTGACCTATAGGTACGCCGGTTCTTAGGAAATAACAATAAACATAATTTCACGCGAAAGTCGTAAGTTTCGGCTAAAGTAACAAAGGAAGGTCGTTTGACTCCTCAAAAAAGTTGGAGCCAGTTCTCAAGCTATTTTCCTGAAACGGGATAATTGTCACGACGTTAGAGAAGCGCATCGCGGGACTCAAACCCGCTATCGCCCGGGGACATCGCGTAATTGATAGTGGGGACATCTGTACCTGAAGTTATCTGATGATGAAACGGTTACGGTTATGGGTTTGACAGAGGTGGTTAACTTTTAGAGCTCAAGATGTTTTTACCGTTTTACACTGTTTTAGTAAAATAAATGTAAGGTAAATTATTATACGTAGCTCAACGCTAATGTTAGATTTTTTAGTATGTATATATTTATTATACTCGTTTTACAAAACTATACATTTTAAAGTACTCAAAATACCACTCCAGGCTGGAATTGAACCTGTGACCTGTGTGTGTACACACACACACACACAGGTCACAGGTTCAATTCCAGCAGTGTGAAAAATATATCTTTTTCAAGACAAGTTTCTAACATATTAGTAATCGGAATCGCAAGCAGATTAAAAGCCCTAACACTAGTAGTTTACGATTATCTGTCAAGGAGTCCCATTGCCCACCTTCCGTCTCCATCATCGGGTCAGTCAGTCACCATAATATTGCATTGTCATCGGACTTTGACAAGTATGTAAAATTTCAACTCCCTAGAATAAGAGGAAGTGGTTCTAAATTGAGCTGCAAGATTCCACACGAACAAACATACCTACATTGCAAGTTAAATAGAAGCTTGTAAAAATGCTCTAAGGCTCATATTTTGTGTACCTAAAGATACAACTTAAAAAGTTTTTTTATGCCTTTGTAAATGGAATTGAATTATAGCCAGAGATCGACAGAAACCCAACCGCATGACAACAATCATGTAAACGTCTTGTAGAATTCCCTAAACGAGAATCCCTGATTTATTTATATGAACATTTTAACTGACATTTCCCGCGACGTAAGCACCTATTTCGCGCTCATAATAAATTCAGCGACGCTGTCTCACCGAACTCTAAAGAGTTTCCTTTGTCTCGTCTACATCTGCTTCGTTTTCTTAACCGAACTAATGTTTCAAAGATGAACCGCAACCATAACGCACATTAGCATTTACTTAATCAATTCCGTTATGTCCACGAGGGGGGAAGGGAGGGGGTTACAGACACTTCTGCGGCTGTCCAATTGAATAATCAATCAGCAAAATGCAAATGCCGCTGGCAACAGGCGTCGCCGCTCCAAGTGTTTTGCTGAGCAGCCCAGCCCAGGGATTTTGGGTTCTCGTTTGTCAATTACTGGGAACGATTACACTAAACGCTGTTCTTGGGTTACGGTCTTTCTGATTTGGAAAAGAGGTGCTCAGTTTTACTATGAGCTGCCCAGTTTTCCAACTTCGAAAGCTGACTTAACATAAAGAACCTTTCGAAACCTTTTAAAGCCGGGGTTTATGTACTTAGTGGTAGGTGCTTAAGGACTAGGCTAATTTATGTAGGCTTATCTATTTCATCGAAAATTCTATTTGAGTTCGTAAGTTGGTGGTGTCTTCAACCCAATTTATTTTATGTTTAAATGTTTACACCTCACGAATCTCTATCAGGTGTGTTACATAAATTAGCCTTGTTTATAATTAACAGCTGTTGTTTTAATGAAGATTATTTGGTAACGCTTATAAATGATAATTTGACTTTAACACATAGCCTACACTTACCATTCTTAATTACATCAAAGCAATGCTTCGCTAAAGAGAAAGCCTTCTAAAAAAACCTATAAATAAACAAAATCAAAATCAGTAGAACCGTTCACAGCAACAGTTCACAAAAACTGCATTAACCCCAACCGCGACAGCACTCGCATCCCGTAATGTATTAGCAATATCCCGGGTTATTTCATTAACCCATGCTTTCGGCCCGGTGTCCCGGCCATAAATCAACGTCCCGGTAATTACGGCCCGGTGACTGATGGCGGGACGCGTCGCATCGCGAATACGCTTAAGTTCCATTTGCGACCTAGATTTTGGGATTGGTGCACTTAGGGTTAAGGCATTCGTTTTCCGCCGCTTTGAATTGCTTATAGGATAAAACTTAAGCGAACTAGACGCTAAATCAAGTTGAAGTTGCGCTTTACAAGTCTCCTTGTGAGCTTTAAAAACAAACCTTTATATTGCGAGGCGTTCTGTTAACAGCACTGATTTGATCAGCACTGATCTGATTGGCGCCCAAATGATTCCAGGAACTGGAAACTGCACCTAAACAAAAGATACTGGGACTCACCCGTCTAAATAAAAATAAATGACCGATAATATTTTTATTTATATTCAAATATTATAATAGAAGGAATGTTTACCTAGTTTTATTGAATATCGCCGTATTTCTATATTTAATACCGTGCGGGTGGGTTAAGTTCCATTGGCGACCTAGATTTGTGGATTGGTGCACTTAAGTTAAAGGGGTGCTCGGAGCGGGCCATTTTCCGCCGTTTTGAATGAAGGTTACTACGACAATAGGCTTGGAAAGTGCTGGAAATGTCAGGGCTTAATTCATGTTAATTTAACTTATTTATGTTGTTTACAGGCATCTGCTAACTAAACTAAAGGTCGATTAATTAAAACTAATAATAATAACAGCTTAAAATAGTAATAATAATAAAAACTAAAATAATAAGTAGCTGGTATTTTCATTAATTAAAAGTATATTTCTCGACGCATATGTAAATATTTTTCTACACATAAAAATAACCTCAATTCTGTTAAATTATCTTAACATGAATGGTCAACGAGAAACCATTCACATTTGTTAGTAACCATTTGTCAGCCATATTTATAGCGAAACAGCGGAACTTGCACAATCCTAGTCGGTTTAAACCGGTTTAAACCAATCGAACGGCTCTGTTCCGCAAATGAATCCGATCGTTTCCCTCGTCGGCATAAATCTCAAGTTTACGAGTAGCCCCTTCGGCTGTATTACTATAGCAGAGCTTTACGAGTAGCCCCCCACGTTAGGTGTAGTCTAGAATCATCGTAAACAAGCTTTATTTTTAGATCGCTGTGAAAATAACCAGTGTTTGAATAGAACAGCATCTGATTTCTTGAACATCGACACAGAGTTGCCAGTCTATCGGTATTTTATCGGATACATTTCGGATAGTGTGCGTCGGAATTGCACCAACTAATTCCCCCATCCCCGTTTCATCATCGGACTACAAGACGTACGGCAATACGCCACCGTTTCATGGTGGACATTCCTCCTGCGCGCACTAAGCGCTTCGTTTCCAATTTTATTATGCGCACTACTAACGATTGGAACTCCTTGCCAGTGTCAATCTTTCCCGATAGCTACAATCTAGGAATCTTTCAGTCTCGAGTGAACAGGTACCTACTATCCTGGCAAGCGTGCTAAATTGTCGACCGCATCGTCGCTTACTATCAGGTGACATAGTGGTCAAACGCAAGCCATTTCACAATAAAAAAAAATTAAATGAAGTTTAAATTAAATTCAACCTACGAGTTATTATTTACTATGTAGCTGTTTACGACTTGCCCCAATTCTGGGAAGTTCTTAAAGACGGCACATGTTTCACTTCAGCGCGAGTCTTCAATAAAACAAAGGTTGCTTAACAACTTCAGAATGTCAAAAAAACAAAGCCTTGCGTACCTAGTAGTAAAGTACATACATAACGTCGTTCATATTTGATTTAGCCTGTAGTTAGGGAATTTTCTAAAAACACTCTTTCGCAACTAAGGGATTATCTTCTGAAACAAATCTTTGCGATATTTGCTTTACGCCCCCAAATTCAATAGCTATGAATAAGTATAGTTATCATCATTATTCAGCCCTTTACATCCCTCTGCTGGTTATAGTATTTATTCTGCCGCCAAGCAGTAGTGCGCAAGCATTTCATTTCATTACTGTGTTCCGGTTGGAAGAGCATTGTATCCCACAAAATTACTGGGCATATGAGAATTAAAATCTGATGTCTCGGGGTGATGAGCGCAATGCAGTGCTACGCAGTGCTTTTTATGGTATTTAAAGTTCTGGGTGGCACTGCAATTGTTATGGGCCAGCGTAGCGCTTACCATCAGACGAACGATTCACTCGTCTCATCTCTCATTTCCATAAAAAAAATAGGCTTCTCTCATGTCTTGTCATTCGCCTGGACTCTGCGCCATTTGTGTCGACCCGCGATTTTTACTATACCTGGCCAGGTGTCCCGCCCAACTCCATTTGAGTCCCATAACGCTTAGATATAGCTATACGTACGGATAATCTTACGCAAGCTACTGAGTCCTATTTTTCTAAAGACCCATTTCCACGAGAACACTAAACGCGCGTTAAAAGCCTTCAAGTCCGGGCTACATATCGAGTGCATTTTTCAATGCTCCCATGTGAAAGCGTTATTTGAGCGGGTGGCTGCGGCTCCATCATTCATGTGTGCTCACTCGTGGAGAGCAAACGGCTAAAATAAATACATTTCTGCTTAGAACTGGTATTGGTTCTAAAGATTTCTTGTCGAGTGTAAATAGACCTTTTTTAGAATATATTTTTATGGTTGTTGTTTTTTGCCGCTGACATGCTGTTGAAAAAATGGGTTGGTTTTTGTTTGTAATTGTGCCGTTCTGTTTAACGTCTTAGAGCAGCTTTACACACGGATATGCCTAGTTTTATAACTTTTTCATTGCATTCGCGCTCCTAAGTATGATTAACAAAAACAGCACCAGTAAACACATTGATCGCACTAAAATTATGCGCTAGTACAGACCTACCAATTAACAAAAAAAATGTGTAGGTATATATCTTATACCTATCTTACACATTATTTTTCAAATAATAAATTCCAGAGTTTTTTCATTGAGTAGCTAACCAAAATTAGCATTTACTGTATGCACAATAGGCTCAAAGTAAGAAATTAATTCAGGCAGTAATCATTCTTCTGCTTCTCTTGTATCCGTGTCAACCCTGGTGTCGAACTTTTCAGTCCGCCCTAAGGCCTCCAACATGGCCTAACCTAAAGACTGTTGTCCTAAGACAAAGACCGCGACCGATGGCTTAACGTACCCTCCGAAGCACAGTAACGCTCAGATGTAAATACCACACAAACCGTTACCCATCCAAGATTTGAGTGCTGCGAACGTTGCTAACATAGCAGATGTGTTACGAACGGCTAGGCGAGCGCTAGAGATATTATACAGTATGTATACACATTACACATAGTCTATGTTTTGGAGCATTTTGTCGGGTCCAAATCCAAATCTAATTTGACTAATATTGACTAACCCTAACATTTCGATCTCGTTGTATTGATCGCGTTTACAAATAGACTGAAACGTACTAAAATAGATAGGCCTGCAATTTTCTACCCGTTCTATCCTATTCTATCCAAATGCCGAATTATCTCCAATCAATCGAACAAAAGACGAGAACGGCCAAAGTTATTTTTGCGACGGATAACGATTTATCATGAGAATCATTTGTTTCTGTATTGTTTACTTTGCCAAAAGAAAGTTATGATTAAAGACAGGGGTGACAAGTACCTACGTCTGTTGTGGAGAGTACGTAGTGGAGAGGCTAGGGCTGTGACAGGTCTCACAGTCCGGACACAAACGATTTGTTAAGGAAATCGATTTTATTTTAATTCTGTGTTTTTAAGCTATTGCATAGCTTCTATCGCGGGCCTTGAGCGTGGAGACCGAATCCAGAAATTCCGTAACGAAAATAACCTAACACCCCCCACTCCGAATGCTATGCAATAGCTTTACCGCGGCAGTCTCCGAGTGCCATACGTCTTTTTTTTCAGTTTATATTATCAGTGTTTGTTCAGTTCCAATAAATATAATAATTCTGAAGCAGAATCAATCAAATTACTAACTGAAAATATATCGATTGTTAACCCCAGATGCAAAAAGGAGGGGTGTTATAAATTTTACCACTAGTTCTCTTAAGCTGACGAATCGATTTGAATACGGTTTTTGTATTTGAAAGCAGGTTTTCTAGCGGTGGTCCTTAAAATGTTTTATCAAAATCGGTTCATCCGTTTTTACATTTTATTGGTTTCTGTGTAGGAATGATTTAAATTTTTGTTTACTGAAATTCGTTATTAGTAAAAATACGTTACAACTTCTTGCAACGCAGTCGAATCGATTAATAAATACAATTCGATTCTGTTCGCTAAAACTTATTTTACAATCGATTATTTTAATCGATGATTAGAATACATCCTTAAAAAAAGACAAGACGTTAGGGAGTAGTAATGAATCTCAACGACACTTGAAACACTCGAGTGAGGATGCAGTAAGCACCTTTGTGCGGAATTTGAAGGTACACTGAAGGCTCTAACTATCTCTGTAAGGCTTTGATCCGTGAGGTGCTCAACTAGAGAGGATGTTATCTCTCTATATAATCTACTCCGTGAGGGAACGTTAGCCTTCTCTATTATTATGTGGAACGAAATTTATTTAATAATACCTAGTATTGTTACCTTGTACAAAATTTATTTTCAAAATTTGCAGCATAGCAGGATGTACCTTGTTAATTAAGTTTTGGTGTACAATGAAGCATTATTAAATTAAATTAAATAACCGGCCAAGTGCGAGTCCGACTCGCGCACAAAGGTTTCCGTACCATTATCTATAAAAACGGCAGCCCCCTAAAATATGTATTTTGTTATGTTTTTTAGTATTTCTTGTTATAGCGGCAACAGAAACACATCATCTGTGAAATTTTCACTGTCTAACTATCACGGTTCATGAGATATAGCCTGGTGACAAACGGACAGACAGACAGACGGACAGATGGACGGACAGCGGAGTCTTAGTAATAGGGTCCCGTTTTATCCTTTGGGTACGAAACCCTAAAAATGATTTTATTTCACAGCATAGTTATCCCAGAGAAATTTCTATTTTGTGTATAATAGTGAAAATGTATGTGGCTGATGATGAAGTAAGACCTTCATGTACGTATCCGTTAACGCTAACCTGTCCAACTTCGGTGAGGTCGCACTTATATACTTACATCTCTGTTTTCACAGTTATATATTCATTGTATATAGATATTATACTATTTTATATATTCAAGTCTATTTATGTAAAAATTGTATAATTGTAGTGTAATTTTGATTTCTTGTTATTTTTTAATATAGTCAGTATTGTAACACATTAACACCACCGTCCATGCCTTATATGTTATTCCTCTCCATCCACAGCTGTCTGGAAGAGATCGGTAGCGATAAGACAATCCATTGCCTAAACTGACACCTAAATTGTTAAGTTTGTCTTAAACTGTTAATTTTTCTGTATTGTGGTGTTATCAATAAAGAGTTATTCATTCATTCATTGTAAAATGGCTCCATTTTCCGTATCACCAGCAAATTACATCGAAATGGCAGCTAATTTATTAACTACACTAATTTACATTGCGTTCTACTTGCACCATAAATATTTACTGCGTCCAAACATCCAGAAACAATATTATAAGAAAAAAATTGTTAACGTAATAAAACTAACAAATCATTTTAAATTTGTGCCTTATTAACAACAAATAAAATTCAATATCCGAAACAAAATATTTGCCTTTATATTGGTCCCGCCGTGAAGAAATAATTATTTCGGATATTAAGAAACTTGTGTTTGTTGTTGTTATTTTGATAATTCTGTGAGAAATTTCAAATTTCCGTAATTCTTGTATACACGAAAGTCTATTCAATAAACTTTGCTAAACCAAAGCTCTTTGCTAGATACAAAAAAGCTGTAAACATTCGCCGAAAAACGAAAAGAGCATTTACTTATGATTTATTTACAAAAAGCCTAACTTTCATCAGAAAACATTTGCAAAAAGCTTTATAATAAAGGTTGAATGAAAAACAATGTAGAAAGGTTATTTACCCGCAAGTTATATCGAAAATATTAGCAGTTATAATGTGTCGAAAAGGTAGGTACATTATTTCGCCACCCGCGCTTGTTTACGGTACGAGTCTCGTCCCGCCCGCTCTGTTTATGAAATACGAATTAACACCAGTTTACAGTAACTTATTGGATAAGTGTAATTTATTTTAATAACGGCCGTAGTTCGGATAGTTTGTTTTAAAGTACTGTGAATATGTTTTGATATAAATTATGTTGTGCCGAAAAGTTGGGAATTTTTCTTTTTACAATTAACTGGCAAGACCAGTATGTCGATCTGTGACTTTTTTGTATGGGTAATATAACTACCGCGCCCTACCACTTCAAAGCGCATAAGCGCGTTTCCTCACAATGTTTTGAATAGGCACGTTGGGCGTTTCTTGTACCTACCTGCCTGTGGAATGTTCTACCTTATAAGATAGCGACTGTGGTAATAGTACAAAACTGTCCCACATTGTAATAGTCATTATATTACAGGATTCATAATTTATTAGACTCTAAAACACAATGAAATTGAAGTCTCGTGATGACACTTGCTTACGCGCTTTGGAGTGGTAGGCTCTGGCCGTGGTTCTAATACCACCCACCGAACAAAGCCATGTCATCAAGCGACCTAGTCGTGTTTCGGGATGATGTTAGGTGAACCATCGGGGAGACGGGTCTGAGCAGCCGCTCAACTGCCGTCTCTCTCTAGATCTATGTGCTCCATCTTAGGCCACATCATCGCTTCGCATCAGGCGAGATAGTGGCCAAACATAGATCTATAAGGCGTAAAAAAAAGTCAATTAATGCAGATACTGGTCGAGCTAATGCTCAAGTAAACGTATTTTATTATTTGCGAAAATAGCTGAAAGTTTAATAGGTAATAGGCATACTTAACATACTTAGCTACATCGTAGGAATGATTTTCGCGTTCCAAAGCACCCGATACTTGGCACAGTTGCATGTGCCAAATATCGCGCAAACTTAAACAAAGTTTAACGTACCTATAGTTTTAACGAGTTTCTCTAATTACGCTCAATATAATTAGTTTCTTGAAACTTAATATTTTAGTAAATGTTTTTCTGTAGAAACTGTTCCAACATTAGAGTAAACTGATGAATTACAATAATATTATAAATTTAAAAGCTTATATGTAAGGATGCTTGTTACTTCTTCACGCTGTAACGGCTCAACAGATTGGAGTAGAATTCGGATCGGAGATAGCTTATACCCTGGATTAACAACATCGTGCGAAAGCCCATCCTCATATTATAGATCTATGGAAATCGCATACTCTCAGATTCTCCAGATCTATCTTGCCGCCGCACACTTGCACGATATGGAATGGACTACTAGCTGAGGTTTTCCCGCGGAGCTATAATATGGGGCACTTTAAAAGAAGTGAAATGGGCCCATAAAGGTAGGCAACGCACCAGTAATGCCCCGAGTGTTGCAGGTGTCCATAGGCGACGGTAACCGCTTACCATCCAGGCGGGCCGTCTGCTTGTTTGTCTATTGATTATATAAAAAAAAAGATCTTTATCCCGGGAAATCGCAAATGAAACCGCGGGGCGAAGTAAAACTGATAAATTGATCCATTATTATATGTCAAGTTTGTGGTCTTCAATATCGTGAAGCTGTGAAGATCTGCAAGCAATAACATATCGTATACATATATAGATATAGATATATTTTGATAGGAATTTACTGGCATTGATATCGTTGTCACTACCCTGTCTGTCAGTGAAGAAACATTCCTACCAAATCCACACAACCACGTACCGACTATGTGACGTGCCTACAAATATCCCCTTACCCGGAAAAGGAAGGCTTCTTGCCTCCGCCGAGATTGCTTTCTTGAGGGAAACAGAATTAGCAAACTCATATAATTAATAAGCGCCTCCTTAAATGTCGCCTTTCTAAATGTGTCCAGTTCAAAGGGTCAAGAGACAAGACGCAGTCTATTTGAAGTCAAGAAGTTAGTAAGTAATTAGTTTCATTGAAGGGAAGCAAACCGATATTAATTCAGTTTAATTAACTAAGCTGATATGTAACCCTCTTATTACAAATTAGATTTTGAACTTGGGTTGAGTTTAATCCGTGTTTTGTAGAGATATCGGGACGTGAGAAGGTCGGGGGCTGAACTGAGGACTTACTGTGGAGCGGCTAGAACTGAATTAACAATAAGTTATTGGGTCTAATTTATTGGGCATGACTAGTTCTGCGTATTGCTTGGTGCTATTTTAATGTATTTTATTAGATTGTGATACAACACTTTTAACGTAGAGTTTACTATAGTTCGATGAATTAAATGAATGTCAATATTAAACTTAACAGCGCAAATAATTTTATTTACAAACAAACTCCCTTTGCGTAAATAAAACGTTGAAACGGTTCGTTTTCGCAGGCCTCATGTAAAATTAAATTCCAATAGTTCGAAACTTTCGGATCGAATAAACAAGGTAGAGCGTGTAAATGCGACCGCGGCACGTGCATTTATGCATTTGCACAGGTCGAGGGGAGGTAGCAGTTGACACTTTTTGCTGTGCCGCCGGTAACGACTTCCTTGCAAACGAGCGACAATGCGACGATTCCGAAAACGCTTGAATAGTCTAACAGCGAGCAACGAGAGCCGAGTGTCGCCCGTCCCTCGAGCCCGGGCTTTGTAACACCAGCATAGAAACGAGAAAAAGGCACGTCGATTGTTCCAATACAAACGGAAATATTCCTGCGTTCCGCGAAAAATATTCATTTTTCCACGTGACAACTTTGACGCTACGAATTTTAACGTACGATTTACGACCGAACGAAAACAATAGAGCTGACATAAATAAACCGATTCTGAACCGGCGCATTGTAAACTTGTTTAAATCGACGCTCGGGACAGTTTTCTGTGAAAAATTACGGGTGGATGGAGGGAGCTAAGCGATGCTTTTAGCCCAGTTTCGGAACGAGCGGAGTCACGGCACGACCTGGCGATTTCCTCAGACCGCGTCGACCCATTTACCGGAACGCATCTGCTGGCTAAATAGGTTGTTGGCTCGTGCCTTCAGGTAAAACGCTGACACTAATACCGCATTCTCAAATAAAGAGATAAACTACCCGCATCTCGCCAAAAAACGATTCAAAAATGCCGGTTTCGACTCGATCAAAGAGCAGTAATTGTACAGAGAGGGCACTACAATTCAAGTGGTTTTATTGCCTGTAGGGCGAATGGAAGGCGAGCAATTTGGCGGTCTGACCGCAAGAGCCGCGCATGTTTATTAGAGACAAAGAGCTCGCCGTGTCGGCCCCCGATTTGCATAACGGTCTGTGTCGTAATTAGAAACCATCTCGGACGTCCCTCCTTTGTCCCGTCAAGTCTGGAGGCAACCGCGTCAAACGTCGCGCCATTTAGCCGATCCCAGGATAAGCTGTATAATCAAACCGAATTAAAACAAAATGTGCAACGTGTTCCGACCGACGGTAACGCCGAAATGCTCGTCGTAATTTAATTCTAGAGCGCGTCCTCATAATGTTATCCTTTGTATGCTGCGGTTGAAAGGCTTTACAATATTTTAAGCACGCAGCGGTTGTAATGAAAAATGGTGTGAAGAAATTACTTGTGTACTCCGCGGCGCTAACCGCAATAAATCGTTTTCTAAGAACAGCGGCGGGTAAGGCACACACGGGCCCAAGCGGGACGAGCGAGGCCTGAGCGGAGGCTGAGCTGAGCGTATAACTCATTAAGCGGAGGCGCGTTTACGAGGCCCGTTGTATCGCGGCCGCGCTGGAATAATGACGCTAAACCGATATCCTTATTTACTGCAAATTGCGTCGGCTCTTACGTCTATTTAGACCCGGTTACTGTTCAGGAAGTGTGCCAACTTGTGTTTGTTGTTCTCGATATGATGAGCTTTTACTTGAAGGTCGTCCGCAATTACAATTGTTTTATTACTGTACACAACAAACAACAAATTAAACTGCTCTAGTCATGTTTACCCCGAATGAAAACACAGCCAGCTAAATTTAAACTTTCTGAGCTCCGTAATGTAGTAAACACTAAGCCAATCGTGCTTAAAGTAACTTTGCAAGGGCACGTGCCTATAATTGGAGCTAGCTACGTAAACAGCCCTTCAAATGCAAAAAATACTCTTACTCGTATATTGTCGACGAATTAAATTGATTTATTCGAAACATGGTGAATGTTGAAGTGTGAAATCGCATGTTATCGACAGAAAATCTGTCGAATTTTTGAGAACTGTAATTCTCGCCTTGTGTTGTATTATATTAATTTGCAGAGCTTTCATTTGTTTTTATTATCAAGCCTTAGAGTATTCTGCGAATAACCTACATTCGCAAAAGAGAGCTAGAGACAAGCGCAACAGTGTCTTTAACTATGTTTTCATTGTTTGCAGGTTGCAATAGAATCGCGGCGGTCAAGTCTCCTTAGAAGCAGTTTAAAAATAGCAACGGTGAGTGTTTTAACAATAAGGACTTATGTTAAAAGAGTTCAATACAATAGCTAAGTGTATTGTGTATACCTGGATTCGCAGACAATATCATTGTAATATCATTAAATCTAGGCGCGTAATCTCATGCTAGGCGAAAATCTTAAGATTTTGAATAATTAGGAAGGAGAAAAATTATATTGCTCGGGCAGGGATCGAAGCTGCGTCTTCAGAATACCGTCCCGACGCCTTAACCACTGGGCCACCGAGCCAAGCTGCTGGGCTCGAGCAACCAAATTTCTTCTAACCTTCTTATATCGTCTTATGGGGTGATTAAAAATAATAAAAAAAACAAAATCTTAACATTAAATTATTGCTCTTTCTTGTATACCACTAGAGTAGTAACACAAAATACAATTTAAACAGAGATCTTAACTGGGGTAGTAACATAGGCGATTTTGTCACTTACAACGGTCTCGTCCAGACAACCTTTTGATGGACAGTATCAGAGAAATGGAGTAGGAGTAAGAAAGGTGAAGTAATTAAAGTAATTTCATAGAGTTAGTACGTTAAGTTATGCAATAAGATTTCTAAGAGGTTTTGGAATAAACTGATCTTTTTTATACAGTTGCTAGCCAGCTGCGCGGAATTTTTGCGTTATAACGTAAATTGCGTTGTAACGTTAAACATATTTTGTAATATATCTCCAAGAAGATGTCTTATTTACAATTTTACAATCGTTCCGGACAAATATTTTTAACCCAAGACGCAATTAGGAGAGGTGTTTTAAGTTTGACCACTATGTGCGTCTGTCTGTGTTACCGTAGCTCTTAAACGGGTAAACCGATTTGGATGCGGTTTTTTTACTTGAAAGCAGGTTTTCTAGCGGTAGTTCTTAGACATGTTTTATCAAAACCGGTTCAGCCGTTTTTTTACATTTTGTTTTTTTGTGTCGGGGTAATTTTAATAGGTACTTATTAGGCTGCCCGCTCACGTCAGACAATCGGTCGCCGTTCTTTTGTCGGTGAAAATAAAACATACGTTTCATATTGCAACGCACACGCCCGACAAAAAGTCGGTCACAAAATAGGTGACACATGTCGGTGAAAAAGTTGGACCGACTATCGGACCAACAAAAAGTCTGACGTCGGCGGCACGTTTCTTTCACACATACTTTACGAGTACCTATATATATAACCTAGCAATGTCATATTAGGTATATTAATTGAATACTTTTTAAAAAAAACAAAAACCGACTTCAATGTATCTTTGAAGTCCAATGTCAAATATCGATGAAAGTTATATGGGACCACTTCGTAGCTATACCAACCCAAAAAGAACCCAACGCAAAAAGAAATTTCCAAATCGGTTCATAAATGACGGAGTTCTGAGGTAACAAACATAAAAAAATATAAAAATAAAAAATACAGTCGAATAGATAACTTTCTCTTTTTTGACGTCGGTTAAAAATCACATTAAACAGCCTAAGAATTGTGTTCCAAAATAATTAGATCTTCGCATATTATGGTATAATTTATTGAATGCCCGGATATTGTTCAATTAATATAATTGAGTGTTCATTTTAGAACGTGTAGTTGAATACTCCGAATTTCGGAACAACGCTGTAGGCAAAACGATGTTAAAGTTTAATCGGTCGGGGAGTCGGCGCGATCGATTCTTTGACGCGTCACTTCAAGCTGTTATAAGTTTATCGGGCAAATATTATAACCCGCCTTAAAAAAAATTAGGAGGTTCTCAATTCGACGGTATGTTTTTTGTATGTTTGTTACGCGATTGCTCCGCCAATTATGAATTGGTTTTGATGATTCTTTTTTTGTTTGGTAGGCCATCATACTTCAGACAAAGAAAACTAAATATTATTACGTAAAGAAGCGACACTCCACCACCCCCCAGCTAATTTGTCGTCACCCGCAACAAACCGATGAAAAAATGGGCAATGCCGTGCTTGCGTCACTCGGTTGTCACCGCTCCCTACGAATGACTAATGTGTGAGATTCAAATGTTTATTTTATATGTGCGATCAATTGATGTTATTTGAGGTTGTTATGACCTTTTTTTTGCATACCTATAGACGAAACATATTGATAAAAAGACGGAGAACGGCTGAAGACGGCGGTGGAGCTGAGTAGGATCTGACCTGACTGATGGAGGTCTGCCTATCTCTTTTAAAATGGTTCGTTATTGTTCTGTGTATGGATGCAAAGAGACCACTTACACAAATACGAATCGGAGATTGGTTTTTCGCGTCTCCCAGCCAAGCGATAGTGGGTGTGAAAGAGAAACACTTAGGTTGCTTACGTATAGCGTTGTCCTTGTTGCGCTCGATTCGTATTAGCTCATCCCTACAATAATTACGCACACACACAAAACATGTGCGGACAGGCCGGTGCGCCAGTAGTAGTACTAGACAGTTAGCTCGGCGAATTTGTATGGAGTGTCAGGGGTCTGCTTCAGACGTGGTTTTATATAAATTATATCGAAATTGAATTAGAACTTTAAAAAAAAAATTAGAAAAAAATCTAAGTTTAGTCTTAAAGTCGCTTCTAGTTTTTTTCTAAAATTAATTATTATAGAATTAAGTGACAAGACGAGCAGGTCGTTCGCCACCCCGAACTTTGCAAAATCCTGCGCAGCACTACTCTGAGCTCATCACGCTAATACAAGTAGCTCTTAAGTCTCGTAATGCCCAGTAATGTCGCTGGCTACAATGGCTTTCCAATCGGAACAGCAATACATGCACACTACTGCTTGGCGGCAGAATAACTGGCAAATCGGTGGTTCCCACCCAAACGGCTTTTCGCATTCGAGATACCTACCACCAATAGAAACCTACCACCAGTACCACCATATAAATAGAAATAACTATTTGAGCGGCTTCAAAGACTTGGTCATTTTCTCAACCGTACTTGGGGAGACTTCTTTTGTTTTTTATACGATACATGTTCTTTGTGTGATCTAGGAATAGCTGCTCTTAGCACTACTCGCATTTTATGCTTTTGATTTCTAGGTGCAGAAGCTTAGTTCTTTTGTCTCTAAAAATAGCTAAAGCAAAGCCATGCCGTCAAGCGACCTAGTCGTGTTTCGGGATGATGTTCCGTGAACTATCAGGGAGACGGGTCTGAGCAGCCGCTCAACTGCCGCCTCTCTCTAGATCTATGCTCCATCTTAGGCCACATCATCGCTTCACATCAGGCGACATAGAGGCCAAACATAGATTAAATATAGATTTAAGACTAGTAAGCTTAAAAAAGTATATATCTTTTTTTTGTATTTTATAAATTAATTAAATTTCATAGTTATACTTATTCAGTACACTTGATACTTAACGTTCATTTGTCCAATTATCAAACAAAATGGAAACCGAATCCAAATTAGGACCTTTATAAAAATAAAAACAAAGACTACAAAAGCTTGTATTTAAAAAATATAAATATCAAAACATCTCCCAATTTCCCGAGGGCATGACACACCTAATTATTTCACTAACAACATTAAAGCAAAAAATCACAAGTACAACAAGAAACAAGTCATTAATAAAGCTAAATAAACAGTAAGGACATTTAAGACAGGAGCGGTCCCTCTGCCGACTCTCCAGGATTTTAAGCTTCACAAATTTCATCGTTTTTCTTTATGACTGGAAGTTGTAGTTGTTCAATCGAAAACCACTAAAATGTACCATATGTTATGTTATATATATGTAGAAACGGTTTAAAACGACATCTAGGTACACAATGCGAATACACCGTAGTGCATAATATACAAGGCGAAGCTTTGCTCTATTTCTCAGAACCTGGTCATGAAAATAAAATGATTCAATAGAATAAATGATAAATTATTTTTCAAGAAAAACTAAACCGACTTCAAAACCACAAATGGCACTCAGAAGTAAAAAATAAATTAATATAATTATCATAAGCGCTACCCACTCATATATTTGAAGTCGGTGCCAGCCAAGTCTAATAGGTAGCAGATAAATACTATGTATATAGTAAGTACTACTTATAGGAAAAACAACATTTAATTAAATTAATTCAAAAAGTTTTTAAAGACAAGCTTTTATGATCTAGAAGCCACATCATGACGAAGTTTAAAACGGGCTATCACAATTAAATGCATGTACAAAAAAAATTCATGTCTGTCCTATTCTCTGTTGAGGAGTTCCCTCGCCGGAAGTCAATCCTGGGTGTATCTGCCATGTCATGATGGAATTTAGAACAGGCTATTATGGTTAAATCCATTTACGAAATGTTGTGTCTGTACTATTCACCGTTGAGGAGTTCCCTCACCGGAAGTCAACCCTGGGTGAAGCAGGTGAAGCAGTCGAATACAAACCTCCACCTTTAGAAAGTTGGTTACGAAAAAAACAAGAACCGACTTGAAGATTAAACTTATATTTTTTTGTTTTTGCTATTTTTTTCAAAAACTACTGAATGAATTTCGATAAAATTTATATGATATAAAATATATATGATATAAAATATATATATAAAAAAATCATCGAAATCAATGCATAATTGGTGGAGTAATTGCGTAACAAACACACAAAAAAAAAAAACATACCGTCGAATTGTAAACCTCCTCCTTTTTGAAGTCGGTTAAAAATATGTAGTCTTCTTTATCATTCGAGCATGAGCCCTAATTTGGCTCACTAAACCAAATTTCGTTTTAAATACTCGCTCACATGTAGAGCAGTAAAGTTGGCCTTCAATATTAAATAAAATAAAATTCATTGATTTCAGACAACTTGGTCCATAGTATTATTTAGTATGTGCATGCAGCTTACTCACTATGTTAGTTCACAATTAAAATTCAAATTAAATTAAATTGTATTGCATTGATTAATGTAAATTAAATTAAATAGATTAAATTGTAGGTTTATAGGTTTGTAGGATTATATTGTTGGTGTATATATTTTTTTATTTTTTTTACTCTTTATAGATCTATATTTGGCCACTATCTCGCCTGATGTGAAGCGATGGTGTGGCCTAAGGTGGAGCACATAGATCTAGAGAGAGACAGCAGTTGAGCGGCTGTTGTATATGGGATCTCTCTTTCCTTGTTTGGTGCTTTTCGTCCAGTATTTCTAAACGGTTGTTCTCAAAATTCTTAACACTGTTAAAGATAGTAGAGTGCCAAGACGACCTATGTTAAAAGAGCTCCTCCCAACACTCTGGGTCAATAGCGCGAATTCAGCAAATTTAGCATGACGATGATGTATTAGGTATATAATTAATAAACCCTACCTACTGCTTTCTTATACTTAAGACTTCTTACTGTAAATATAGTGCGTCATTACTCATAATTAGCCCCGTAAACTTAATTTGCTAGGGCCAAAGTTGCGCGCCGTGTTTTTTGAAATTTCATTTTAATTATGGACCGGTGAGAGAGCTACTTTACAATTTTCGATGGAAGAAATCTTAAGTCTTAAAACAGAGATTTGTAAGACTGATGGAAAATTGAATTTGCCGGTTGATTTTTGTATTTATCGTACAACTTTCTACAGTATACATGAATACTCACAAGGGAATGGAATGCTTAAGTACTAGTTTTAAAAATGGGAATGTAAAGGTGCGACATTTGGCTGAAGACTTAGCTGGTGATATGCGCCATAGTTCCTTTTATCATACTGCTATTATAAATGCGAAAGGTGTGTTCGTTACTTCTTCACGCTGTAACGGCTCAATGGATTTGAGTGAAGTTTGAAACGGAGATAGCTTATACTCTGGATGAACACACAGGCTACTTTCCCGGGAAACCGCGGGCCGAAGCTAGTTTTTTATATTTAATGAAGTGACGAGACGAGCAGGTCGTTCTCCTGGTGGTAAACAACATGCCTGCCCATAACAACACAACATAATTTAATTACTTGATTACAAATTTGATGACTTTTAATGTGAAATAAATAAATAAAATTATGTTTGACAATAAAACTGTTTAAATATTTGTACGCCTACAAAGGCCGAATTACGTTGGATAAAACTATACCTAGCTATGTCACCTTGCAATATTGTACCGAAATTCTAACAAATGCATTTATTTCATATCATTTCAACATTTGCAGCACCACCCTGAAAATTATTATGCAAATTTCTCCACTGCACTACACTGCGCTCGTCACTCTAAGACAAGATCTTAAGTCATTAATGCCCAGTAATTTCGAATTTCTATCGTGATATCTACTTTTATAAGTCATAAACGCAACCGTTCTGAGTTCTAACCCCTCAACGCCTCTTGTAACCACAACAGCACTTTTCATCTCTTTACAACCCTAGATTACACCGCATGGTTTCGAGGAGGTGTAGGGAGTTACAGAAGGTTGGGAAAGGGGGAAAGGAAATAGGGGGTTCCGTGACAAGAATGTTTAAGACGGTAATAAAAAGGTAGGCATTTGTTTGTCACATTAGTGGCAGGGTTCTCATTAGCCACCATATTTTAGTCGCTTCCTCCACTCGACTTGACTCACATAAGAAGTACCGACTCAATGTATCCTTGAGTCTTATTATCGATTCAATTTCATTCACAATATCTCATATATGTTTTGAGATTGTCAAAATAAATTCCGTTCTCTGGGAATCATCGACTGCGAATAGGAGGTCGATTAATAATAATAATAACGCCCAACGATCACAAACATAGGTCCTGACCCGTAACTAGGATTCCCTGTATCTAGGGAACCAGGAACTGTGAGGACCATGGTCCCACAACACCCAGACACGAAACGAATGCTTGCGCTTTTGTTTTTGTGCAAAAACATTTGCCCGTCGCGGGAATCGAAACCGCAACCTCAATGGAGTAAGAGATTTGAGCCAACCTGCCCAACCACTACACCACAGAGGCTGTCAAAATTTGTCTGATTTGATTGTCAACTGTTTCCGCGGGAAAGAAAGCTTTCAACCGAAACTGTAGCCAAAGAATATTAACGATTACTTACGTTCTGTAGCCAAGGTCTAAGCATACAGTTGGAAGAGTGCGCAAATTGAGTTTTCGCTCGCACACGTGTTCTGAACGCGCCTTAATTAGAGCTCGTCAGTGTTTGCTTCCGAACGCAACCGTCGGTAACGAGTTCGTATGTTAAGTAGGTATATAGTGAATTGGAAGATTAAGTTTGTCAAGTGGATTACTAAGTTAATAAATAAACCAGTAATTAAATGTGTTAAATAACGGGTGCTTAATTTACCTACGCAAATTTTAACGATGATAACGTTTATATGATGAGGGTTTTTCGTAAGAAATTTGAAGTGGAAAAGCATCAGATAGTGTTATCCAGTAAAAACCAGCATGTAGTTAAAAGCTCATAAACTAACTGTGACGGACAAAGTCGCAGTTTGCCTCTGCAGTATAGCGGTTCGGCAGGTTTGCTCAAATCTCATACGCCACTTAGGTTGCGGGTTCGATTTCCGCCAAGGGACAAATGTTTGTGCACAGAAAAAATAAGAGCAAGCATTTGTTTCGTGTCTGAGTGTTATGGGGTTATGGTCCTCATAGTTCCTAGTTCTCTAGATACAGGGAATCTTAATTAGATGCCAGGATATACCTATATGTATGTGATAGTTGGACATATTTATTTAGTTAAATATATATATTTTTACTGGTTATAGGCTTGCGTTTGACCACTATCTCACCTGATGGTAAGCGACGATGTGGTCTAAGATGTATCACGGTTACCTAAAGTTCACTCTCGATATAAAAGGCATGCCAACCCTAACATTTCAAGAGGCCAAAAACTCTGAAACAAAATACGTGACGAGATTGGCTCTATCGAGAACAAGGGCTGTTGTGACAACTCGACACCTAATGAAATCTCGTCGGCTCATAAAGACTGTGACAAAGGTACGTAGATCCAAATAGATGGATTTACACTCTTTTGTAGTTTATATTGTAGGATAAAGTTATATATTGTCATGATGTGATGAAACGCCTAGACAAGCAGCTGTTTAGTAAGCGCAATGCCACAGTTGTAGTGCTACCCAAAAGTTTAAGTAGTCTTGCATTGCGCTCATCACCTTGAGAAATTTTATATTCTGGTGACAGGACAGGTAACAATGTATGAACTATACTATATTACGGCCATGTACTATTATTAAGTAAGCTGAGTCACGGTAGAAAAACGAATACTGGGATATTCTAAAAATGTTGTTGAACACTACTTATCAAATGATATTGAAAACAAAAGCCATCGTCGCCAATAGTTCAAAATCAACAATCACTTTCACCCTAAACATTCGAATACTCTCAATCACCGACAACCTTAGCACACCATCAATTAATTATTATGTCTTCGAAATACGTGTACCAATTCCACAGTCACTCCGGGCTCGGACCGCGCCGGTAACTTAGTGCCACTTATCGCGCCCCCGGGGCAACCTGGGCCGAGACCACTCGGCACTCTTCGAAACCACTCGGCATTATTCGCCACTCACTACAATCCCAAACAGAACCTATCAGATCTAATTGGCACCGGAACGGCTTCATAGGTTCCAACTTCATAAGATTCCAAGAGACACGAACACTCCAAGTCAAAAGGGATTAACTCACCTTTAAATCTGAAGTGTGCGATCAATGCAAAGCTCTCCCGAAAACACCCTTCTGAATTGACGGAAGTAGGTTAGAAACCTACAAATCACATGCTAAAAAGATTGAGAAAAGCTGCGAAAGCGTATAGGGAGAATTGGAATAAATGGGGTAAAAAATAAAAAGCCCAGAGATATGTGCTCACATCATTTCACAACGTTCGGGAGTCGTCGGCTCACGGCAGGCCTCGCAGCGGCTAATCCGACATCAGTAAAAGTAAAGAGCGCGCATCAATAACCATTTTGACAGTTAAGCCGCCATTTTTCATTTGGCGAACAACGTTCAGAAGTGGAATCCGGGCGGGAAACGCGCAGAGGTCGCGCTCGAAACAAAAAACTTCCTTGTACCGATTCGCCTGCAAACATCGAAACTGCATCGAAAATCCTCTTTTAAACCCCTTATATTGCAGCTTTAATTCCGCCGTGGAAACTTTCCGGTGCAACTAACGCAGCGATGGAAATGCGGGTCGGAATTTTCCGCTTCCATTCTAATACTGGAAGTGGGACACAGTAAATCAACTTCCGAGCCATTTGTACACAAATCAAGTTTTTACACTTTAGCAGATCTGCAGATCATCAAGACATACGAAGCGCATTTGTAAGAATTACACGTTGCCGTCCGTCGCCGCGAGTTTTTCCAATTCGCTCAAGATTAATGAGTAAATAAACTGCACCAACAAAATGTTTGTTAAAGATTAATGCAGCGCTTCCTCGAAGCAGCTCGCGTTTTCTTAATTTCCTTCGGAGCGGTGCATGAGCCTTAATTTATGACGTGGCGTGGCAAGGATAAATTCGTTGCTGTTTATCAGGAGTGCGCTTTAATAAACAGTGCTTGTACGAGGAGTTGCGCTTTTCAAAACGTCATAATTTATTTTGGATGTAAACAAACTTTGTCCCATTAGGGCGTCTGCTTGGCGAATTTCACAAAGTAAATCCAGTTATAAGTGTTACGCGCGTCCAAACAGTGCTATCCGTTTATTTCGCTACGTCTGTTGCCGCATATCGCAAATTAAATAACGTGTTTCGACTATGAATAATAGCTCGCCTCGGGTTCCGCCCAACCCGTTTAGGGAGAATGCTACAATTTGAATTTTAAAATAAGAACAATTTCATTGTTTACGCTCCGGAGCGTGCGTGTTTTTTACCAGCCAGCGACATCATTATTTTTATGAGTTATTTCTTACCAGCCAGCTCTTTATGTTATTAATTCTAAATCAAAGCTATAAAGTCAGAGTAATGAATGGGGTTCGTAATCTGAGTTTAAACGCGATGCGCCCAAAATAATAGCTTTATTATCTCCCTATATTAAAAGGTAAAGGTCAATTAAATTTGGTCTAAGACGGACAGTATTTTAACTCTAATTTACTGTCTCAATTTTCGAGTATTGTTTACCTCCGCCGTGGTTTTATAAGCTTTATTAAATTCACCGACATTAAAAGGCGCAAAATAGCAGTAAGGATTCTCTCTTAGAATAATGGTCAATTATCTACCATAATATTAATACTAGAGTCTTATAAATGAAACTTAGGTACCTACTGCACGTACTGTAGCACGACTTAAAACATTCGTAATTATTTCTATCACATGTTAATGATGTAAGAAAAACTAATAGTTATAAAATAAGTTATCAGTCAAAGAAGTATATTATATTACATAGGACCACCTAATCCCCTTCGTCCATACTTTTTATCACTGTTTTAAATAAGGGGAGGGCCGGGATATCGTGCCCTGGCCTTATTATATTCGATCTCGTAACGCACGCGAGCTTTTCACGTGACGTACTAATTGCAGGGGCGTTAGATACGACGCACGGCATTCCGGTTCAAGCCTGCTTATTATATCCTAGTACAGTACAACCAGGGTTAGATGTGGATTCGGGAACTGAGCTTTACCGAACGAAATATTATTTGGTACATCGGGTATGACCATTTCCTAATTTTTCATGTGACGTACTTTGTAAAAGGAGATACGAACATTCCAATAAGGGAAACTAACCAATAAGGGAACTGTTCAAAAACTAACTGCTTCTCAACCGAGAGCATAAAATATGATATAAAATGGAACAAACATGTTCCATTTTAGCGTCCACTGACAAATCGCAATTCGGGTTTCGTAGCAGTTACAATTGCAAAAGAAAACAACTGAGTTACCCGTATCATCAGTTTTTTAGCCCCCGACGCAAAAAACGAGGTGTGTTATAAGTTTGACCACTATGTGTGTCTGACTGTGGCACCGTAGCTCTTAATCGGGTTAACCGATATTGATGCGGTTTTTTAATTTGAATGCAGGTTTTCTATGTTTTATCAAAATCGGTTCAGCTGTTTTTTACATTTTATAGGTTTTTTTAATTTATCCGATATCTTAACTTTAAAACTAAAACCCCTAAAGGCACTTACCAAGATAATTTGCAACATCACAGGTTAATGAATTTGGAAGATAGACGAACTCTGCTAGACATGGCTTTTCTCCATGATATTCTCTTGAGTAACATTGATAGCCCTTATCTTATCAACGCGATCTCGTACAATACTCCTCGATACAGAACCAGACATACCAAATTTTTAAATGAGGCACCTTGCAAAACAAACTACGGTTGTAACTATGTTATTAATAGGCTATCAAAAACGTACAATCATTTATTCATGGATATTGACCCCTACACCTGTCTAAAAACCTCTTTTAAATTCCAAGTCTTCAAAACTCTCCAAGACAAATAACCATTAATGTTAATATATAAATTTACTACAAACATACACTTCTATACACAGTCAACTTTACATGCATACGTGCACGCACACATACACACACACACACACACACGCACATAGACTCACACATATACACCCTTTATACATACTTGAATCCTCTGCTAGAGAGCGCAAAATACATAATAATTGTAATAATTAGGATGATCTTTCATTAGCCTATATTATGATTACTTAAGATTGTAACTGAATCTCTTGCATAAGCTGTTGATCATCTAATAATAAATAAATAAATTTTGTGTCGGGGGTTTTTAAAATTTTAGTTTACTAAAATTCTACATCTAAGTACTACAATTCAGTGCCAAACTTAGCGCTTAGTAACGTCTAACTGTATAGGGCTCAAAGGCCGCACTAACAATTTCGTTTAACTATGATAGGGTTAAAGCGACGTTGCCAAGGTACACAAATATTTGTGTACATTGTTGCGCAATTTGGAATGTAAGTGATGCGTTACATTGTGAGTCTGCGGATGGTTTGTGGTTACGTTACACCCGGTTATTTCTAGTTACAAATTGTTTTGGGGGAGGAAATGTGGCGTTTCTTGATGAAATATTCGCAGTTACATATTTTTAACATCTACAGGATAAAAGAGCGAGTGTGGCTTAGTGGGAGCACGGGTGACTTTCGATCTGACGCACCCAAGTTCGAATCCTAATGGCCCCGCACCACTGACTTTCTTAAAATAAACATTCGCTCTAAAAACAGTAAAGGAAAACATCGTGGAGAAACCAGCATGTCCAAGCATTAATCACAAAAATTAAAGGACAAGTCACCAACCCGCACTGGGCTAGCGCAGCGGATTATGACCCATACTCTCTCTATGAGAGAAGGCCCGTGTCCCACCTGTCGGAACGTGATAGCCTAACGATGATGATGAACATCTATAGATTTCTTTTAGCATATGTATGTTCATAAATATCAAAAAAATTAGTTAAGTTTTGCGCAATTTGAAATGTTAGCGATGCGTCTGGATGCGAGTCTGTGGCGACATGGTTTGCGTTTGCGTTATGAATGGTTACGATTATGTAGAGATATTTCATGTTTCAAATTGCTTTGGGTTGTTTTGGAGAAGGAGTTGGGCGTTTCCTTGGTGAAATGTTCGCGATAAATTCAATAAACGGCCTTCGTTATGCCTTTTAACCGGGTTTGTTAGAAAATTTTGACGTTCTATAGTCCAAAAATTAACTTCGAAGTAGCTCTTTATTATTATAATGTTACAGCTTAAATTAATTCATAACATTTCATGTTTGTCAGTGTTTGCATTCTGTCTACCTTCGATATTTTTACTGGTGGTAGGTTTTTCGTATGCAAGAGGCCGTCTGGGTGGGTATACCACCGCTTTACCAGTTATTCTTTTTTTTTTTTTTTATGTAACTGAATGACGAGACGAGCTGGTCGTTCGCCTGATGGTAAGCAATACGCCAGCCCATAACAATAACAGCACCACCCAAAACTTTGTTTTGCAAAATCCTGCGCGGCGCTGCATTGCGCTCGTCACCCTGAGACAATTAGCTGTTGAGTCTCATAATGCCCAGTAATTTCGCTGGCTACAATGCCCTTCAAGCCGGAACACAGTAATGTTTGCGCACTACTGCTTGGCGGCTGAATAACTGGCAAAGCGGTGGTACCCACCCAGACGGCCTCTCGCATACGAGAAACCTACCACCAGTCTGCCAAGCAGTAGTGCACAAGCGTAACTGTGTTTCAGTTTGAAGGGCATTGTAGCCAGCGAAATTACTGGGCATGATGAGACTTAACAGCGAATTATCTTAGGGTGACGAATGCAGTGACGCGCAAGATTTAAAAAAAAATAAGTTCTGGGTGGTGTTGTTACTGTTATGGGCAGGCGTATCGTTTACAATCAGGTGAACGATCAACTCGTCTCGTCACTCCTCTACATACAAAACAAAGAAAGATCTTTTCCTAGAAACAGAACAAAATTCGTATCCACTAATTGGTAAATGTCTCCCCCATGCCCATGTTCCCAGCCAAGTGTGTGCCATGCATTCATATCTAAGAGACAGCACTAGTCAACAGAGTGTGCTCTAACACATACAGGGTGCAGAAACAGACACAGAGAGTACTAACACACACATTCTCAAGGTGTGTACAAAACAGTGTCTCATAGATTAGACAAAAGCGGAGACGACCCAACGAGAATGCACGCCATGTACTCGATACTGGTCTAGCAGTAAGGGCACTCTGTACAAGTGGCATATATTATAACTCCTTTTATACCCATGTCTACAAATTTTCAATTCTACAGATTCTAATTTTATAGTGATTCCCAGTTCTACAGCTTCCCACTTCGTCGTGGCACGAGCGCGATCCATAGCTTCTGAGAATTGTAGCAAGTGACTACCCGACGAATAATGTAGAGTTACGACAGATCTCTCGTGCTTTTAGTGGGTTGCACACCTAGTATTCTATCAATGTTCTAATTATTGCGGTTGCGTTCGATTCCCGCGACGGGACAAATGGTTGTGCACAGAAAAATTAGACGTGTGGCACTCGGAGACTGCCGCGGTAAAGCTATTGCATAGCATTCGGAGAGGGGGGGTGTTAGGTTATTTTCGTTACGGAATTTCTGGATTCGGTCTCCTCGCTCAAGGCCCGCGATAGAAGCTATGCAATAGCTTAAAAAATAGCGCAAGTATTTGTTTCGTGTCTGGGTGTTGTGGGACAATGTTCGTCGTAGTTCCTGGTTCCCTAGATACAGGGAATCCTAGTTAGGGTCAGGATGTATGTGATCGTTGGGCGTATTTTTTTTTATTTATTTATTAAGTATCACACATCTAACATTTATTACTGTCACTCACTGTCATTTCTCATTTATTACGTAAGTAAGCGTTACATACTCATTAGTCCTTACTGGAAAAATGATTGCGTCCTTGTTGTGCACTGAACTAGACATGCTCCCTTTAGCGCTAGCGTAAGCAAACTTTGCTCCTGATTGAGCTTTAAAGCTCATTACTGCTCTTGTTATGTTTTAACCAAAGGGAATTTTATTATTGTTACAATCAATGATAATTTCTAATACAAATGTTTTATTTTATGGTATAAATGGTAATGATATTTTTATGACATAGATATGTTATTGTCTGCGGTGCTTTGTTTACGACTCCTATAGAATAGTGAATGTATACATAAACTACAGTTTGAGTGTTTCATAGCTGATTTAAAAATCCTACGCGTATTCTGGTTTCAGCGGAACACGCTAAGATGTTCCTTACCCCGGAATTCTGGCCTGCAGGGGTGGGTAGTCCACCGCCGTTATAGGGATAGTAGGCAAAAACAATAATTCCTTACGTGTTGAGTAGTAGTGTAATAAAATAGTCAGTTATTGTGTTATATTTTTGTCTTTTAGGTATATATTCTGTGAGCCTCTGTTAATTTTACTTTGTTGTACTTTAATACTACCTGAAAAAAAAAAAGCAATGCAAGATTTTTTTACAGAGGAGAGGAGGAAGAGGAACAAAAATATATTTGAGTAAATGTATTAATATTAATATTGCCTATACGCACGTCTTGTCAGAATCATAGCGCACTATGACCCTTGTACATTTTACAACGTACATAAACAAAACTGTATTCGCTCCTTGTTTTCCTAATAAAAGTCGAAGTAGCTGTAATAAACAGGATTACTGGAATAAAACAAAAAAGCAAGCTGTCAGAGCCAGGGCACGGCGTGTGTGCGCTCAGCCAAAGCAAAATGGCTGCTTACAGCTTTGCTTATTCGCAGTTTATGCTCTCGCAGCTTAAACACAAACACAATTATTTCAGTGCACTTTAAATTAAAACGTTAAATGCTTGACTGCACTCGTAAACATGTAAACACTGTCATTAGTGATAATTAATGTCAGAAGATAGCCAAATACTTGATATAAGACTCGCGGTATAAAACGGTTAAGACTCACGGTAAACGTTGAAATGACTCCGACCAGGTTTCGGACATTTTAGAAGTCCTTCTTCTGGCAGTTATGAGAACAAGCCGCGACGTACGTCGAAAGCGTGCGCAAGTAACGCGGCGTGTGTTTATATGTAGTAGAATTATTTCTTGTGGACATTAAATTTTTTCAGTAATGAGAATTGTAATTTTGATAATTTTGATGATCAATAATTAATAATAAGATTTATATAATGAAATTTTAGTTATTAATAATATGTTGTACAAGTTACCTACTAACATAATTATAAGTTCTTTACTAACCATGTATGGATATTAATTCTGAAATAAGTGATTTGATTACATTTGATTATATCTATTTTGCATAACACTCATGAAACTTTCAAAGTCTAGCTAAATACTGTTCTTTTTAAAGCGGTTCTATTAAGCATGCTTTAAATTACTTAGGAAAATCATTATTATAGAAGATAGATAACACTTTATTGCACTTAAAAAAAGAAAACAGAGTTACAGTTGGTAATACATAATTTCCTATAAGTACAATAGGCGGTCTTATCACTAAGCAGCGATCTCTTCCAGACAACCATAGGGTAAGGAAAACAACATTTTAAGGACGATAGTGTGCAGTAGATAAGTAGGACGAATGTAAATTATTATACACTGAAATGATGAAAATTATGTTGCTTGAGTTTGAATTGAGAACTACATCATCAAACCGCGTTAGTAAGTTATTAAGTGTACTTAAGTCTTCTTCTTCTCGTGTGGATGTGTGACCAACCTGACTTCGAAGGTTTTAGACTATTTGAAGGCTATTGAAGGCTACTGACATAGCTTAACGACGATTGTCCAAGAGAACAACGAGACTGGCGGCTAACGCGCCTTCCGAAGTCGGTAGAGCTTGTAAATACCACATAAACGGTGACTTGCGTCCTTAATCTAGAAGTTCTGTTACGAACGGCTAGGCGAGCTACGCTATAAGCGAGAGCTATATATGTCATATACTATACTAGCGACGCGCCCCGGCTTCGCACGGATGCAATTCACTAATGTGGTGTAGATAATTTTTTGGCATCTTGATTGAATTTTAAAAATACAATGAATTTTCTCAACTACAAAGAAACTAATGCGACTTTGTTTTATACTAGGTAAGTTTCTCGTATGTGAGAGGCCGTCTGGGTGGGTACCACCGCTTTGCCAGTTATTTAGCCGCCAAGCAGTAGTGCGCAAGCATTACTGTGTTCCGGTTTGAAGGGCTACAATGCCCAGCGAAATTACTGGGCATTATGAGACTCAACAGCTAATTGTTTCACGACGGTGACGAGTGCAGTGCAGCGCCGCAGGATTTTGCAAAACAAAGTTCTGGATGATGCTGTTGTTGTTATGGGCTGGCGTATTGCTTACCATCAGGCAAACGACAAGCATTCAGTCACATAAAAAAATACTATTTAGAGATTATACTAGGTGATAGGCTTCTCGTATGCGAAAGACATAGCCTACGGTGCAATTACTGGCATCAGGCGGGCCATATGGTTGTTAGGCACTTATTTACGAACCATAAAATTCCATTCAATTTGAGTGAAATTCATAGAAATATTAGTAAGTATCCGAAATAAGTCAAACTCAATGTCCTAAAAAACCGAAATCGTACGTGCTCCACAGCCATGCATATACGACTATAATCATAGTACAAAAACTATTACCTAAGTTTTTATACTAGGCTATAATTATGAGTATATATCGGTTTAAAGAACATTTATTCTCTTTAAGAAATTACAATTTCGCTTATAAAGAGAACTTATTATAAACTTATAAATTTAAAACGGTGAGCATGCATTAACTAGGTACTTAAATCTAAGGAAACTTAAAACATAGAATTGAAGCAGTTTTTACTATATATATTTATATAACTATTATTATTAAATTTTTCTATTATGTTTTTTTTTAAACAAGTATGTATAATCACTAGAATACATACTCTTTTTAGCGGTTCGACCGCCCATAGCACTATTTAAGTTTTAAGTTATATTTGTATTTATATGAGTATACAATTATGAGTATATATGAGTCATGCAACTGAATGACTTTACAAGAAGGCTTAGAATTAAGCAGCAGGTGTACAATATAATATGCACTAGTACTGTCATTACTTTTTTTTTAATTTTGAAATATCGAATACAAGCTTTAGCACGCAAATTCAGCATCGCCTATATTATGAAAAAAAATGTTATCTAGGTAACAGGTCCAGCTTTTATTTTAAAACATTTTTGAAACAGAAAATACTTTGTACAACAAAAAATAAAAGCTTCTCTTTGGGGAAAATATTTAAAACATAACTACTACGTTTTTGGCAAATATGTAGTTGAAAATAAATATACTGCCCGTTTTCCACGTAATAGAATATCTGTGTACAATTTTTTTTTTTGCTCGCGGTAACTAGTATTTATTTTAAAATTTACTTCTTCGGGGAAATAATTCTTCTTTTTTATACTTGCTTTTTCCGTTTCTTTTTTCACGTTTATCTGCACCATATAAATTGACTTGGTTTACAAAATACATCAGCCAACACTTCTATTCGCACGTCAGGTAACTTTGCTGACAGATTAGAACCTAGACATAAGCTACCTACTCGAAAGTGACAGCGGCTTACCGACAATAAGTTAAAATTCACGACAGCGAAAAGCTCTAAGCTTAATTGCTACCTAGAATTTCTTCGTACATTGTTTGTTATGATTTAATTTTACCACTTAATAAAACCTTATTCCGACGGTCGCGTGACGTATAAAGTTTTTTTTTACGTTTGAAACTAAAAAAGTCCACGCCGTGCTGACACGCGAAGGGGAGGGCCCTTTTTTATTTTGTAGGGTCCCGTAGCCTTAGGTGAAGGCATTTATTTTCTTTATTATTGGGCTGTTTCTAAATCATCACCCTTATCGTTGGCCTATTTAAGTTTGTGGCTCCCTCTAATTAAGGTGCTGCTAGAGATGTGATTTTATTTTTTAGTATAACTTTTACTAAAGAATAAAACAGCATAGTGTATCTATATACTTATAATAAAACTGTAACGAAGCGGTTACTGTACATTGAAGATATTTTTGAAAATCAATTTTTTTAGGAGTATATGGTAGCAACAGAACCCAAAAATACAATTTTTAAATTTTTTGTCTGTCTGTCTGTCTGTCTGTCTGTCCGGGATAAACTCAGAAACTAGGGCACTAATTTGAATGCAGTTTTTTGAAATATGTTCTGTGGAGTCTGGCGCTACACATAGGCTTTGTTTCATCAAAATCGGTCCAGTAATATTGAAGTTATGACGGAATTTAGGAAAAAATATAGATGTCCACTATAAGTTGAACCACGGAACATACCGGACCCTTTGTGCACATGGCTCAGCTTATACTGGTTTATTACTTACCTTCAGAGTTTGTAGAACTAAGGTATTGGTTCACATGATGGTATTCTAAAAAATGTTTTGTGGAGTCCTAGGCTACATAACAAACTTTGTTTTATAAATATCGGTTTACGAAAACTGGAATTATTACGCAATTTAACAACGTTGAGTACCTACCGATTAGCAATTTTAGTATGAAAGTTTTCGTGAGTTTGATTCATTATAATTATAAATATTTAATAAAACGGCTAGGACTCACGTAGTTTGTCAAATTAGTCGACCTAGGTTTCGAGCATGTCCGATGCTCTTCATCAGGGGCGAGTTTACACTGCGAGATCGCGGCGACTATTGGCGGTGCCGGTGGCGGTGGCTGGTGGAGTGGTATAACGTTGAGTACCGTTGCAAGGCAAATTAGCTGTTTAAATCGAGCCACCCATAGATAGCACGTCTTATCAAGGGGCGTTTTTTTGACTCGCGGTGACGGGTTTTATGGTCATGGCGCTGGACCTGCACTGGAGCTTTTTTTTTGATCAGTTTGCAAAACGCTTTTTTGCTGATGCGATTATGTCGCCTTGGAAAGTAGTAGAGGAAGTTTACCTAGCGGTTCCCAATTTTTTTTAGCTATGGAACACTAAATTATGTAATTTTGGCGACCGACTTAAAAAAAGGAGGAGGTTCTGTTTTTTTTCTATGTTTATTACGCGATTACTCCGCCAATTATAATTTGATTTTGATGATTCTTTTTTTGTTTGGTAGGTCATACTTCAGAGGTGGTCCCATATAAATTTTATCGAAATTGATTCAGCACTTTTGCGCGGGTCAGTATATCGATAAAAATGCTGGCCAGCGTCGGCAATTCTCGGAACCCTAGAGTTCCGTGGAACAACTATTAGTAACTGCTGGTATAGACGAACAAAAAGCATAGCAACACCGTACCGGGCCCGGAACGGCCGCGGCGGCTAGCGTGGCACCGCGGCGCACCGTCACCGTCAGTTTTGCGTACGAATCGTAAAGGGTCCATGGTATTTCCCCCCGATGGCAATCCCACCCGTGTTATTTCCACCCGGCCTCCGTGGTCCCGTAATATGTTTTTTTAAACTGAACGATGACATTTGATGATGACATTGATACGTATACTCGGTCAAAGAAACTATAACACATTTTTCACCAATTTTTAAACATCCCTAAAAGAACTTGCTAAAATGTATATATCTAAATATAAAAATAATCCACTCCCTCATACACAGACACACACACACACATCACACCTCGAAAACCAAAAACCTATGAAGCTGTTTGGTATGTAAGTTCTATAAGGGGATCATTACGAGAGCGGACAAAAGGAATGAGAGTTTATGTTTTTAAAGATAGGGCTATCAACATTGGTAATTAGGATTGGGAGCGGAACGGGATGATAACGGGATAAGATGGGCATGGAAATGGAATAAGCGCGAGAGTTACAGGATAGGAGCGTAATGGTAACGATATAGGAGCGGGACTGGAGCAGGAGCGGAGCGGTACGGTAACGGGATAGTAGGGAGCGGTATCGGTATAGGAGAAGGACAGGATCAGTCCAGAACGCGGCGGTTACGGAATACAACCAGGACGATAACAGGATACGAGTGGGAAGGTAACAGAATAGAAGTGGTACGGTAATGAGAAAGGAGCAGGATGGGAGCTGGAACGGGAGTATTTTGGGACAGAAAATGGTCGGAAGTATGATGAATTACTACTACACTACGCGTACGAAGTCGCGGGCAACAGCTAGTTCTTAATAACTCTGTCCCCCGCACTAGGTCTCTGTTGAGCCTGAACAGCGTGGTTCCAGTGCTACTCCTATTTTTGCTTAGTATTTAAAAGGTTTCTTTTTATATTCTTTTGTTTGAAACTATATAGTAGTTATACCTAGTACAAAAGACATCAACGCGATTTCAAAAATCTTTGCTAATCGCAATGATACAAAACAGATCACAGAAACAAAACAGATTCAGAATTAAAAAAAATATTTTGTATGCAAAATCCCTATAAATACAAAAAACAATTGAAAATAGCATGCAAGAGCTACCTCATAATTAATTCAATGCATGGAAAGAGTTTAAAAGGTAGAGCTTTATTTTAAAAATTAAATTTTATACGGAACCAAATGTGATGTTGATTTAAATATATTATTATAGTTGTAGATGCTATCGCTACAAATATACCTACGTACATATTTTGTAGTTATTATTTTAGGTAATTGTTAAGGATGGGTGCCCGGTTTAATTTGGAATTAATTTGGGAAATTTAACATTTTGTCAGTTACGAATACATGAAGAGATAACATCTTTGAACTGTTAATTAGATTCTGATGCTTTTGAACCCTGTTTTGTAGAAATATTTGACTTTATTATATAACTATGAAATTCTCTTGTCGTGCGGTTGTTAGCTGCTATTAATCATTAGTTTGTTAACGATTATGTATTTAATTAATATGTGATTTAATATAAATTGTGCATATTTTATAAGTCATGGCGATGAATTCCAAGATGTTATGTAGGTTAGAGTGGGTAATAGTGCGTATATATAAAATACTTTGTACAAATCACTACGATTTAAAATACTATAAGCTCAAAAGAATTTGAAACCCAATGCATTAATAATAATAACATTAGTGCAATATTTGACGTCCATATTTCACTATTTATATACTAATAGTACGTACATAAGTAATAAAAATAAAACGAAATGGTTTATTTGCACGAAACATGATAAGTTATATTGTTAAATTATATTTATATATTTATATATATATATATATATATATATAATATATATTATATATATATATATATATATATATATAATATATATTATATATATATATATATATTAGTCCAGCATGTTTCACCAAGAGATTGGCATAAAAAATCAAACAATGATAAAATTATCAAACAGAGTATCTATACTTTCAATTGAATTACTATCAGTACTTATAGTTAGTATTATTTGCTAATAGTGTGTCCTTGTTTATTAATACATAGTGATAAGGACAACATTACCTAAGCACTTAGACGGGCAAAATATTAAGACTAGGGCTGCCGTAAACCGGGACGTTTCAGATATCGATAATTGTTACTCGTAGCATAATTTCTGTTCCTAACGTTAATTTGTCTAAAACTGGCAAAAATCTTTCATCGACTGGCACACGTCCTTAAACCGGGAATTTTCCAGACACCGGGATTTTTACTGTACACCGGGAATTTTCCAGTGATATTAAATTTTCAATACACCATGATATAGAATACAAGCAGCTGTATATTAGACGAGTACAACTTGTGGTGGCTTTATTATACCGTTATGTTGTTTTCCAAACGACGCCGTCCGGGATGCCCTGACGAATGCATCCCGGTGGAGCTAATAATTTACTGAACACGCTAATACTGTTGTTTCAGGTTTGAATAGCTAATGACCTAATTTTGCGCAGTCTGATTTGGAGCAGCTTTTGGGATTCCCGTTCATTGAAGAATTACGCGTACCTATGAAAATGGAATAACTATTGAAACACACACACAATTAAAAAACTAACAATAAAAGCTTATTTGTAGTGTAACAATTAATTGGCGGTCTTATCGCTAAAAGCGTGCAGGGAGAGGAATAACGCAATAATAATGGATGATAGTTTTCAATATCTCAATACACATACATAAACCAATTACATAATATACACACTAATAAAATAGTAATTGTAGAGTCAAGGCTCTATTAATAGGTGAAAGGTCGTAACTTTTTTTTACATATTACCTACTGGGTGATGAGACGAACAAATTTTGCGTATTATGGTAAGCGCCACGCACGCCCATCACAATTTCAGTGCTACCCAGAACTTTTAATACCATAAAAAGCACTGCGTAACACTGCATTGCGCTCATCACCCTAAAGCATCAGATATTAAGTCTCATACGTCCAGTAATTTTGCTAGCTTCAATACCTTTCAAACCGGATATTTTGTTGTATTAGACCTATTTGATAGACTAAAATAAATTGGCGTGCTATTTTGGGACATATCAATCTGAGTCAATCGTGTCCCATTAGCAACGAAATCAATTGATCAATCAGCTAATATTGAGCAAGTATTGTATATTGGCCTAGAAAGTTAATTGATTTCACAAAGTCCACTTATGATCGACAATAATAGAACCAACTAATGTAGATGTCCTTGTCTTAGAGAATGTACTCAAAGAGTATTTATATCACAAAGATGAAACGGTGAAGGAAAACATCGTGATGAAACCCGCTTACGCGCTTTGGAGTGGTAGGCTCTGGTCGTGGTTGTAATACCACCTAGTCGTGTTTCGGGATGATGTTCGGTAAACCATTGGGGAGTCGGGTCTGAGCAGCCGCTCAACTGCCGTCTCTCTCTAGATCTATGTGCTTCATCTTAGACCACATCATCGCTTCAGATCAGGCGAGATAGTGGCCAAACATGGATCTATAAAGGGTAAAAAATAAATGTCATTGACCTCAGCATTGGTTTAGAGGCTGAGCGCTTTTATATCCTGGCTATTTAGTCATTATTTGCAAATCCGGCTTGTTGCAAGCACAAATTTCCTCTGCGTATTCTGAAATATCTTTCGTTGTACAATAGAAACTCGTATTTTTTTATGTCTACCTGCTCAATTTTAATATTGTCAATTTAAGTAGGTACTATACTAATGTTAAAAAATAAAATACTCAAATGTTTGTTACATGTGAGATAATTTAGTATACTAGGCTAAGTACATTAGGCTTACCGGCATTTATATTTTAATGTAAAATTATTTTTCTCAGCAAGTGAATTAGTAATTTCTTATGTGAAATAAAATTATTTTCAACACATTTGCTCATAAAGTGGCTCTATGGTCACCGCAATTAGGCACAGCATGACACCCATAATCAAACTGTGACTTTTTCATTGCTATAACTCACTAGTGAGTTATAGTTTTTTTTTTAATTTTATTGGTTCAGGTGCTTTGTTCTTAAAAAAGTTTTTATTCAAAAAAAGATCGTGTTTAATAGAACAAATAAATTAATGTTCCCATTGCTTGCTCATTTCATGCAACTTCTTATTTAAATAGATAATTTTAACTCGTACGTGTTTAATAAATAAAACTTTCACTCAAATATAAATTTTGTTTTCTCTGTAATAAAAGAAAACTTTAAATTCCCCAGAATAGGCGCAAACCCTATGCGCGGAAAATAAAAACAAAACCTCATCCCTTTAGTCTGTGGCTGATCGCAATGCGCGCGCATAGGAAAACTGATTAATTTTTCCCGCCATAGCGAATCATTTTTCACAACTCGTTTTCACTGTTGAAAATTAGTTTTTATTGTTATTTTATTCACAAGTGTGTTGAAAAACGTCGTATGATACACGTGTGTATTGATGATTACCGTCCTCGGCTCTCTTAAGACCCTCACCTAACGGCTCGGGTCTCAATGGCGCCTCAGCGTTAATCACCAACATTACACACTAGTACCATAATGTACTATTAATCGTTTATGTTAGTCCTTTCTGTTCAAAGGTTATCTGAATGAGATCACTTTGACCGATAAGACCGCCTATTGTTATGCCGATTATTGTGAAATTTACTTGTTTTTCATGTAACTACCTATTTTTAAGGTTTTTAACAATAAAGTGTTTATCTTATCTATCTATATATCTAGTGACTACAGTCGATGTTGGAGCCACTGCCGTACACAAGGCATTGAAAATAAGGAAAGGAATATTCTTTCCAATTCACAATGTAAAGATTGCCTACTTGTAGCTTAAAGTATAAACGCCTTTGACATAATATTGCTGTCTTATATAAAAGGTCGACCTTCGTATAAATTTTAAAATACTAGATATCCAATTTCACACTTTTCACAACAGATTACTTTCACATCTGGTTAACTTTCTATAGACCGTTGCTCAATTATGAAATGTTAAAAAGGCTATTTGACATTATGGCTTTTTAAAATGAAGTCTATTTTACTGACTACTATAAATTATCGGATATCTGTCGAATTCGGTGACTAATATTTAGTCGAATCGTCCGCTCATAAATCGAATCGTCTAATTACGTTATCACAACACTACTCGTTCCGAATTCAAATCAGGGCTTGCCCATTCGTCGATGCGTTTAAAAGACAACAAAATGCACAACAAGCGAATATGTTTTATCGATGCGATATATCAAACTAATGTACTCTGTCGTCGACGTACGTTTCTTATATTGCGACATTCGGACGCTCGTAACCGATGCCACAGATAATAAATGCAACTTTTATAAGGCTCTTTATCGCGGCCGAGACCTGAATTTATGTGTTTGCGGCGGTTTAACTGTTCCCACGGTGATGCTTTATCGCCACCTATGCCTTTTTAATTCGCCCATAAACTATTTGCTTCCACGATTAATTCAATTAAAATATTTTTAAATAATCCTACTGCATATTCCACGTTAATAATAAGTCGTTTCGAGCTCGAAGCTTCCCGGCGGAGTAAAGACATGACGGAATAATAAAACACGTTGATTTGACGTTTGATACGCTACAGCGACGGAACGATCCATATACATAGATAAATGGGATTTTAATAGCCCCGTCTTCACATTCGCTTCCTCGTTGCGTTTCGTAACGTAGCGAGCGCGGTATCGACAGTGGGAAATTAATCGACTTCGCGCTGCCTGTGCCGATACTTAGCGTAATGTGGGCGCGTTCAATTACTGCCTGCGTGGATAGACCGCGGCTGAAATTCGCATTAAAACAGAGCTTTGTCTGTGTAGCGCTCCGTCCAGGAAATGGGCAGTGCATTTGGCCGCGAATTCGGTGGAGTTATTTGGCGGACGTGAGGGGGCGGACGAGGTGCGGGGTGCGGGGCGCCGGTCATCGCGTATTGTTCTCGGCGCGCCGTCGGCCGCATCGCCTACGGAACTCCGTTCCGTTTCGTGCCACATAAAGAACCCCTTTATTGCTCGGCTAGTGTGCGCTCGTGTAATCTATGCGTACTAAAACTGAGAAACTAATCCCAGAACAAAGACTAAAATAATTTCTTAAAAAGAATATTTCCATGTTGTACGTGGAGATAATGGCTGTATTTTAATATTAAAATAAGGATACAAGCGCGGCCCTCCTCCGGCAGGCGGAAGTGTCGGCCATTTCGCGCGAATCTTGTTGAATTATTCGCACAAAATGGCGGCGGCGGCGGTCACTTGTGCATTGTAGCGCTTAACACTTAAAAACAACATTTAGCAAGCATTATAACGACACAACCGGCTAATTATACTTTTTAAACGCTGTTTTTAAATGAAAACACGCATTGTAATTACACAATTACTAAGTAATACCTAAATACGATTTACGAATACACATACTAAATAGGTATTAATGCTGGAAACCAACACTGGCGGATGTAATATTATTGGCAATAATTTCATTAATTGCGATTGCGTTCCTTCCATTAGCCATAATCGTATTTAGGGCTTATGCGGCTATTTGCGAATTGTAGGCCACATTTGAAATTACTCGCAGCTCAACAAACATAGTCTCTATTAATTATTACTTAAACACAACTACAACATTGAGTAGGCTCAAATTAAAATAAATCGAGTGACATTTCGAGATAGTTTTAATTAAAGAGCCGCCAACAAGTTAATATTTTACCGTAGAGCGGCGTAACAAATAGGAGGGTAGGTTCATAATAAATGAGGTGCATGTAAAGTAATCGATCGTCTGCATCGAGATGTTGACTTTTCAATTAACTCGGGTGCCGATCTCTCGCCGACGACAGATCGATTAATCAAACTGTCTGATCGGAGCCGCCCTATGCTCGACTAAATCGTACTTGTAATCGACTAATGCCCGGTTTCTGAGTTCCCCAAATAAAGTCTGATTATCTATTGATTCATTAAAGTTATCCCTAAGATATACGTCGTTTAACTGTCACTGCGTTTCTGAATACGCAACAAACCATTAAATAACTATCAACCCGATAACTAGTTCCCTTTGTTGCCGCTAGATGGATCTGCATACGACATGGTTGCCGCTAGATGGGTCTGCATACGACATCGCGTTTAAAAATTGTTTTTCTTGTATTAATTCACTTCTAATACTAGTTATTTTTTTAATTAATATTTTTTCCGAGGTAAATAAATGGTATAACACAGATTTGGTAAAAAAATATGATATGTCGATATTTATGGGCGGATGTATGAAAGACATCATAGACAATTTTTTTAAGAAGGAATGTTCTAGCTCTAACTTTAAAATTATTTCTTTGTGTTTGTTTTGTGTGGTGTTTGTTTCGCGTGGTATTATTTTTGGTTTGCCGTTAGGTTTAAAGTTAAAAGTGTATTTGTCTTCAAATAGGAAATAGGACCTAAAATAAAAAAAGAAGTTTCTCTTCATTTTTTAACTATAATACCTACAAATAAAATATATACTCAAGTTCATTTGTTCTTAATTTGTGTTCCTATAGTATGTATGTACAACATCAAAATTTTGCTTTGTTAATTTATACTAAATAACGTCACTCAAGTAGTTATGGAACCGCTAAACGGCACACTTTGGTCAGTTAAGTTTACTTATGTTTAAACGGAGTTTATCTTACATTGCGTTGTTCAGAAACGCACTTTCACAAGTTATCGAACCAATAGCGCTAATGAATAGATAAACCATCGATAAAAGTACCTCAGAAACCGGGCATAATTCGATCGAAATTATCAAATCATTATTTTGAACAAATGCACACACGCCTCTTGTGTTACCAATTTTACCTACCTAGCACGTAGGTATATATTGCACAACGCACAACGCAATCAAAGGCCAAAAAAAGTATTGATTTAAATTGTGTACCCATTTTTACATTATCGAAATTTGTCATTTTACTGACAACAATGCAAATGAATGATTAAAAATCATTTTCCAACTATAATCTATAAACTAAAAATTAAATCCTGAGCTAAGGTATTAGTAGGTATTTGTGTTTGTAACTATCGATATCTGCCGAATATCCATGACAAACAAAAGACAGTCCATGTCGAATTTCCCCAAACCTAGCCTAACTTCAGGCATTACCCCGATAGTTGCAGAACTTACTGGACTGCGATCCAAGTCGCATTAATAACTATTTGCAACCGAACGCGTCTCAGCGGTTGCAGTTTAATAGTTGCGGTCGCGGTTGCCATAGCAACCGCAACCATCAGCCGGCAACCGCACCGGTCGCAGACGCGATTAGTTTAAATACGATTATAATATAATAGATATTGATAGGTACTTTGACAATAGATACTATATTATACCTAACAACTATTACTCCGAGGAATAGTACTTGACGTTAACCAGCACGGTTTAGTGCATAACCGAACGCGATGGTTGCGGGTGGTTGCAATTTAATGATTGCGCCGTGGTTGCTGTAGCAACCACAACCACCGCCGGCCGTCCCAGACGTTCCGTGATTAGACTAACGATGATTGTACTAATAGATGCTAATGGTGCATACATATTTACTCGGTGGCTATGTTTAGAATACAAACAGTCCTGAAAATCATTTTAAATAACGAACTATAACTGAAGCACGTTTCATTTTACTTTAATACGCGCTATATTTACTGAGGATGTGTAGACAAGGCACTTATTTATTTTGTTATATTAATGTGATAACGAGTGTCTATAATGCCCATAATAGTTGCCAGTGCCATACAAAACCAGTGTTTCTGAGTTAGATACCGGACATGTCGCGTCAAACGTCGCCGACATTAACTGAAAATTAAATCATCCATCCATCCTTTCCTCCATCGATCCATCCATCCATCCATCCATCCATCCATCCATCCATCCTTCCATCCATCCATGCATCCATCCATCCATCCATCCATCCATCCATCCATCCATCCATCCATCCATCCATCCATCCATTCTTCCTTCCATCCATCCATGCATCCATCCATCCATCCAGCCATCCATCCATCCTCACAAACTTTCACATTTATTTTATAAGTAGGATGTAGGTTTAAGGTTTACATATCTATGAGCCTTCTTTTGTTTATCAACTTATTTGCTTGACCATAAATGATTATTATTATTAAAACTTGCTGTTTAAAAACTCAAAATTTGTCACTAATTCGTTTACCTACAAATTATTACATACTGTAGGCATCTAAGTAAACTTTCTTAACAGACTCTGTGGTGTTGTGGTTCGGCAGGTCGGCTCAAATCTCATACACCACAGGTTGCGGGTTCGATTCCCGCGGCGGGACAAATATTTGTGCAGAAGAATAAAAAAGCGCAAGCATTTGTTACGTGTCTGGGTGTAGTGGGACCATGGTTGTCGTAGATCCTGGTTCCCTAGATACAGGAAATCCTAGTTAGGGGCCAGTATCTATGTATGTGATCGTTGGGCGTATTTATTTATTTTTTATTTTAACTAAACTGTAAATGCTCGTACAGTTTCAACTAACTTAAAAGCTAACGATACCTACTAACGTCTGTAGCAGCAGTTTTCCCAGGGCTTGTTATGAAATTGCTGCAACATTGATTAACTTTAAGATTCTGCAGTTGTTGTTGCCCGTAGATTCCTTAACTGCGCCTCTTAACAACTCTGTTTATATGGAGCCCACGTTCCTTCTAATGAAGAACAAAATGAAATATTTTGCTGAATTGTTATTTTAGAAACGGTTTACAATTTCAGTTTGTATTTTAGTAGATAATCAGTAGTCGATCGTTGCTATTTAATATTGAATTAATGTACGAGTATGTCTCTCAGAGTTTCTAGCAGTTAGAGATACAGAATAATTATTAGGTAGTAATTAAATTAAATAATAATAATTATCATTATCATTATTATTATGTCGCTCTTTCTCACGGGTTGTACACCCGGTCCTTTGGAAGGCTTGCGCGGGGACATAAGTAGAGGCCTCATAGAACATTTAATTTAGATATGTAATGGGCAACACTTATCGGGGACTGTCTCTAAGTGCATCATTAGAAGATACAATCAAAGGCAGCCCCCGATAAGTGCGAGGACTATTATTGAAGATATGAAAATTACTTAAGATTGGGCTATTGAGGTGAATTTGTAATGGATGAGAGCCGGTCTATGATTTGAGACCTCGGCACCTGCCAGTTCCGCTTCATAAGAAAATATCATGGCAGGTGGTGACTCGCCACCCACTAAACGGGCCCCCTATAAGGGCCGCCGTTCATTGGCGACGAGAGGGGCAACGTTGGTGTGGGTGGCTAAAGGGTGTCGAGAGGTGTGCTGCAGTTTCACTTAAACGCTACTCCCGGCGTTATGCCCTTTAACACTTCCACCCTTGGAGCTTAGTTCTTAGCTCTTGCATCTCCACCCCCGGACGGCCAGATAAGGCAAGCCGGGGTCAGGGGTCTCATTTAGCCCCAGGGAGAATCTCGGGGTAAGGCTCAGTGTCGCCACGCACCGACGACTCGCCACAAAGTCGCCCCTGGCCTTTATTAATAATAACTTTTATTTTATTATTTATTATTAATAATAGTAATAATTATTATTATTAATAATAATAATAATAACAATAATTAAATTAAGGTATTAGGTAGTAATTTAATAATTTGAGGGAAGATTGAGATGCGAGTTTAAGCCCCAGCTGGTGGTCGTACGTTTCTTTCCGAAAAACCTTTGTTTAAATCTAAGGTTTTTGCGATGGGACAAATTATTGTGGACAGAAAAAAAATAAAATAAGCGCAAGCATTTGTTTCGTATCTGAGTGTTGTGGGATCATGGTCCTCGTAGTTCCTGGTTCCCTAGATACTGGGTATACTCGTACTGTGTTTGTGATCGTTTGGCGTTTCTATTTATTTATACGTACAAAAACAAAGCCATGCCGTCAAGCTCGTAGTCAGTCGTGTTTCGGGATGATGTTCGGTGAACTATCGGGGAGACGGGTCTGAGCAGCCGCTCAACTGCCGTCTCTCTCTAGATCTATGTGCTCCATCTTAGGCCACATCATCACTTCACATCAGGTGAGATAGTGGCCACACATAGATCTAATAAGCGTAAAAAACATACCTACTTACTTACAAACAAATTTACCTCCATTTAATATTAGTATAGAATGTATAGATTGCAATAGAAATAACAAGTTCAACCATGGTTTTAATTAAAACATCATGGTACAATGTTCTAAAATGCATGTTTACTTAAAAAAACACATCTCAATTCCCATGAACGTAATCCAAGCAATTAATATAAACGAAACAGCCTCAATAATTGTTTAGATACATATGATAATGAGCCAAATCGTGTGAACAAAGTTTGTACAGGCGAACACGTGTCCGGTCCGGGACCGGGACGATTTACGGCCTCTATCCGATTACCGGACGGCTTAAAATGCACTCTGCATATAAATAACGGATACACCTTGAATAAACACCAATAAAGGCTATTTTACTAAGCCTCATGTGAAAATGAACAGGGCCGTTGTCAGGCAACGATAAAGGGGGCAACTGAAAGAAGTTATCAATAAGTTAATAATATAACCTACATTTAACTTTCTCTACTACTCGAGTATCCTATAGGTAAAGCTGGCGCTTTTAACCCGTTGTAACAGTTTTCTCAAATATTTTTGTAATTATAAATCCTACTATAATATTATAAACGCGAAAGTTTGTAAGAATGGATGTATTTTGGATGTATGGATATACCTTTGTTACTCTTTCACGCAAAACCTACCGAATGAATTTTAATGAAATTTGGTACGGAGATAGCTTATACCCTGGATTAACACATAGGCTACTTTTTATCCCGGGAAACCGCGGGTGAAACTGCAGGGCGCAGCTAGTATTTAATAAAATGGCTAGGACTCACGCAGTTTGTGACTCACATCTCGGCTGCCAATTCGCTTCGATTACACAGCGAGACGTTAGATTTTTGTAATGTCTTATAATTTGATGTTTACAATAAAGCAATTATAAACATATTTTTAATAACAATAATAAGACTTTTATTTCTCTACTTTATAATAAAATCAAAGTCATCAAAAAGTTTGTTATTCGCAAATATATGTAAGTAAACATTAGCCCCCCTAAGTTTGATCCTAAATACACTCCTTGGTCAAAACCATTAAAACTTTTAGTATCAAAAGTGTTTAAATATTAAACTTTTCCCAAGGTTTTGCCTAACGTCATCGCGTTAGAAACATATTAGCGAAGGCACAGATTAAATAACACCTACTACGGCGAAGGCACAGAATATAGACTAGTAAGTATAACCAATGCGGCTAAGCCTCCGGAATTTGTGCCGTGACGTTTTTCAAAGAGAAATTTGACGTAATAATCACAGGCGTATATTTTGTTTGAGGATGAATTATGCAGACGTGTTAAATACACATTTATTATGTCAGGTTATAAGCTTATAAAATGTTGGAGATTTTGTCGTGATGTTTCTGTAACCATGTCTCACAAAGCCCTTTTAATGAAGAATTCTATTTATACACGCTACTACGTTAAGGCTGACATTTAGTTTATAGGCCTTGTATAAATAAGACCTAGAATTAGTAGCACAAAGGATATAAAATTTGAATATTTAGGTAGTAAAGAAAATACATCTGGCAGTAAAACCTTCTAACATTATTTCTAAGAATTAATTCAGCGAGTTTATAAACAGCTTTTCGCATTGTAGATCTGCCCGTGGATTTATCTTATTCTCTACCGGGAATGTATCTTTTTTCGATATAAGTAAGGTGGGTAACCTCTGAAGCGAAATATAATATTTTTTTGAAATTGTGTTGAAATTAAAACTAGCACTAAGCACATTTTCACCTCAATCGGTTCAGGCTTTACATAAGGCAGGAATACATTTTTTGTATATTGTTTTATGATCCCGGCACTTTTAATGAAACCACCATTGAGTACTACTTTCACTGTCCCCAGTTCCTATTGACATATCGAGAACAACAAGAGCTGTTGAATTTTCTACACAAGTATTGTCAAGTAGACGAGCACTATCGACATAGAGTAGTCAAGTAGGCGAAGACTGTCGAAATAGGGTAGTCAAGTAGACGAAGGCTAACGACATACGGTCCTAAATATCTAACACAGTTTAGATTACTGCGTAAGGTTGACCATTACTGCAGCAAGGCCTGCATCATCATCATCATCATAATCAATCCATTATGCTCCCACTGCTGAGACACGAACCTTCTCTCGTAGAGTATGGGCCATAATCCACCACGCTAGATCAATGTGGTCTTTGAATTTTGTGATTCTTGGATATGCCGGTTTCCTCACGATGTTTTCTTTCAACGTATTTAAAACCGCGTATAACATAAAAACCTTTGGTCAGCGGAATTCATACTCCGGTACGTTGGATCGAACGTTGCACATGTTCCCACTGAGCCATGTTCGCCCGGAAGGAGCTGCAGTAGTTACCTATTCATCTAATCAGGGTAGCTGCAATCGACCGCACGCCACAATCGGGCTCCGTCGATTATCACAGCTAGCTACGGACATGTTAGGTTTGCGTTCATTTGGTTACCAGCTACAATTACGTGCTTTGAAGATTCAATTATATCTGTGCTACCATCTCGACTGCACGCGAGTTCACTTAAACGAATACAGACTAAACTATCGTCATGTCTAGGTATCGCCTATAATAATTGCAGTGCCACCCAGAACTTTTAATACCATAAAATGCTCTGCGTAGCACTGCACTGCGCTCATCACCCCGCGACATCAAATATTAATCATCGAGACATCAGGTACGCGTTTGGTTTGCATTGATGTCTTACGATATTAACACATGTTCATGTGAATTCCTACAGGAACATTTAAAAATAGAGGCTCCAGGATCTTTTTTATCCTTCCATCCTTCCTACAGTTCTTACATGTGACGATGATCGAACTCCTTCTTTACCGATATATATTTTCTACAGCAATATCTTATTTTTTCTAAATAGTATAAAACAAAGTCGTTATCCGCGTCTTTAATTCTGTTTCTTCGCTTATTTCTCCTAACCCACGCAACGGATTTTGATACGGTTTTCTTTGTCATTTAGAGATTTTTGTATAGTTGAGAAAATTGAATGTTTTGTATTCAAGTCCTCAAAAAATCATATTAGTAAATTGCATACGTGCGAAGCCGAGGCGGGTCGCTAAGAAATATAGCAAACATGTGTGAACAATTCGTTTGTTGCTATGCAACAAGCTATTTGGATTTGAGGCAGAAAGTTACACGTTTCGGGAGTTGAGCCAATTAATTCCAATTTCAGACCCTCGGAGCCGAATAGTGTCGTATAAAGTGGCTACAGGGAATAGGTATAATAGGACCTTGCAGAAGGAAAACTAGCGTCGCCGTGTGGGATAGAAAGCAAATGATGTGTGTGATTATACATATCAACTAAAACAATCCTTATAGACCGCGAATCGGCAAACGTAGTGTAGGATGCCCACCGGCTAGATGGAGTGACAACCTGCGAAAGGTGGCCGGAAGAGACTGGATGAGAGGAGCCGAAGACCGGGCTCAGTCGCGTTCATTAGGAGAGGCCTATGTCCAGCAGTGGACGACTAAGGGCTGATGATGATGATGATGAAAACAATCCTTCTTTCCTCGTGTGTGTGTCCGACCCTGGTGTCGGAGTTTTTAGACCGCCCGAAGACCTCCGAAATGGCCTAACAACTGTTATCTTAACAACAACCGGGATCGAAGACTTAACGTGTCCTCCGAAGCACGGTAGCGCTCAGATGTAAAAACCACGTTGTGGTCATCCAAATTGGGACCGCTGTGAACGTTGCTCAGCCTAGAAGATCTGTACGATCTTTACACAAGCACTTCCCTCGCACTTGTAAGATGTGGAACGACCTACCTTCATTGGTATTTCCTTTGAGAACATGGAGTCCTTTGTCCTGTGTCATCATGGAGTCCACGCATCAGCAACGCCTCTGGTGTTGCAGATGTCCATAGGCGACTGTAACTGCTTATCATCAGGCGAACCGTACCGCTTGTTTTGTCGACATTTTGAATAAAAAAAAATATTTGAATAGTACTTTTGAATAGTACTTGCTGTTAATTCAGGCAAGCGTGAAGTTGCGGAAATACATCTCTAATATGAAATATAATGTTTGCATAGCATCAATTCATATTAAAATAGTAGAGGTCTTGTTTACATTCTTCCATTTCTGGGTTGTCTGGAAGAGATCGTTTTAAGCGATAAGACCGCCCATTGTGACACTAATATTGAGTTTATCAATTGTTATTTTAGAGTGTAATAAAATTGTTTCTGTATTCTGGTTTTATAATTAACAGTTATTCTATTCAATTCCAGTGCATTCAAATGCAATGCAGTACTTTAAACTTTCCATTGTATTAAAAGTTGTGTGGCACTGCAATTGTTAGAGGCAGGCGTGGCGCTTACCATAAAGCGAACGACTTGCTCGTCTCGTTGCTTAGTTCCAAAAAAATAACTTGGCGTAATTTAATGCTATTTCAAATCTAAATCCTGTCCGACACATGCATTTTTTATTCAAACTGAAGTCTTAGTAGAACTTGAAGAGCCAGTTATATAATATATCTATACACAATTTGTTAATAAATTGTTACTTAATAATCACATATATGAAAAGATACTACAAATATAAAACTCAAGGAAACTGCCGTTTTTCTTCCCGCCAAAAAGACACACTACCTTTTGCAAGAATAGATATATCTCTATATCGAATAGATATGGCTCCACACCCCGTGCGTGTTTGGAAAGGTTCCACATTCACCTTGTTTATTCACTGTGTTCCCGAAGTCGGCGACAAATGGCGTGTCGCTTAGTTCCGGGTACGATGGGGTCCTTATCGGCCGCGACAAATGCGTACGACAAATTATGCTAACAATACCGTATCTTCTAAGCGTTCTCCATCATCGACCGCAATGGCAGTTTCTATCAGATGTAGGTAGAACGCAATATATAGGTAATACTATGATTTTATGATTTGTTACATGTCATAGTGTTTTTATATATTATCTTTTTCTGTTATATAGTATAGTATTATGGTTCAATGTAAAGTTACGTGCTGTCTCGAATAAATGCCTTTTCTTTCTTTCTTATATACCTGTAGGAGTGCCTGTTTTTATAACTAAATTTTTATTTGGTATTTTTTTTTTGTTGAAATTGGCTTACGTTTGACAACAACTCACCTGATGGTAAGCGTAGTTGCGGTCTAAGGTGGAGCACGTTTGCCCATGAGGTGCCCATTCACTCTTGTCTTAAAGAGACCCAGGTTGTAATTGGAAGGAAGGTAGGAAGGTCTCTTTTTTATATTTAATTATTATTTTCCTTGACAGGGAAATTATTTTCCCAGTTTCTCAATAATAAAATTTTACTCAATAACAAAATTTTCTGTAATATTTCTCTACCGAAATTAATTTTCATTTTGTTCTTTGTCGGATTTATTTATGCAATATTGCAACATAAAGCAATAAAGCTTTTCATTTCCTAGTGGCAACTTCATATTAATACAGAAATATAATAAGAGCTTAATAAGAGCTTGTACTTAGTAAAATGCTCGTCAACGCTCCGTTGTACCAAAAGATTTCCTATGAGATCTGAGAAGAGCTTTCGAGTGCAAGCAATCGTCAATACCCGGCGACAAAACGTTCATGCGACCCGAATTTATACCATATCTTATATCATCCACCTGTCGTTTTCATCATAAATATGGAAGTATGAGCGTGTTCAGAACATTCTCTGTTTACCCGCCGCTCCTGAAACTGACTACAAATGGCGTGTCGTTTGGTTCCGGGACCCTTATCGCGCAACAAATGCGTACGACCGCGACGCAATGAATTACGCGAACTACCCGCGTTTGTCAAACGGTCGTCATAAAGCGACTGTTTACGGTGGATAATAGTAATTGCGAAATTAAGAGATGAAAACATAAATAAAGGAACAAAGGAAGTAATGGATATTGCGAAAAGTGGTCACAGGTAGACAATCGACGCTGCTTCATTATCATCAACAGAGCATTACACTCCCTTGGTATACTCTAGTTTTTCTATAATACCTAATACAAAAAGTATCTTTGTAGTGCTCTCGTGAAATAATAAAATTATTTATAACAGATATTTTTTATAGTTCGATTTGATAAGTGTCTGCAAATAATGCATTCTCCCATTTCGTCTTGAAACGTGAGGACAATATTAACGCCCATGCTTCGAATTGTATCTAAAAATATAATAAAGGCATATAATAATCTTTTACTTAATTCACTTTTAAACATATGTTTCAATAAATAAAACAGGCTTATTATATTCGTAGGCGTCTAATAATCTAATAGTAGTTTAATAGTTCTCAAAATATATTTCATTTCGTTCAATATAGTATATTCATTCGTTGAGGTGGCTCATTTACGAATGTATGTGCTATTTGATTATTTTATTAACCCACTCATAATGATGTACTGTGATCTGAATATGACATTGTCTGCGTATCAAGGGTAGAGTTGAATAATGTGAACATTGTCAGAAGTTTTGTTGTTGTTTGGGTTTCGTTTACTTTTGTGCGGTGACATTGGCGAGACCACGTTCACATATTGATTTATTATTACTATATTATATTACAAACGCGCCGCGCGGTTTTACCCACGTAGAATTCGGTTTGTAGTTGTTCCCTCGGGAACTCTTCGTTTTTCCGGGATAAAACGTTAAACGTTTATCTTATGTGCTAATCCAAGGTATAAGCTACCTCCATTCCAATTTCATCCAAATCCATACAGCCGTTGCGGCGTGAAGAGGTAACAAACACTTACACACAAATACACTTACATTCAACTTTCGCATTTAAAATATTGTGTGAATTGAACAATTTCCTTTCAAGTTTTTTTTGCCCCTGGGCTGTACGTTTTCAGGAAGAATTTTCAGAAACGCTTATTTAGTGAAGAACAAGTTTCCCTTAGTGAGAACAAGTTTGGTCTAAACTCGTAGAAATTTTGTGATGATGATGTATTGATGATTATATATGTATATCATGCCGTACTCAACCTATGACGTCTCAACCCACGTAAAAAAACCCTTACTGAACAGATTTCAATTTCTTATTCATTCGACATAAATTATTTGAGTTTATATTCTTTATCCATCCGTTAAGTATTAATATAGAAATGCTAAAGTAACTACATGCGATATTCTAAATAATCTTCACTTTAGCTATTGCTTTTCACATAATATATTTTAATAGTAAAATCACACGTCCAAGCGTTTAACCGCTTCTTGCAGCGGCACGCTCACCACCCTTTAAATATTCCAGCGCTAGAAGTGAGCATAGATTAAAAGCATTATAAAGCGAAGCGAGCGGACGTCACGGTGTCGCTCAAAGTGATTGCAACCACAGAACAGTTGATAGTGTGCATATTACCCCACTTTGTCTTCCGCTTTCAATTATGTTAACTGCTTTGTGTATTCGCTCGTGTTTCCCTTACTATTATTTTATACTTTAGGAGTATGTAGTCGTCTTATCGTATCGATTATTAACATGATTTAGCTTTATTGCTCTAAAAACGTTCAATGCCATACAGCATTACGTGCATGCAATGCGTGATTGAGTAACATACATCTATCCATCTATACATCTATCCATCCATCTATCTATCTATAAATCCATCCATCCATCCTCACAAACTTTCGCATTTATAATATTAGTATGATATTAGTAAGATAGGATAATAACGGGACCAGGAATGGAATAAGAAGAAAGAGGAGAATAGTAGGATAGGATAATAACGGTATCAGAGATGGAAGAAGAAGATGGAGGAGATTAGACATAGACATAGACATAAATTTATTCGATTTTTAGAAGATTAGTAGGATAGGATAGAATTGGTTACAAATTACAAACCACGATCAAACATCGTAGGGTCACCGGTCGACTTTCTTCTCTCGGCTCTTGTTCATAATACACGTTTTTATATTATGTAATCTCTACTATGCGATAGTTAATATTTTATACCCCCATTGTCTATAACCGTATTAACTGTCCTGGCACGGAAGCGCCGGCCAGAGGACGGTAAATCTTCGCCAACCTATTATGATAATAATCGCCAATTCGCTAACATCGAACGAACGCCGCGTCCGCAATTCCCGATGTGACTTCGTGACTAAATAGAAAAGGGGTATAAATCAGGATACGATTTTGGAAAAAATCTTCGCAACACTTTATTTTGCTTTTTTATGTAAATTTTGTAATTGCCGCTTCAAACTGAAGCCATTATTATGTTATTTGTTTGCCCTAACTATTAGGGAACTATGATGACCATGGTCCCACAACACCCAGCCACGATACAAATACTTGTGTGTTTTTTCTGTACACAAACATTTGTTCCGTCACAGGAATCGAACTCAAAAACCTCGGCGGTGTATGAGATTTGAGCTAACCTACCCAACCACTGCACCACAGACGCAGATCTTTGAAAAGTATCAATAAAGTTTATCCTATGTTCATTGATGTAGGTATCAGAGAAATGGGGAATAGGGCATCTGTAGGTATAGGTGTAGCACTCGTATCTCTAGTAGGTATGATCAAATTAGATTTTAGATACCTAGCTCTGCGGCCTTTTTGTAACAACACTTCAGTTCCGTTAGCTGTGATCTAAATACGTCCACTGCAAAACGTAACTAAGATAAATTAAAATTATAATTGTTTATTTTAATTTGTAACACTTACTATGTCAATAAATAATTTTTAAGCTATTGCATAGCTTCTATCGCGGGCCTTGGCGTGGAGACCGAATCCAGAAATTCCGTAACGAAAATAACCTAACACCCCCCACTCCGAATGCTATGCAATAGCTTTACCGCGGCAGTCTCCGAGTGCCACACGTCTTTTTTATGTTTTATGTTTATTTTAGGCAAATTATTACTTTTTTGTTTTTCTTTAAGTGCTAAATCAATTAAGATAAAATTTATATGGGACCACCTCAGAAATATGACCTACCAAACAAAAAAAGAATCATCAAAGTCAATTAATAAATAGGTGGAGTAATCGCGTAACAAACATACAAAAACAAAACATAGCATTGAATTGAGAACCTACTCCTTTCCAAGTCGGTTGAAAATACAGCTCTCTTCCTAGTACAACTCTATTTTTTTCCCAAATACAGCTCTTTATTCCAAGCTTCCCGAGTCCTTTAAAAGCACCAACCCCCAACCCCGGTTAAGCCCCTCGGGGGTGGGAATCGCATATTTTCGTCGGATTAATTACAATTTCACCGCTCTCCGTGTGATGCCGTATACGGTGATACGGTATGATACGGCTTTACGGCAGCAGTCGCTAAACGTTAGTGTCATAATCGTTCCGCCGGACCGCAATCCGCTTAGCTGGGTAAATGTAGAATTTTCTCCGTATACATATGTAGGTACGAACTGACCGTATATCGCAACGCAGTGTCAGTGAAGAAAGTCGATAGTACCAGTAGTTACTAGGTGACGCTGGCTTTGTCTTATCTTGTGGAATGAGGATCAATTCCCGGATAAATATTTTTGGACAGTGTGATTTTGTATGATGATAATTACCGTGTCCATTTAGAGATTTTGAATTTATTTTTAACAGACTTAAAAAAGGAAGAGGTTCTCAATTCGATTGTTTTATATATATTTGCTTCCTCAGAACTCCGTCATTTATAAACTGGTTTGGTAAATTATTTTTGCGTTGTATGTACAGCTTCAACATGGTCCCATATAAACTTGGAGTTCGAAGATTAATCAGAATTGAAGTCGGTTTTTTCTTGTTATAATATGTATTATCTTCAAAACTATCAAAATCGTTTTATTTAATCTAGATATTATACGCTCAAACAGACAGACGAACACGTAAAAGTTACATAGTTTTATTCAGATAATAAACAGAAACTTATATTAGAGAGAACTGCAGAAGCCAAGATAAGCAAAATTACATTTTGTAGACCTATACGTATATACCTATATACGTAGAGTTTTGGAGACTTTATGATGAGTAAGTGACTGAAAGTAGGGCGTCCACCGACGGGCCTGATAGAGCGACATAGGTACGAAAGAATTAGGTCAGCAGAAGTACGAAAAGAGAACTGGATTAAAGAATAATACATTTGAGAGGGTGTTGTAGGACCACGGTCCTCATAGTTCTTAGTTCCTTAGATACAGGGAATCCTAGTTAGGGGCTAGGATCTACTTTTATGTATGTGATCGTTGGGCGTTTTTATTAGATAGGTAGGTACCCAATAGTAGTCGAACAGGCTCATGATGAACTGAGAAACTCATTGATACTTTATTCACTTACTTTTGTACTTACTTTTGTATCTGTATAGATAGGTATATCAGGAGGTATAAAGGTAACCCCTAAATGCTTACTCGGCGTGAAACGTCCGAGCTTTCTTACTTAGCCAGGACCAGGGTAGAGATAACAAAGCAATTTCGAATTAAGTTAGGTATGAATTATTTTGTTTAACGGACACATAAATAAGATAAGATAGTAAGTTTCTTTTCAGATTATAAGAGTGGAGTTTCGTATAATTTCTTTTTACTGCGTAATAAAACCTACTTTATTTCGTTAAGCTAGGTACTTATGATTTATTTTTAATGGCTGTGATATAATAAGAATTATATTTGTCAGTTTTGCTTGGTTGTAATTAGTTGGACTACATTATAATACCATACCATAATTACTCGCTTAATACAATTGCTGTACCACAGAATAATAAATATAAGTATTCCTTCATCCCCATTCCATCTTAGGACCACCAGGCGAGGAGAGTCACTCCACACTTACGTTGTGCAGATGCCTTCAGTCCGCACAAAGCGCTTCCCTGACTCTTACATTATAATTACTGCTAAGGAGTGAAATTCTCGACCGGAATCCTTTTTTCCTTCCAATTACAACCTGAGTCTCTTTAAGGCAAGAGTGAACAGGCACCTCATGGGCAAACATGTTCCACCTTAGACCGCAACTAAGCTTATCATCAGGCGAGTACCCCCATACATATTATATTATTCTAACAACAACTTACATAATATTCAGCGGAATTACACTACATATTTTCATTGCGTTTCAGTGATCAGAGTAAATGCTGCATTTCTCTGAACTATATAGTATAGTATTGAACCTAGTATTGTGTCAATGCCTACAATTTCGTTCATTAACAAAAACAATATTATTTTGCCTGTTTCTTGAATTGTAACCTTCAAATTGTATTATAGAAAGTTATAGTACCAAGTTGTAGGTATACCTAATTGTATTACTCCAAGTTAGGTCCGCAGCACACCGATGCTCTAACTTCGTGAAGTTCGCTCGAGCGCTAAGCTGGGCGATAACTATTATTGCCACAGAATACCTAATACCTAGAAATTCAGAGCTATAGAGCAATACGTACTTACTTGTTATTGCTTGAATATAGTTAAATTATCCTTAGCTACATTATATACCTACCTACTAGGTACCTTATTTCACACATATATAACTTTAATGTAGGAGACCTTCATATCTATGTATTTAGAAACAATTGAAGGGGCTTGATTTAAATTCATTTAATAATAATACCTAATAATATAATTTTATTTCAGGCAATAATAAAGATACATCGAAGTAAAATTATCAGTTGCCCATATTATAAATACCTTAGAGACTAACATATATATAAAAATGATAATATTAAATTCTAGGGATTTTTCGGCGGCTTCGCTTCCATAAAGCGTCGATAGACCACGCCCTCAGGCCAAAAGTCCGGTGCGGTCCGGTCCGGTCTCAGGTCATTTATAATATTGGGCATTTAGTAGACGTCTTAACTTTTCGAAAGATCTCTCTCTCTCTCTTCTCGTGTGGATGTGTGGCCAACCCTGGTGTCGGAGTTTTTCAGACTGTCCGAAGGTCTTTGACATGGCCTAACGACTGTTGTTCTAAGACCGACGGCGAAGCACGGCAACGCGATGTAAATACCACACCAACGGTCCATCCAAGTGGTGACCGCTGCGAACGTTGCTAAACCTAGCAGATGTATTACGAACAATTAGGTGAGCTACGCTAAGAGAGCTACGTAAAAAACTACTTATATTAGTTTATTCGTGTTTTAAAAATACGCGGTAAGTGTATGTTCTTTGGCAGGTTCAAAAGAGATAATAGCAATTTGATGGTTTACTCTCCCCCTACCCTTATAAAATAAACCTGGCAACCCCCCTATAGTCCCCTAGTGCTGTTAACAGCAAATAAGAGATATTTCCCGAAACACGGCTTCTCTGGGATTATTATCGTAAACAGCTGTTTGCAGCCGTCAAATGTACAGCTTAAATTAAAACGTACAAATGAAGCGCCAGCTTACTGTACTACCATTATCAGGAAACAAAAATTGCAGTGCATTATCCAAGCAGCTTATAAAAAATAGCCGTTGTACAATGCAGGTTGCAGGACTTGCAGGTAAGCAGCCCCCGATTCAGAACCTAAAAAGATAAACGAATACCTTGTATGTTGCTTTTCGACTTATTCCGCCCCGAAAATTTGATACGGGGATTTGTTTTGTGTGCATTATTTTGCATCGTAAGATAGGAAATCGAATCAGTCGACTGCGAGTTATAGTGGGTTTCTGAATCGGTCAGCAGGCCAGCTATCAGTAAGCCTAGAGTACGCTACGAATATTTATTACTAGCTTACTAAAAAAATGAAAATTTAGTAGCCTGCCTACCCATAACCCATCATGCCCACAATAGTTGCAGTTCCACCCAGAACCTTGATTTTCCACACTACACTACGCTGCACTCTTCACCCTCAAACTATAGCTATTAAGTCTCATAATGCCTAGTAATTTCGCACAAACAGTGACACAATTTCAACACTGCAATCATAGAAATAAACAGCATTAACGTCATCCAAGAAGCGACATTGTTTCTGCAACTTTAATTAAGCAGTAAACTAGCTCTATGACAGTTTCCATACGCAATTCCAATTACGCAGCGTCGCAGCCAAATCTTAATTAATCAGGTGGCAATATTGAAATTAAAGCGGCTTCGCTCCTTATCTCGAACACCACAAGCCGCCACCGCTCCGCTCTAGGCGCGCTCGCTCCGCTCCCTCCCGCTTAGCTTGCTCGCTAACTCCTCAAAGTTATTTATTCCTCATATTCTCCAGCAAGTACTCCCAGGGATTATTGGCCGTTATCGGAACTGGATAAATTACTTTATTACCAGCGAGCGGTAACCCTTTGCCGTAAAAGTGGCAGTACCGACGCTATTTTCCACCGAAGGAATGGAATTTTCGTTCAGCTTATAAGAGAAATTTTCTTTTCAAATTGATCGTTTCCCCCGGATGAGGTATAGAGTCGCGTCGCGTCGGAGAGTGTTACGGGATTTTTTTTGAAACTTGAAGCAGATTGAATTAGGTTGAAATAACTACCTATAGTAACATTTATTTCATACATTTCAAGTTTTTGATGTCGGTGCAAAGCTGAGCTATCTTGATATGTGTTTATGAATAAATATTGTGGTTTAAGTTAAATTATCATACTATGAGCACAAAAACCCTTCTCTTTCTGGCTATGCGTCCCCCCTGGTGATGGGATCTACTTTCAGTTTTTGGCTGTAAACCAATGACATTTTATCATAAAAGAGAGAATGTGTTAAAAACTATACTTTTTCCACACTCACTGCTATACTCTGCTATATTGTATCTCTCTCTTACCATTTTGGCACAATTTAACGTGTCGTGTGTGATTAAAATAATTAATTTAAAAAGTTAATTCAAGTGTTTGCATTCCACAAATAGCAAAATCTAATATATAAAATTCTCGTGTCACAGTTTTCGTTGCCATACTCCTCCGAAACGGCTTGACCGATTTTGATGAAATTTTTTGTGCTTATCCGGTATCTATGAGAATCGGCCAACATCTATTTTTCATCCCCCTAAATGTTAGGGGTAGTCCACCCTTATTTTTTTTATATTTTATATGGCAAAACAACGTTTGCCGGGTCAGCTAGTATTATTATAGATTTAACAATAAGAATTTAACAACAATAGATTTAATTTGCAGTAAGATTACATATAAGGTCCGAGCGATATTAAGTTTGGTAAAACACAATTTAGTCACGACAAAGAGTAAAGGTGCATGTCCAGAGCCACACACGTTTCATGTCCAAAACTCATTCCTCGGAAATGTCCACTAAAAACGCAATCATGCTAATTTCTAAAGTGGTATACGCCTCGATTAATTATTAGCGAACTAAAACCCTTTTAACCCAGTTTTGAGCACAAAACGTACTCATTTGTCTTTATAAGTGTTTGGGGTACCATTTAGTGGGGGAGGGGAGGATTCCCAGACCTTCATTAGAGAGTTAATCCGTTGCGATCAGGGGTCTGGTTCTCTGGGGTCCGGATGACATGGTCATCGTTGTGTGCGTCAAAATTTCAGTAGAGTGGGTAGTTTGAAATTTATTGTTTCATTTGTTAGGTACTCGTCGGGACCGTATACGGTAATCTGGTTAACTAGATACGACGTTAGGCCTAACAAGGGTCTATCTCGACTGATTCCGTCATTACTTATACATGAAAACCGTATAAGTACCTACCCCTACCTACTATATACAATATTATACATTCATACATACCCAGGATAGATACCTGCCTACATACCTACCTACTATTCTTGTCAAAATGAACTACGGTATTTATTATGACTATACCATAATTATACATACTTATGTTTTAAATCCTTTACAAACTCAAGAGACCATATTTTCATGTTGCGACAAGAAGTAGTTTAATTTCTTTAATCTCTATCTTATTTAATACATATTCCTTCGTCCCTCAGGGGAATCGTCTAACTCGAACACCGATCCCGATCGCTTTCAAACATGTCTTGTGGTCGGTATTTGTCTGTGGAATTGTTGAACTTTTCTACTCAAAGTCCGCGTCCCAATCCCTATCCGAATCACCATTGCTAAAAATGATCGATATTGCAGTTTGAAAGATGCCAACGCCTTCCAAATTTGAAATGCGATCGGGATCGGTGTTTGCGTTACACGATTCCCCGGTCGGTTGTGCTCATACAACACACACATTCAGACTTATAGCTTATGTAAATGTCACCATTCTGATGCGTTCGACATCCCCACTTTCCCCACCCTTGTCTGTTGTTCCAATCCTGGTTTATCCCACTTAGCCGAGCTCAATTAAAACGGCGCGTGGAGGAAGCCTCTAATAACCTTTGTTTATGTTTAATTCCGCACCCACACATCCGAAGGCGATATGTAATGATTCACAAAGGGACCATTGGTATAGAATAATTAATAGTGGTAACTATTGGTTGGAATGGAATGGATAGTTAACCAATGTTAAAGTTCTGAATTGCAGATTAACATATTAGATGATATTAATACTAAGTACCTATTTTTTAATTTTTTTACGCCTAATAGATCTACATATGTTTGACCACTATCTTGCCTGATGTGAAGCGATGATGTGGCCTACGATGGAGTACATAGATCTAGCAGTTGAGCGCCTGCTCAGACCCGTCTCCCCGATGTTTCACCGAACATCATTTCGAAACACGACTAGGTCGCTTGAAGGCATGGCTTTGTATGTCACCCATCTAACTTACTAGACCTACCTAATGCAGATTAAACATATTTAGACATATTTCTTAGAAGTACCATTTAAAGAACTCAGACGTATATTACCGACAAAGAAGAACAAGAATTTATAACCCTACATATATACTTATACCTTGTAAGTATATTATCACAGTTTTACAACCGTGGATTATAAAACTGTGCTTTTATGTTTTAACACCCTCAAATCCCACATTATTCCAATAATCCAATAGATTATTCAACAGTCTACTTATCAAATTTATTATTCAAAGGATAATATTTCAAAAAATAATACATTCATTTTACATTTGACTGCGGAGCTGGTAATTTCCGAGATAACCCACCGGCCAGTGGTTCTACGCTAATAGGGATCCGTTCACGGTACCCTGATTTATAGGGTATTTTTAGCTGGCAACACAAATGAGATGTAAAGGAGTTTCCCGATATGACACGTAATCGTTGTAAACGCTGAGAGAAAGCGTTTTGGATTTTAATCCATGATATCGAAAAAGCTTTGGCAGTTGTTCTAGAGATTTGCTTTAAAATGTCACTATGAAAATTATTTTGCTCCCTTAAATATTCTATGTCAATACTAACGCCATCATTTCTTTTTTCCAGGTAAGTGTCCATGTCGAAACCATCATCTTCATACGTAGCGAGGATACACTACACACAGTGAACAAAGTATGTATTGCAGTGTTCATTAAGACCTACTGGTGGTAGGTTTCTCGTATGCGAGAGGACGTCTGGGTGGGTACCACCGCTTTCCCAGTTATTCAGCCGCCAAGCAGTAGTGCGCAAGCATTTCTGTTTTCCGGTTTGAAGGTCATTGTAGCCAGCGAAATTACTGGGCATTATGAGACTCAACAGCTAATTGTCTCATTGTAATTGTCACGGGTGACGAGCGCAGTGCAGCGCCGCGCAGGATTTTGCAATGCAAAGTTGTGGGTGGTGCTGTTATTGTTATGGGCTGTCGTATTGCTTACCATCAGGCAAACGACCAGCTCGTCTCTTTTTTTTTTTTTTTTTTTTATTTATTGATTAAAGGGTTTTGTCGCTTAGCGACCACATTACCCGATCCTTATGTAAAGCTAAAATTATCACCTTAATAGTAGGCATTTTGCAGCTAGGAAATATAGCTGTTGAGCTTGGTCAGACAGAGGTGAGGCCAATATTGAGTTGCACTGTCCGACTACTGCAATTTTTGACTGACCAAATAGGTCATTTCTTTCACTGGCGTTCCGTACACATTCCATCAATATATGCTGAACATCTTCGAGAGACCCACATACATTACAATTGGGCGATTCAACTTTCTTCATTAAAAATGCAAACTTATTGCTTGGAATGTGTCCGGAACGGAGCCTGAGAGCGGTTACTAGAACACTCCGATTAAATAAAGATTGATCAATCCAGGGGTATGCCGTGATTTGAGGTTGTATAGTCCGAAACCAGATGCCTTTCTCGGTCGATCTTTTATCAAAATATTCCTGCCATAGGTCTTTGCATTGGGTCTTTACAGCTCTTACATATTCCGACTGTAACGGGACTACTGATAAAGGCGTGCCATCTACAATAGCTTGTTTTGCTAACAGATCAACATTGTCGTTCTCTTCAAGATTAATGTGTGACGGGATCCATTGCAGAACTATTGTTTTATTTTTGGACTGTAGCTTTAAAATAGATTCTAGAATAGTATAAGCAATCGGAATACCTCGCACGTGCGAGGTGCACCGAGCTATGTGTTGCAAAGCACTCTTTGAATCGCATAAGATAACAAATTTGTTGCATTCAATAGAATCTATATAGGAAAGGGCCTCCGATAAGGCAATTAATTCTAAATGCATGATCGAGATATTAGACTGAATTTGGAATTTCATGTAACTTTTTACGGAGGGATCAAAAAAAGCGGCACCACCATCAGCCCCTTCTTTGGACCCATCCGTAAAAATTTTATAATAATCGTGATATTTATTGTCGATGTAAGCAGTGCACATATTTTTTAAAACTTGACAACTATATGAACGCTTTGCACGGGCTACAGTAGGGATGTTGTCTAAAACGACGTCAGTTATATTAATGTTACTGACCCAAGTACCTAGCGCAAACATCTCGAGCTTAATGCTCGTCTCGTCATTCATTTACATTAAAAAAAAAAAAAAACTAAAAAAAACTATACTTAATGGGAAAAAGCTGTATTTTATTTCGCCAATGTCATTACTAGATCTCGTAAATCATAAAATTCGGAACGGCAACACTCGCTAAAAAACAAACAACATTCGAATTGGTTTAAAAAAATGTTCCTTATTCCACATTCGAATCCGGCGGGAATGTCATTTTGTTTGGTTGTAACTTGTAGACGCTCTTAAAACTTTGTCATTCTTTGCTTGAACAAAACGCGGGAAAGTTCTAAGTAGCAAGTAGGACTATAGCTAGGACTGTAGCAAGTAGCTTTCCGTGTTGCTCCACTTTGTACACTTTAGGTGTAATTAAGAGGTCACAAACAGCATTATGCTAACGAACTTATATTTCCTAGGAGTTTCACTACTCGGTACTGTTGTACCGCGTCAGGAGAACGGTATTTTGTTTGTAGTACCGATTCAGTTTCTACAGTATTTTTGGGAAACACGAACCTTAATTTTATATATACAAACGTGGGGTAGATAGAAGTAGAAACTCAGTGGGATAGTTAACCTGAAAATAAATGAAACGAATCATTATTTGGCTGAATGCATAAAATATAACATTAAGTTCAATATGTAACTACTCATTAATACTTAATTAAGTAAATGTTCATAATTATCTATGTGTACAGAATCCAGCCAATTAACTTTGCTCAGTAATTTCATAATTGATTACGTAAATCGAAATTCAAATCGTACTATCCAGAGCTTTAATATTTACCCATACTTTCGTAAATCATTTTAAATGAAACCATGGCTGGTATTCACTTAAATCCCGTACTTAATAAATAACCAACCTCTCAATGGCGACCCTTTGTCTATAGGAGAATGCTGGCACAATAAATAAGTGACAGATGAAATGCGGTGCCATTACTGGAATAATCAAAGTTTTAAATATTAAAACGCTTTTAGCGGCTAATTGAATGAATTTATTCAGCAATCCAGGTATTTGCAGCTTCATGTATGTATATATAGCTTGTCTAGTCAAGTTAAAAGTTATAAAAGTTACTTGACTTTTATTTTTTTATACTTTTGAATATTCTGCACTGAAAATGTCAGTGTGCATTGCATTATTTTCTTTCATGCAAGGTCTAATTTACGTAAATAGGAACGTATAAGAATCTTTTTTGTATGCGGCCAGTATCACTAGTTAGTAGCTTTGAGTCGTGCGTTTAAATTTCGAACAGTGATTTCGAAAGTTAGTGCTAGGAATGAAGTTTACTTGCAAAATAATAGTTCCAATCTTATTACACCGGTACTTCATAGTATAGAGTTAGCAACGGAACGTTCTAGAAATTAGCCTCATTGTGAGTGAAACCGGACAAGTCGAAGGCGGAACCCGATGGTATCGCGGCGAAACACGAACGCAAGCGTACGATCTCAAGTAGAGCACAGTTGGACGAGCCAGTGCCCGAACTTAAAAGGTTCGGAGAGTCCTAGCCAAGTGACTTCTTCTTACTCTACAAGTCCAATGTAGTATGTAGACATACAGAATATTTACGGTATTTTGGAATTTTCAAATGCCATCTTTTTTTACGCTTAATAGATCTATGTTTGGCCACTATCTCGCCTGATGTGAAACGATGATGTGGCCTAAGATGAAGCACATAGATCTAGAGAGAGACGGCAGTTGCGCGGCTGCTCAGACCCGTCTCCCCGATGGCTCACCGAACATCATCCCGAAACACGACTAAGTCGCTTGACGACGTGGCTTTGTTCGGTCGGTCGGTGGTATTACAACCGCGGCCAGAGCTTTTTGCTACAATTATATAGTAGGTACAGTTGACTTGGTGAATTGAAACAAATTCAATACTAGTTCAAGAGCTATGGAGTCAATAATGCTCTGTCATAATGTCTATTATTTTAAATAAAATAAATAATTATTACATAGCCTTGTTTTAGTTTTAACTTAACTTTAACCACTGTCTCACAGCACCAAAGACCTAGAGTTTACATTATAGCGTCTAAAGTAGGGATAAGATCAGTTTCATTAACATTTACAGGGTTTTGTTAATCCGGAGTGGAAACCCCTGGAAGAAACCTCAAAGTTAAAATAGATTAGACGTAATTGAACTGGTATCGGACCGCTTTGGACGTCTTGGCTTGTAAAAGAACATAATGAAAAGACTGGTTAAACTAGAACTTGAACAAGACTCAACAAACAGATAAGGAAAACAAGTAGCTAGATTATATTTTAAAAAGGGACTGTTTTTTAATTTGATACAGATTCACAACTAACTTAATCGCTCTTTTATCGAAATAATTTGAAAGAAAACATATAAAAATATTTAATTATAGCTAATAAAGTCTTGTAGGTACTGTCCTTACCATAATTGCCTATCTACGTTAAAAGTAGATCATCAAACATAGGCTGGCAAATAATTATACAGACTTATTTCTAGGAAGGAATTATAAATCTCCAGAGAACCATCCAACCGCTCAGCAACGTAGGTAGTTAGCAAATACTCGCAAATCCTAAATAATTAAACTCAACGTAAACAAAGAGCCGAACCAGAGAGACGTTCCAAATTCAAACATTTCGTGTGATTACGTTCCGTTTAACGCAGAGCCGACTCATTCAAGATCACTCGACATAATTAACGCTCACATTGAGTTATTTACTCGCCCGCATGTGTCGGCGGAAACGGAACACGGGTATTGGGAACGATTGACGCGCCTAATTCTTAATTTAACGACTGATAAACATGGGCAAAGGCACTTATTTATTCTGCCTAACATGCATAATAAAAACGGCACCTTACTGCGCATAAACCAATAAATAAGCTATAAAGTAGCGAGCTGCGGCGGAACATATTTATTTTCCTGTATGACCTACTGCGCGCTCGTTTTGCTGACGTAAAATATTTTACTTGTTCATGGTTTTTAATCAACAGACATTTCCGTGACTGCATCACTTACCCGCCGGCTTTGATGCACGAACTCGTAACTTAGCTAGTTAATTGGTTATTTTCATTATAAAATCACCAATGACTGCATGTGCACGTACACAAATATTTTAAGTTTGTATCCGTGCACCCTGTATACTATGCAGAAGCGTCAAAGTAAATTGCTTCTACCACTGCGACAACCTCTTATGGTGTAATGGTTGACGAGTCGCCTAGGCGGCTGCGGGTTCGATTCCCGATACAGGACAAATGACTGTGCACAGAAAAAAAGCGCAAGTGTTTGTTTTGTGTCTGGGTTTTGTGGCCTTCGAAGTTCCAGGTACAGGGAATCCTATAGGGGCCAGGATCTATGTATGTGATTGTTGGGCGTATTTAATTATGTTAACTTTATACCAACCAGGTCTTACGTCATGTTTCTTTTTCACATATTTGTTAACATAAATTAAAAATACGCGAGTCAACCGATCGGTCTTACCTCGCACCAAATTTTTCCAAACACGGAAAACGCGAGCTCATTCCGCCCGCCATCGATCAGCGCCGCGCCGCCTCGCGACGGCACTCGGCAGCCAACCTCTAAGCGCCGTTTAACGTACTTATTCCGCTTGATAGATCGCCACTACGACACCGAATCCATTAAACCGTGCCTAATTGATCGCAGCACGAATTGAAAACGGCAAAAAGTGGCCGAGACAGGCCAACTTCGGTATTTACCGTCAAACTATTTCGGAAGTCCGGAAGCCCGTTCCGGACGAAATAAACGGTATTTGTAGTTCCAGTTATGTTCTCAGGTATTGGGAATACCGGTGTCCTGTTACGGAGTTTTGCGCTGCGTTGTTACGGAAAACTTTCCGAGTGGGAAGTTCTCGGCATTATTTTATTAAATCTCTTTGCCTACCTACCTATTGTCTCGAGCCGCGTCTTACTGTGGTTGCTTACGAATTAAATGGTTTGTACTTTATACCAATCATTAGTAAACTAAGTTACCTATTTTGGAATAACAGTTAGAGAATACAAGTTTTAGAAAAAACCTTACAAAAAAAAATACCGCATCAAATATTTCTTAGTAGCATTTTCACAAATATTTTGTAGTAGCACTTTCACTGACAGGTTTCTTGTCTATAAATAAAACGTAGCCAAACAAGAAAATTACTGATATTGGTTTCGATAGATCAATCTTCTAGTCTAGACGCTACGCCGATACATATTACCTACCTACGATTCTGGAATTCTCAATTAGTCAATGAATGTTTAATAGCATCTTACATGGTAAAGTTCTAGGAGGGATATATATACTAGGCGGTAATATAGGTATTGCATATGCTTTGCAGCCACCCTGGCAACACCGGAATGCCTCAGATTGCGGGCGGTCGCTGAATACCGCTCGCGTGGCCGCGGCCTTATGTGCCGTATGCACCGCACGCACCGCATACTGTCCGTTATCCTTGCCCGGTAATATAGATTACCCATACCTAGGCTACTACTACGGATCTCTTTATCGTCTTCATATTTTCTTATGTTAGGTAGTAATCGTGCTATAAACCCTAGGTTACTTTTCTTTGAAATCGAGCTGCATTGACCGTCATATTGTGAGCATACTGTCAAAGTTTATGATTGATCTTAAATACTGCAAATAAATTCCTGATCTAATCAGAGCTAAAAAGTCAACATATTAACACTTTGTTACATGTACTATCTAAATTTAATCGTCATCCATCTCTGATCCATTAGTCAGTTCATTTCAGAGACAAATGCCAGATGGAACAATATCCCACAATAAACCTCAAAAATCGTCACTCTTATTAGCTTTCCTTTAACTTTAAAGGATTCTCAGCCATTTCCGCAGCTGAGTCAGATTGTAAACTTTAACATATACCTACTCTACCAAAGCAAACCACTGTTACCACCCACCAACCTAAACTACCTAACCTAACGATCCCATACGTCGACACAACAATCCCTTGAATCCGATGACAGATGAAAACAGATCACGTGTTTACTTAGGACCTCCTCGCACCACCTCGCGCCACCTCGGACCTCCTCGCGCCACCTCGCGCCTCCTGGCGGGCCATTCATTAATCACTGTGGAAACACCCGTCGACCTTCAACAACATCGAGATCTTTCTCAAATGTAAGTGACTTGTCAGAATACAATGGGACCTGATTAACTATTCGGCCGATAAGGTTTCTTATTTTGATTGGTGGAAATAATAATATTTACTGACGCTGACAAAGTGCCAAAGCCACTTAAGGATCTTGATTCTTACTGTGTGTCTCTGAATATCGTTACGTCAATGCGAAAGGATACGCACTTAACTAAATTCTAACCGTGTTTTTTTAAACTGGTAGTTGATAACCGCGTCTTGATACTGACCCGTGATCGAAGCGAGCATGCTACATCTTCGACCTCATCGTCATTAAACAACAGGTGAGATAGCGGTCATACAAGCCTATATTTTAAGTTATTCATTCACTGTCTTATTAAAAAAATAAAAGTCATCCCCTGCAGAGTTTCTCTGCTATCTTATATCTATTTCTGAAGCAATGGTAGAGTCAGTTTTCGCAATTTTTTCTGCGCTCGGACTTCAATTTGAGTACGGGAAAGAAATGGGTAGACATACTTGTCTTTTTTTTCAAAGTCATGATATTTTATCACAGTAGTATTCTGTGGTAGTATTACAATATTTTAAGTTACAATTTTTAACGTATTTTAATGGATTTTTATGATGTGTATATGAGGTTTAAAAGTGCAATTTTTTGTGCTTTTTATATTTTTTTATCTTTTAACTTTTATAGTTAATAAAATACAAATGATAAAAACCCAGTTTTAAATTCAATTTTATTGCTAACTTATCGCATTGGTAGGTGCGCTGCTTTCTGTTCACTAAAGTTATTATCAAACTCTGAAAGAAGTCCCTGTTCTAGTTCGAAACTTTCTATACTCTACCGTAAATTGCATATTAGCGTTATATACTGTTCTTGGCGAGACCTGGTCAGCGCTTAGTGTTTTAAGATTAAATTTGTTTAAACAACTAAGCCTGTCGTTCGCGTGATGGTGAGAGCTTGCCCAATGCAATTGCAGTGCCACCCAAATCTATTATTACCATACGAAATACTGCGTAGCACTGCATTACATCAGTTATTAAGTCTCATATGGACAGTAATTTCGATGGCTACAATTCTCTTCAAAGCATCACTGTGTTCCGGACACAGTGATGTTTGCACAACTCCTTGGTGGCAGAATAGCTAGCAAAGTGGTGATGACCAACTTAAGTAGAAAACCTGTATGTAAGTGGTAGAGGTCTCGTATGCGAATACGAGAGACCTCTACCACCTACATTATTACAACGCTTTGAGTTTCTTCATGCCTCCCACTCCCGATCCGCTTGATTACGCTCATCTGAAACTCTCCAACTTAAAACACCTTCCCACACTTCACAGTACTATGATAAATCCTTCACAGTACAAGCTGCCCGTCTATGGAATGCTCTTCCAACTGACATCAGACGTGCCAAGTCCCTGAATATTTTTAAACATATGGTAAAAGTTCACTATTTATCGTACCCCTAACCCGCTGCTACTTATTATCTTTATGTAATTTTGTAAAAGTATATGGTATGTATTAGTATATTGATGTATATTAGTTTATATATGTATTAGTATGTTTGTATTGGAATGTATGTTTAAGTATGCAGGTATTTATTATTGTAATTTAATTGCACGCCGCCGTCTACTCCTTCTTTCGATACTGTCTATCCAAAGGTTGCCTGGAAGAGATCGCTTTAAGCGATAAGACCGCCCATTGTACTACCATTGTAAGGAATTTTATGCTACTATTATTTTGTAATTGTTTTTTGTAATTATTATAAAATACCTACCTCCATTAAAGCATTTCATATTCATCTTCAGCTTACTAGGTTCGCACCACTATGTATTCAAGTTCAAGAGTTGTTTATTCATATTTGGCATCACAGACGCACTTATGAACGTCAATTATTACAATGACTCTACCACCGTATCGGAAAAAGAACCACTACTCAGAAGATACGGCAAGAAACTGAGGGCATTTTTTTAGAACTTTTGTTACAATATTTTATGTTTTTTTTACAATATTATGCTTCTTATGTGCCAGTGTGTATTTTTATTACTATTTATGTATTCTGTGACACCATGCACTCACCCAGTGTGACTAGGTCAGAAATATCATTAGAACTAGGTTTGAACCTCGGAGCGAAAGTTGAGCCCTTTGGCCACTCGTTTGTCATACCTACAGCCTTTAAGAAATCTCTGATAATAGAAAGTTCAGGGTCCTATTCATTCGCTTTCTTTAACGCGATTTCCAAGTTAACCTTTTATCCTAGACAGGTTAATGAGTTTATCACTTAGGCCGAACTAAACAGCTTTATTGGAGCTGTAAGTACTTAAGTCCGTTAATGTATGAAGAAGTAAAGACTAAAGGGTTTTTGCTTAGAAGTTTGTAAAACTTGACAGATAATCAACAGAAATCTTGATGTGAAATGCGAGGTTAGTCCCGCTATAAAACCTGGTCACAAGTCGAAAGTGCCTACCAAATTCAAATTTATTTAGTATTTTATTACGTTTTTTTACTAAGCCATTTTTTGTTTGTCTGTCTGTCTGTCAGTCCAGGTGGAATCTTGCAACTCAAATCGAGCACTTCCCGATTTACTATCCGACTGAAACTTTCAGGATTGCTCACAACTCGATGACAATGCAATCTAAATCCATTAAGGCGCATAAAAATGTGGTTTTTAGAGATTTTTTTTAATTAACATTAATTTGCTTGCTTATTAATAATCATAACCACATAGTACCAAAGCTTTTATTAATTAAAGTCAATCCTGATATTATCCCTTTAATCATCGTAATTTAATCAGTATTTAATGAATTTAATCTCGCTCAGTGATTATTGTTATAATCGGGTTTAAACATACGTTTATCGGGTAGTGCCAGTAATTAAGTACTACTATATCTAACTGTAAGTGTAATTGGTAAATGGCGTAGTCTAGTACCTAGTGACAGGAAGGTTGATTTCAAAGTATATCATTACTTTAATCAATAGTAAATATAGTCATTTTCTTTAATCAGAGACGCGACGTTTGTAGGTATAAAACTATATAGATGCCTATATAGAGTATGGGTTATAGAACAATTATATTAAGTGAACGGTATCTATATATCTACTACGTTTTATTCTATTAAGACAAAATTCCAGAAATCACTTATATCTAAGTGTCTTCTCATTGCCTCTGTTGGCATAACCCAAATCAGATAAAACTTTATCCTTAGGGATCAATCAATCTAGCCTAAACCAGACGGACAAAAAAGAAAACGGAAAAATACAGCAGAACCTGTCCATTCACTTATTGAAAGGGCGACCACATTACATAACACGCGACAAAAGTCGTGTAGCCCTAAAATTGTTCTCACTCGAGACATGTCCAAACCTATTGTTCCAGAAATATTTACATGCTAATGCCCACTTAATTTAGGTTACGATCGTCGCGCCGACATCGATAGATGCGCGCACGCCGCTGGTGGCCCGACCACCCAAACGCATCGCACTTGCATTGATAAACGCACCGCACTAGCGATACCGAACGCGTTACATGTCGATTTTATCGACAGCTTTAATTATAATAGGTAGCCGCCACGCCTATTTATCGATCCGAATAGAAATATGAGATAGGGCGACAAGGAAGCTTAATGCTCGGCTCAGATAACCTTTGCCAGCGATTTATTTCGACGGTTTCTATACGATAAATTTTGATTGTCGATAACGAAGTTTAATTTATCGACGTGACATTATAGTTCGTAACCGAGAGATGGCTGCGTAATAATTATTCGTGACTTGTGACGCAACACAGATATTCTCCGAATGTATTTAATTATGTCAGAATTTATTCCGAGCTTAGATTAATTAATTGTAAACAGACTCGAAGCGGTAAAAGCTCGGAAATTAGGTCTACATTTTATGAGCCGCTGACTGTATAGAACCAATTTAAGTACAATTTAAGGTTGTTAATTAAAGGCAGAAATCGAAACGTGGCTCATTTCGCGATCTTCTCACGGCGCCGTGGGAGAGCCTGGGAGCTCAGAGCTTCGCGACCGACGTAATCGGGTATTAATTACTCGTCCAAACAAATCCCGGGAACGGCGTCCTCGGTAGCATCGGCATTCGGCATTCGTTGCGACAATTTAGAATCGATTCCGCCGGCATCGATCCGCGCGCCGATCGCGATCGTCGCGCCGACATTTCCTTACGGAGTATCTTAATTGCGGCTAATTGCGAGAAAAGCCCTCCCATTAGAGCCCTCCTCGGAAAGAGTAAACGAATTAAAAGACACGTAGCTCGCTAACAAAGAGGCGGTAAATTCGTTTTAAAACACCAGATCATCAGGTGCGAAAAAGCCAGCCTTAAGTAGAATAGATTAAAGTGTGCAAGCACCGCGCAGTTTTCGCTGGAAAATCGTGAGCTACATTTTACACAATACATTTTTAACGAAGAAATATTGCTTACTGTTGTCGGTACATGCACGTAACAGGTTTAGAACTCGTGAAGCCATTAAGGAACTCGCTTAGAAATGTCCTAGGCGTAGTCCATATATTATAACACACTTAGGTACCAATAATATACTACGTAGGTCACTTTATCAATATGATGCTGCTCCATTTAAAATTGGGTGCGTTTCGTTGCTGCTCCTAACTCCAAACATGAACGCGTTAATTGACAAAATCATTAACGGCACACGAACGGAAGACGGCGTCTCCTGTGATGTTCTTAAAACCAACATAACAGCATATAGGTAGATCAGCAACATAGCTCTTAATATAATCGGAACAACGTTCAGGATCGCGGGATCAAATAACTGGGAAGTGTTATGGCCGTGCGAACTGCGTTTGGTTTCCGCTCTCGCAAGTTCAATACCACCATTAGAATTGCAGTTGGTACGTAAGCAGGTGCGGGCATGCTAGGCGATTTAATCTGTGTACCTAGCGGTTTATAATGACTGTGAATATGGCCATATATAACCCGCCTTTATCACACTCCTGAGAAAGGGTCAAGACGTTGTAACAGCAGCAAGAATAGAATCTCATATTGAAAAAAATAAAACAATTATATTGGACCGCAATGAGCTGTATTTTTGTTTTATATTTGTCCAGGTCGTTTTATGGCTTCACATGGTCTGTGCATTTAGCCAATGTCAAGTAAATTATAAAATGATCGTTAATAATGTTACTAAAGTTCAGCTCCATCAGAATTTACTTAGGTACTACTCCTACCGTTAGGTATTGCATTTGTTATTTCTACTGGCAATTCGTGTGACTTTTAAGCTATAAATAGAAAAATATAAAATAAAATAGCTATCCATGATATACCTACAATCGCCTTAATTCTATGCTGCATTCTCTGAACCTAATTTGCACTAAGTTAGAGCACACGTTAGATGTGTCAAACGCAGTTCCGTATTCTGACGCGCACGCACTATCTCTAAACTTCACTTACTTTTAGAGAATCCATTCATTCATTCATTCACTTTTTTTATTCTGCGTGAAAAAAAAAGTTTAGATGTCATTTTTTACATAAGGTAAAAATACTTTTAAAACTACTACTTAACCGTCGTCAAAAAGTAATTACAATTTAGAGAACACGGAAACTAAAATACCAAATACATTAATTTTAAATAATTTAAAGTTAAATTTAGGTTAGCATAGACAACGTCACATAGAATCAACCCTAATACCTACCTACCTAATATACGCTGAATATTAAGGACTGTATACCTGGTTCATACCGGTATACGAAGTGTCCACTTGAGGCGGCACCACGCGAGCATTTGCAATAATCGAACGCAATCGACAATTACCCGTAATATACTGGAGGGCGGATAGAATTCCGATTGCAATTTCTAATTAACCTATCTGTTAATTGCGCGTTTTCTATACCGTGCTTTGTACTGTACCGCCTGACGTACGTGCTGGGGAATTAAGTATCCTATTTGTTATTATAAACTGCTAGATGATAATTGCAATACTTTTTTAAGAATTTTTTTTGTTAATTGTTATTCGGAACTGTTAATGATTTAAGTAAATTTTAATTTACCTATATTATATTAATACTAGCGACTCGAAAACCCTTATCGAAATCCACCAAGTAGTTTAAAAATACCATATAAATTGTAAAACATTTAAATATATGACAAAACAAAAAAATGATTTGTTCTATATCCCTTTAAATAAAAAATGAGACAAACACGCTGATTCAATTTAAATGAAAATTTTCCATTTAATGTTGTCAAAGTAATATGTTAGCTATGTTTTAATTATTGTACATGTTTTCAAATAATTTTATACTACTGGCTATAATCTCTGATAGAACCAATAAACCTCGCGTGTCCATTGGGCTATATCTACTACATAGTACGCATGTCCACCATCAATATCGAATACACCCAAGCAAGATGACAGGCAGGATTCCTACATTTAAATAGAGAACAAAATGTGCACATGTAAGAAAACGGAAACACCGTATGGCCGGGTTAGAATAGGCTTGATGCACGGGATAGCAAGATACGTACAAGGGTCAAACTGAAAGTTTTTAGAACTGGCCACTTGTAAACAAAATAAATAAAAAAATAAATTTTTTTAAATATTTATTTATTTATTATTAGATGATCAACAGCTTATACAAGAGATTCAGTTACAATCTTAAGTAATCATAATATCGGCTAATGAAAGATCATCCTAATTATTACAATTATTATGTATTTTGCGCTCTCTAGCAGAGGATTCAAGTATGTATAAAGGGTGTATATGTGTGAGTCTATGTGCGTGTGTGTGTGTGTGTGTGTATGTGTGCGTGCACGTATGCATGTAAAGTTGACTGTGTATAGAAGTGTATGTTTGTAGTAAATTTATATATTAACATTAATGGTTATTTGTCTTGGAGAGTTTTGAAGACTTGGAATTTAAAAGAGGTTTTTTTTTTTTGAAAATGGAACTCCTTGCCAATATTATTGAGTATGAATTTCATTCAATTGTCATTTGTTTTACGATTTGGCGACAAATTGAAAATTGTCTGTGTCACGTCAGCATGAATTTACCGCGAGAAAATTTTCGTGCTTTGATTTTTTTATGACATTCGATTACATTTAAGTCAACAAGAAAGTTATGATAGACTACGATTGGCCTTTCACAATGAAGCCCCATCTCGTGCCACTGTTTACAACTGGTTTAATGAGTTTAAGCGTGGTCGCACTAATCTCACCGATGATCTGCGTGAGGGACGGCCTTCTACGGCGACGACCGAAGATAACATCTGTGCTGTGCGTCGTATGATAGAGACTGACAAAAGAGTGACCTATCAGCAGATTCAGACAAGCTTAGGCATCGGTATGAGTCAAGCGCACAAAATACTCCATGAACATTTAGCGGTCAGGAAGCTTTGTGCCCGGTGGATACCTCATATTTTGACCGAGGCCCAAAAACTTCGTCGTGTTGATTGGTGCCGTGAAATGCTTGAAAGATTTAACGGAGGTGACTCAAATGCTGTGTTCGACATACTTACGGGTGACGAAAGCTAGATTTACTGTTATGATCCCGAAACCAAAAGACAGCCTGCTCAGTGGGTGTTTCCTTCCGAGGAGTTGCCAACTAAAGTGAAGAGACGTCGAAGCGTGGAAAATAGATGGTAGCGTCGTTCTTCGGAAGGACAGGTCATTTCGCGACAATTGCTTTAGAGGATCCAAAAACAGTTTCTGCGGAGTGGTACACTAACAAATGTTTGCCACTTGTCTTGGAAAAAGTTCGGGAGGAACGACCTCGCAGTAGAATCCTCCTTCACCACGACAACGCCTCGTCGCATACCGCCAGGCGAACGATCGACTATTTGGCGACGTCAAACGTGGAATTACTGGGTCATCCACCGTATAGTTCCGACTTCGCACCTTGTGATTATTATTTATTCCCAAAAATAAAAGAAAAACTTAAAAGAAAACGTTTTATGGACGCTGAGGAAGCTGTGGCAGCGTTTCAAAAGGCCGTCGAAGAGACCCCTAAGGACGAGTGGGCAAAGTGCTTTTTTCAGTGGTTCCATCGGATGCAACGATGTATTGACGTGAACAGACACTATTTTGTAAAGATATTATAATAGTAATAACTAGCTAGTTTAATCAGTTTTTGATTTTCTAAGAACTTTCAGTTAGACCCTCGTACCAGCTTTGATTGTATAGGTACACTCTATACTCATAGCTTACCAGTTCATAAAAACTAAGTTTATTGCTTCGTTTAATTAATTTATAAGTATTTTGCAAATGGTTTGTCCGCCTCGATGGGCGTCGGGTGATCAAAGAGCGTTTTCCTGAATATTAAACGCTGTTATGAATATTGTATCTATTAATTGACCCAACAATCCTCGGCCCCGTAAAATTCAGTATTATCGTTAATACCGATTTTGAGAAACCATTTATATTAAAGTAGATGAACATCCTGAAAGGATTTATTATGAAATCGAATATAAATATTAATGTTTCCTCGTATTATATTAAAATGTATATCCCAGGTTATTTTATTAGGTACCTTCTCATCTTACTCGTGAACGAAAATGTATAGAGACGGCTACAAACATGTTACATGGTTTGTTTTTTTTCTATAATTTTAAATATGTAATAGGGGATCGGACAACTTTTCAGAAAGTGTTTTAAATTAACTACAACGAATATATATAGCCATGAAAAATACTATTTTAATTAAATAACGCTCTAAAAGTACCTAAAACTATGTTTAAATAATATGTTTCAAATATTGCCGCGCAAAAGGTCACCTCAAAACTTGTGATGTCATATGTAGGTAGAAAACGACAAACTCTTCGAAATAAAACTTGCAAAGAGATTCTAATACGTTTTGTGAAGTTTGGGGACTATATTGTAGTAATGGAACGAAAAAAATAGCAAAAAATACATTTTATGAAAAATAAAACCGTAAAATAAACAAAAGCTTGACTCACGGCATTTGCCTACAAATGTCGTCATGCGCTGTGAATGTTGTTTCGTTTGGGATGAAGAACAGATTAAAATGCCAGAATTATTTATTGATTTAAACATATAAATCATTATTATTTCACAAAAATATTGATTGACTGATCTTTCTGGTTGGACAAACATTAGTTCTAACTACATTTTTGATTTTTTCTCGATTGCTGTCCGACCCCCTATTAGTCTGTAAAGTATTTGTTATATAGGCCTTACATTGATTGATTGATAACATTTTGTTGTACACCAATAACATATGTAACAAAAACATGAAAATAGAACTTAAAAATTAATTGTACAATGGGCGGTCTTATCGCTGATAAGCGATCTCTTCCAGGCAACCTTACACTGTACGGTGTAATTGTGTTTCCTGCAATAAAGATTAAGCATTATTAGTATAATGCTACAAGGTTTTAAATTGAACGTAAGAACATAGGAATAGAGTACACTTTTTCCGTCAATATCATAAGTTCCATGACGCTCTACCTATATTTTTAAGTTAGAGCCATAAACAAAATGTCATCCAAATTCATAATAGTACATTATGGTACTAGTGTGTAATGTTGGTGATTACCGCTGAAGCGCCATTGAGACCCGAGCCGTTAGGTGAGGGTCTTAAGAGAGCCGAGGACGGTAATCATCAATACACACGTCTATCATACGACGTTTTTCAACACACTTATGAAAAAAATAACAATAAAAACTCATTTTCAACAGTGAAAACGAGTTGTGAAAAATGATTCGTTATGGCGGGAAAAATTAATCAGTTTTCCTATGCGCGCGCATTGCGATCAGCCACAGACTAAAGGGATGAGGTTTTTTTTTATTTACCGCGCATAGGGTTTGCGCCTATTCTGCCACGTAGAAAATGGGGAATTTAAACTTTTCTTTTATTACAGAGAAAACAAAATTTATATTTGAGTGAAAGTTTTGTTTATTAAACACGTACGAGTTAAAATTATCTATTTAAATAAGAAGTTGCATGAAATGAGCAAGCAATAGGAACATTAATTTATTTGTTCTATTTAACACGATCTTCTTTTGAATAAAAACTTTTTTAAGAACAAAGCACCTTAACCAATAAAATTTAAAAAAAAACTATAACTCACTAGTAAGTTATAGCCTAAGATTTAATAATACGTCTTTGGTTATAGCAATGAAAAAGTCACAGTTTGATTATGGGTGTCATTATGTGCCTAATTGCGGTGACCATAGAGCCACTTTATGAGCAAGTGTGTTGAAAAATATTTTTATTTACGCCACGCCATACATCTTAATCCATCCACGCTATACAAAACAAACGCTTCCAATCTCGCACCCACACTCCAAAATTAAACTTTTGTTTGGTTTTTCGGATTACCGAGTTCCCGAATGTCAAACGGGTGAATCAACTTTAGAAGTCGTTAATGTATACTCGAAGGCTGTTTGGAAGTGTATATGTATAACCTGCATGAGGGGTGCCGCGCGTGTACCTTCGACCTTTGTATGAAACGCTGGATGCGGTACGAAAACCTAATTAAATATGCTTAAATGTTAACATCGTAATATGTTTCTCAATACCTTATAAAATAACTACGAATTAGTCTGTCCATTCAACGAGGTAACGTCGTTAGTTTTTTTGGGCACCTTATCCGCAGACGGTGGCCTAAATTCTGTTGTTTATCTTTAAATTTACTTTTGAATTTATTGTAGGTTAGTTTAGTTTTAATCACTGTATTTATTTGTAAATAATTGTACATACCTAATGATGAGTAATAAATATAATAAAAAAATGTCTAAAACCACAATGATAACCCACATAAACCCAGAACAACGCTGTTTTGAAAAGTTCAATCCGCTTTTTCTTACCTATACCTAAACTTACATGTGATCCTATCACTTTATAATTATATATATGTATATATATATATATATATATATATATATATATATATATATTGTTATATTATATAATTATATTTATTGTGATGTTGTATATATTTTTCTATTGTTATACAATTTATTATATTTATTTTGATGTCATTTATTTAGTATATCTCAACGTACTTTTGCTCAAAACGTAGGTGCACACCCACTATATTTCTTTCACGACCTGGAAGACTGGTAGATAATGCTAAATAGCATTAAGTCATTCCTTGTACCATTTTTGTGCAAAACTATTAAATAAATAAATAGATAAGTCTGTAAAATATATAAATATAACACTTTACTACGCGTCATTCCACCTCTTACCACCACTTACATCAACTGGATCAATAACAGTGCGACTCACTCCGACTCAAGAGACCGGCTCCAGGATTGGCCACACACCCACACGAGAGAAGTAGAAGATAAAATTTCACTAAGCTCTTCTAGCAACACAAGTTACATCTCCGCTTAATAAATTCGCAAAGTGAATGAAACGCGTAAAAACGTCGCCGTCGCCTTGCTACGGTTTGATGAATTACTTCTAATGTGACTCGCAAGTACTCTGCTACCAGAATTACAGTACCAACTCATTTCAAACTTGTTACCTCTTTTATGTACAAGCTTTTAATACAAGTCTCATTCGCTAAGTGCTGAGCAATCGGTAACTGAACATAAAATAGGTATTGTGTGTTTAGCGGTGAAAATCTGTAGCAAGTTAGAACTAGGGTTATAGAAGGTTAAAATTGTTTCAGCGTAAGATTGGATACAATAGCTGAGAGATAAATAATATATTATTATAGTGTCTACAATATCTTAGGATTCAATTCAATATATTAGGATCACCAGCAGAGTTTCTCTAGTCATCTTACTACTATATACGTACTTCAGAATTCACAGAACAGCTCTAGCAGATACTTTAATCATCGTCTAGTTTACAATACTAATATTATGTTATGAAACAAACATAACTCACAGTTCTCCACATAAACTTGACATCCAATTTCAATTTGAAACAGGACCAATTAGGTCTTGTAAATTATACCAATAACTTTAGGGTCCAAGATCTAGCCGTCTAATAGAATATACCCAACAAATCCGAAGTTCGAAACCCTGTAACAGTAAGCGTCTAACTCAATAAATCTAATTCGTATTCTGGACTTACGAATTCAGCAGTTCTCTCAGTACGAAACTCCCAGTATCTGTTTGGTAAGTTTGTTTTGATTTGATCGTTTACATGCCCTGTTCTCGGAAATTATTGAGTTATTATTGAGTTAAAGTTTCTCGGCCTTAGGCTAGAGGATAAGTTTGAATTATGCTTAATAATCAACTCAACTGAGAATAAGGTAGGTACACATTTTAGATAGAAAAGCATAGACGCCCATAAAGACACTTAACATGATGATCCGTTGATTGATTACGACTCTGTTTTGTTCCGCGACTGAGAAAACGACTTTCGTCTTTCCACCTAAATGATCCGGGAGGAAACACTCACAGAATGTGCTTATTCTAAAGTAAAATGTCTATATAAAGCCTCTTATTACAATGTGAACTTGTTTAGTAGGTTTGTCTCTTAAGACCTATCTATAACTCTCGTCTATTTTAATGGTTTACCTACTCTTATTTTGGTGCACAAAATAACAACCTGAATAAAGATTTGAGATCTCGAAGCTATAGAATTTGTCATCTACAGAGTGGTTGCAGATGGAACTCGAACCTGTCCTCCGCATTCGCAGTCTCGCAAAATGAATATTACAGTTAAAGCCAGCTACATAATTACAAGTAAAAAAGCGGATTAAACTGCAAAGATAACTCATGTTAATGAGATGCTTACAATCAACATACCCGGCAGAGAGCCATGTTATAAAGTAACCGTTGTAGTCCCGCCGCGCTCATTGAATAAAACACTCAAAGTTGGCGTAGGTCGCCGTGCACCGGCACCGTAGGCCGGTCTAATTAATTCCATGCACAGAGATATATCCTCAGACCAGGGACGCAGCCACCTTGAAGGTAAGGGGCAGGTCTAGGTTTAACGTGTCTCTCGTATCAGCCTTTGACCACTTACTGAATTAACATAGGCTTCTTGCCTCCACCACACTTCTCTATGCTTTGCCATATTTTATCCATTCATTTCGGTTTTTGCAGTTTCATGATCTACCTACGATCTTGACAGTGGCACAGAATAAAATAATAGTAAGTGGACTGTCAAAATCTAAATCAAAATAAATCATGTATTTGCTAGAAGACAATATATTATATACATTTCTCTTATGAATACCTTTATGACAAAAAAGGTGATATAGGAGGTGGGTAAACATTGATCGCTTTCGCCGGGAAATAACTGCGCTGCAAAATAATCAGGATGAGCTTTGATAAAAAGGCACACTTCTCAAAAAGGCAATGTACGAGCAAGGTTTGTTCTGTTCTGTCTGGTCTGTTTCTGAGTCACATCGCATTCACAGGTTAGCTGAGGAAATGTCATAAAAGTAGTACCTACAGTAATAAAAGCAATGATGAATGTGGATAAAATTTAAGTAACGAAGCCACCGTAATAGTCACTGTATATTCTCGGTGAGACAGACCGAGACGAGCTTAAAACGTGAGTGTACAGGGAATGTCCCGATGCCTCTCTTCGGCCCTCGCCCTATCTCCAACCTGTGTCGGTAACCCCGGACGAGGCATTCGAACGACAGTGTACAGCTGCCCTAACCTTGTGACAACCAACGTACGGTATAACGGTGGGGGACTAATAATTATTGTCAAAAATGATTAGATGATTTTGCCATGTTCAAATCCTTGATGTGACTGAGTTGGTATATACAATACAATACAATAAAATACCATAACACTTTATTGCACATCAATTAAACACAGACAACACAAAAAAAGAAATAACAATGACAATATACATTAATTTGAGGTACAATGGACGGCCTACTAACAACGTATCAAGCTTAATTTATCTTTGTAAATAAGATATGAATATATTCGTCAATGGTCTATGTCCCCTAATATTCGCCTAGTTCGCAAACCCTTAAATACCTCCCTACGAATTGTACCTTTATGATAGTATATGATAGTCCAGGAATATGCGCTTGCACCGTATACATGAATATTAAATCGAGCGCAGAGATAAAATGCTAATTCGCGCAATATGCATACATATTTAGCCGCGGACTAAATTAGAGCCTAGATAGCACGGGGAAGATAGTGAGATTGGGTTAGCCGGGGTTAATACGCTGTTTGCAGTCGTGTGCTGTACGTTATCATATTAATTTGCGAATGGTGGCAATTGATTTAAATTAAGAGCGACTCTAAAGGGAAGATCTAGGCGTAGCATAGCAACTTATCGAAAAATACATAGCTATCGCATACTTACGTTCAAAAGCTCATGCTATAATTCCCTGTACGATTTATAAAGAACCAGGAAATATGAGGACTCGCACAAAAATTTGTGCGAGTCCCCATAGTTCCTATACGCAAGACAAATACTTGACCTTTACCTTTTAAATGCACTAATATTAAGAATCGATCCAGCACCCTCCGTCTTGTGACCCGGTCAACTCCGCCACCAAACAACGAACTCTATCAAATAAATCGTTACTTGGTCCAATGTTTCCAATCGAATCAACAACGTGATTAAACTTCTTAATTTCCGTAACCGCGTCTTCATTAAAATCTGTTAAACAAAGCCGAACGCCGAAGAACCCGCGCGAAACTCCGTCGATATTAATTTTAAAACCGCATCAGTCACCGCGAATACCTTAAATTTTGGGTAGTAACAATACCGGGTACATCGGCTTTGTCTTTGCGGTATTAGACCATTAATAACATTAACAATGCGGTGCCGACGGTGGGAAATTGAACACTGGTCCATCTGTTATCTCGGAGCCTAATGAAATTGTCTGCAAACGCTAATTAATTATGCTACGGATAAGTTCCATAACGAAACAGGGATTTAGTTTTAGTTTTTGGTATGCGATGCAACTAGCTTTTGGAAACTTATGTTTGACTTCGGTTACTAGAAATTGTAGGCAGCTTTCGAAGTTGTTCGATTGCCGGTTGAAACGCTGCTTATTGCTGCTATTTGTAACTTGTAAAAGCAGTAGCATAACAACTGATATTTGTCTGTGCAAACGTCCTAAAAACAAGTGAATTAAATTATGCTTGAGATCACAGAACACTAGTAGGCCAAGTAGCAATAATACCAAGTTTTTTTCTGTACTAAGTTCTTTCTCTACACATCAACACAAAATATTTTGTTCTAATTACGCTTTACGCTACACTACATACCTACGCGCAAGCTTGTCTCACATCTCAAAGAAAGTCCTAAAACTCGAGGCATTTGCCGGAGATTTCTTGAGCTCCACCTACATACACATGCAACATAAAGAACGTAGAAGATTGTTATTTTTTCGCATTTTTCCAAATTCTCGCGCTCTGCGTAATCCGGCGGATCGGAGTAGGCATTGCTACAATACATTTCTTAAATTGTCTCCGCCGACGCGCAATCATTTAAAAATGCGACAGCAGCTCGCGACTTTGTTGGTTATTCGGCAACTCTCGTAAAATTTGACCTAGAAAGCTGACTTCCACTTTGCAAGAGGTACAATTTTGGACCAGGACTAGAAACTTTTGTAGATATTAATATAAAGTGCAGTTAAACTCGTCTATTGAGTAAAATGGCTCGTTTTAGTTAATAGAAGGTTTTCTTTCATTTATTTAGGCCTTTGTCGTGAAGTGCCCACATCGTCCCATAAAGAAAACAGAAAATATAGCAAATCAATGCAGCTCGGTTATTTTAGGTAGACATGCTGAAACTGTCATAAATTTCTGTATCTAGATGAAAATTGAACAGATAAAACAATTCGGACGTAGCAAAGTAGGTTAAAAGGGTGTCAACCATGTTGAAACTAAAGACTACGCGAGAATTGTTATACAACACAAATTAATTGTTTACTCAGTCGCTTGAAAACGGAATCGCAACAAGATTGCATCTGCGAAATGGAAACAGCGCGAATCGCGAAGCAACTCATTTGAAATAAACTTGCAATATTACGTCTTCCTCCCCCAGAACCTTATTCCCATTGTGAGAAAGAACACATTACATTGTTGCGAAGACGTTACGCTCCGCTTCCAGGCCACCACCTCGTGATTTCCCAAAGGTCTGTATTTTTTAAAATCCACCTCAACGTTAAAAAGGTAAAATATTGCACTTGTGAATTTTGAACTGCCGACTTCCTTGTTTGAGTTCTCCCCGCGTTTATTTTCCGAGATCATTGACAGTGGGTCCTACAACTTGAGAGATGAAGTAAGGAGTGGGGCGAGCGCGGGTTTACCGGTGCCTAATCAGACAGGGATGGGAAGGGTCGGATCACGGAGGGCATCAGTCTTAAGCCCGGGTCTATCCTTCCGGCTCTGTGCCGTGATTTTGATTTTTGGATATGTGGAATTAATTTACGTGATTCCTCGTAATGGAGGCAATTTGTGCGTCAAATCAAGCGCCGCGGGACGACAAACTCCGCGGTTCGATTGACCCAAATTGCGGTGCCGGCGTTCTGTCACAATATTAGAGAATGGAATCGAGGACATGATTCCGATGTATACGAATCATAACGTGTCATAACACTGTCTGCGGCAATAGCATATTTTATATCCTTTTTGATTATCTCTGTGAGGATCTGGATTTTTAGTGTATCATAAATTCCTTATGGTATCTCGTATAAATGCTGCAATGCAACAATAGTCGTAACTATTTGATTAGATTGGAATATTCTGATTCAGTTTATTTCAATTTCGTGATTCGATTCCGATACGGATGGGGAATAGGCGTATTGTTCGATTTCATTTCCTATCACAATGGACGAACTTAACTAGTGTTGGAATAGAATCGAATGAGCCCTAATTGTTTGCAATTAATTGGCGGCTAGGCGGATTTTTATCGTCACTTTACGTTTCAGACCAATAAATTGTTAGATTTATTTTTCAATAGGTACTAAAACGGGAACATTATTCTGCTGAATTATTTATGGTATTCGTACTAATTTAGAAAACATTCTTCGTGGTTGCTGCTAATAATAAAATACCTAAAGTTATATCTATAGGTAATTAACTTAAAACAGAGAAGTATATTTTTATCTGCGTGTAAAATAGCTAATAGCAATAAAATAGTCCTTTTGCAGAAACTTTTGTCCTATGGTGCATCAGTAGGTGGATAGGTGGTCCTTTTTGTGGTTTTGTAATTGTAAGTTCTGCATGCGTGACACTGCAACTGTTTTATGAGCAGGCATCACACTTACCAACTATACAAGACGTGCATACGAGTTTTCCCGTCTCTTACCTCATTCCACAAAAAATACCAATGTACCATAGTTTTTCCAAGTCTTAGAACGGCGAAAGGGTCTACACAAATGCCTTTTCTTTGAGTATCAGCCATTAGCACAGCCTGGCGCCGTCCTATAAGGGATATGAGGTGATTTATCACAATTATAGGGACTCTGGACCGCCCTCGGAAGGCGAGGTCAAAATATGACCGCGAGTAACTCATAGCACGCGCTCCGAACACCTTTGGTTACAATGGAAATATCAGGAGGAATTATTACGGACTTTAATTATGTGATGGTAAAAATTATGCTTTTTGTGAGCGTTCCATTATGGAGGAGAAACGGTTATTTCTGGACGAACACGTAAGCGTTAAGTAGGGAAAATAATTATGTTGAAGTATTTATGTAAATTCAAATAGAGATACAATTATCAAGTTAGAACCTTTCTGATAATGAATGTAATAATACGCGAGGAGCGCAAATGAGAAAATGTATGTACATAGCTGGGTAAATAAGTTAGAATTGTACAACTACATTTATCAAGTTACGTCTCGGTACGCCCTCGGGCAAGGTGATGTGAAAACTGAATGATAACCGAATCAGTCTGGGAACTGAATGCGGTTCTTCAACTCCGAAAGACTTTGTCCCAGACATTTCACAAAACACTCAATCAGACGTTCGCGAACTTCCCGACAAAGTTCCAAGCTTTTAACATATTCGAAAGCTCACACATGCTCGTAAATATAACTTGTAACATATAACATTATTTCATCTCTCTTCGCCATCGCCATTAACATTTTTTTCCTCCCTAACTTCAAACTCCAAGTTTCTTACGAGCCACATCAAAAAAACTTTGGCAACACTCGACGCGAATTCTAACAATACCCTTCAGACTAGACCTTTACAATTGATACTTGGGTTGAGGGTGTAACATCGCATAGTCGATGTTATCGATAAAAAGTTAAACGCTAAACGTTCATACATTCCCCGAACTGGAAACTATGAAGACTATGGTCCCATCACGTTACTCAGACGCAGAACTAATAACTACTTTCGATACAGAAATTATTAAATGCAATGCTAATTTACCAAAGACGTTAGATCGAATACATATTAACATTGGACTTATAGTCTGATTAATTTTAAGGATTTGACACTATCTCTAAAAACGGTGAAAGAAAACATCATGAGGAAACCGACATATCCAAGAATTTATCACAAAAATTCAAGGACATGTGACATCCACCAATCCGCACTGGGCCAGCGTGGTGGCCTCTCTCTATGAGATAAGGTATGATATGAACTCTATGAACTCTCTCTCTATGAACTTACCTTTTCATAAGACCTCTTCAAATGTATATACATATATGATTGCAATAAACTATTGAGTATTGAAGGCCCGTGTCCCAACAGTGGGATTGTGATGGGGATGATGATTAACTATTACTAGAATTGTGAAGACATCTTGAACCTGACGATGGTAAATAGATATCTAAGCATTTACAACCAAATTTTTTACAAAAAGCTAATCGACTATTGTCGATAAAGATCCACCAATTTTTCATGAATCACGTCCCTATTTGCGAAAGTAGACAAGAAAACTTGTAACGATATATTATCGGAGAAGCGAATGGTTATTTTTAACGAGGATCGGTTCGGGGGACCTCCCACTTCTCGCACGTTACATCGAAGACGGTAACATGGAAAGGGTTCTCTGTACAAAATGGAATTTGTTTAGAATATATCAAATACTTTTGAATATAAGTTGAATCTGATTTTAGAACAAATATCATGATTCACATGGATTTTGTGTGAGAAGGTATGAAGTAATCGGGCTGGCAATCGAAAAGTACTCAATCTCCATTTACTTTAACACTAGCTCTGAAATGGTAAAGAAAGTTACCGCGAGGAAATAGGGAACCGGATTGTCCAAGAATCACGAAATTCAAGATGTTAAGTGTAATCCACCAACTCGCAATGGGCCTGCGTGGTCATCACACTCACTCTATGAGAGTAGTCCCCTGTCCCAGCAGTGGGAACGTGATGATAATAATAAAGCCAAAAAGAGGTATAGGTAGCCTTTCGATCCGACGCACCTAGGTTTGAATCCCGACTCGGCTCAGCACCAATGACTTATAGTTAATTTCAGATTTTTCACGCTCGCTCTAAAACGGTGAAGGAAAACATCGTGATGAAACCCGCTTACGCGCTTTGGAGTAGTAGGCTCTGGCCGTGGTTGTAATACCACCTACCGAACAAAGCCAAGACGTCAAGCGGCCTAGTCGTGTTTCGGGATGATGTTCGGTGAACCATCGGGGAGACGGGTCTGAGCAGCCGCTCAACTGCCGTCTCTCTCTAGATCTATGTGCTCCATCTTAGACCACATTATCGCTTCACGTAAGGCGAGATAGTGGCCAAACATACATAGATCTATTAAGAGTAAAAAAATAGATATGGAAGAAAGAGATGGATTTTAGAGGCTACATTAGCATAAGTATAGGCGTATGTAAATGGAGATTTATAACCTCGTACATTCTAAATCACTGAACCAAGTCAGCGAATGAGATTTGTGGATTCGTCTTGATCCAGAATGTGTCTAGGCTGTATGACGTCACAGAAATATGGCGGCCGCTTAACGTCGTGATGTGAAATCGTGGAGCAAAAACTAATTCCGTGGGCGGGTTTTAGTTTCCTAAACGCTGTCTGTTTTAATCTAGATATGAAAACTAGATAGTATATTCATGTTTCGAAGGTCCATGAAAATTATCTCACGCATGGTGAAGCGTTGCTTAAAACAATGGACTATCGCATGACATAGTGACGTAGGTACACCTTCGCATGGTGTTTGTACTGCTCAGACGCGTTAAAAGCCTTTTGTGCTTAACAAAAAGCGTTGTAACTCATGCAGTAACACTTCAGACGAGCTGCGGTCCAAGTTTAAAACGCCCATTTATGTAAGGTAATAGATCTAAGAGAAAACTTTATCTTTATGAGGCAACTTTATGGGAAGTGATGAAAAACTACCTGGAGTAAAGACTTGCCTGATACCAACATTCTAAACTTTACTTTAAACGTTGTTGTTGTCAAAAAATCAGGAATCAAAAAACATTTATTAAATATGCACAAAAATGCACTTTTACGCATCATACAAATCAATTAAAATACGTTAAAAATTGTTACTATCATGACTGAAAAAAAAAACGTAAGATGTCTCACTCATTACTTTCCCGGACTCAAATCGAAATCCGGGCCCAGAAATGAAATGCGAAAACTGACTCTACCAGTGCTTCGCAAATACGCCCGCTATAGAAGATAGCACCAACAAACTCTGTGTCACAGAAAACATAATTGGTAGTGTAAAAATATTTTCAGAATAAGATGTTTGCTTACAGCATGAAAATAGTGGAACATAGTGGAGTATAAAACTTTATTTCCGAGATAAACATAACACCAGGCTCCGAGGATCACAGTCGCGCGACAAATTGCCAGTGAAATTTTCATGTTGTGATAGCGATTTGCTATTTGTATAAAAGTTCCCATAAAATTTGAATAAACCCGTTTCCACCACACATTCGTGATACAACCAGAATTGAATGCTGTATCTATATGCAAAGCAATGCCGCGGCTCGTGGGATGCGAGTAGTTGGATGTTGAACACTGATGTTGGAGCGCCGCTCTTCGCTTGCGTCTACGACGCTCTGAGGGCAATTTCACCCGCTCTTTATCTCTGGTAGCTGCGCCGTGACGCGAAGATATTTACGCGCGAGGCGCCGCCCCTAATCCCCTATTTATTCCCCGAGATGTATCTGAAAATTAGGGATCACGGCTAAGGCTCCCGGTCGGTTAATTTGCGGGATGTACCGCTCGAGCGCGCGCGTTTATACGTCACGACATACAGAGATTACGCTCCACTTCCGTATTAACTATTTACTAATCTATAAGATACTCAGCTTTGTACTATTAAGTATTTATTCTGTGGCCCAGTTTGTAACATCGTATTGCTTAGATCGCTTTGTTCAATGTTTTTTTTTTTACCTATATCAGTGGCTTTGTTCCTGTCTCTAAGTATCACGACTCGATCGTTGTTGTGCCGTTCGCTGTTCAAAAGGAAATTACATGTTTTCTTTATTGTGAAACAGTCCGTTTGAAATATAGTTTTATGCGAACTTTGAAGGGAACTTTTTCTCTTTTGCATATAAACCGGTTGGAGGTAGAAGGCGGAAATCGAACACAATCATGAGAGTGAATTGTGAAAATCATATTCTTTCGAATCTTATATTCATAGAACCAGATGAACTAGATTTAATTTAATTTTATTTAATTTTTTATGTAATAATAGGCAAAGTAGATAATACGCTTCCTGTATGTGCTAATATTATAGAGCGACTGTTGCCGAACTCGTCCAACTTTCCATTCCACGAACCGGAGTTCGAAACCCAACTAGAGTTTTCTTTGAGTAATGTGCGGATTTGAAACTCGCTCTGAAATAGTGAAAGAAAATATGAGGATCACACAGTTCTAGAACGTGTGACAAGTAGCACAGAATACTTAATAGTACCAAGGTACAAGTAGGTAGTACCAAAAGAGAACGACTGACAATGAAGTTCTAAATTATAAGCAAGTAAACTGAACTCCTATAGGAACTAGACTAGAAAACTATACCTTTAGTATTCAATTATCCTAGTAGGTAGTCATAAAATACTTTTTTTTAATGTATTCAAGATCTTGGAATACATTCTTAAGTCTTTATTTCCGACTTTCCATTTTTTAGCTTCCTATATTCAGGTTCCACCCGATCTCAATTACCCGTCACATAACGTTCTCAAGTAGGGTTGTTTGAAGTTATTTGGAACTCCCGCCCGATCCTCAGTTCCGATGTCGCTAGTTCCAATGTTAGAAAGGAGGAACATATCCATTCGGCGGCGAATGGGCGTTTTAAAACACTTTCCATGTGTTTAGGGCCGGGCCAATCTAGAGGCGATAGGTCGAACGAGGGCGAGAGCAGAAGTTATAGTGATGAGACATTGATGAGGCCGAATATTTATACATTTTCGGCGTGGCGATTATAAGTAAAATACAACGAGCGTAAAGTATTCTAAATTAAATAAATAATAAACATAATAAACATTAAATACATAATATTAACAAAAAAGCACTGTTAGGTAGGTAGGTTAGGTAATATTTTGTTTCAGTACATGCTGATAGAAGTGAAGTGACACATTATTAGCTATAATTTTCTCGTGAATCATTTGGGTTACCCCAGCTGAAGACTTAAGCTTTAAGCTGAAGACTTCCGGTGCATGGTACAAATTCCTTTACATAATATTTACCTGCACAAATAATTGCATATGAATCATGTTTGATATGAGGTGTGAACAGAGTATTATTTTTTTCAACAACTTATTATCAAATATTTTTATTTTTTATTTAATGACGATGGTAGAAGTCTATGTCGCTGTGTGACTACATCACCCAATCGCAGACATTTCTCAGTTTATTATGTTTATAATAATACCTACTTGGGTAAAGATGTTCTAATGTTTACGAGAATACTATTTTTTTGACTTTTTTCTTTCAGAAAATACCTTTCTGTTGACAGACCAGACAGTCAACTTATCTCTTCAGCTATAACTGCCATCTACTTATTGGGATTGTAGCAGCACTATTCCATCAAAGGGACGTGACGAGAAACCTATTTGATGCCTTTATCGAGAACCTTTGAGGGAAGGATTTTCATTTCACAATGTGAATTTCAAATGGCTCGCAGACGTGTCCAGATTACGATCTCAGAGATGGATTATACTAATTCAGGCTTCACTTATCTCTGGCCCGTTAATTACGTAATTAGCGTAATTAGATTAGTTCTAGTACTATAAATAATAAGCAAAGCGTTAGCTTGTAATATTTCTATGAGCATCTTTATTATTAGAATTTAAGAACGATAAAAGTACGAAGTGACTGCAAAGAGTGATATAAGAATAAACATTTTCTGAGAAGTGAACGGAAAAAAGTGGCTTTATTTCAATATAAAACAGATAATCCGGATTTTCATTCACTACACAGAACACTAATAAAAGTTGAAGGATCCCAATCCTTTTAGGGCTTACCTCACTTACAGTGCTCGCGACACTCGCGACAAAGGCCCTCCGACAGAGTCCGAGGGACCTCTCTGAGTGGACTCCGTAAACACTCCCCATTCGTTGATAGGAATTGCACGTTTGCTTTATCTCCCTTTAGGTATCGTCTTAGTGAAACGCGGTGGAACGAACTTATTTAAAGAACTGAACCCTTTTTCCGAGGACCTCTTAAAGAAATTGACGCTTTTATTTACCCCGAGCCATCCAAGATTCAGTTTGGCTTTTCGCAATAAACACTGAGTAGGCGGTTCGTATTAAGTCGACTATACGACTAAAGCCCTCGGCAATTCTAATAAGATTATCGTAATAGTAGACGGCGGTAAAACTGAAGTTAAACGCTAACCTCCCCGCAATAATAACACCGCAGCGGTGATACCCGGCCTCATTCTACATCAACCGCAATTAACACAACTATTCCACCCGTTTTAATATAAACTTCTCAAAGGCAAATAGCTTTAGAATCACCGCCGACTCGGCTGCTACATCCAAGAGGCATACAACAAAAGGCTCTCCGGAAAGTAACCGAGTTTTTATAACTAGCGTAGTCATTACCGGGCGTTTTGTTTTGCATTCGCAAAATACGTTTCGCTGTTTCCTAAATTCGGCCCACTAGTGACACAGCAAATTACTTTTAAGCGGAAATTTCGCGTGCTCACTGTTGTAATGACCGTTTCGGGCGTTCCGCGCCGCAAACAAACCGACGCCAACTAAAAGTTTTAAGTTGCGAACTTCGCCCCGGACAGAAATTGCGTAATGGTAAAACTGAAAACCTGGTATTGGAACGTCGCGTCGCGCCGCCGGCTGATGGCGGTTTCCGAACGCTTAATTTCCGACGCCTGTTTCGCTAATGACCCATCAATAACTCTTTGTGTTCGAGGCCGAATGGAAAGAGGAGCGATGTGTGGGAGTAACTGGAAGAGGCTGCTTTAAATTACGTAACGTTGAATTGATGAAACTGAATATCTTTAACTTTTCACACTTGACGTGCAGCAGTAAGTATTAATAAAATAATTTCGAACAAAACCTAACAACAATGTTACACGTCAGTACCAGTCGTAAAATCGTTATAGTCCTACTACATGTAGGTACTTAATGTAAATCGGCCGATATGAACAGGATTGCAGCTTGCAGGGCCGAATATTATTCTAATGAAAGCCGAATCTGCAAACGATGTGATTATTTCGGGAAACTGAGCTCTAGTACAACACTGTGCGTTTGCAGCGCACGAACTTCAAATTAATTTGGTTTATTAAATTTCAACAGTATCAGTACACTCTGTAGATGCATAATTTGTTTAGCTGACTGATAAAATCATCATCATCATCAGCCCATCACGTTCCCACTGCTGGGACACGGGCCTTCTCTCATAGAGAGAGTATGGGCCATAATCCACCACGCTGGCCCAGTGCGGGTTGGTGGATGTCACATGTCCTTGAATTTTTGTGATAAATTCTTGGATATGCCGGTTTCCTCACGATGTTTTCCTTCACCGTTTTTAGAGCTAGTGTTAAATCCGCACATAACTTAAGAAAGTCAGTGGTGCGGGGCCAGCGGGATTTGAACTCGGGTGCGTCGGATCGAAAGTCGCTCGTTCTCCCACTGAGCCACACTCGCTCACAATAAAAATAGAAATTTATAAAAATAGATAGATTTCGGAAAAGGATTTCAGATTCTTAATAATAATTACATTACTCCTCTCTAAACCGAAATATAGTCATTCAATATGTTTATTTTTAAAATATCCATCAAGGAATTCCTATAATTATGTTAATAGAAGTTCGTAGAAGCCTCCTACAATCTCCCATGCAATCATATCAGAATATTTACCGAGTCATCGCTATAAATAAATGCCTCGTTCGACAAAGAACTCTAATCTACATACATATAAAGCGTGTTATTTTAAAATTGCTGCCATGCGAAGCGAATAATGCTTCCCGATCCTTTAGCCAACATTTCCCTGCTTTCCCTGCAATTACTTTAAATTGTGACTGAGTTTAATGAAATTGTTATAAACATAGATGAGGTAACGGCATAATCGTAGGCCTAGTGGGAATATTGCCACGTGGGTGGGTCGTTGTGTGAGCCTCGTTCGAACTACTTGGCCCTAGTTTTAGACGAAAGCGATAAAGAGGAGCAAATATGTTTATTGTTCAGCACTAAAATCTAGTTATGCCTAAGCGCCTTTAAAATGTTGATACCAGAAACTATTACATGGAAAGTTAAAAGTAATAAAAAGGAACCTTTTTACCCAGAAACCTCAATGACCTGTGTCTATAAACAGTTAAGTGTTTTCGCATACTGAACAGTCTTCGGTGCCTTTTATTCCATTTTAATACTGCTTTTAATCCTGTACGACACTTGGCGTGTCTAACCGCAGCTCTACTTAGCGCCATAAAATCCGCTTGTTTTATGGCCCTATACCGCGTACCCCGTAATAGGCCCATTCCGTTTTGACGTGTACTGCGTACGGGCGGCAGCGTACGGGGCAATATTATTATGTGTACTCGACTACTCCGGACATTTGCAGCTCAAACAAGCCACCTGCAATTTGCCTGATTGAAATTATCAGCCGCACGCGTTAATTTGCCTTTTATTCTGTTTCAGATGACGCCGCTGCGCTTCGGACAACGGCTCGCCGCTCTCCTCACATACAATACTTTTATGGTGAGCATTAATGAAATGGAATGAATTTAAACTGAGCCATTATTAACGATCCCACAATATACAGATGCAAAAACTTTATTTCGTCAATAAATCTGCAACAGAAAATCTATTTTGCCTCTCGTAATAATTCCCGAAAACCGTACATATTCGACGCTTTACCAATTACGAGGGCACGCCAATAAATCTCGATGAAAATATTGATAACGTTACTGATGTAGAGTGCGTTCGGCGTCGCGCAATGAATTACGCGCGCAAACAACGCCCGACCGTGTAATTTATCCGCACAACGTTTACGTAATTAAATCAGTTTACCGAATTATTTGTCTATTGGAGCGGGGACAAATCGGACGAACAATTAACATGGTTCGGCCGAGCGGGAACGTTCGGACGCGCTCGCCGCTCGGATGCGTTCCGTTACTGCAATCTGCATAATGCGCGCCACTCATTTACCGACCGTTTGTGGGCGACAAATGAAGCGAACACGACGAAAATGTTTTATACGTCCAGCGTAGCCGGAGCCGCGTCTTGCGAACCACAGCGCTCGCGGTGGTGTCACGGGAGCTGGTCATTTGGCACGCGAGGCCGAAACGTGCCGAAACGCAAATATTCGCGAAACCGCGCCGTCTCTAATAGCGCGTAAACCCTGTGATTGTGCGCTTGGGGTGGCATCCGTTTATTTATTTTACGAATGGATGACTCCTTTCCGATGCTCTTCACTGAAAATATTCGCAGAAATATTGTTTACAGATTCGAGTGGGATAAGTTATGTGGCGGGTACCGGAATCGATGCGTATATTTATGTAACGACATTATTTTTGTCATGCGATAGTCGATAGGTTCTAAATTATATTCCGTGCTTCTCGGTAGTAGTCATTGGCCTACATTTTTTGTGAGTGATATAAACATAAAATATTTGAGGGGAGCCGAGCGTAAGAACATGACACAGATAACTCTAACTTATTAACATGAACAGGCACTTATTGCTTGTTAAATACTTAGCTGAAAGGACGGACAAGTGGAGCAAAATAGTTACACAGTGGTACCCAAGGGAAGGTAAAAGGAAAAGAAGTAGACAACAAAAAAGACGGGACGATGATATCAGGCACGTTGCAGGCATAACATGGAGTAGAGTAGCCAGAAAGAAATCAGAATGGAGTAGGTAAGAGGAGGCCTTTGCCAACTGGCAAACGGACTTACAGAAAGTAAAGAAGCACCATGCGAATAATTTTAACGATGAAATATATAACCGTGCGGTAGTATAAGAAACATAATTGTAAATTTTTGTCCGAATAAAAGGCTTTATTATTATAATTATTATAAATACTTAGCTATAGGAACAAAATCAATTTGTTAGAATTAGTCTAGGAACAAAATCAAAAACACGTTGGGATTGTTTGAAAGTGTAGTGTGTGATTTTTTTGTACTTATGTTATAGAATATACCCGAAGATTTTCGTAAATGAAACTGCAACGAACAATATATTCACATGAATTATGCGGAATGTCCGGCGAATGTCTTTTGTGCTTGGTATTATGTAGTTCTTAGTACCATCATAACAGCGCACTTTATTCAATTATTCACTTTGGTCAATAAACAGGACAAAAGTAGAAATTTTACACAAATAGTGGAACAAAGTTGCTGGACTCTTGAACTAGTATTGTATACATAATAGGGGATCTGACAACTTTTCAGAAAGTGTTTTATATTAACTACAATTAATATATATAGCCATGAAAAATACTATTTTAATTAAATAACGCTCTAAAAGTACCTAAAACTATGTTTAAATATTATGTTTCAAATATTGCCGCGCAAAAGTCACCACACAATTTGTGACGTCATATGTAGGTAGAAAACTCTAGAAAAGTCTTCGAAATAAAACTTGCAAAGAGATTTAAATATGTTTTGTGAAGTTTGGGGACGATATTGTCGTAATGGTACGAAAACATTAGCAAAAATACATTTTATGAAAAGCAAAAACGTAAAATAAACACAAGCTTGACTGACGGCATTTGCCTACAAATGACGTCATGCGCTGTGATTGTTGTTTCGTTTGAGACGAAAAACAGATTAAAAATGTCACAATTATTATATTTTATTTATGGATTTAAAAATATAAACCATTATTATTTCACAAAAATATTGATTGAATGATCTCTCTGGTTCGACGAACATTTTTTCTAACTACATTTTAGATTTTTTCTCGATTACTGTCCGATCCCCTATTGATATAAAACGGCTATATATTTATATCAATTATGAATAACACACACGAAACTTTTCAAAATCTAATTAGCATTGTATACTTATATTTCCAAGATTAAAAACGTGGTATGCGTTGTTCAACCCCCTTACTGAAGTACCTATATTTCTTTCTGTCTGTTCGGTATTTGCCCAAACAGTAAAAAAGTCAGAGGCCGAATACCGAATACTACCTAATATTTGTTGCAGCTCTAATTATAACGTATCGCAGCATACTACTATCTGTGTTTGGAATATACACCCCGAATTAATTAATAGATGATTGGTTTAGATAGGTAACCGCCTACATACATACACAGATACATACGTAGGTAAGTACGTAGGTGTAAGTAACTGAATTCCTAGTTTTTGAACCAACGGAAACATCAAGGGAACCTTATCGCCAAGCCGGCACGCTCGCTTTTGGTGATTAATTACTTTCGTGAAATCATTACTTACGCATAACTATCATTTATTTCGTATATAAGTTTTTTATCCTTTCTATATAATGAAAATGATCGATGTATCATCAGCGAATAGAACTTTTACCAAAAAAGGTCATCACCATCAGCCCATCACGTTCCCACTGCTAAGACACGGGCCTTCTCTCGTAGAGAGAGAATGGGCCATAATCCACCACGCTGGCCCAGTGCGGGTTGGTGGATGTCACATGTCCTTGACTTTTTGTGAAAAATTCTTGGACATGCCGGTTTCCTCACGATGTTTTCCTTCACCGTTTTAGAGCGAGTGTTAAATCCGCACATAACTTAAGAAAGTCAGTGGTGCGGGGCCAGCGGGATTCGAACTCGGGTGCGTCGGATCGAAAGTCGCATGAGCTCCCACTGAGCCACACTCTCTCTTCGTGAGCCACACTCGCTCTTCAATCACAAAGTCCTTCACCAAAATGTTAGGTCATTTACCTACGTATGCTAGAAATAAGAACGGCCCTAAAATTAATCCCTGTGGTAATTCCATTCTAACTGAAGGTGTGACGCCGTTCATGAATACCAACTTTATCCTGTGTAAGTAGATATCAATTAAAAAGTACTCTACAATATCCATAGCGGTTTTACAAATTCCGTAGTTGTAGAGTTTACGGCGACACAATCAAAAGCCTTGGAGAGATAATAAATGCACCAAAGGCATCCAGTGAAGACGTCTACCAAGCTTACGTAACTAAGATGTACCTATACTACTGTAAGTAATAGGTATATTTATAGTTAAAATAACAATCAAAGTTTAAATTATTTAGGCCACATCATCGCTTTACATGAGGCGAGATAGTGGCCAAACATAGTCCTATTAAGCGTAAAAAAAATCTAAAATTTTCAGGAACATTTTTTATAATTTATCTGACAACTATTTACAATTGCAATTACCAAAATTATTTGCAGAACTCAAATTACACGTTAAATAGTTAATTTGCGACCCCATTTACGCCCCAGATTTTGCAAACTACTTAGCATCAGCGTGATTACAGTGTATATATGTAATTAATTAATTAATTATTAGTCAATCAAGACGTGGCATTGTTAATATGTTTGATTTGATGTTATACTCCTATGGACGACTAAATATTCATGTTAAATTTAATGGCACGTAGAGCCTACTATCCTATCCTACTTTCGTCTCCTATTATCCTAATCGTTACTAGGTCCTATTCGGTAGTAATGTTATAAATTTTTGCGAGTTTGTGAGGATACCTAGATGGATATTTGTTACTTAATCAGGCAAAAATTACTGAATTTTGATGCGATCGTACTAGTTAGATAATACAGATATGGTGTATAATATATTATATTTATTTAAATAATACCAAAGAATATCTACTAACAATTACTTATAAATACGGAGTTGAAACTGAGAGTGAAAATCGTAAAACCCAAACTTTAGATTCAACTTTTGATGATACTTTAGATTCTAAAGGATCATCTCCAGGATGACCATGACGTTGTGTCCGAACTTTCGATCCCAGGCACCAGGATCTTCGTACGACAACTCGGCCCCGGCCCTCTAACTTTGGCAATTTAAATATTTTACAGTTCAACATTGAACAATCTTAAACTAAATGGAGTTAAAACTACCTCGCCACGTGATTAAGACCGAATTAAAGCACCCACTCAATTCAAACTTAACCTCGCTGGAACACGTGCCAAGCTTCAAGCTTGATCAATTTGGGCTTCAGTTCTAACAACTCTTAACCCAATTCCTGCTATTTATTATTCCTGGAATCGCATTTTTAATCAACAGGACTCCGCTAATTTGAATAACGGACCTCACTGTTGACAGGAGTGTTGCAAGGATGGGGGCTAGTTACGCCGGCGGGCGTCGCGTCGTATGATATAATAGGGATGAGTTCAGCTTATTCAAATTAAAAAGTAAAAGGTTTACAAAATCCTTTTTTAACTTCTGGCTTCGCAGGGTTGGTTCATTCAGCTTGACCGTTTTAACTTAAGTATCCAGCTTCATAATTTTTTCAAGAGTTTAACGGTTTTTAATTCTTCAATACCTATCCACTTCTCAACCTTCAGGTACACTCAACTCTCTCAACAACTTTTCTATGTTCTTATTTAAATTTTATTCTTCCTCTCTCCTATCCCATCCTATCTTTAGGTAGAGTACCAACTTTGTGTGAATATTGTGTTAATGACCTATCCAATTTTCGATAGGTTATAACGTTACGGAGGTCCCCCGGCTAGCTCTACCTAGGACCTCCGCACGTACAGTACCTTTCTGGGAGAGAGAGAGGGACTGGAAGCTGTAATGAAATTATGTTAATTTGGTGATACTTTTAATACAGTATATAAAACAGCTGCTGAGGAAAAGATCTTCTGGGTAATGAAAATTGTCGATAGAGGGAAATGAGAACGTATACTTTGTCGATAGGCTTCTTCTGCCTGTCGAAGAGGGTAAATGAGAACGTAGAACTTTGTCCTGGGTTTGTCCTTCTCCCGAGAAACTGGAAGTTTGTCCTGGGTTTGTCCTTCTCCCAATCCAGGGGACGTTCGACGGCGGTGAGTGGGCCTTTGTTCGGGCCACCAACTTGTGATACCTCACAAAAACGGAGCCACAAAAATAATATGGTTTTCCACCTTTAACAAATCGTGAGAGCACCTTTCTCTCTCCAAGCTCAAGTTCAAGTCCTGGTTTTCCTCTTTTTTCCGTTCTCTGTCAGTTCATCAAATTTTGAATTCTGTTTTCTTTTTCCTCAAGGCAATAAAATAGGTCCATTAGAAATAAATAAGAAATAGGTTTGATGAGTCATGAAAAATGAATGAAGATGATATGTAACACTACAAGGTCTATACTCCATATGCCCTCTTATTAAAACCTTGCTTGCACCCAGGTTTTGCCAAAGGGTTTTTAGGGTCCCGCTGACAATGGCAAGACCATAGCACGGACTAAGGATGAATGCGGCTACTCACTAGCTTAGTTGGGATCAACGATCGCATTTGCATTTTAGGCGACATCTGTTATTGTGGACGGTAATCATGTTTGTCGTCGTCGTTATCGTTATAATTTTAGAGATGGATTAGCTGGATAGTTGCTGTTAACTTTAGTAGAGACTCACATAGAGATGTCATATTTTATTGTAGACCTCCCGATGTGTGATAACTACAAACTTTTTCGCGTTTCAGGTAGATGCCTAGTTGTGCTATAGTACATAAATATAGCAATGTGCCATGTTTTGTCTTGAACAGTACCTACCTACCTATTATACTTAGTAGGTTTTATCTTAGAGTATACTACTCTTAGGTTTTTATATACCCTTAAAATAACTGAACCCCATTCTAAGCTAAATGATAAAGACGCACTTGTGTAGAGTCGTATACCTCCTCGTATCTATGAGCGCAGTGATTCCAAAATAAATTGACTACGGGTCCTCAGCGCTCAGTGTTTGATATCCCTATTTTTTCGTCAATTCTGGCTGCGGGCCGCAATTACGTGATTTGCATACCTATCTCGCCCTCCACTCCCTCTTCATGAAACGTTGTAAACGCCTTCTCATTTAAATACCTTCGTGTTTATAGGATTCATGAGGATGAAATTAATTAAAACTTTTTAAATGGCCATTTTTAACAACTATCGAAAATAGCCTACTTATGGATATCTAATGGATATTATTAGACCATGTCAGATTCAACCTGATTAGGTAATCAGCTGTAACAGAGTTGCAGAAATAAGTAAGTACCTACCTACTGATGACATGTTACTGAACACGAATATAATAATAATAATAAATATAAACTTTACCTACTACGCATAATACAATATACCTACAACTTTATGAGTTGTGATATTGTCTTCAGAACAGAAACAATGATCGCTCGTTACTGAACACGTTTTACAGTCTCTATACGTTTATCCCATTTATTTCGACGATGGGTATCCAAAACTCTTCTTCAAAAGCGTCGCACAATTCACACTCAAATGGCTGCATCATCAACAAAGGACGGAATATCGCTTTTTAAACATCGCAAAATGCAGAATTTCTCGTCCAAAAGTCAGTACACATAGGGACGGCCTGGTTATTGGATTTTAGCGGAAATTTCGCCGGTGTACTGCCGAAACGAGCAAAACATCTCACTGTTTGCGAATCACACTGCATATCGAATTTTAATTCTGATTTGTATCGGACCGGGCTGTCGAGCGTTGGCCAAATGAGCGGGTTTTCGCGGAACAGTACATTGTCGTGTTTTGACTAATTCCTTGTTTGGTTGATAAAGTTTTCAAAACCATTTTTCTACTATATCTATAGTATTTTAATGCTGTCATACATGATACAATCACTCTTCGATCGGCTTAAAATATATTGTGGTTGAAATTAAACTTCATAAGGATACCTAAGTATATACTAAGGTACCTACCTAGTATTTAGTATTGGAATCTCACAATTTTATTCATAAATGGAAACCTTAATTAGTACAATGAATTGGCACGCCTCATTCTACACGCACAGCGTTTCCATAACATTAAACAACAAAACGTTTGAATATTCCAAACTCGTTTTTCCCGAATTCCCGGATTCGAGCACCATTAGACATGGCAACACTACTGACGGGCGCACCGCACAGCGGCAAATGGGCCGGCAGATATGCGTAATGGAACGCAAAACTGCGGATGTGGCCGGACGCAGCTGAATCTGCCGCGTTGCTGGCCGCACACAAAGGCAACGATGAACAAAAAATATGCCTTATTTTTGTTTCACTACGCCAGCATTTTTAGCAGAACTAGGGCTTTCGGGCACCGGAAACACTGAAAATATCTCCACCGAAACGAACCCGGTAAATTAAATCAAAGAAAAGAAAGCTTCGCAAAACAAAACTCACCAGTGTGTTGATAACATGGAAATCGCAAAATGAACATAAACCAATACGGAAGTTGTCGTATTTCTTTGTTTCAAAGCGAATTGGATTCGCAAAGAAAGCGACGTCAACAACTCAAAACTCGGTCGATGCTATCTTGGACGTCCAATTGAGTTTTATCCGACGCGGCTCCCTTCAGAATGCTAATAAACTCACTTAGCCGACAAACTACTGGCAGCTTTGTCTTTTCAGGCTTTCAGATCGTCGGCGTTGCATCTATCAGCAATCCGAGTGTAACAACATTAAAGTCGACTTTGTAATTCTAAAGTCGAATCTCGACTTCACTCAGATCTCGCTGCTAATTGTCGGAAAGAGGAAACGTAATAAAAGTGCTAGTCTTTGAAGCAAAGGAGCTGGCCTCGGGTGCCTCAGAGGAGCGCATTTTAATAAATTAAAACTGCGCAAAATTCCCATTTCAATATCATTTTATTTTCCCTTTTGCGTCCGCCCCGCGAAGCTCGCTCGCCTTACATTGATTCTATTTCACTAAGAGAACGTCAATCTTGCTATAACGTTAACGTACACCATATTAAAAAATACTCCCTGTATTTTCAGAAATGTCTACTTTGGTAATTGAAATCGTTGGTAGGGTTAACCGAATACACCTAGTATTCGGTTAAACGCGTGCAGGTAGGTAGTAGGTAGGGTAGGTAGGCGGGGAACGGTCGAGCGAAACATTTGCGGTCTGGTTCACGCTTAAAGCGATGGCACCGGCGCGGCAGCACCCAGATAACGTTTGCCTAACGTTCAGGTAGTCTAGCTTCCACGAATGGTTAAGCTTTCAACAGTTTTCACTGTATTCATAAAATACTTTACCCACAACCTGCCCGTTTTAAAGACACCTAGGTTAGTTCGTGTTTTATGTAAATTCAGAGAACCCCTTTACTGTTAAAATAATTAGTATGTACACGACTAAATAAACTAAGGATTCATTTTGTAATTCCAGGTGTTGCTGCTGTCGATCGAGTTGCTGGCGTGGCGGAGCGGTGCAGCGGCGCTGGCGAACTGCCCGAGCGGTTGCAACTGCAACGATGACACTCTGGTCGTGGTCTGCGAGGAGAGCCGCCTTGACGTGCTGCCCATAGCGCTCAACCCCTCCATCCAGCGGCTCATCATTCGCAACAACAAAATCAAGACCATCGACAGCTCCATGCAGTTCTACGCAGACCTACAGCACCTCGACCTCTCCCAAAACCATCTCGTTAACATCCCCGAGAAAAGCTTCGCGTACCAACGCAAGCTCCAGGAGCTGCACCTTAACCATAACAAAATCTCATCAGTTACGAACATCACTTTTCAAGGGCTGACCTCGTTAACCGTCTTGAACTTAAAGCGAAATTTTTTGGAGGAACTTAAAAACAACATCTTTGCTACTCTGCCTCGATTAGAAGAGCTAAACTTGGGGCAGAATAGGATTTCGAGGATCGAGCCGCGAGCGTTCGCCGGATTATCTGCGCTGAGGATACTCTATTTAGACGACAATCAACTGAGTATGGTGCCGACTGCTTCGTTTAGCCTTCTAGGAAGCCTCGCCGAATTGCATGTCGGTTTGAATGCCTTTTCATTTTTACCCGATGATGCCTTCGCAGGCCTCAACAGGCTAGCTGTGTTAGACTTGAATGGAGCTGGACTCTTCAATATTAGTGACTATGCATTCAGAGGTCTTCCAGGATTGAGAAGTCTGAACTTGAACGGTAACAGATTGAGCGTAGTACCCACGCAGCAGTTATCAGGCTTGACAAGGTTAGAGGATCTCTACATTGGCCAAAACGAGTTCCTAACCATTGAAAGCCACTCTTTCAAAGGCTTAAAGAATCTTAAGTTTTTGGATATCACAGGGGCTACCATGTTAGAAAGAATAGAAAAAGGAGCCTTTGAAGATAATGTAAATTTAGAGACAGTAATTTTAGTAAACAACAAAAAATTAGCTGTTATTGAGGACGGCACACTCCTAGGCCTTCCAAAATTAAAACATATTTCGCTTAGAGACAACGCAATCATAACGTTAAGCGAAACGGTCTTCGTCGGCAAAGAGTTTCGGCAGGTAGACTTGGGTGACAACCCATTTTTTTGTGACTGCCAAGTTCTGTGGCTTCAACAGCTGCTGAACGAGAAAACCAACTTCACGCAAGTACAGTGCGCGAGCCCCGAACACTTGAAAGACAAATATTTAAGGACTCTGACCGCTAATGACCTTGGCTGCGTGCACCCCGACACGCGGCAGCAAACTATCATCTGCATCATCGTGGTTGCGTGTGTAGCCACCATTGCAACACTAGTTCTAATACTGTATAGATACCGCAAGAGTATGCAGGAGAAATTAAAGGACTACAAGTGGAATAAGGGGCGGAAAAACCTTGAGTACCACAAGCCAATCTCCACCGAGGAGGACTGCATCGTGCGCGGTATCCACCCTTCGCAGTACCCCGCGCCGCCCCCGCACACACCCAGCCTCAGGCCAATTCCGGTGACGGAACTGTAGCTAGAGCTTTACGCCTCTCCGAGCGTGTTCTTCATGTCAGGCGGCCAGGGCTCCGCGCGCCGGCCGCCGCGCTCGGGAGGCGGCGGGGGCACGCTGCCCGCCAACGGGTTCACGTACATCGGCGGCGACTCGCGCGCGCACCAGCCGCTCACGCTGAACAACGGTGCGCCCGCACACCACCTCAACAACGGCTCGCTGCGGTCGCTGCCCGACAAGAAGAACAACCGGAACGGCGTCGTGTGCCACCCGGAGAACTTCCAGCGGAACCTGGACTCGCGCTATTCGCGCAAGCAGGAGAACGGCGGCTACATGCGCAACTCCGAGACCATCATCGGGTTCGGACGCAACGAGCGCGAGTACGAGCGCGCCGACTACAGCGAGCCCGAGTACTCCATCATCCCGGAGTACGCGGCGCGGCGCGACGACTACCCGCACCCCGCGCGCGCCTGCGCGCACTCCAACACGTTCAACTGCTGAGTGTGCGCCCTGTGACTGTGAACTCTTTGAACGTTTGTGATCTTGAAATTCTAGCAATAATTCTTCATTCCATTAAGTTTTCTATGGACTCGTGATGGGACGTAGTGCTCTAGAGCGGTTAGTGACTTTAGATATATCCGCGGCGGCGCGTAGCCGGCCGGCGGGACTATCGTATCGTATTCGGTTTAAAGAGTACCTAATTTGTAAATTATAATTAAGTAGTGATGGATCTATTTTTCAATGGGATGGCGGGGAGGAGAGGCGTATGAAAGTGAGACTTTCATTGATCGTACAATGTACAGACTAGTCGCGGTAAGGTAGCCGAGGGGTGGGCTCCGCCCGGACCTCTTTCTATAATTTTACATCATAACATTGTGATTTGTATGTTTGTCTACCAGTGCGGTGGATTTTGTATTTGTTTTTGTACAAAAACCATTCCATAAAATCTTTTAATGTCTAATATTTTATTTATAAATAAAATAAGTGTGCGTTAAATAAGACACCAATATGAAAACACTAGATATAACGATTGTAAATATATTTATACTATATTGAGATATTTATAAATTTAATACGATCTTGTTCTTCTAAAATTATCATAAACTTATTTCGGGATATTGTAATGTTTGCTATGTCGACTGATATCCTAGTTATATTTCTTGTCCGCCACTGATCACCGTACTACCTAACTTCATTAATGTGTAGTATGAAGCACCACTGTTTCAAATATAGTCACAATATCTTCTTACACGCTCGACCTCTCATTGTATTTTCATTGATTCGTATTGATTTTCTTCAGTCCACAGCTAACTTAAGCCCTAAAAGTGAACACTATGAAATGATGACCAAGTCCAGTACTGGTGCAAGCGTGATTATTCAAAAGAAAGCAATATTAGATACTAACATTATATACTTACCTACTTATTTATAACTCATACGTATAATGTATATAATTATGTCACCGGAAAATTATAAACACTAGACATCGATACATAATGGATTATTGTATATTATAATATTGAAAATATATGCGTTATTGTACCTTAGTTTTATTTTCCGATCACTCCTCCGAAATTTTACAATCTCCCTAGATTTATTATAAACTGACAGTGTTTACAATTATACGGTGACATTATTATAGGTATTCAAATTAAGGGTGAACTTTTATCCAACTTCAAAAAGAAGGTATACATGGCAGCTGTATATTTCCATTTCAGTTCACTGACCTGTGTACCTTTACTTATATTTCTTTGAAATCGGCCATTCATGTAGATTTAGCCTCGTAGACCGTATAAATGGAAAAATAAAAATATTTATTGAACAGGCGGAAGTAATCAGGGAGTAATATCACAGAATACTTAATAATGCCAACTCACTGACACGGAGTTCAGACTGTAAATGAACTGAGTTCACTTACAGGTGCAAATACTTGTGTATAATTTTGAATTAATCACGAAACCAGCTACTCCGACTCTTGAACTTACTACTAAATTATGTGCCTGAAACGTTAGACATTGACTTAATATCTAAACCTCACAAAATTCTTCTCCTATTTGTAACTTGGGCATTAAATTGGCATATTCCAGCAAGAAAATAAAGAACAACGTAGAGTTGCGTTGTAATTCTATCAATAACACAAAAAGTCGCCATACCGCAAATTTTACTAAAAAAAAGTCGTCAATACTTACGCGAGGAAGATATAAGTAGGTATGTACCTACTAATTAACATGTCAAAATTAGGGACTAAATAATTGGTACGCCATGTAACAGATGTACAGAAATAAATTTTAAATTGACAGCCGCTTTGCCAGTTATCCAGCCGCCAAGCAGTAGTGCGCGAGCATTACTGTGTTTCGGTTTGAAGGGCACTGTAGCCAGCGAAATTACTGGGCATTATGAGACTCGACAGCTAATTGTCTCAGGGTGACGAGCGCAGTGCAGCACCGCGCAGGATTTTGCAAAACAAAGTTCTGGGTGGTGCTGTTATTGTTATGGGTTGGCGTATTGCTTACCATCAGGCAAACGACCAGCTCGTCTCGCCATTCAGTTACATAAAAAAAATACAATGTAACCTTTTAAAAGGAAAAGGTATTTCAAAACTATTTATTTAGAGTCCGTCCAAAAAGAGTAGACAAAAATTGAGGGCGCCACATGTCGCATTTAATTTATGGCAGTACCAACCTACTAAGAAAATTTAGGTACACAACTTAGTAGCTACCTACTCGTCACATTTTGTTTCTTGTTTTGCCTCAATCAACATTTACGGTCACATTAATTAATTCATCGCTTTGTTGATTTTCGATAAGCGATTGCTGATATTTAGTTTGAATACAATATAAAATAGCTGGCTTGACCGGAAATACTACCTCTATGGAAAATGCATCCTGTAAAAAAAAATTACCATTTTTGACAGTAATTAAAAATTGTATGTAATTTTTTTTAATTCCAACTTGTTTAACTACATGATTAATCTGTGACTTATTTAATTTTTACCTTCTCTTTCTGGACCGAATTCGTTTATCAGTCTTGATACAAATTTGAAAAATGGCGCAACTAACTTTCGCATCTACTAAAATTCTACTACGCTCACGCCTGTGTATTTACCACCTATTTGTCTTGAAGGAATATGGCAATAATGTTCAACCTTATGATTACTGACCTACTAAATGTTTGGTATTATGTTCATGTAAATATGGAGAAATTAAAGACTAAGCGATTCGGCACGGTCGGTGCCTGTACAATGCCTAAAAACGTATACAAGTAATTGAATACATATGAAAAATTGTGATTAGAATTATTCGCGACATTGTAATAGTCATCGGTCATTCCCTGTATTTTATTGTAGTTATTACCTACATACAAACTCGATAAATATAACATACCTCAAATTTAATGTTTGTTTCATTTTCTAGTTCTACCCACTATCTACAATATCACTCCAGCATAGTATCATGGAAATCTATATCTGTACTTAGTAGTTAAGCTCATTAATTGGTAGATTCTCAAGCAAAACTATTCTCTCTTTTCCCTATTCCATTAATTTCCATGATTCCCTAGGGGTCGAAAATAGGTAGTACCTATAGCTATAGGCAACATGGGCTTAATCGAACCTATTTCCAAGCAGGAATGTTTCCTCCAAAGTATTCTATCAAATGAAAACTTGAGTTTTTGAGCTGGGCATAAATTATTTATACAAATACAAATACTCTTTATTGTATACCAGTAACATAAAAAAAATTATTACAGATAAACCTTATAACTAGGGTAGTACAATGGGCGGTCTTATCGCTTAGAGCGATCTCTTCCAGACAACCTTTGGATGGACAGTATCAGAAGAAAAGAAGTAGACGGTGGTGTACAATAATTCATAAATAAATAATACTATTATACCATATTTATTTATTTATTGTTTTTCTTTTTCCGTTACAAACACTAATTTTAAGTAATGCCTTTGTACTAACACAATATGGATCACAGTTATCTGATAATAAATGATTTTGATTTTGATAAAATAAGACCATCTGATGATGTCTCAGAGCAACGAGCGCAATGCAGTGCTATGCATACTTCCCATAGTGAAGTTCTGGTGAGTAAGCGTGGTGTCTCATTGCATTACATAAAAAAAATCTTTGGGTAGGTACTCATAATAAAGGGCATGTAGTCTTCCACTAAGAGTAATAGTATGTAGTACTATTATTTATTCTGTGGTAATAGTACCAAATATTACCCACACCTCTGGTCACCTATTACTTATGCAAGTTACAGTAGGTAATCCTCGCTCCTAAAGTCGGTGAAGGAAATAAAACATAGTAAGAAAATCGGCATGTCCATGAATCTAAAATATTCAAGGACCCGCACTGAGCTAAAGTGGTGGATGTATTGCTTATTATCTTGGAATCTTAAAACCGCGAGTGAACAGGTACCATCTTGGCAAGCGTGCTACATCGTCGCTTACCATCAGGTGAGATAGTGGTCAAACGCAAGCCAATAATGTATAAAAAAATATGAGAGAAAGCCAGTGCGTGAAAACAAAGGGCTGATGATAATAATTATGTACTCCTAAATAAAATCAGACTCTAATTTCAGTCAGGACTACGACTTTATCTGAGTATCATCAATATATTTCTTATTGAAGATAGACCTACATACCTTTATCTGCAATAGTTTGCTTCGACATTGGCACAAATTGCAAATCAGACTATTCAGAGCATTGTGAACCAGTGGGAACAAATGGTGCACTCTCGTGAGAAAGGATTGATCCAGTGGGCAATGCATTGAGCACACATATAGAAATAGACAGACCTAGATAACAGAAGTATCTCGATCTGTATGACAAGTCATGGTATTCCATGATGAAAACCAAGCACGCCAATATTTTTTTTACTTCCTACTATGACGTCACAAGGCATGAAACATTTACTTTTGTTTGGCTGCTCATATACCCTAGTTTTATTGCAATTAAGTGTTACTAGCGCAGTTAAGTTTACGACAGACGTCAGAGGCAGTGTAGGTGCACTTACATTATCTAGGATTATCTATGTCTACAAGGTTGCCTGTAAGAAATTGCACATAGCGATAAGGCCGCCCATTGTTCTACCACTTATTTGTAACTATAAACTTCTGTTTCCTGTTTTGGTGATCAATAAAGTATTATGGTATTGTATTGTATTGTATGTCTGTGATTCAAAAACAAAATCATTGTCTGTCTATTAACTATTATCTCATTAATCACTCAACTTCATAAACATCAAAAATAAAACATACAAATAGTTGTTCATTAATTTATTTATAGTATGTAACATAAATTACAAAATTGTTCAGCCTTGTGATGGGAGCAGAGCCGGTTTTAGCAAAACGCAGATATGGTTTGATAAATAAATTAGTACATCAGATGAGTGAGGCGCCAGTGTTATGAAAATAGTTGGAATATTTTGAGTAATATCACTTATGCTTAGAACTTCTCCTCTTCGAGGCCATGCTTGAAGAACATCATGATGGGAACCTGGGCTCCATCAATATCTCGGTACTCACACATAGCGACCATGCCATCACAATCCATGGACTCTCCTGTGAAGAACTGCAGCTCCTTAAACCTACCGAGTATGTCCTTCATTACTTTGTTCATGTTGGTCTTGAACACATCTACTTGATCAGGCGACTTCTCTTCTAATTTTGATACTAATCTGAAAATGAGAAATGTACTGTTAATTTTCTGGTCTAGCGACAGATAACCTCAATTAAGACACGAAGGGAAATTAATGTAAAACCCTTTTCATCAACAGACATTATATAAATGAATGAAGTTTCATTGGAGTTTCTTGTTTTAGCATCCATAAGCTCGACAGATTGATATAAGAATCAACCTATAGTAAATTATGGTGCAGGATCATGCTTTATCTAAATAAAAAAACACTTGCTTTACTAGAAAATAAAAAGGCTTGTCTTCAAACACTAAAAGTAACATTAGGAATTAGCATTTTTTTAATTTCCATTACTGTATTGCAGATAATTGTTACAGTATTACTTATGAGTGGTAAGGTTGTTAAACCATTACTTAACCCAAGACCCAGGTCAAACAATTACAGATAATCTACTGACTGATACAAGGTCCACCTTTCCAGAGTTATAAGTTGTTATTTAATCACTAATATTATGAAGAGGGACCGTTATTTAAAAGTATGTATGTTCGTAAGAGGTAATGTCTAGAACTAGGAACGAGGTCAGAGATAATTCTTTCCCTGATAGAAAACTGCGCTAACCTGAGTGACATAAGTTATATTTTAATGACAAAATAAAATTGCACTTATTTGATAATGAATAAGATGGACAATGGATATGACAGCAGCATGTGCAGTCGAGACAAATTAATGCAAAAATCTTGTGCAAGTAAATCTTATAGAGGCCACACCACAAAAACTAGTGTTCATAGTTGCCATAATTATTAAAGCACTGCATTACGTTCATGGCATAGATACTACAAGAGTAACCAAGATGTTTTTCACCTTGAGCTTGGCTGATAAACACTGACAATAACAAAACATAGATAACAGCTGTACAGTACATGCATGTGTGAGATAAAATTAGTGACAATTTTGCTTTACACATGGATGGGCCATAGTAACCTATAAAAGGTTACTATAAACAGATTAGTAACTTGATGGTCTTGAAGTTATCAGCATCCTTGAAGTTACCAGTTGACAGTTACAGTTCGTTGGACTCATGAGTCAGAATTTAGTTCAATATCACAGTCTGGCTGGATATGTTCACAAATTGCACAGTAATGGTTTTTTCGCATTCATTCACTGTTTTACAACTGGAAATTCTTACACAACAATTGAACCAACACAGTAATAAACATCAAAATTGATGATTCACCATAGCACTCACTTTTTCATGTAATCTTTGAGGTATAATGTGTAGGATTTCTTGTCACCGAAGGCGTATGTCTCGACTAGCCTGTGGTTCAGGACTATGTCAACACCGCTCTCCACGGCGGAGTCTGTGCCCTCGTCGGCTTCTTCGGCTGAGGGGTTGGAGCCCTCCAGCCTGATGTCTCCTTGTGCCCTCGTCACCAGTTTGCCGGTGACTTCGTAGATGACTTCGTCAACGAGTTTCATTCTGTAGGTGTCCGAGAACATCTCGTCACCTGAAATGAACACAAGTCATACTGTAATTTCAAACTCAACTCATATTGATACTGATAGAGACTATGAATCACTTAGAAATCGCAAAATCTTTGAAAATCTGGAAGACGACACTACTGTCGAAAGAAATGTCAAAAATCACTAGTTATCAATTTATCACTAACTACGAAAAATATTGCCGTAGAATACATTTTAGTATCACAATAAACGGAATTACCGGTAATAATATCCTTATAAATTCTCATTTTGTTGGATTAAAGGAGATTAAAACTAATAAAAACCGAAACAACGGCTCTCAGCCCCTAGAACTAAACCGGAAAGGGCTGTCAAACGAAAAAGAGATAGACATTAGACTTGTAAAGTGGTTGCCAGTTGATAAAATATTTACAGAAAATGTACGTTAATGCGTTAAATAACGTCTTAAAAATTGAAACTTATACAATAAAAAATCGTTTGTGGTGTGTCTATAAAACTGTAACTAATTAAAGATATTTTTGAAAAACCCACTGGGACTTAATATTTATTTGCATGTTTGTTGTGAAAACTGCTGAACGAATTTTGATGTGGCTTTCAGAGTTTGGTAGCATATTACCCCACTTTTTCTTTGCTCGTGTGTGGCCAACCCTGGTGCCGGAGTTTTTAGGCCACCTGAAGACCTCTGACATTTTTTTGAGGCGGGGAAATGCCTTCGCCCGCCCTTTTGCGACGGGGGTGGCAGAAGAGGCTTGAAACCACTAAAAACCTCCACGGGAGCAGTCCTCTGCCGAGGTGGGGCAAGATGGGGTAGATGGGGAGGAACGCTACCATTCATCATCTCGCCGCGGCAATAGGCCCAGGTGTTTATGGCACATATTTTAAACCGTCGTCTAGGAGTGCTAGCTGAGCAGATTCTCTCTGGGAGCCAATGTGGTTATCGGCCTAGCAGATGTACGGTTGATGATATCTTCGTCGTCAAACAGTTACAGGAAAAGTGTCTTAACAGAATTGTCCTCTTAATATGTGTTTTGTCGAATTAGTAAAAGCTTTTAATCGTGTGCCCAGACCTGGTCTTTGGATCTTTCTGACAAAGCTGGCTGTCCTGAGAAGTTCGTTAACCTGGTGCGTCAATTTCATGATGGCATGATGTCCAGAGAGCAACACGAAAACGATTTCACAGACCTATTCTCTGGCACCGGTGGTGTCAAACAGGGATGTGTGATGGCTCCCACCCTTTTTGCCGTTCATTTTGCTTTCGTACTGAAGGACGCGTACATATGTACTGGACAAATATGCCTAAACGTTAGAACTGACAAAGGCGTCTTCGAACTTTCACGTTTCAAGGCGAAACGTATAATACGGGAGCTCTCTATTGTGGATGTTCTCTATGCTGATGATGTTTGCTTAATGGCTAACGAGGTCACTAGCTTGCAATTATTCTGAGACCATCTTGACTAATCGAGTCAGAGGTTTGGCTTGATCATAAGCGTATCTAAGACCCAAATACTCAAACAACATGTACGCGGGACCTTACTAGATCCGTTGCCAATATATTTAGGTGGTAAAGCGCTTGAGAAAGTTAAATCGTTTCGTTATCTTGGAAGCTTTATTAATGATGATAACCTTCTCGAAACTCAAATATCTTCGCGGATTGCAAAAGCAGCGGCATCTTTTGGTAACCTTCGTAAAAGAGTTTGGAACTGGCATGATCTTCGACTACACACGAAGATGGCTGTGTATAAAGAAAACATACCACCTATTCTGCTTTATGCCACCGAGCGCCTTGACAACTTCCACATAAAGTGCCTGCGCTCAATTCTTCGTGTAAGGTGGCAGGACCACGTACCAGACTGTGTTGCGGAGAACAAATCTAATTGACATAGACTCTATGCTTATGAAAGGCAAGTTGAGATGGTGTGGTTATTTCGAACGTATGAATGACTTCAGATTGCCTAAAGCTGTTGTCTATTCATAGTTGAAGAAGGAAAAGTCCAAATCTGGAGGTCAGTTTTTGCGTTACAGGGATGTACTCAAGCGCCATCTATCCGTTTCTGGCATATCTTGTAACGGTTAGGAAGTGCTTGCGCAATAGAGACGTGAGTGGCGCAATTGTGTAGATAAGGCTGTCAAGACCTTTGAGCAGAATCGATTAATAGATTTAGACTCACAACGCTTACTTAGAAAGAACCGACCTAAGCCTTCCTATACCTACACGTATAATACGTCAGGACAATTGCACTGTGCGCTCTGCAACAGGACCTTCAAAACCAAATTTGATTTTGCCAGCCAACATTTTAAGATCTCATCGAAGCTGACAGAGTTCGCCGTTGACGGATACGTCAAGGAGAACATCATAAAGACCGGGTGTAAAACCGGGCCACTACGCCTGGGGAGGGGTAAATTCAATTCAATTCAAATTCAATTCAATTCAAAAGTTCTTTATTTCAATTTTGTCGTCACAGACGCACTTATGAACCTCAATTATTACAATGACTCTACCACCGTATCGGAAAAAGAACCACTACTCAGAAGATACGGCAAGAAACTGAGGGGCATATTTTTTAGAACTTTTTTTACAATATTTTATGTTTGTTTTTGACAATATTATTTTTCTTGTGTGCCAGTTGGCTACTTGGCAGAAGCGGAATGTTCCATGCATCTTTGTCTTCTATGTAATTACTAACTGTATAGTATGCTTTTTTCATTAGAATATTTTTCACGCTTAATTTGAATCTACTTTCTGTAAGCTCCGTTATACATTTTGGAATTTTATTGTAAAAACGTACACAATTGCCCATGAAGGACTTATTCGTTTTACTCAGTCTAAACCTAGGTACTGCAATTCTATCCTTATTTCTAGTGTTTATGTTGTGGTGGTCACTATTCACCTTGAATTTGTGCAGATTTTTACGAACATACATTATATTTTCATAAATATAGAGAGAAGGTAAAGTTAATACATTAATTTGTTTAAAGACTTCTCTTAATGATTTGCAAGGACCCAACTCATAAATAGCGCGAACCGCCCGCTTTTGTAAAATAAAAATAGCTTCTATATCCGCGGCAGACCCCCACAGCAAAATGCCATATGACATTAAGCTGTGAAAGTATGCAAAGTAAACTATCCAAGCCGTAGCTATATCCGTTAATTGCCTAATTTTACTAACCGCGTATGCATCAGAACTAAGTTTTCCTGATAGAGCATCGATATGAGGAACCCACTGCAACTTAGAGTCTATGCCTATACCTAGGAATACCGTCGCCTTGTCTGTGTTGAGTTTATCACTATTAAGCATTACGTTTGGCTCTACATGTCTAACATTGGGCAAAGAGAACTTTAAACATTTCGTCTTTGTCGCGTTTAATAACAAGTTGTTGGCAGCGAACCAATTTGACACAATATCTAATACATTATTTACGTGTACTAGTTCACTATCCTTCCTATCTACCTTAAACATTATCGATGTATCATCCGCAAAAAGTACATTGTCTGCAAGGTCATTCACCATAAAAGGTAAGTCATTTACGTACACAAAGAACAAGAATGGCCCTAAAATTGAACCCGTACACCCATTGTGTCGTACACCCATTTTGACTAAAGATCCAGATGAAGTGACGCCATTTATTCCAACTTTTTGCTACCTGTCAGTTAGGTGGGTCTCTACAAGATCCAGAGCAGTTCCATTAATTCCGTAGTGGTGGAGTTTACGAATCAGAGTACTGTGCTCTACGCAGTCAAAAGCCTTGGAGAGGTCACAAAAAACTCCAATTGCATCCTGTGAACTCTCCCAAGCTTCAAGCACATGGGTAACTAAATGTACCCCGGCATCAGTTGTTGGTCTGCTTTTCGTGAAACCTTTTAAGAAAGAATATACAAGTTGTCCATTTCCCTGATTAAATTGTCAGCTAGCACCTCATATCCAACAAAGATACAGCTTCTACTCAGCTCTACCTGTACTGTTTTTTTTTTATTATTACCTTGGTACTAAGTATTTTGTGATGATAGAGAGGTAAAGTAATTTTTGTTGTAGCAACATTTTTAATACGTCAAAATAAAATATGTGAAAGTGATGTGATGTCGGATTCTGTCGGAAATAGATGGCGCTCTCAATAACAAGACGGTCATGGAAGTGTTTCTGTATAATTCAACTGTTTGTAGATTATGTGGTGAAGAAAATGATCATGGGACATTTTTATATTCAAATGAAGAAAATAATCAAAACATCAGTAAAATAGTTAATGCATATATGCCTATCAAGGTACTATTTGGTTTTTTATTGTGACTGTATTGACTCTTGGAGACTTACCCAAATGGCCGATTTTGATTCATCATTTTCATGACTTTTATTTGTTATTTCTGAAAAATATTCAATACGAATAATTTCTAATTAAATGCATCGTCATCGTTAATTACGTTTGAATTAAAGTAATACACCAAAAAATTAAATTACTATATAGTGTAATCTGTCATGGACTGCTGGATGGATTTGACAAACAGCTGATCTAGCTTTGCTTCTTCTTTTCTTCGTTATTTTCGTGGACTTGCGTGTTTATTACGTGATTTATAATATTTTTTTTAGGTATATGATGATGGTCAACTGCCCCGAACTATTTGTCCTGGATGCACTATACAGCTGGAAGCCACCGTAGAGTTCATTAATTTGATTATCAATGGCCAGGTAAATTTAGCTCACTAAAACAAGTTTTTTCAAAACCAGCATGACCACATCTTGTGAGGAGATCACCTCCAAGATCCTTGTAACTGGTACTGCTTGTTTACCGAAGCTGTGCTTAATGCACACAGGGGATGATGTTAAGAGAAAGTATTAGAAGAAACAACCTAGTACCTATTTCCCTTAAAAGAATAATACTTTTGATTGAAAACGGTCGGATGATAAATATGTCGAATATAAAAATGTCATAATGATACAATTTCAGAAAGTTATTCGTGCACTGCATCAGAGAGAGTTACAATACAAGAAGACAGTTCTGAATTCTAATGAAAATGAACAAGATACTACTACTGATAACGTTGTTAGCGAAGGTGAGACTATAGTTACGACCATAATTATTATGAAATAATCCCTGTTGAAAAGAAAAAAATTACTAATAACAAAGATGAACCAACCAATAACAAAAGCCAAAGCCGCACTCAGGAGTTTAACACTACATTAAGAATTTGGAATGATTTGGGTAGATGCTAATGGGTTTCTTATTGTGTATGGGGGACGTAAATCCTGCTAGTCCCTCATAGAAATGCACAATACACCCCGTATTGTGCATTTCTATGAGGGACTAGCAGGATTTACGTCCCCCATACACAATAAGAAACCCATTAGATAAGATCGTGACATCATATACTATAATGTAAATTATGTGCACTTATTATTAATCTTAAGCAAAACACATCGAACTTGCTATTCTAAACTAGTTTTCACTATAAAGGCAAAACTTGACTTTGTTGTTGTACCTATATTAATAATTTTATTAACACACTTCAAAAAAGGAGGTGGTTCTATGCTCCACTGTATTTTTTTATGTGTGTTCACCAATTTCTCCACCAACTGTTGACCGATTTCAAAAATTCTTTTTGCCTCCTTTCAGTTTAGTCAGTTTCAGTTCCATATAAATTTAATTGATATTTGACCTTGGGCTTTGCAGATACATTGACCTTTGTTTGTTTTTTGATCAAATGTATACTTGTATATTTCACAGTAAACATTGAGAATGGGGCTTATCAACCAGAACACGCCATCTCTTTGCAAGTAGCTGGTATTGACAAACCCAAGCGTAAGCGTGGCCGCCCACCGAAGAAGCACAAGACACCTGAAGAGCTAGCTGAGGAGGCTGCAGCAAAGGAACGCGAGATCGAAGCTCAAAAGCAGGAGAAAAGAGAAGAAGAACCTACAGGAAAGAGGAAAAGGAAAACTCCCACCAGGTTTAAGGAGGTTGTACAGGTAATGGGGCAACTCTATAAACTTTTCTGATATCTGCAGGGCGATCACGTAAGTCCGTTGCGAACATCAGATGTTGGGGACTAACGTGCAACAGAATTTTATTTCAATGGATAATATGCGATCATGTAACTTTTTATATCTCGATTTCAATGTATTCCTATCGATTACTTGACAAATTTACAAAGCGAGATTGTGCTATGAATACGCCCAATCTATTCAATTTTGCTGTGTAATACGGCTCTTGTCTATGGTTTATATATCGGTATAAACTTTGTTTGTCAAAACTTATTTTTATTTCAATTGAGCTTTCGTTGACGTTTGATTGCATCAAACGGGTTACGTGATCGCAAAACCATCATCGAAACTGGTTTCTTATTGAAATTGATTGAAATAAAAGATACATGATTGCTCTGCTGACATCCTGTCCCAAGACTTATAATAATGAAAAATTAATCAAACAAATGATAAAAATCATAAGATGATGATACTCAGTAACCTATTCTGTTATATAACCAAAAAAAGTTTGATATATTTCAGGGTAAAGAACTCGAAAAGATATTCAAAGAGGAAGGCGTGACAGATGGGGATGATAGCGAGCCTGATATCAAACCTGACATGGAATTGGATCCTTTGGACCCAATCCTGAAGGTCCCCGAGGTTATCGGTCACACAGACTCTGGAGAACTTGTGGTTGTTGTAAAGGGCAAAGGCAGAGGACGGCCTAAAGGTATGCATACTAATTTTAAATTGATGTGGGAATGAGAGTTGAGACAGAATAACACCTAAATGACTATAAAATTAAAAATTTAAAAAGCCCCTGCCACAATAAAACATGTCTAAGAACCACTGCTTGAAAACATGCTTTCAAATAAAAAAAAAAACACATCCAAATCGGTACACTCGTTTAAGAGCTACGGTGCCACAGACAGATACACATAGTGGTCAAACTTATAACACCCCTCGTTTTTACATCAGGGTTAAAAAGAGAAGCACCATCTGACATCTCCCCGAGTGTCACCTGTGCTGCTATACAATTACAAAATGTCTTATTGTACACCAAACAAAAGAATTAATAGGTACATGAAAACTTACAATCTAAAGTACAATATTCGAGCTTAAAAAATAATGTTTTAGTACCAAAAATTTTTTTTTTATTTGATTTTAGTTGATTATTTTTTTAGATTTCTCATAAGAAAATATTATAATCTTATTTTTACATTTTAATTTTTATACCTGAATGTACTCTTAATATTTTGTATGACATTAAATTTGTTTACAAAATTTTATCACTAGTCCTTTGGAACCTAGTCCATTTTCGTTTACGTTTGAATGGCCCGCGGTCCATTCAATTTGGTCCTCTCAGACGAAGTGTCCTTTTTTTCAAATTATCACATTATCAAGCAAAAGACTTCAATGTATCTTCGAAGTCCAAAGTCAAATATCGATGAAATTTATATGGGACCACTTCGTAGCTATACTGAACCCAATGCAAAAAGATTTTTTCAAATCGGTTCATGAATGACGGACTTCTGAGGTAACAAACATTAAAAAAAAAATACAATCGAATAGAGATCCTTCTCTTTTATGAAGTCGGTTAAAAAGTGTGCAGTGTGCAGTAGTTATTTAGAATCTTATCAATACTGATTATTCCATTCACGGGTGTGGCAGCGTGTTTAACCTTTCGAGCGCCGCACTATAGATAGATAGCTACGCAATTTTCACACGTTTTAGTTGGCTCAAACCGACCTCGGCGTAGAGAACTCTTTTTAACCGACTTCAAAAAGGAGAAGGTCCTCTATTCGATTATATATTTTTTTAATGTTTGTTACCTCAGAACTCCGTCATTTATGAACCGATTTGGAAAATTCTTTTTGCGTTGGGTTCAGTATAGCTACGAAGTGGTCCCATCGATATTTGACCTTGGACTTCGAAGATACATCGAAGTCGGTTTTTGTTTCTTTTCTAAAAAATAATTATAGTTTGTCGAGTATAGCCGACCTTAGCAGTCAAATGCTCACATCATTAAAAGGCACAGTTATATTTAAGACATTTTAAAAGATTTAAAAAATAGAGACATCCCCGCAGTTTCTTGCGGTCTTCTCTAGCGGGCGTATTTCCGAAGCACTGGAAGAGTCAGTTTTCGCATTTCTTTTCTGAGCCCGGACTTCAATTTGAGTATGCGAAAGAAACGGGGAGATATGCTACCTTTTTTTCAAAGTGTAGTATTTTAAATTAAAAATATTAACGTATTTTTTTTTATGTAACTGAATGACGAGACGAGCTGGTCGTTTGCCGGCGCTGCACTGCGCTCGTCACCCTGAGACAATTAGCTGTCGAGTCTCATAATGCAAAATTTTAATTGATTTGTGTGATATGTATATGATGTTTAAAAGTGCATTTTTTTTTGTTTTTTATAAGAATCTTTTGACTTTTGAACATTATACATTTTCAGGTCGCCTTAACCAAAAGCGTCAGCAATGTGATATTTGTGACAAAGAATTCTTCTGCTCTGGCCGGTACATGTCCCACATTGCCCAACATGGCCCGGTCACGTATGAGTGCCAGGAGTGCTCCGGCAGATTCCCCACGAGGCTGGACTTCAATAAACACCAGGAGGACACCGGCCATCAGGGACAGTATGTCATTACTTTTAACGAGGATGGTGAAGAGATTAAAGTAAGTACATTACCTCAAATAAGTTATTCATTCATTACATTGAACTGTCCATCTGTGGTTGCATGGCTTTACATGTTACTTGTGTTTATTGAGTACAAGTAGGTACTTCTATATTATAAGCAAACAATATTGAATAAACTATAACTATATTTAAAAAAATCATAAACCATGTTATCTTAAATTTTGCAATTTATTATTGTTTGGGCCTGTAACTAGATTTTCCTGTAGGTATCTAAGTAACCAGGAACTACGAGGACCATGGTCCCACATCACCCAGACACGAAACAAATACTTTTTTGTCACATTTTCAATTTCAATTCCTCTTTGAATATTTTTTTAACTATTACTTTTTCACTACAGCACTTGAAAAAAGAATCTGAGAAGCCTGATGAGCCGGACCTCGCTCCTGTCGACAAACTTATAGACAACGTGATCGCCACCGCGTCTCTACCGGTTTTAAACTCGGAACCGGAAAGCGGACCCACTGACGTTAAGCAAGTGTACTTGAAGATGCCAGAATTGGTAACAACTGAGATTGAAACGGTAGAGGTTGAAGGTAAGGTTGCCCGCCCACGAGACGCCAGCCAATCGGTCACCGATGCTTTTTTGAAAATGAAACAAACCTAGAGATACAAAACACTTTATTGCACTTAAAAAAAGAATTGCAGTTTATACATAATCGCTTATAAGTAGGCGATCTTATCGCTAAGCAGCGATCTCTTCCAGACAACCATAGGGTAAGGAAAACAACATTTTAAAGACGATAATGTGCAGTTATAAGGACGAATGTAAATACATACGTAGTTTTGGCAGTTTCATATTGCAACGTACACATCCTACAATAACTCGAACTCAAAATATGAAAATAATCGGACCAAATATCGAACCTCAAAAAGTCTGAAATCGGCGAAGGCACTAAGACTGGTTTCAAGAATTTAATGTTTCATAAATTTTAGTCGGCTCCAGCCGACCTCAGTGTAGTGAGGACTTTTTAAACTGTCCTTGGCAGTCAAAAGGTTAATGTTAACTTTTTTAATATACATTGTTTGGGTCAAATCTTGCAAGTTGAAGTTCCTCTTATCCTACGGAGTTGAAATTTTGCATACTTGTCGAAGTGTGATGACAATGCAATATTATGGTGACAGCCAGCTGATCTGATTGAACGGAAGGGTGGTCAATGGAACTCCTTGACAGATAATTGTAAAATACTAGTGTTTGGGCTCATTTTAATCTGCTCGCGGTTCTAATTACGAATTTGTTAAAAGCTTGTCTTCAAAAATGTATTTTTGAACAAAAATCTTGTTCTTGCAGAAGGTTCGAGTGACGACAAACCAGACGAGGAAAAAGAGAAGAAAGGTGCCGCAGTGAAGGGCAAGGTCAAGCTTAACTGTCCGCATTGTGACAGACTGTTTAGCAGCAAACAGAGCAAGTCTATGCACATTAAGGTAGGTTTTGGGCAAACAGTAAGGGCCTTATGTAAAAATATTTAAGACGATTTTTAATCAAATAACAAAGGCCTTATGCTTTACATGGTAAAGAAAATTAAACAATGTTAAACATGTTTTGTCACTGTTCAATTTACGATGAAGCAAATAATTTAGAAAGAGACAAAATGTTCAAAGTTCAAAAGTTCTTTATTCATGTTTGGCATCACAGACGCACTTATGAACTATGTCAATAGGGGATCGGACAACTTTTCAGAAAGTGTTTTAAATTAACTACAATGAATATATATAGCCATGAAAAATACTATTATAATTAAATAACGCTCCAAAAGTACCTAAAACTATGTTTAAACATTATGTTTCAAAAATTGCCGCGCAAAAGGTCACCTCAAAACTTGTGACGTCATATGAAGGTAGAAAACGACAAACTCTTCGAAATAAAACTTGCAAATAGATTATAATACGTTTTGTGAAGTTTGGGGACTATATTGTAGTAATAGACCGAAAAAATTAGCAAAAATACATTTTATGAAAAGCAAAAACGTAAAATAAACACAAGCTTGACTCACGGCATTTGCCTACAAATGACGTCATGCGCTGTGGTTGTTGTTTCGTTTGAAATGAAGAACAGATTAAAAATGTCAAAATTAAAAATATAAGTCATTATTATTTCACAATAATATTAATTGACTGATCTTTCTGGTTCGACGAACATTCGTTCTAACTACATTTTAGATTTTTTCTCGATTACTGTCCGATCCCCTATTATTACAATGTTAAACATTAAACAAGGTTTTTAACAGCGTAATAAATACACACAGACCCTAACACACGCACGCACACACTCTCACCCTCAAAAACTAGCATCACGCTGTTTCATTTATTTATTTTACTTCTGTTCTTGTAATGTGTTTAATGCAAATTAATTTATTTATGTTGGTACCCGCATGACTCAATATCGACGACCATCTGTGGAATAAAGGGGTATGCTGAAAATCAGCCTTGCGTGAGCTGCTACGCCGCAGCTCAGTGATGAGCTGCGGCCAAAAAAAAAAATATATTAATATATTGCGGTAATAAATAAATATATTATGTTCTAATTTAAACTCTATGTGTACAGTTTGGCAATAAAATTCTTCTTTAAATAAATATTCGATAAATATAATTTCTAAACGCATAATCTCTTATAGGTAAACAACGCATGCTTAAGTAAACTAAATTTATACTACACCTGCTCGGAAAGTACCTTGATACTTTATCAAATTTACGGTAGAAAGTACGTCATTGCATATCGAACAAATATGCGGCGAGAAAACGCATCTGAGCGGGAGAGAAAAGTGTATGAAAATCCATTTCTTACGTGGTTTTTCTTTTTTAATTTTGGGTAAGACTATGCGCTGGTAACCTAAATATCAAAAGCCAAAAAGTTTTTACAGTGAGTTTTTATCTCCAAGTTCGCAAAATGACACTGGCCACTAGCTGTGTGTTGGATGGTGTCAAACAATTTGAAAAAAGAACATCGCAAACATCTCAAACAAACATTAATGGAAAAAGTGTTACATTAAGCTTCACTAACTGCAACAATTTCAATATAAATTTCAATTAGTAAAGATTTAGTTTTTTATTTTCCTCGTAGGTGTAGTATAAAGCACTATGTATCACTCGAGAGAAAGTGCGATTCCCGATCTCGGGTGTTTTAAAGCCCTCGCCTACGGCTCGGGCTTCAAACGACACCCTCGACGGTAATCGGTCACTTTCTCCTCTCGGTGAACAATGTACTATTATAAATTGAATAACATACGTGTGATGTCATAATGTAGTTGCACGTACTCAAGCGTTTTGCGATTACAAAGCGAAAATTTGCGTTTTCGCAACTGAAGAACTGTAGTTTTTTTGTAATTCATCTTTTTAGATGAATAACAAAAAAACTACGCAATAATTATATCACTTTTTTTTTAACGATTACATTTATAGTTCGTGACCCCTAACTAGGATTCCCTGTATCTAGGGAACCAGGAACTATGAGGACCATGGTCCCACAACATCCAGACACGAAACAAATGCTTGCGCTTTCTTTTTTCTGTGCACAAACATTTGTCCCGTTGCGGGAATCGAACCCGCAACCTCAGTGGTGTATAAGATTTGACCCAACCTGCCCAACCACTACACCACAGAGGCTGTCAAAAAATGAAAAAAGACTGTACATATATTTACAGAAGTAATCTATTATAAAATTAATTTCCCGAGTTTTCGTCATGCATACATATTCCCTATTGAACATGTTCGATTGTTCCAGGCGCGGCACAAAGGCGAGCGTCCGTATTCGTGCGGCGAGTGCAGCGCTACGTTCGCGTACCCGCGCGCTCTGGCGCTGCACGCGTTCAAACATCGCACGCGCGCCTCGAAGGGGTACGCCTGCGATCTCTGCGGGAAGGTAAACATCATCATCATCAGCCCATCACGTTCCCACTGCTGGGACACGGGTCTTCTCTCATAGAGAGAGAATGGGCCATAATCCACCACGCTGGCCCAGTGCGGGTTGGTGGATAACACATGTCCTTGATTTTTGTGATCAATTCGTGGACATGCCGGTTTCCTCACGATGTTATCCTTCACCGTTTTTGGAGCGAGTGTTAAATCCGCACATAACTTAAGAAAGTCAGTGGTGCGGAGCCAGCGGGATTCGAACTCGGGTGCGTCGGATCGAAAGCCGCACGAGCTCCCAATGAGCCACACTCGCTCTTGCCGCACGAGCTCCCAGTGAGCCACACTCGCTCTTTGAGCCACACTCGCTCTTGGTATACATGAAACGACATAATAAAATCGTTAAAAAGACGTCAATTCGATAATTAGCTACATTAAACAAAAAATAAATAAATTAGGCTCTGGCCGTGATTGTAATACTACCCACCGAACAAAGCCATGCCGTCAAACGATCTTGTCGTGTTTCGGGATGATGTTCGGTGAACCATCGAGGAGATGAGTCTGAGCAGCCGCTCAACTGCCGTCTCTCTCTAGATCTATGTGCTCCATCTTAGGCCACATCAACGCTTCACATCAGGCGAGATAGTGGCCAAACATAGATCTATTAAGTGTCATAAAAAACCTACGAATACATACATAGATCTTAGCCGTTAACCAGGATACCTTGTGTCTAGGTAACCAAGATCTACAAAGACTGGTTTCTTAACACCCAGACACGAAACACGTATGCGCTTTTTATTCTATACATAAACATTTGGTCACTAGCGGGAAACTAATCCGCAATAGGGGATCGGACAGTAATCGAGGAAAAAATCTAAAATGTAGTTAGAACGAATGTTCGTCGAACCAGAAAGATCATTCAATCAATGTTTTTGTGAAATAATAATGATTTATATTTTTAAATCAATAAATGAAATCTAATAATTCTGACATTTTTAATTTGTTCTTTATCTCAAACGAAACAACAATCACAGCGCATGACGTCTGTACACGACCCCAAAAACCAGGAATAGTTGAGTTGAATATAAAACAACGATAGTTGCCTCAAGTCGATCCATTTATTTAAATTGTGCCGCCTAAACTAGTATGCCGCGAATGACTTGCTTGCGTGTTTTATGAACGCCCAACGCCATCTAGTTTAAATCGACGAAACAAACTTCTTATACAATATTGAACATTCCGCCCGCCATGGACCACTTGTCCATAACACAGGGGACACTATATTCTATCATGAAGTTACAACAAAGGAAACATACTAAACAATTTTAAACTGAAACATTGAATCACACATTTCGATGAACCTTAAATAGTTTTAAAAAATACGTAATAAAATTTCAAAAAGTGACAACGTAAATAATAAACATAAATTTTTGTAAATACTATGTTTCACATTCGGGAAAAAAAAAAGGTTTATACATGTTACACTACAAAAATGTACTTATACTTAACCTATATTACTTAATCTATACTAATCTGTCACAGGTAACGTACACAGTTTAGATACAGGTCGTTTGATATTGACACCCTTGCAACGTAAACTAACGACACGCGTAATTTTGTCCTCACCACTGTGCTTTTCGGTAACAATACCATACAGCCACCTAGCTGGTGGGAGGCCATCTTCCTTTACAAGGACAATATCTCCAATCTGAGGCTCGGGAGTACAATACTTCCATTTAAAACGCTGCAAAAACTGAGTTAGATACTCACGAGACCAACGTCTCCAGAAATCTTGGACCATGCGTTGAGTTAATTGCCAGCGCCGTAGACTGGTGATATTGGATCCTTCATAATTTTGATCAGGGACAAGAACCAAAGGTTCTCCAACGAGAAAATGTCCCGGGGTCAATGGGGTAGGATCACCCAAACCTTCGCTCATACGTGAAATTGGTCTCGAATTGAGACAAGCCTCAATTTGAGCCAAAATCGTGATGAGCTCTTCAAAGGTTAACGTGGAATCACCAATAACCTTCTTAAGGTGAGTTTTTGTTGATTTGATCCCAGCTTCCCATAATCCTCCGAAATTGGGACTATAGGGTGGAATCCTATGCCAAGTTGTACCATTTGTCGCAAGCCAATCTGCAATCTCGATTGCTACACTTGACTTTTCTGCAGTCAGCAAAGTCTTCAGCTCGCGATCAGCACCAACAAAGGTGGTTGCATTGTCGCTCCAGAGGTCGGCACAGTGTCCACGTCTAGCGACAAAGCGTTTGAAGGCTGCGAGAAAAGTCTCGGAAGTGAGATCGCTCACAACTTCTAGATGTATGGCTCTAGTTGCCATACATACGAAAAGGCATATATAACCTTTCGTTGCACGATGACCGCGTCCTTTCGTAGTCCTAACCGCTATTGGACCGGCATAATCCAAGCCACTTTGGTAAAATGGTCTACTTGCAGTGACTCTGGCCGCAGGTAACTGACCCATCATTGGGTGCACGGCTTGAGAAGAGTAGCGCACACACGTCACGCACTTGTGGATGTAAGACTTTACCAAGTTTCGCAAATTTACTATCCAGTATTTGGATTGGATGTAGTTTATCGTCAGCAGTGGACCTCCATGCAGGGTCTTTTCATGGGCATCGGCGATTATTAATTTCGCTAAGTGTGATTGACGCGGTATCAAAATAGGATGCTTTCGGTTTTCAGACAATTCGGCCTTCTGCAACCTACCACCGACGCGCCAAATTCCATCATCGTCCTTATAAGGAGTGAGGGAAGAGAATTTGTTTTTCTTATCCTTGAGGTCTTCTGTCAAATAACGATCCTGACATCGTTTAATCATCCTTGACATCACCACTTGAAGTTCCTTAGCCGTCAACCAAGGATGTTTAGTTCGACCAGCGGAGCAACACAATCTTCTACACCAAGCTAACACTCGAACCAGTTTACGCAGCGAAGAGAATCTTTCCAGGAGCGGATCGCCGTCGTCGTCATCACAGGTAAGTGCGTAACATTTCTTTTTTATCTTTTTTTCTTCTAGGGTTGTCTCTTTCAGGTCACCTTTACTATAGAGAATTTCTTTCAGATGCAGCCATTCCGGGCCGCGATTCCACAGCTCATTCTCTACACACTCCGATGGTTTTATACCTCTTGAAGCGCAGTCAGCGGGATTATCTTTCGACGCGACGTGGGACCACTGGTTTCCATCCATAATGGTGAGTATCTCGGACACTCGATTAGCAATGAGGTCTTCCAACGACTGGGGTGGTTGCTAAGCCAGGCCAAGACAATGGATGAATCAGTCCACGCGTGTAGATTGTGTTTAGGAACGTTCAGAGTCTCAGCAACTTCATTCAGGAGTTTAGCTACCAAGACAGCACCACACAACTCTAGTCGTGGGATTGACACCTGCTTAATAGGAGCCACTCTGGTCTTGGAAGTCACTAGACTCACGTGTACTTTTCCGGTGTGGTCAATAATACGTGCATAAACAACGGCAGCGAAAGCTACGTTGCTTGCATCGGAAAATCCGTGAAGCTCGAAACAAATATCATTGTTGTTCGAGTTGATCCATCTAGGTATGCGGATATCTTGCAGATTGCTCAGGTCACTACGAAACTCGATCCAGTCCTGGTGTAATGAAGGTGGAAGTGCGTCGTCCCATTCAATGCCGGATAGCCATAGCCTCTGAATGAAAACCTTGGCTGTTGTGATCGCTGGAGCCCACCATCCTAACGGATCAAATAAACGAGCTATATCGGACACAACTCGGCGTTTTGTGACTGGACCTTCAGTAGGAGGCAGCTGGACTGTACACTGAAACGTATCCGATTCCCGGTTCCAGGTCAGACCTAAGATCCTCATCACCTCGTCAATCTTGATCTCCAAGTCATGTTCCGGGCTGAGTTTGCCATCTTGAATCTCCTTCATCAACTGACGGCTATTACTCGCCCACTTCTGAAGAGGGAAACCTCCTCGATGGAGTAGCGTTGTCATTTGCTCATGAATATGGACTCCTTCTGATACAGAATAGCAACCGGTCATGAGGTCGTCCATATAAAAGTCGGTTAGCACGCGACTTTGAGCTAATGGTAAGTCAGCTCCTTCGTCGCTAGCTAACTGCAGCAGACAGCGTACCGCCAAATATGGTGCTGAAGTGGTCCCGAAAGTCAACCTCAATAGGCGCAGATGCCTCAGTTCGGCTTTCGGATCATCTCGCCAGAGGATTCGTTGGAAATCCACGTCCTCATCAGCAACCTTTACTTGCCGATACATCTTGACGATGTCTGCAACAAGTGATATCGGGTAACAACGCCATCGCATCACCAGATGTCTGAGCTCTGGTTGGAGAGTAGGGCCCGTCATTAAATCATCGTTTAACGAATTAGTGCCGTTTGCGCCAGAGCAAGATGCATCGAATACTACGCGAACCTTGCTAGTACTCTTATCCTGCCTTATTACTGCGTGATGAGGAAGGTACACGGCATCCGAATCATCGGGGTTGCTGACCTCCTCCATATGACCCAAACTCACATATTCGTTAATAACGTTTAAATACTCGCACTTAAGTTCGGGAGCTTTGCTCAACCGTTTCTCTAACATGAGAAATCGTTGCGAGCAATGGTTTTAGAACCTCCATATTTAGAGAGAGGGTCACTTGTCTTAAATGGAAGACGAACAATATAACGACCAGACTCGTCTCTTTTGGTGGTTCTAGCAAATAACTCCTCACACTTCTGTTCTTCGGGAGTCAAATGCTTCACTTTAGGGGAGAATGGCTCCGACTCCATCTCCCAGAACTTCTTCAACAAGTCGTTTTCAGACTGTTGATTGATATGCACTAAATGCATATTGACAATGCTGTGACACTTTTCGCTATGGTTGCCATTCTTGGCATTGTGTACCGTACCAGATAAGATCCAGCCTAGTCGAGTGTTCTGTGCAATCACTGACCCTGGCGGACCTCTGATCAAACCGTCTAACAAGATCTGGCAGTACACTTCCGCCCCCAGTAGCAGATCTATCCGGTTGGGTGTACCAAACGATGGATCTGCTAACTCCATAGACGAGAGTGCTGGTAAATCCTGCACGTCAGGCAGAATTGAACTGGGTAGGAAGCATGTTAGCTTATTTAGCACATGCGCCTTTACCGTGATGGTGAAGCTTGGGTCAATGCGGGACTGAAGTCTCAACGAAACAGTGGACTTCGACGCAATAGTCGAGCCACGGTCGCCGCCTAACCCGGTAACTAAACCCGTTTCTGGAGTCTTTTTAAGACCTAACATCTGCACAGCAGATTCTGTAACGAACGACGCCTGAGATCCCTGGTCAAGCAGAGACCTTAATACGACCGTCGTCTTCTTGTTGGATTCCGCTTTTACCAAGGCGGTCGCCAAAAGAACTTGACTAGGTGTATTGACAAAACAAGTGGTGAACTTGGGGGCATCTGATTCGCCTTGAGCCTGAGAGGATGAAGTTGATGCTGTGACTGTAGCAACAACACTTTTGTTCACAGACTGATCGGACTTGATGGTTTCAACTGCTGAATTTTGGATTTTAGGGTGCAATAACGTATGATGTTTTTTCTTGCATAGGCGACATCTAGTAGACAGATTGCACTGGAATACTGAATGGTCAGCATTCATACAATTAAAGCACAAGCGGTTGGTTTGGACAAAGTTACGTCGTGTGTCGGTGGTTTCTTTTGCAAACTTTTTACAATTGTGTAATTTGTGGTTCTCTGAACAATACGAGCAGGATACAAATGTAGTTGCAACGTGAGTACAATTAGATTTATCTTGTTTTTGAATTTTGGGATCTAAGAACTCCAAGGCTCGGAACCTGTGTTCCAGAAATTCCTCAAACATTACCAAAGTTGGCAACTCTTCAGAAGCCTCTGTAACCTTCTGCTCCCACAACTTACGGGACTCAGCGTCGAGTTTTTGACTAATCAAAAAAATTACTAAAATGTCCCATGACTTAACGTTAACACCTAAATTCTTCAAGGCACTCAAACATTCTTTTGTCGTGTCTAATAACAATTTCAACGCACTTGAAGATTCAGACGCTAATGATTTTTGATTAGTCAACTTTTTTAGGATACAATTTGCCAGGTACTTTTTGTTGTTGTACCTATTTTCTAGCTGATCCCAGCAAATCTGGTAGTTATCAGAAGTCACAGGTATATGCCGTAGTAACTGTTCTGCTTCGCCGACAATAGAGCTTTTCAGATAATGTAGCTTTTGCACATCATCTATACTAGCGTTTTTGTGAATGAGAGAAGTGAACAGGTCGCGGAAGCTAGCCCATTCGGAATATTTGCCGGAAAATTTCGGAATCTCAATTTTGGGCAACTTCACGCTGAAATGTTCAGTGCTCTGACTCGCAGCAGGCTTGGAAGATACATGCGCCGGTTGGAGTCCCAAAATAACCTCCTTTAATAAAGTTTTATATTCTATGTAAACCTCTTCAGTCGCACCATATACATCTTTAACGGTGTAAGGGGCTGCATCTACTTCCTCGCTCTTTACTTCTAACATAATTTGGCGATGAGTGTTTTGAAACTCCTTCCAGTGCTGCTCTAGTATCTCTAACCGTGTAACAACATAGGATTGATTAATTCTTTCCTTCGGCGTTTTTTTAAAGTTCACTCGAGACTTACTTATCTGTGCCGCAATGCTGTCTTGCAGCTTAAAGTAAGTGGCAGAAGTAGGCATTGTTAATAAATCCACAAAAAAAATCAAACTTAAAACTTCTACTACATACAATTCAAAAATATCACTTGCACTAGTTACAGAACTTAATAATTCAACAAACAGAATAAAACTAAAAAAATATTGAAGCCGAAAAAACAACAAAATTTTTCTAAGTCGATGGACAAAATTTCGAAATTATTCTAAGTGTTTAGAACTTAGTAAAAATGGGACAGAAAACCGGCGTGGATTCCCCGTCGGAACACTTTTAGCTTAATTATTCTAAGTCCATGCAAACCTTACTCTAAATTTTCTAAGTCCATAAAAGTTAACAAGAATTTTTCTAAGTGTCTGGAACTTCACCATGCAGTATTATTCAAAGTTAATGTTTTGATCTTCTATGCAATAAGGTTGAAAATGTACTCACAATTTTTACCACCAAACAACTCGCACTTGACACTTCGTATGACGTCACACTCCGGCGTTCTGATCGGCGCTCGCGTCACTTCCATTGACGTCACGCCGCTTTTGCAGAGGGTTGCTCACGTCACGCAACTAGGCAGCTTGGCTCTTCGATCACAGGGGCATCCAGGGGAGAGGGGGGTCCTCTCATCAGGTGGGGTACTCCGCGTCCTCCGTTGCAGGATGCTTGGTGGAAGGGGCGCTCCTTCGCGGGGGGTACTCACTACGAGTATACCCAGCGGGGGAGGGACACTCCTCACCTCCGCAGTCTGTGAACTTCTTGAGCAGCACTTCAGCCGCTCAGTAAGCACACTACTGCTACCAGATCAGGCACCAAGTAGCGATTCACTACCCGTGTTAGGCGCCGCCAGGGTAGTGCACTAGTCTACCTCACGTCGCCGTTTACCGGCTAGCGAAGGACCAAATTTGTACACGACCCCAAAAACCAGGAATAGTTGAGTTGAATATAAAACAACGATAGTTGCCTCAAGTCGATCCATTTATTTAAATTGTGCCGCCTAAACTAGTATGCCGCGAATGACTTGCTTGCGTGTTTTATGAACGCCCAACGCCATCTAGTTTAAATCGACGAAACAAACTTCTTATACAATATTGAACACGTCATTTGTAGGCAAATGCCGTCAGTCAAGCTTGTGTTTATTTTACGTTTTTGCTTTTCATAAAATGTATTTTTGCTAATTTTTTCGTTCCATTACCACAATATAGTCCCAAATCTTCACAAAACGTATTTAAATCTCTTTACAAGTTTTATTTCGAAGAGTTTATCGTTTTCTACCTTCATATGACGTCACAAGTTTTAAGGTGACTTTTGCGCGGCAATACTTGAAACATAATATTTAAACATAGTTTTAGGTACTTTTAGAGCGTTATTTAATTAAAATAGTGTTTTTCATGGCTATATATATTCATTGTAGTTAATATAAAACACCTTCTGAAAAGTTGTCCGATCCCCTATTTCCGTTGAACATGATTGAGCTATTTTTTTTTTTGCACAAACATTTGTCCAGCGAGAATCGAACCCGTAACCTCCATGATATACGAGCTGACCACAATCAAGTTTTACAATAAACGTATGCTTGCCAATGTAGCGCTCTGATTGGTTGCTTTGCTGTGACTTACCAACTGTTTCGACAAGTATTATTTATTTATTTTTTATATCGATAAGTGATGCTCATGAACTTTTCAAAAATGTGTGCTATAGAATCGTACCCGCAGCCTACTTGTATGATAAAGAGGCTGTTCTGTTTTTTATGTAATTGAATGACGAGACGAGCTGGTCGTTTGCCTGATGGTAAGCAATACGCCAGCCCATAACAATAACTTTGTTTTGCAAAATCCTGCGTGGCGCTGCACTGCGCTCGTCACCCTGAGACAATTAGCTGTTGAGTCTCACAATGCCCAGTAATTTCGCTGGCTACAATTCCCTTCAAACCGGAACATAGCAATGCTTGCGCACTACTACTTGGCGGCAGAATAACTGGCAAAGCGGTGGTAACCACCCAGGCGGCCTCTCACATACGAGAAACATATCACCAGTAACCAGTCTGCTGCTTTAAGCCGAGTCCAAGCCTAGCGCACTCCGCACTGTAGGTACGAAGCTACAAGTACATAGCCGGACACCGACAGCGGGTCGCGCGTCGTTACACGTGCCGCGTCAGAAGAGATAAGAGCGGCGCGATAGAGAGGCGCTCTGTAGGTTAATATGACTGGTAGGTATGCAGCGCTACGCGAGCTGAATTCAATTTTATTTTTAATTCAATTTTATTGCGTCATAGCAAGAGTCGCTATTTGTTTAAACTTTGCGGAGTGATGCTTCTGTCCCTTAGTATTCTGTGCTGAGTCCGAATAACTTGCAGGTGCTAAGCCACCCGTCGTCGGTGAAGTACCACAAGGAAGCGGCGCACGCGGGACACAAGTTTGTGTGCAACAAGTGCGGCAAGGCGTTCAAACACAAGCAACTGTTGCAGCGACATCAACTTGTGCACACGCAACACCGCCCCTTCACTTGCAAGGTAACGAATTGTTTTGAATTAAGTTAATTTGCAACTACTCGTCACGAAAAAGGGCACAACTGAAAATCAGCGCGCTGTCATGGCGCTTTATGCTGAGTTGTGTAAATTAATACATTATTTACCTTATCTTATATACAATATTAAACTCATTGCCATATTAATTATTAACTATACATATATATTAAAAAAAAACAGATGGATTATTTATATATATATTTTAATTTACATTCATTTACATTTACTATCAACCCCCATATTTATTATATTATTCTAACAACAACCTATATAATATTCAGCGGGATTACACTATAATATATTTTCATTGCGTTTCAGTTCCGAGTTGTTCGAAGTTGTGTCCTTTTATGACCATCTAATTTCATTTAACTATACCTATCACCTCTGTTTTTAGTATAAGATGGTTTAATAATAAACCTATTTTCTTTCTTTTACTATCTTTCTTGTAAGAATACCCGCAAAAAAATTGCTGATGGCTAAAGACGATAAAATTTAATGGGATACCCAACAGGGAACTGCTAAGTAAAGTTCACCGTGGTCAGCACTTAAATGGGTGACCGTTTGTAATAATAATATGTACAACTCAGCGCTACCGAGCTTCGGATGGCAGGTTAAGCCGGCGGTCCGTGTAGTCTTAGGGGAAAATGCCATGTCGTTGGCATTCGGATGATCTAAAATTCCGACACCAGAGTTAGCCACATATCCACATGAGAGAAGATGATCTTCATCACTGACTAAACTGTTCTGTTACATATTAATTTGAACGTAAGTTGAAGAGTCACAAAACATCTTAAACATTGTTTAACTGTTATTCATTGTTTAATAATAAGAGCTCCTAGGTTACATATTTTCTATTCAATTTATCTTTGACACCACAATGTTCTCAGATATATGTACAAAAATAACATTTATATACAAAAAAATATTTGAAAGAAGAAAGAAAGAAAGAAAGAAAGAAAGAAAGAAAGAAAAACCATTTATTCGGCACACAAACACGACAAATAAAAAATAAAACTTAAATAATAAATGTATGTGCCGAATGGGCTCAGCTCAGCATAAAATGCCGAGAGTTTTACACCACTCGGCGCTGATTTTCAGCTGATACCCGTTTTGCTATAGGAACAGTGAAAAATTGACTGTTATCCATAAAATAATATATCTTATCCATATATTGATATCTAAATACAAAATAAATTATTTTTCAAAAAAAACTAAACCGACTTCAAAACCACAAATGGCACTCAAAAGTAAAAAATAAATTAATATAATTATCATAAGCGCTACCCACTCATATATTTGAAGTCAGTGCCAGCCAAGTGTAATAGGTAGCAGATAAATACTATGTATATAGTAAGTACTACTTGTAGGTAGTAGATAAATACTATGTATATAGTAAGTACTACTTGTAGGTAGTATTTATCTACTACCTTTTAGACTTGGCTGGCACCGACTTCAAATATATGAGTGGGTAGCGCTTATGATAATTATATTAATTTATTTTTTACTTTTGAGTGCCATTTGTGGTTTTGAAGTCGGTTTAGTTTTTTTTGAAAAATAATTTATTTTACCCTTTTTAGTGAAAAACAAGTTTTAATTAAATTAATTCAAATAGTTTTTAAAGACAAGCTTTTGTGATCTAGAAGCCACATCATGATGAAGTTTAAAACGGGCTATCACAATTAAATGCATGTACAAAAAAATTTCATGTCTGTCCTATATCTCTGTTGAAGAGTTCCCTCGCCGGAAGTCAATCCTGGGTGTATCTGCCATGTCATGATGGAATTTAGAACAGGCTATTATGGTTAAATCCATTTACGAAATGTTGTGTCTGTACTATTCACCGTTGAGGAGTTCCCTCACCGGAAGTCAACCCTGGGTGAATCAGGTGAAGCAGTCGATTACAAATCTCCACCTTTAGAAAGTTGGTTACGAAAAAACAAGAACCGACTTGAAGATTAAACTTATATTTTTTGTTTTTGCTATTTTTTTCAAAAACTACTGAATGAATTTCGATAAAATTTATATGGGACCACCTTTGAAGTATTACCTACCAATCAAAAAAAGAATCATCGAAATCAATGCATAATTGGCGGAGAAATCGCGTAACAAACACACAAAAAAAAAAATAAAAAAAAACATACCGTCGACTTGTAAACCTCCTCCTTTTTGAAGTCGGTTAATAATGATTTATCGGCTAAGGTTTTGGTTTAGTTTGTAGCGACGTTCTGTTTGATTGTGCAGCTCTGTAACGCGACGTTCAAGACCAAGGCGAACCTTGTGAACCACCAGCTGCTACACTCGGGCGTGAAGCGCTACTCGTGCGAGCAGTGCAAGCAGAGGTTTGCGCACAAAACCAGTCTCACGCTGCACATGCGCTGGCACAACGGTGAGAAACATTAGATACCTGTCTTTGCGGGTTACTTTGGCCCTGGGGCCAAATATGGGCCAAAGCCACCTCTGGAGATGACTTTGGCCCATTTTTACTTTGGCCCATGTTTTAATAGTAGATTTTTTCGTTTGTTGTTATTTTTGCTATATGTATATAATTTTTTTTTTTCTACTGAAGTTTCTTAATAAGACACCTCAATAACATTACGATCTAGCCTAATAAGACTAATAAGTAATTTGAGTTTAACTTAAGCTGCTAAGTAGAGTATAACTAAGAATGTGTCCATTAACACTTTTCTTACTGTCTCTATTAAGGCGAAGACACTTTGTTGTTGTGTTCTTTATGGGCTATCTATAATTAACAACATATAATTTCTATGTTGTAAACCAAATTTTAAACAATCAGCTCGTTACTCTGAGCCATAAAGTATAAATCTATAGGTATACTCTGAACTCTGAACCAATCAGTTGGAGGGGCATTTTTTTACCACTTCATTCTGCCCGACTCGGGAACAGTATTAGTATTAGGTCAAAATAATGATCTTATCATTAAAAAAAACACGTATTTCCGATTATTATTTTGTATTGTATTACTTTCGAAAAAAAAAGGGGGTTAAGTAATTAAATTTTAGTAAGGGATTCAATCTTGTAGTTTGATGCTGAATGTATTTGTATGAAGTTTGATGATGATTATTGTTATTTCTTGTCCATAATTCTTCAGGTCAGAAGCCGTACGTGTGCAAGTCGTGCGGCAAAGCATTCAGCCAGAAGGGCAATCTGTCGGAGCATGCGCGCATCCACACCGGCGAGAAGCCCTTCCAGTGCGCGCACTGCCCGCGCCGCTTCACCACCTCCTCGCAGCACCGCCTGCACGTCCGCCGCCACGCTAACAAGGACAAGATGTGAGTCCGTACAGCCACTACTAGCTTTACCTCGCTAGATGTGAGTCCATACAGACTAGCTGTACCTCGCTAGATGTGAGTCCGTACAGCGTAACTGTACCTCGCTAGATGTGAGTCTGTACAGCCTAACTGTACCTTGCTAGATGTGAGTCCATACAGACTAGCTGTACCTAGCTAGATGTGAGACCATACAGCCTAACTGTACCTCGCTAGATGTGAGTCCGTACAGCCTAACTGTACCTCGCTAGATGTGAGTCCGTACAGTCTAACTGTACCTCGCTAGATGTGAGTCCATACAGACTAGCTGTACCTCGCTAGATGTGAGTCCGTACAGCGTAACTGTACCTCACTAGATGTGAGTCTGTAGAGCCTAACTGTACCTTGCTAGATGTGAGACCATACAGCCTAACTGTACCTCGCTAGATGTGAGTCCGTACAGCCTAACTGTACCTCGCTAGATGTGAGTCCGTACAGTCTAACTGTACCTCGCTAGATGTGAGTCCATACAGACTAGCTGTACCTCGCTAGATGTGAGTCCGTACAGCGTAACTGTACCTCACTAGATGTGAGTCTGTAGAGCCTAACTGTACCTTGCTAGATGTGAGTCCATACAGACTAGCTGTACCTAGCTAGATGTGAGACCGTACAGCCTAACTGTACCTCGCTAGATGTGAGTCCGTACAGTCTAACTGTACCTCGCTAGATGTGAGTCCATACAGACTAGCTATGCCTCGATAGATGTGAGTCCATACAGACTAGCTGTGCCTCGCTCGATTGTAATGTTAATGAAGTGAAAAAAAAACATTACATCGCAAGTCAATTACAATTTCAGACCAAATGCTTAACGTCATTTTTTACTATTTCCTGTAGTTTGGTGGCGGCAGTCCGTCCGGCGCGGCCGGCGGCGGCGCCCGCGGAGCCGGCGGCGGCGCCCCCCGCGGCCGCGGCCGCCGCCGGCGCGCCCGGCGCCTACAAGTGCGGCTGGTGCGCGCGGACCTGCCTCACGCGCTGGACGCTCGCCAAGCACGTGCGGAGACACACGGGAGAGAGGCCTTTCAAGTGCCCACACTGTCCGAGAGCATTCTCTGACTGTTCGAATCTCAACAAACATAAGAAGGTTGGTTCTACTGTTACCTTACTTTTATATGTATTTCCTTAAGAGTATATATATTACTAGGTATAGAGCGCGCGTATCGTACTTGTCGCCCAATGCGCAGCGTAGGCAAGTACACTAGTGGTAAATTGTGAGCCGTGATACGGACACACGGAACCTATTGTTGTGTATGTATGATGTGTCTTGTGTAATAAGTGTAATTTTTGTAATTGAATATTATTTATTTTAATATATGAATGTATATGCTGCATGTGTAGTACCTATGTAAAATATGTATGGGATATGAAATAAGAAAGTCAAAACTAAAAATTTCAGGAATTATTTTTTATATCTATATATCTCTATTTATTTACATTATCATATTTAAGGCCTTACAATATCATTAAATAAATTGCCGGATCAGTCCAGCCGTTCTCATTGATGCGTTTACCAAAGAACAGCATTTAATTTTTATTTATATCATCATCATCAACAGCCCATCACGTTCCCACTGCTGGGACACGGGCCTTCTCTCATAGAGAGAAAATGGGCCATAATCCACCACGCTGGCCCAGTGCGGGTTGGTGGATGTCACATGTTCTTGACTTTTTTGTGAAAAATTCTTGGACATGCCGGTTTCCTCACGATGTTTTCCTTCACCGTTTGGAGTGTTAAATCCGCACATAACTTAAGAAAGTCAGTGGTGCGGGGCCAGCGGGATTCAAACTCGAGTGCGTCGGATCGAAAGTCGCACGTGCTCCCATAGTCATACTCGCTCGCTATTTATTTATATAGATTACTTGAATTTCAAATCGCAAGCGCAGATAATGTGCCGGTTAAACTACTGCTCGCCTTCCTCATAACAAACATCATTATCGAATAGGCCGAACGCGTCACATCACTATTTGCACGCGCTTTATACATAGTTATGTGTACTCTAAGTGTAATTGAATAATGAGACGAGTTACACAACGTTTCGACGTTACAGTTTTGAGATGAATTTCCGCAACGTCACGCCTGATTCCATTACATTCTATAGGTAAAGACTTAGTTTCTCAAATTCCAGCAAGTCCACAAGCAAGTGAGCCTACTCGCCACCCAGCGGCCGCTGCCGCCGGTACACATCCTCCCCGCACCGGAAGCGGAGCCGGAACCGGAAGCGGAATACACGGTGGTGGAGAGCACAAACGACGGCGCGGAGGAGCGCGTCATATACGTCACGTACGACGTAGACGACGACGAGCCGGGGTACAGACTCGTCGATCCGGAGGTGAATAATCATAATAATCATAATCATAATAATCATAGTTATAATAATCATAATCATAATAATCATAATCATAATAATCATAGTCATTCTTCGAATTTTATTTATAAACAATTATGTACAAATATGTACAGTGATAAACTAAACTAACCTACAACAAAATTGAAAAATGAAATGAAATATAAAACACAGAATTTAAGTCACCGACCGCGGGCAAGGTGCCCAAAAATCTGGCGACGTTACCTCGTTGAATGGCCAGACTAATTCGTTGACCGAGGTAAGCGCCAGCTCTTTGGTCACCTGTTGTTTCTATGAGGCGTCTGGCCAGCTCTTTAAACAGAAGCCGCGCGTTCGCCCCCCAAGGCCCCATAGTTTCAACCCCAAACGGAAGAAATATATATCCCTCGCCGAGTGATGCATATTTCCTCCGCTTGAGGCTCTCTGCTGCTTCTGCCGCCGCTCCTGCCACCCTTGAAGTACCGTTGAGGTGCGACATCAAAAAAAAGTCTGTACTAGAAATGATTACAATAACACGGAACCTTCATTCCTCAGGGCGAGTTGGAGCAGTCGCTGACCCGGCACGAGCTGTACGCGAGCGAGGACACGCCCAAAGTTGCCGGGCGCGCGGCGCAGGAGCACATGCCGGTCGGTACTGACGGCAATACTTGTTTGTTGACCTTTTTGAGCACCATTGCACCAACTAATTCCCCCAACCCCATTTATCATAAGACTACAAGACGTACGGCAATACGCCACCATTTCATGGTGGACATTCCTCCCGCGCGTACTAAGCGCTTCGCTTCCACTTTTATTATGCGTACTGCTAACGAGTGGAACTCCCTGCCGGAGTCAGTCTTTCCCGATAGCTACAATCTGGGAATCTTCAAGTCTCGAGCAAACAGGTACTATCTTGGTAAGCGAGCTAGATCGTCGACCGCATCGTCGCTTACCATCAGGTGACATAATGGTCAAACGTAAGCCAATTAGCAATAAAAAAACCATGCTATACAAGTAAAGCTGTGCCTTCTACGCCAAGCTACGCAATTTTCATACGTTTTAGTCGGCTCATGCCGACCTCGGAGTAGACTCATTCGTGTGTCGAGTATTGCCGACTTAGCCGTTCAAAGTCAAGTAAAAAACCATCAAAGCCATGCAGTCAAGCGACCTAGTCGTGTTTCGAGATGATGTTCGGTGAACCATCGGGGAGACGAGTCTGAGTAGCCGCTCAACTGCAGTCTCTCTCTAGATCTATGTGCTCCATCTTAAGCCACATCATCGCTTCACATCAGGCGAGATAGTGGCCAAACATAGATCTATTAAAAAAAAGTAAAACAATCTATACTTGTATTTGCAGGTAACTGACGAGCAAGGCAATCCATTGCACTTCACGATGCAAGACGGCACGCAGCTCGCCATTACTTCTCTCGATGGACAATCTTTACAGGTACTTATTAATAGGGAATATGCATGTATTTTTTTAATGCATGAATCGATTCATTATTGAATACTATTAATGAAAAAAAATGTTTAAACAGGCATCATTCGTCAATAAAATAATTAAATGAAAATTTGAATCAATTTAAATCAACATAAACGCGCCATTTACTGGTGGCGTCATAACGTGGGGACCTAGGATCTCCTCATTGGTCCATCTAAACTACATGTTTGTGTGTATCAATAATTTACCAATAGGGCGGGATCTATGTCAAAAATTGACCAATAAGCAGCGAGACGCGTGACGTCAAAACGTGGTTGCACGTACTCAAGCGTTTTGCGATTACGTTCCGTTTCTCCAAAAATCAGAAAATGAAACATTGAAATACAAAAAAACTACGCAATTAATAATAATTATTATATCACTACTAAATGTTTACACGAGTAATGTATCGTAAAAAGTAATTTCCAGATATTTTGACAACATATGCATATTCCTTATTCATTAGAAAGAAGAAAGAAAAGTAATTCTTTCCTATAATCATCATCATCAGCAGGTCATGCTTCATCATTCTTCATGTAGCTTCCTCCCCCTAGGCCATTCGTCCGTGTTGAGCCACGATGTCGTCAACCCATCCCAGGGGAAGGATTTTTGATGATGATGATGTATTTGATACTAGAGTCAAAACAAAAGAATTACGTGGCAAACACCCCATTCCTATTTCTGATATTCAATGCTTTAGTTCATGCCAGGCCAAAATCCGAAGATTTTAAATAATTAGGAACCAAATTGACGACAAATGACGTAGAGTCGTCCCCGTAAGACGATATAAGGATAGAAGAAATTTGGTTGTACGAGCGGATGGCTCGGTGGCCCAGTGGTTAAGGCGTCGGGACGGTATTCCGAAGACGCAGGTTCGATCCCTGCCCGAGCAATATCATTTTTCTTGTAATCCTAATTAATTAAATCCTAATTATTTAATACCCCATTCCTAATATTGCTTTTCCTGTTATTATACTGAGTAACATGCTTGGCTTGATCATGTTGTTCGGACCAATAATTGATATAAAACGGCTAAGACTCACTGTAAATGTCGAAAATTACTCCGACCAGGTTTCGGACATTTTAGAAGTCCTTCTTCTGGGAGTTATGAGATTAGTAGCGGCAGTGATGATTCACCCACCACCGAACTTACGAACATCGCCGAGCGGGCGCGAACTCCACCGACGCCGCCCGCCGCGTCTGCAGAGCCGCGCACGCGCCGCCAGTTACGTGCGAGCGCTCGCGACCTACGCCGCGGCTTGATCTCATAACTCCCAGAAGAAGGACTTCTAAAATGTCCGAAACCTGGTCGGAGTAATTTTCGACATTTACAGTGAGTCTTAGCCGTTTTATATCAATTATGAATAATAACACTCACGAAACTTTTCAAAATCTAATTGTTCGGACCAACCACTGCAAATTGACTTATCTCTTCGTTGTCACAGAAGCAGGCTTGCAACAATATATTTTAAATTGTTATCAGAATTTAACTTGACAGGCATGATAACTTTTTGTTATTTTATAAGAATTTAACTTGACAGGCATGATAACTGTTTGTTATTTTCTAGGTCATCACACAAGACGGCCAGACTATACCAGTTGAGATCAACGGATTTACTTCAGATGATACTTCAGACGTACAGGTAGTCTTAAAGCAGTTAATTATACAATAAGACAATGTCTATGAATCCTTGCATTTACTGTTTCTACGCCTGCCATCATCATCAGCCCATCACGTTCCCACTGCTGGGACACAGAGTCTTCTCTCATAGAGAGAGAATGGGCCATAATCCACCACGCTGGCCCAGTGCGGGTTGGTGGATAAACACAAGTCCTTAAATTTTTGTGATCAATTCGTTGACATGCCGGTTTCCTCACGATGTTTTCCTTCACCGTTTTTGGAGCGAGTGTTAAATCCGCACATAACTTAAGAAAGTCAGTGGTGCGGGGCCAGCGGGATTCGAACTCGGGTGCGTCGGATCGAAAGCCGCACGAGCTCCCACTGAGCCACACTCGCTCTCACGCCTGCCATGCTTGTTGTTAATTAATGTTTTCATTAACTAATAGCACAGAATACTAAAGGACAGAAGCATCACTCCGCAAAGAAATTTAAACAAATAGCGACTCTTGCTATGACGCAATAAAATTCAATTCAGCTCACGTAGCGCTGCATACCTACCAGTCATATTAACCTACACAGCACTTCTTTCTATCGCGCCGCTCTTATCTCTTCTGACGCGACACGTGTAACGACGCGCGACCCGCCGTCGGTGTCCGGCTATGTACTTGTAGCTACGTACCTACAGTACGGAGTGCGCTAGGCTTGCTGATAGTCTGAATACAAAATACGAAGGTTGAAAAAAACTGGAATACAGAGAAAGCAATACGTCACTTAGTAGGGATTATTTGATGTGATATTTTACTGATTGAATTAAGCAATCTCGAAGACTACATTTAGTAATAAAACATCCATTATTTTTGACCGATTTCAAAAAGGGGAGGTTCTCAATTGGTCTGTTTTTTATGATTGTTACGCGATTAATCCGCCAATTATGAATTGATTTTGATGATTCTTTTTGTTTGGTAGGTCATACTTCAGAGGTAAAATACCATATAAATAGTATCGAAATTGCTTAAGCGCTTTTTAAAATAATCTGCTTTTTTTTCTAAAAATTAATTATCATGGCAAATTTATTATGTGTAAATAGAACCCTAACAGGATCTTTTTGTTGCAGGAAATACCGGACGCAGACACCATCGTGCATGAACTCGACTTGCAAAAATCTGATGACGAGCGCAGCTCTCCCGTTACACACTACTACACTATCGTATGATCGCAACAATTTATGGAATAGCTGTAGTTCAAGCTGCGCTTTCATACAAAAACTACCAAGACTGGATTTTTCGTTAGAATCTCCTTGATTGGGTTATGTAATGATAATCGACAGAACGGTTCGAACCGAATACCTCAAATCGCCTCGAGATTAAAACATGAGCTATACAAAAGTATTGCTGTATATGATCTTTCCATACTTTCGTACAAGCGGTAGGCGTTTCTAACAATGCTCGCTTCACGCCGCGATGCTTGTCCAAATGTACGGTAAATCGAAATATATCCATGCCGTAGATTTATGCTCAATACCTACTGTAAATTGAACTGAACCCACCATTTAGCATAAAGAAATAATTTTGCTCAGGTTTTTTAAACTATAATGCCAGTTTATTTGTTCGTCCAGAAATTGTTTTTTTTACCAGTTCTATGAAAATTTAATTTGTTTTCACTTTTGTATTATCGGCATATGTACAGCTTTTTATTTGATAATTATTACGAATCTATGGTAATTAACATATGCTATGTTAACCATAATTTATCGAGATAGTTTTAATTAATTTATTGTTAGTTAACCTTGTTTTAAATATATAAATGTTATGATAATACAAAAGATTGATCATTATGTTGATTCATGGATCTCTTTATTAATAAGCGAATTGCTTACGATATTTTATTTAATATTTACAAATGATACCGTATTTTAAAGTATATCTTAGTGTAAAATAAGACTTGATCAACTTGGTGTGACAATATTCACAATAATTAATTTAGTATTCATCGAATGATTAAAAGCCTGCGCAGACAATGGCCAATCCGAGAAAATAGAATCCGAGAAAAACGCACACGAAAATAGTACGCGGAAAACTGATACCCGTACAATTTTTCATTTAGCGGTAGGACAAAGTTAGTGTCTGGTTTGCGCAGGCCTTACTGAATCTATATAAGTCATTATTATAGTTATTCAAAATAAGAATAAATTAACGAACTTAAATGTTGTTTTTCTTTGTCATTTCCTTGGAGATGTGTATTAATATTTAAAGACACTTAACTGGTTTCCGGTAGTTGAGCGATGAAACGTATGGTAGAGGTGATATGATGTTGTTATCAATCTATCACATAAATAAAACAACAGGGTAATATGAAATTCAATATTATTTCGTTATGCTTTTTAATAATACAATATATTTTGCATACCATATACTATCGGTAGTATATTATTGATGACCAATCATTAAACAATGAAAAATGACATTCATCAATTCTCGTTTAACATTCTTTTAATAAATAGCTGTATACAAAACAATTATTTACAGGATAAGGCAGTATGATTACCACGTAAAATGTGCCTTGTCTTACATTTAGCTATACAAGCAGTAAAAAAATGGAAATTGAATAACGTTAATTGAAGGTCAGTTTAAACAAAATACATAATCATCTTAATCTTAACTCCAGTCGAATTCAAATAATTACTAACGAGTTAAATATTATAATAACAAATAAGCGACAATAATTAGTTTGTGAACGTGTTATTTTCATTACGTGAGGGATACCTTTCACTAAAAATTAACGTATCTAATCGAATCGACCATACTCCCGACGGCGCGGCGGCTTTACACTTGAAACAATTTTTTATTAAAATTTGGAACGTATCGACCATCTCACTAATACATTATGGCAAACATCGCGTTTATACACTGAATAACACATCTCGATCGAACTATCGCAGCAACAACCGACGCGGCCGGCGGCAGTAGCGCGCGCGTCACAGCTGCTCCGCGCGGGACAGCCGCAGAGACACGCCAAATAAATTACGACACAAAAAGTGAGCACAAACTCAACATTAACTTTCACAACAGAACCCGATCTCGACGTGCGTAAATAAAACCCTAAACATGATTCGAGCGTACGATCTCTTACCGACTATAGTATGCGGGCCCCGGCGGCGGCGACCACATTTACCTAACAATTGATCACTATGACTCGGTCGGCCCCGCGCGGAGCCGGCGCGTCGGTCGTCGCGAGAAATAACATGTTTCCATTACGAACACAGCGCGGAAAATGCACTAACCGACGTTATTAAAAATAATGGACACTGGCACTAAAGCCCTACGGTAGCGTTTAAACTGAAGAGTAAAAAGGCTTGACTCGACTGCCGGCGGCGACTAGATATCGTGTGTGACGCTGACTCTATATGACTAGGGCCATGTCCTTCTTGCTGGGCAGCTGCACCTTCTTGCCCTGCCACAGCGAGTTGTGTATCGTGAACGCATCGATCGTCACCGTCAGGTGTTTCGTGTGCACTTGAGAGAAACACTTGCTACCCGAGTTGTATCTGGAAACGAGCAAACAGATTTTATTAAAACACTAATTAAAAAGTTATGGGGAAAACAATAGAATAAATATGTGGTTAGCTGTTTTACTTCATCACTCTTCATGAACAGAACTCAAGGAAGATTCTTTATTACATTTGTTTCCCTTATCCTACCGACTGCCCGCGTTAGGCAAACAGATCCGGCCGACGGCATTCCTCGAGTCATCGCCCAATACTACTTAAAGCGTTCACACTTTTTCCGAATCGTTCAGGGCGATGCTGCAACTGTTTTTATCAGTTGAACGACCTGCTCGTCTCGACACTAAGTTACATATAAGAATCACTCACTTGAAGAACTTATCGAACATCCTATCGTTGACATGTTTCGGTCCGGTCCCGTACAGCTTGGTGACCTGTTCCGAGTCAGGGCAGTAGCTGTAGAGCGCGCGGAACTGGCAGCCCGCGTCGCGGAACAACACGAGGAAGTGCTTGCTCTCGGAACGCGCGATCTCTTCCAGGACGCGCCGCTTCGCTTCCGCATTCACCGCGCCGGGGAACACGCAGTATTCGACGGCGTTCAGCATTATGCCTCGGTTGGATTTCGTCGTCGGCTGCTTGTATAACCGAGGACCTGGCAGATTGAGACAAGATTAGACTTAGTTTGTTCAAGTAGCATTCTAGTCAAACTTGTCTAATTTTTCAAACTTTTCGATCTACAACAACCCCGTATAAATAAATTGTACGATCATCCTGTGTGAAGGATAACTTCTACGATCACCCAGTGTGAACGCAAATAATTTCTACAATCACCCTGAGTGAAGGCAAATATAATATCTACGATCACCCTGTGTGAAGGCAAATAGGTGAGACCTAGCTTTACACGTTTTATGGGAATAAACTGATAAAGGTCTATATTACACAACTGTTCGTATTAGTACTATGAACTAGGCAAAGTGGATGCACAATACAAATGAAGTGCCGTGATATTTGATACTTGTGTTAATTTCAAAATTGAGTGAGTAAGCGAATGTCAAGAAGCAAATGCAATCGTTGTTAGATCAAAATACTCTCAACTCATTGCAAAACCATGCCTTACAGTTATTGTTACGTTTAATTCAGTAGTTGGCATGACATCGCTTATATTACAACTTACAAGGTGTATTCCAAACCGATACGCGTGATTTCAATCGTGAGTTACATATTTACGTGTCGGTGAGTCTTACTAGCTTAGCTACCTATCTATTAGAATAGTGATCGAGGACCTTTGCCTGAGCTTCGATTGGATCTTGCTATTGGGAAAGAATAAAATTACAAAATTATCTTCTTGCTATCACATTCATGTCACCTGAAGGTTGTTACCAAATCCAACTATTCGCCCTCAATAGAGCATGTTTGACGATGAGAATTCTGAATTGTATCGCTTTTACTGACGCGCTTCCAACGTTCAGTACCACAAGGAGCTTGAACATGGCCAAAACAAGAATCGCTTCTATTAAGCTTTTGAACGCCAGTCGACTATACTCGATATATGAAGTGGTCTCTACGTCAACGTCGGCATATTTTATGCCGTATAAAACGTATGTACATTTCGTAGGTTGGCGTTGAGAGCACGGTTTTACTTCTATAGCGTGGCGCTTAAAAGGTTTATAATAATTATATTATCATCGTTATGACCATTATTATCATTCGACACTGACGGTAACGCCGTCACCCAAATGCCATCCAATCATAAAGACCCTTGTCGTACCGTGGTTGTTGACTATTTGGGTTCTGCCCTCGTTTATTAAAACACTTTTATAAAAACTTTCACGTTTAATAAACTTCATTAAGAACGAACAAATCTATTTGGTTCTACCCTCATTTGTTAAAATCTTTTAAATAAATAACGAACAAAGAATGAATGAACTCTAAAAACAATTGACTTGGTGTTGACTCACCCGAGTAGTCCATAATGCTGGAGTGCGTGGAAGAGACATCGGAAGCGTCGTCCGGGTGCTGGCGGCGCTTGCCGATGGCGCCGGGCAGCGAGCCGGGCCCGGAGCCGGCCGGCGACGCGAGCGCGCGCAGGCCGGGCGAGGCGGCGCGCCGCGGCGGCGTCGCGCGCCCCAGCCCCGAGTCTACACACACCCCCACACGTTACCGACTGTCTACAGCTACGCTGAGCTTTGCACCGCCACCGTTACTTGGACAGTTCGAGGACACATGTTTAGCTACTGATAATTATATATGCCTGAAAGTTCTGGTCAAAAATGTTACTCGGACGGCTGGACGTTGACAATTAGCTACTGATAAATAATATGGCTGAAAAGTTATCTGTCAACAATGTTACACGAATGCGACAAAGGACTATTATTTTCTATAATTTATGGATAAGCATATTTTTTTTAACGTTTGTTGACGTTTTTATAATCTGTATCGTCTGATTGAGATGTGTGAAATTTATTTAAAAAGATATAATTTTATTTTTGCTGGTTAATTGATTAAATAATAACTTTACCTTCTGCAATGTAATTATTATCACCCCAATTAGTAACAAAAGTTAATTGGTTTTATTGACTAGCATACAATTAAAATTAGTATAGAAGATAGTACATAGTCAATTATTCAATATTTTTTTAAATGTTTATATATAAACATCGACATTTGACATACAATGTATGAAGCGTAAAATACTAAATGTGTACATATACTACATACAGTTACATAGTTATCTATGCAGCTAAGCAAAATAAAAGGCGTAAATCAACATAAGAAGCTTCGACATTTTATATTTTACGCATAAACGTACATATGTATACATACAGCTAGTATTACAATGTTTTTACTGTAATAAATACAATATATTAACGGCTATAGAGTAAAACACATTCACAACTGTGTACATCTACCCAATATTAGGAGAAATCTACGAGTATTACATTTATTAGAAGAAAATAGGTCTAAATTGATAGTTTCATGATTTAAGTGTAAGAGGAGCAGATATACATTTTTTCATATGTCATTTTCTCACCATTCAAGTTGCGATAAGAAGAGATTTGATCTAGTCATGATCGCTATAACATGACTAAAGGAAACAAATATGTTTGCTGTTTAGATAACATTTTCTGTTATGGGCAGGCCTGACGCTCACTGTCCAGATCTAGAACTTTGCGTTTAGTTATGTCCATTCATATAAACATTTAGGAATTTAAAAATGTATTATAATACGAGACGATGTCACACCAACACCAATAAATAATAATTAAATATAAACCATGCTCTAACGTCGACCGAAACCGATATAAAAATAAGGCTGAAACGTAAGAAATAAACCGCAACCATAACAATAAGGAATGAATAGTATGTACTTATATATTTACCGATTACCCAACTGAAACATGTGCACAAAACGAAAGATTTCGCACTCGAGAGATGATTGTGTCTTCTTTTTGTATTCTGTGATTTGACTAGTTAAATAGAAAGTCACAATAGTATTACCGAAACCGAATGTTGCCTTCTGTGATAATTAGTACTATTTCTGTGATAATATCACTATAGCCTTATGGACGGCTGGATGACCATAATTACCATCTTGTCATCATCGATGGTTGTAATCAGGCAAGGGTCATTTCCAGGTCCAAAATGGACATTTGGACCAGAACAGACAATTTTTTTTTACAAAAAATACAATTTTTGTTTTAAAATCCATATATTACTCGGTCATTATTTTATTCATTAATTTTAGTCAACAGTTCTTTTTAAATAATCTTTAAATTATGACACCTCATTGTAAACATCTCCCGAGTGCTAAGAGCAACAGAAAAGTAACCCAACGCACCAAAAGCGTCCGTAACAACCGGCATTACCAACGTGAGTCAAGCTTTATCGAGTGGTCCTCAAACTCTTACCGCACAGGTTCATAAGAGAGCTTGACTTCCGTCCAGCCTTAAAGTTACTCTGGTAACTGGAATATTTAGACCTTCCACGGGCCGATTGCGGTTCCTCATTCACACGCTCTGAAATGTTTCCTATACATGTCATCTCATGCCATGCCACGCTCTCGCAGAGTACAATGCAGCGGTCAATGTATCAAAAACGCGGCGAACACATCGTACGTCCGTTTGAAAGCATGCATCGGTCACACAAGCTGGCTCCGTTTATATTGCAAACAAAATTAACTCTATATCGCGATTATACAAAAATTGGCAATACGTAAAAAACTTTATGTACCGATACGGGAACCAATTTAGATATGCGCGGAAGGTCTAGAGGGGCGCGTTTTGGAATTTGGAAAAAAGCTAAAACCTCCATATCACGCTTAAAAATGCAATCTACATAATAATAATGGCCAAAAAATATAAAAAGCGAAAATTTTGCAAACCGGAGTGTCTTATAAATCATATGCGTTGCTGAAATACACATATAAAATAAATCAATTAAAAATAAATATGAAAAGACTCAAGCATTCTACCAAATTAAAATCGAAGAAGCATCTTCAACCAACCGTGGGACATTCTGTGGGAACTTAGCGTGGTCGCACACTTGTCAAGCTAAAAGGGGACTTGCTGCGTATTGTACCATTTCATAAAAACTGAGGGAGTACTGGAAATATTTTGAACCCGAACGAAAATGAGTACGTATCGATTCAAGATATTTCAAGTACTCGTTTCAAATATATCAGGTAAATTCAAATCAAACATGATTCAAAATTAAGATATCAAAATGTATGTTTATTATCTAGAAAAAATTACTCTTTTTCAACTATGTCTGATACTTTTTAACATACACTATGATATCTAGGTAAAGCAGAGATCAATCCTATGATGCTCGAATTCTATTCACAAATAACTGTATAGGAATTTACATGCATTTTTGAAATCCATATAACCAACATATTTATCATCATGGTATCTAACATATTAGCCGTACTTCTTACCCTAAATAATATTTTTATTGAATTATTTTTATATATAGAGACAAATTCACAACCGTAATTGTTGGTTTTCCAATTTCTAAAGAGTTACTGTCATTTTTGATTTAAATAGTAATTGTAAATTCAGTTTTTTCTTGACTAGGATAATACGGGATCGGACAACTTTTCAGAAAGCGTTTTACATTAACTACATTTAATATATATATAGCCATGAAAAATACTATTTTAATTAAATAACGCTCTAAAAGTACCTAAAACTTTGTTTAAATATTATGTTTCAAATATTGCCGCGCAAAAGGTCACCTTAAAACTTGTGACGTAATATGTTGGTAGAAAACGACAAACTCTTCGAAATAGAACTTGCAAAGAGATTTAAATACATTTTGTGAAGTTTGGGGACGATATTGTAGTAAAGGAACGAAAAAAATAGCAAAAATACATTTTATGAAAAGCAAAAACGTAAAATAAACACAAGCTTGACTCACGGCATTTGCCTACAAATAACGTCATGCGCTGTGATTGTCGTTTGAGATTATGAACAGATTAAAAATGTCAGAATTATTAGATTTTATTTATTGATTTACAAATATAAATCATTATTATTTCACAAAAATATTGATTGAATGATATTTCTGGTTGGACGAACATTTGTTCTAACTACATTTTAGATTTTTTCTTGATTACTGTCCGATCCCCTATTTATTATACTCTCTATAACGGAACAACCTATAGGAGGGACGAAAATTGGCAAATCTTTTCCGGAAATATGATTGGTTACAAGTGTCGACGTCAACCGGACGTTGAAAATATTGCCATAGACAATCCGCTCCAAACTTAGCCATGTTCTTTGCGGCGTAATATAACATGTTCAATTAATAAAAAATGTTTTCTTTTTTCCCATTGATAGAAACAGTCAGTATTTGTGAACAGAATTCGTGTAGCGAAGCGTTCGCGTGTTAGTCTGCGGTAGCAGCCCCGGCGGACACAGAGCAAGCGGCCGCGCGGCGACGGGAGGGGCGTACCTCGCGACGTCTTGCAGGAGCCACGGCGGCCGAGCGGCGCGCTCGATGCGCTGCCTGGTGACATGCCACCCCGCTCTTCTACTGGAGAGTCTGGAATGTTTCATCTTTGATGTTTTATGTTTTGTGTGAAAGTTATTGTAGTATCGCTTATGGTGAAATCAGGTATGTGATCAAAACCTTAGTGTAAAAAACTAGCGACTAATTTTTAAAGGACCTTGGAGTTTCTTTTTTAATACGTCCAACGATCACAACCACAGTTCCTGACCCCTAACTAGGATTTCCTGTATCAAGGGACGAAAATTGGCAAATTTTCAAGGAAGTATAAAGATCATGGTTCCACAACTCCTAGACACGAAACAAATGTTTACGCTTATTTTATTTTTCTGTGCACAAACATTTGTCGCGTCGCGGGAATGGAACCCGCAATCTCAATGATGTATGTATGTAATTTGAGCCAACCTGCCCAACCACTACACTACAGAGGCTGTCTAAAATAGATCACCCCCATTTAAATGCTTCGATTTTACAGTGTAATTTATGACTACTTTACAGTACGTGTTCTTGTCAAACGATACATCAAGTTCCGGCTCATTGTTAGTCATAATTTCCAAGATTTTAATATAGTTAAAAAACTTGTCTCTTTTTTGGCGTTTCCTGTCTTTATGAGTAGAGACTGTCGTCAATTCATCTATCCTCCAGATTTTGATCAAAAACCTGATTTTAACATAACCATGCGTCTAATATTCGTAGTGTTTGTTAAAATAACGTTCCATGCAGAAAATAAGCTCAGCGTCATGCCTAGTAATGTCATGTGTAGTAAGAGTAATGAGTACTAGTTCTAAGATGCACGTCAAATTCCACGCACACGGCTTATATTAGGTTTGGTGGATGATTTGTGATGCATGTGTTTTCTGAAGGTGTACTATCTATAACTATTTTTAGATCTAACTATATTTTTTAATGAAAGCAAAGGTAATGCGGTTATTGAACGCATCGCAATGTTGAAATTCACTTACACTTAAGTAGACCATTTCTTGCCCCTAAAATAATTAAAAGTCAATAGAAATTGTTCGCCAAGTACCTTAATAATTTAATTTTGTATGTGCTAGGTTATTAGAAAAGGCTATAATATCTCCACAGCCTGTTGCCTCTTTAGAGTTACTGTATCATCACATTGTAGTGATATCACCATCAATCATCGTATTGTTATTGAAAACAAATTGAAACAAATTCATTTATAAAAGGACTTCTACCCTCTTTTCATTTAATGTGTACCTGTCCCAGTAGAGTTTCACAACAGAAGACCAATTATAATTAGATCCAGTTGAGAAATCGAACGATGCGTTGTGAACCAAATAGCTAGAGGAGCAAGTGCGTTCCAAAAATTGAGACTTCAACTTATTTTTGATGGCTTTTGCGGGGTTGCCACAATTGCACCGACTAATGGTCGAAGACACACAACATCAAATTTCACTGCAAAACTACATTGAGACATTAAAAAGTCCCAGAACGACTGCTAAAAGAAGTCTACGAGTCTCGGTATTATCTGTCTATTTTTAATTCACTTTTCGAACGCACGTGCGCCACTAGATGAACAGCAAAGCTAGCAGTGCACATACCTCGGTAGAGGCCGGCGCGTTCCGCGAGAGAGTCCTGCGATCCCCGGTAGTAGTCGCGCCGCATCGTGCCGCCTACACGCACACAGTCACGTCACCACACGACATCACGCCCACACGCGGGGAGGAAGGATATATGGTACGCTGATATTCGTACGTGTTACTGATTTATTTATTTATTTAACTTTATCTAGTTATACCTACCATAAGCCCTGGTATGTACTCTGAAGTTTCAATGCGTCATATCTAAATGTCGTCTTATTTCTCTTAAGTACCAATCATTGTCAACATGTTTTTCTTGATATCAAATTTCGCTGACCTGTGAGAAAGCGATATAGTTGTTGTTCACATTAATTTTGCTTACTTTGTACTTATTGTACTAGAAGCCTCGGCTTGTTTATTCATTTCAAATCGCTTATTAAGTACTTTTTGTTCTCGAAGCTTCTATATCATCCACGCATTAATTAAGGTTATATAAGGAAGTAAATAAGTATAATTAATCATTATTATTCTCTTCGTTCATAAGTGTGGTCCAGTAGACCAAATAAAGTTCAATTTAATTAAAATTGTCTCTTTGTATATTAGACACGTGCCGCCCAAATTTGTCTATCTATTTATTTATTATATCAGCACGGCTATTTAGGGTTTTTTTTATTGCTAATTGGCTTGCGTTTGACCACTATGTGACCTGATGGTAAGCGACGATGCGGTCGACGATCTAGCTCGGTTACCAAGATATACCTGTTCACTCGAGACTTGTTTGTTGTAAGTTACACCAATTAATAAATATATAATAAGACCAATTGAATCGAATAAAAATATCAACCGATAAACCTTTTGAATTTGAAGCTTCGATCGTCACGCTTGTGAAGGATTTGCCTCAAACCACTTTCGATTTTATTTCATCATGTTTCAATTTATTATTGTTTGAGATCTTGATTTCTCGGAATCTTGACGGGAGGGAAGACACTTTTGTAAAGAAAGACTATAAAGGTTAAAATGTAGAAGCGGCAATAATTGGGTCTCAATTAGGAGTGTGCTCTATGGTCTCTCTCGCTCTATGAAGTCTATGGTGTGGTTGCTCTATAAAGTTATCAAAGCCTCGCTTTCATAATAAAAACTGTTAAATTGTTATTTATTTATTTGATACATAAATATTTAAATAAAATTTATTGTATGTATACAAAAGCTTGCATAAACGTCGTCCGAATTCCAGCGTAACATATATCCAAAATAAACATCAAAAGGCGGTCATGCCTCGTGGCCGAACAAAATTAATCAAAACGGGAGAAAGCTAACATCTAGTGCTATGTACATAGTTAAATAAGGCAAAAATATAAAAGGGCCATTCAATAAAAACAATTTGAGTTAAAACATAGACAAGGCTAAGTACAAAATTAGGAATTTAAAAAAGTTAAGGCATTATTCTGCACAGTTTTGAATAAATTGCTATCCATTGAAACCATTTCAGTAAATTGGAAGTATGTAGAACTAACACACAAGATAACTTTAAATTTGTGATGGTTGAAGCTTCTATTAGAGCCTTCTAGGTTTACCTATCTTACTAAGTGCCCCAACACTAATCAGTGCTAAAGACAAACAAAGAACTAGAAATATCTGTGTTCGTTTACAACATTTACATGCAACATTGAAAACTATTGGCATTAATATGCGGTTCAATGGACAGCTAAACATTTCGGCGTATGAACAGTACGTTTCTCCGCATATTGCATTTCATTGGAACCTCTTAAAATCAAAGTTCAAAATTCAGGAGTTCTTTATTCAGTTTTGGCATCACAGACGCACTTATGAACGTCAATTATTACAATGACTCTACCACCATACCAAAGATTTTAAATATTCAGAAGGAGGAAAAAATATTTGACCTAGTGGGGCCCGAGTCTGCGTTTTTGAAATACGAAGATAAATTTAGTGACTGCTCAGACCTGTCTCCTTGATAGTTCACCGAACATCCGTCAACATCACCGGCTTTGTTCCGTGGGTGGTATGACAATCGCGGTCAGAGCCTAGCAAACTACTCAAAATTATTATCCACCTCTTGCAATATACGAAGAGCGTACAAATAAATCCAAAAACCTTTAGCGTGATTTGACTCACCAGTCAGATTCGTAGAGGACGGCTGCTTACTTCCCAGCATACCTTCCGCCGCGTGCAGCGCGCCGCTGTCTACATGTATAGTCTTAGGTCGCGCGCGCGGCGCGGCTGCGGTGCGGCGCGGGCGCGGCGCGGGCCCGCGCCGCGCCTGGTGAGCCGCACCTATCGACTGCATGAACTCGGACTTGTCGAGCACTTTTCCCTGGAATTTGTAAGTGGATGTATTTAATAACATGGTTATTTCAGTACTAACGGCGCGCCTGCTTCTCCTTGTGCGTTGCCTTACCTCTTGCGCACCGTTGTCTCGGGCGTGTGGTGTCTCTAAAGTATGACCAATATATCATGGCAGTTTTGACATTTGCTGAACGGGATGGGGTACATTTTAAATTTCATATCGAATTTCTAATTTTACTTCCTATAACATAAAAAATCATTTTCTAGTAACAACTTGAGAAAAATGAAATAAAAAAATTAAGTACTTACACGACACGATATTTCATACTTTTTCAAATTTTATATTTTTGGTAAAACCAACTTTAACATTGAATATCGATGCTTCGCGCTTCACCATGATTTAAAAAAAAACAGTACATACAGTACTACATTATCTTTAACTGCCTGTCAATAATTATGAAACTTCATACGCGTGTATAATGTATATGTCAAAAGTGGCTTCTTCTGGTGGCCCTAGGTTAGTAGGCAGCCTACAGTGCCATACCTCCCGCTCCGCCTCCTCGATGGCCTTCTTGAGCTTGTACTGGTGCAGGATGGCCTCGCGGCGGCGCGCCTGCTCCTCCTTGCGCGCCGCCTTCATCTCCTGCGCGGCGTCGTCGCGGGCGCGGCGCGCGGCGGCCGCGGCGTCGGCGCGCGCGCGGGCCTCGTCCGCGCGCTGCCGCCGCTGGAGGGACATCAGCATTATGCGCTCTTTCTTGCGTTCCATTTCTTCCGCTGAATTCTGGAAGAAGAGAGAATTGAGAAATTTTTGTCTATTGCAGAAATTTTGATTTATAGTCTAAATACTTCGTTCCAGTTAGTTTATCACAAATGATTTTTAGAGGGTAACATGAATTCGTAAATTTTAGTTTGTTTTTTCCGTCGTTCGTCGAATTTAGGTCTCCAATCAATCGCTGGCCAATTTTCAAAGACTCCATTTACATCGTAATATTAATTGCTTTTTTCCTTTGTCCTGGACAAGCCCCCAAAATGTGGGATTCAGGATTCTTGCAATAAAAGTATTCATCTATTGATTCATAATCACAGACGTATTTTGATGATGACTAAGTTTTAATTTGCAAAGGAAAAATTGTTTCAAGTGGAACTAAACAAACCACCAAAAATTATAATAAGAGAATAACATAGAACTCACCGGGTCGATATTAACTTCTCCTATGACTATGGCGGTCGGTTCTGCCGAGGTGGGCCGTTGCGGCCGTTCTCTCGACGGCGCCTCTCTCTCCATAAACTCGGGCCGGCCCGTGTCCTGCGTCGCTCTGTGTACAACGAAAGCTTCCTCTTCCGCCGGCTGAGGTATTCTATCATTCCACGTGTTCTCAGGACTCCGGTCCGGGCTTCGGTAGTCAGCCGATCGTTCCTTACGAGGCGAGCCGCGTTTCGCTCGAAGCGGCGGTTTCGGCCGCTTCGGCTGCTCGTTGTCGAATGAAATGTAGAAGCCTTTTTCCGGTTCCGGCTCTGGCTCCGCTTGGTGGAAGGAGGTGCGGGTCAGGGAAGGACGGGTTGGGGAGGGAATTCGGTAAGTTCGGGTGCCGGATGAGATGTTTAAGCGGTCGATGCCGTGCCGTAACGCGTCATCTTCCGCGTTGCCGATAAAGGAGATGTTTTGTGGTTGCATGTCGTCTGAGAGTGGATGTGGGTGTGGTTGCGTGGGCGTGGGTGTGGGCGCCGGGGAGGACAGTTGGTGTAAGCTGACGGGCCGCGTCGGCTCGGGGAGGGAGCCCTGCCGTTGGGGAGTCTTTGAGCGGCGCTGTGGAGACCCCGCGGGCGGGGTTTGTGATGAATACTGTGGAAGAAGACATTCTAATGAAGAATATGGTACGTAGGATTGTTTATTACTGGGATATAAACTTCTCTAGATACGCTATATAAGGGTAAGGATAGGTTAATCTTAGAGTGAAGTAATAGATCCCAGACATCCCTGCACTCTTGATCCTTGATTATCCGGTCCGCAATGTTATTTTTACACTTGTAATGGCTGCAATAGTACATTGTTCACCGAGAGGAGAAAGTGACCGATTACCGTCGAGGGTGTCGTTTGAAGCCCGAGCCGTAGGCGAGGGCTTTAAAACACCCGAGATCGGGAATCGCACTTTCTCTCGAGTGATACATAGTGCTTTATACTACACCTACGAGAAAAATTAAAAACTAAATCTTTACTAATTGAAATTTATATTGAAATTATTGCAGTTAGTGAAGCTTAATGTAACACTTTTTCCATTAATGTTTGTTTGAGATGATTGCGATGTTCTTTTTTGAAATTGTTTGACACCATCCAACACACAGCTAGTGGCCAGTGTCATTTTGCGAACTTGGAGATAAAAACTCATTGTAAAAACTTTTTGGCTTTTGATATTTAGGTTACCAGCGCATAGTCTTACCCAAAATTAAAAAAGAAAAACCACGTAAGAAATGGATTTTCATACACTTTTCTCTCCCGCTCAGATGCGTTTTCTCGCCGCATATTTGTTCGATATGCAATGACGTACTTTCTACCGTAAATTTGATAAAGTATCAAGGTACTTTCCGAGCAGGTGTAGTATAAAATATATTTCTTACTCGAGGGTTAGCGAATATTAACCGGAACTGTTTGTGATATGTCATAACACAAACTTTAAGCTAAACGCAAACTTACCACTGTGTAGCTGAGATGGTTCTGCGCGTCCCTCTCCCTCGTATCCCTTTCTCTCGTATCTCTATCCCTTTCCCTTGTGTCTCTATCCCTCATATCCCTGTCCCGCGCGCTATCTGTACCGTTCTGATATCGATCTCCAGTGTTATAATGCACTTGAAAGGGCGCGGGGGCGGTACGATCGTGTAATACGAAGCCCGCGGGTTGCCAGCGCTCGGGCGCGGGCGCGGGTTGAGGGGAGGGGGAGCGCCAGCGTTGGGGACTCTCGCGCCCTTGCGGCTGGAACTGGTGGTTCTGTTGGTGGATCTGGAACGGTGAAGTGTCACGTGTCATTAACTCTTCGTGAGACATTTGTTCCTGCTCATCCGACTAAAGTTTGATCCGTTTATTCACTACAATGTCACCCTCGGAAGTGTGTTAAGCTGTGTTTACTATAGTGGAAATATTTTATAGGCTTTTATGAGTTTCTTGGCTTTTATTCAATTGCAACTGTGTATCTATAGTACTGTGTTGTTTGTAAAGTGTTTTGAAGCACCCTCACCAAGCGTGTGCTTGTGCTGTGTGTACAGTTTATGCTAGTTCTGTTTGTATAAAATGTGTAATGTTACAAGAGTTATGTAAACGTAGCTATAACCATGTTTCAGTCAACTGATCTTCAGACCTTCAGACCTTCGCTTTCCATCAAGCGAAACAAAAGACTGCATAGACCTCTTGTGATACCACAAGGGTAAATAGTTATTCTTTCTTTTTCTACATCTTCATCAGCCCATTTTGTTCCTACTGCTGGGACACGGGCCTTCCCTCAGCGAGAGACTATGGGACATGATGCATTACGCTGGCCCGGCGCCGGTTGGAGAATGTCCTTGAATTTTGTGATCCTTGAAAATGACGGTTTCCTCACGATGTTTCCTTCACCATTTTTAACGTGAGTGTTAAATTCACAAACCACTTAGAAAAGTCATGGGTACCTGTACCAATGACTGACAAGGCTTGGCCACATTCTTTCACCCTAACTCTTTCCCAGACCTTCCACCCTGAACCTATGAGCACCGACCTGCCACCCCCTAAGCTCCTGGTTCTCCTGCTGCTGCTGCGCATGCTGCGCCCACGTGCGGCGCTGCGGCGGCGGCGGGCTGTCGTGCAGATAGAACTGCGCCCGACTGCGCTCCTCCATCTCCCTATACGTCGGCTCCTGGTACTCCTGGTACTCCTGCCTGTACTCCTGGTAGTGAGGCTGGTGCTGGTAGAACTGCGGTAAGTGCGGCGTCGAGCCGAAGTTACCCAGCGGTGGCCGGGACACGTTGTGCTGTGAGCTGAATTGACTGTGCTGCAAGGTTGCGATGCGCTCGTCAGCATTTTGTTCGAGGAAGCACAGATGCAGCAGGGTTTTCCAAACATCGATTGGCCGAATGGCTATTTACGGACACTTTTGTAGACATGGATTTGATTTTAGTTTTTTGACTAGAATATTTTTCGCTAAGTTCGGCGCAAATTCACAGCCCAATTTACTAGCCAGCGGAGCGGTCGGCTGCCATCTTTGTTTAGAAAACCAAGTGCTTTAGGATACAAATGGTACAATGTGTCTGAAAACGACGCAATATGAGTGAAAAGTGATAAAAGCGAATCCCAGACAACACTTATACAGTTCAAGTTTCGTCTTTGACCATCACCAGTGAGGCTAAATTTCGAGTGCTTTATGCCACATTTTTACATGTTTCTTTATATTTTTTGTACAAGTATTTGTAGGAAATTGACATATTCGCTCATTTCACGTTGTTTTCCAAATTGGATGTGGTAAATAAATATTAGTTTAGCTCAGTTTATTGAATTAACATTCACTGGTAGGTAATTCATAATGCAGTGTACATTTAACGTAGGGATTACAACTTAGTCGGCTGTGCACGACGCTGCCAAAATTCAACGTTACGCTAGACTTGATGTTATTAAAATTATTCTACTAAAATTAAGCTATTGCAGTGACGGGGTATGTAACATCAGTTATTATGAACGATAAAGCTTCTGTTAACATTTATACGCCTACTAAAACCTCAAGTTATTTACGAAACACACCAAACATCACAAAAAGAACAGCCCACTTACCAATTGTGGAATGTTTTGTGGATACTGGGGCTGCTGTTGGTGGTGATAAGGCGACTGTGGTTGCATCTGCTGCTGCATTTGCTGAGGTTGCATCTGCTGCGGTTGCATCTGCTGTGGTTGCATTTGCTGTGGCTGCATTTGCTGATTTTGTAGTTGTTGCGGCTGCATTTGCTGAGGTTGCATTTGCTGTGGCTGCATCTGTTGTGATTGCATTTGCTGTGGCTGCATCTGCTGTGGTTGTATCTGCTGAGGCTGCATTTGCTGTGGTTGCATCTGCTGTGGCTGCATTTGCTGAGGTTGCATCTGCTGCTGCTGCTGTGGTTGAAACAACTGTTTCGCCTGCTGTTGTTGTTGCTGCTGCTGTTGTATTTGGTTCTGTTGGCTGGCTAACCGCGCGATGTCGCTCTGTATATCCTGTAGGCTGGAGTTCATTCTGTAATATTTGGTCGCCGAATTTAGAGTTTCTGTTGGGCTGATTGATGCCAAATAAAGCAAAGACAACGTGCTATTGACGTAATAAAAACAAGAAGTAATTTTTACTAAAAGTGCTTTAACCATAGTACAGATATAATAAACCAAAGACGAATTATATGTACGAGTAACAAAAAGAACGAAGTAAAGAACAGAAACTCTAATTTCACAACACCAAATACATCTATACTAGCAGAGTATTGAGTGCAATAGCATCTGATAGTGAAGTATCATGCGCTCATTACTCTAATAGTACAATAATTGGGAAGGCAACTTACTTGGCAATAGATTGTTGATACTGTTCCAACACCTGATTTTCTACAGTTTGACTCGGAGGGTCTACAACCAGTTCCTGTTTAAAAAAACACTTATTCAGAGAATTGTCACTAGAAAAACAATGTTTCATCTGTTAACTCTTTTCCTAAACAATTTTGAAAAGACAGCCAGCTGTCGTAGTGACCATACAAATTAATCACAAATCATGCCAATTTAGTTCAATTGCAAGTGAAATTACTCTGATTCAATTTGTTACTGAATGGCAGCTGATGCAATAGAGTCAATTTTGTTCATGATTTCGCTTTAAACATATCAAAATGTCTTGTATTGTAAATGATGATTAGTCTTCATTTTAAATAACCGGCCAAGTGCGAGTCGGACTGGCGCATGAAGGGTTCCGTACCATTATCTATAAAAACAGCAAAAAAAATAATACGTTTGTTGTATGGGAGCCCTCTTAAATATTCATTTTATTCTGTTGTTAGTATTTGTTGTTATAGCGGCAACAGAAATACATCATCTGTGAACATTTCAACTGTCTAACTGTCACGGTTCATGAGAAACAGCCTGGTGACAAACGGACAGTGGAGTCGTAGTAATAGGGGCCCGTTTTACCCTTTGGGTACGGAACACTAAAAAGCAAATATTTTATCCTCGAATTTAAAACGGACTTTATTTCTTCTACAATAAAGTCTATTTTTTAAAAGTTTTTTAATATTGCTATAGAATTAAGTTATTTTGTAACATTTTGTTATAAGTCTTCACTTGAATATAGAATTGACAACACAGTCAAGTTGCTATAAATATGATGACTGAGTAGTACAGAATATGACTTGTCCCATCCATCTTAAAATCACAACACAACCCCAAACAACATCAAAACGTACAACACCATTGCATCAGCACTGCCCCCCACCACCACATTACCTGATGCGGCTCCTGCTTCTGGTCGTCATCAGCCGGCGTCCGCGCGCCCTTGCCCTGCAACACGCGCGTGCAACCGCCACCGTAACACAAACACGCAACACCATGTGTTGCACACATGCCGGCAGTTGATTGGTACATAGGGGCTTGTTGAACGAAATATGGGAATCATATGGAATAAAGACAAATGAACATCTATACCACGTGGCGTCACAATGGCAACTTTAAATAAACACAGTATAAGAAGGGTTTTATGCCAAGAATTATAAAAAACCTTAATTTTTATTTTATGTAATAATGATATTTTGAAATTTTCGTACCAACTAAACAAAAAATAAGGAAAGTAATAACTGAGAGCGCGCGACGTTGCCTATTAGTATAAACGCGTAGGTAACCCAACCAATGAACTTTTCGCTCACTTATACAGGTGTTAAAAATTATGTTTCCTTATTTGTTACTAATTTTTTTTTATATAATTCTGGCAGCCCTACCTGTTTGTGCATTTAATGCCGCAATTGTAGCACCACGTTGTAGATATCATATATAAAGAAATCATTTAAAAAATATGAAAATCGATGTGTCTTATCTTATTACTTGGATCACATAGGTAACCAATACGAGACAATTCTTAAGATTCTCATGGACTGGTAAGAAAAACGTTACTGGCAATAAAGTAACTTATCAATAAGTTAAAGAGTCCATGTAGCCAATATAATTTAAGATAGTGTGAAGATGTGTTGGTGATCTGAATGAGAAGTCCCTTATATACCAATCAACAGAAACATGCTGTCAAAAACAGTGTAAAATGAGTCTTATCGTACAAATCCTTGATGTGCTATTTGTGTCTATAAAGTGGTGTTGTAAGGTGAAGTTCGAATTGGACTTTTGTGGTTCTGTGATATTCAACGGTACAAAATAATCTAATTTAAAATTTTATGATTGCACTGCATTTTACAAAGTGATATTGATTTTATGATTTGATTTTATTTGACGACGATATGATTTAGATAAAAAGAAGCTTTTAATTACAAGTACAAAAATTGCTCAGCTATTTAAAAGCGCGATTAAAATACGCTATTTAAAAAATGACTTCGCAGCTTTAGTGAATAGTTTAAACTTTAAAATTTAAATGGAACTTTGTGTATAAAATCTAAAGCTGTGTAAGCATGTATGGTACTATTGTACAGTACAATGAAATAAAACAAAAAACTAATATAAAATCAAAGGGGCTAGAAACTAAATGGGGCGAAATTCCGGCCACTCACCAAGGAGGCCAACTGGTATTGCAAATATGCATCCTAATGAAATAGAAATAGTCATTTATTGTTTTGAATTTAAAATAATTGTAAGACAAACATAGTATTAGTAACATTGTGCTGTTGTTGTTACATTTTATATAACTACAACATGTCCAAATATTTTTATATAGATATAGATTTAGTGGAATACGGCAGTTGAGCGACTGCTCAGACCCACCTCCTTGATGGTTTACAAAAGTTTTATAAAATGTAACAAATAGTGTGTAGACTGTTAAAGAGTAACAGATTAAATCCTACTTTATTTTATTAGATTTAAATTATGCATTTAGTTACTAACTTTATATTCATGCCACTAATAATATACTTCACTTGTCCTAAAGGACATTGTTGAATGACATCCACAATCTTCACCCAAAAGTAATTTTAGCAACTCTTACATAAGACAAACAAAACATACTTTTCAAGCTGACTTCAATGAATACATAAATCTCCTACACCTTTTACAAATTTGTCAACAAACAAAAACACTGACAGATTCTGAATTTTTAACTTTGAACCTAGACTTTGCGGCACGTAACATCATTTAGATGAGAATTACCCAAACAGCGATTGTATGCGGTTTTGATCACCACAGATTTTTAACAGACTTCAAAAAAGGAGATATATTCGGATGTTTTTGTTGTTGGATGTTCTATTCGGATGTTTTTTTTTATGTTTGTTACCTCAGAACTCCGTCATTTATGAACCGATTTGGAAAATTCTTTTTGCGTTGGGTTCAGTATAGCTACGAAGTGGTCTCATATACATTTCATCGATATGTGACCTTGGATTTTGAAGATACATTGAAGTCGGTTTTATTTTTTCTAAAAATTAATTATTTATTATTAGTTATCAGCTAGCGTTTGATCGCTATCTCACATGTTGTTACGTAAAGTTATCGCTTAGAAGAGACTTGTTCACTCTTGTCTTAAAGATAGCCAGATTATAGCTATCCAGAAACTCAGATGCCGGCAGAGAGTTCCACTCGTTGGCCGTTCGCATTATGAACATGACAAGGTTTTCTGTTAATTTACAGACATTTGAAATCTAGAACTCCTTACTACATCTCTCTCTAAAACGAGACGGTTTATAAAAACCTATTCACATAGGTATGACGTCACAGCTCTCTATCTCTTTCTATGACGCAATTTTCGGCCTCAACTTTAATTTTACCTAAATTTCTGATAAAAATAAAACAAAAGTCAATCAACTTTCTTTACTGTATTTTTAAAACAATAACGCATGTTTGGTATAAGTTTAATAAAATTTTTGGGTATGCCTACTGCCCTATTGCCGCAAGTCGAGTTTCAATTTTCCCCATAAAACATAAGACATGACACTAGTCCCTCCACACAGTCACACACACACACACACACACACACACATACATACCCTAGTAACAGCCTGCAAGAAGGCCTGCTGCCCCAGTTGCTGCCGCTGCCTGCTCACTGCGACCTCCATACGGCGCTTGTCCTGCTCGATACGTCGTCTCTTCTCTTCTAACTTCAGTCGGATGTTGTTCAGTTGTGCCGCCATCGCACCGCCAGAGGGCGTCGCGTCGTCTGTTAAGTCTTCGCCGTCTGTAACGCGGATATTGATCAACTTTTATCATCATTACTGCTGGGACACGGGCCTTCTCTCAAAAAAAGAGTATAATCATTTAAAGTTTTGAGCTTGAATGAATTAAAAAGGCATACGCCTCATCGTAAAATTCGTTCGTACACAAGCCTCACGCACACATTTACATCATACTATGCCGTTCAGCCGTCACATCGGCTTGACATCGGGCCTCTGATCAGTCACACAAACAAAACTCCACCGCCATTGCTATGTTTCAGTTGTTGCTAGCGAGATTACGTCCGCCTTTTTTATTCGTTCAAGAGTTAGAGGTAGAAATCAAACATTACAAAGCTCCTTAAAAACTTCAGTATTTAAACAAATAAATTTAAATATTTTTGTACTACATAACAATTTTACCTACATAATAAGAGGAATAATACTAGGAGAAGTCACTGGCTCTCGAAACACAGTTTAAACTAGTTCGAGAGCATATGGATTCAATACTACTTCGTAAAAATATCTATTATGTCACAATAAATTATTATTATTATTACTCAAGCATTGTGTTAATTAGTTCTAAGCCTTCGTTTTGTAACTAGACATCTAGTCGCGATCTCGAATTTGCAATGCTAAAGGATATTCTAATAAGACGTGACTTGATTTTGTTTCATTACCATCAGAATTAAGCGTTGTACGGATAAAGCTATCAATTGCTTTACTGCTGCTGTTTGAAATAAACAGATACCGTAGAGATCTAAAAACCGATACCAGGGTTGACCACAAACCCACACGAAAGAATAAAAAGACCGTAGAGATATCCATATCTATTTTATGAACACGAAGCATGTTGTCTCACTCCTCTCTCTATATCTCTCACTCCCTCTCTATTTCTCTGATTCCTACTCAATCTTTCACACTTTTCTTGGCTAATAGTCTTGACCAATGATATTGATAGAAATATGATCGGTTAGTTAATTTTAGCGGTGTTCATCGATCCATTTTTGTTTAGTTAAGTTCTTAGGCTATGTTGGTAAATACAATTTTTTAATTCAAGTTTTAAGGAAGGATATAAAATCGAATACTACGAGATCACGTGGTGCACCGGTGAGCGTGTTACGTGCATTCCCGCGCCGCTTCGTCCCACCAGTGGGACGAATAATGCGTTATTTATTTTTCCCTTTGGTTCCACTGGTCTTGTCAGTGGGGCGAACGGGAATATTTAAGGGGTTGTTCATTAATCACGTGATGTTTTTTTAAGTAACTTTCTAACCCCCCCGGCGATACGTGGTGAGGTTTTAGACTACCCTCTACCCAAAATCATGTGTATTTTGTTGGTACAAAGTATCTTAAAAACATATTATTTTTTAATATAGGTATAAACTAATTAATTCTTGATTGTTGTTGATTCGTGATGTCTCACTACCCTCCTCCCCTACCCCATTATGATATTTCGTGATTTTCCCGATCCCCCCGCGCATCCCCTTTCAAGCCTCACGTGATTAAAGGACGATCCCTAAGTATATTTTTTAATTTTCGTTGGTCCTACTTGATCCCAATCGGATACAGCTGCCGTACATACTTGGTTGGTGTTCTTGCTGCATGAACTGCTGTTGCCAGGTGGTGGTGTTGGCTGGTGAGGGCGCGAAGGTAGTCGTTTTCCGACGATCCACCACCTCGCTCTCGGAACTCAACAGGGGCAGGACACCTGCACGACGAGGTTTGTTATGTCGAGTTGGAAAACACCCGGTTTTGACGCCGTCAACAAATAACTAGCTTAAACTCTTGTAGTCGGCCGTTGTTGGTATTTTATCTGCTGCCGATGCCGTTTCATTTCATTCTCGTTTCAACTTAAAAAAAAGGAAGAGGTTCTCAATTCTTTTTTATTATGATTGTTACCTCAGAACTCTGTCATTTATGAACTGATTTGGAAAAATCTTTGCGTTGGGTTCAGTATAGCTGCAACATGGTCCCATATAAATCTCATCAATATTCGAACTTGGACTTCGAAGATACGTTGAAGTCTTTTTTTATAAAATGTATACTTGTGTGACCGACTTTTTACCGAAAATTGAGCAGGGTCGCTTTAAGAGGTTAAAAATTGTAAGCTATTTATTTTTTGGCAGGTTTCAAAAACCGGGCGTAAATGTATTTCGAAATAAGCAGTACCCAAGTTTTTCTGAAGTTTATAATCACATAACTTAATATTCATTATAGTTTACAAAAAATGTATGACTGGTGAAGTTAATCGATGCTTATTTCGAAAATACACTAATAATGTCACTACTTTTACTTATTTTTTTTTTGTTGTAGTCAATTTTGAATTTCGCCGATGGGAATATGTGGTCAATATCAAATTTAGCTGCCGTCTGTAGTAGACATAAGACACTTACTCATAAAAAAATCAATTGCAAAGTGCCAATGTGTGTGTCAATTTTCTGTCTACTGTCTGCGGCGCTAAACACAAGCGAATGCGAACATAGAAAGCTGGCCTGGCTAGAAATAAGAGGACAAAGCGATCATGCAACTCAAGCGTACTATGCAAGCGTTTTTCTGTAAACCATAAACTTTCCTTATTTATCGTAAAATATGTTTTTCTAATTACAAGCTTTTGAGGAAGAGACGAGCAGATCGTTCGCCCAACGCCGAACGGCATTTACAGTGCGAAGAAAGTCCCTTGCGGCTGTAATCAATGTCCTCCTATTTCTACCCGCATCGCGTGAACAAACCTGACTGGTCCCCATTACTCCTAGTGCTATTGAGATCGGCGAAGCTAGTTTTGACCGCGTCGCCGTCGGTCGAGTCGCGGTCGTTGAGAAAGAAGCCGTCGCCGGCGCCCTTGTGCGTGAAGTGTGATTGGTTGTTGAGCCGGTTGAGCGATATCGTGTCGGAGCTGAGCTGCCTTCTGATTGGCTGGTGGTGATTGTCGGGTGGTGAGGAGCGGCGGTCGTCGCCGTTTGTGCCGTCGCCGTGGATGAATTGTATGGAGCCGCGGATGTCTTGTCGTGACGAGCGGAGGGGCGGGTTGTAGTTGTCTAGCGGACCTGTGGCCGGATATAACATCGAAAATTCGTTTTTTTCTATAACTAAGTTACGTGGCTATTAGGTACTTTTTTTTAAAATAATGATCACATACTTAGATCCTGACCTTAACTAGGTTTCCCTGTATCTAGGGAACCAGAAACTATGAGGACCATGGTTGCACAACACCCAGACACGAAAAAATGCTTGTGATTTTTTTTCTTTGCACAAACATTTGTCCCGTCGCAGGAATCGAACCCGCAATCTCAGTGGTGCGTGAGATTTGAGGCAACTTGCCCTACCGCTATACCACAGAGGAGTTCAGCAGATGGTACGCAACGCGACCGCCGTTAATATTGTACTGCAAAATCTTGTGCGGCAATGCACTGCGCTCGTCACTCTGAGACAATAACTCTCTCATAACGATTCGCCTCGTCACCTCAGACAGGGCAATAGCTGAAAATCAGTGTTTGCTCCTTGAGCAATGTTATTCGCTGAGCTATGGCCCATTTGTCATAACTGCAACACACACGTACTTGTAGTTTAAGTGTCTTACAATTTGCTATTTAACGTATATGTGTATTGTGTTGACAAATAAACGTTTAATCTATCTATCTATCATAACGCCTACTAATTTCATTTAAACCGTGCACGTCAAACTGGATTGTATGGTATATATATATATATATTTTTTATTATTTATAGGCTTGCGTTTGACCGCTATCTCACCTGTTGTTAAGTGACGATGCGGTCGAAGATGTACCACGCTCGCCTAGAAGAAACCTGTTCACTCTTGTCTTAAAGACACCCAGATTATAGCTATCCGGAAACACAGATGCCGGTAGAGAGTTCCACTCCTTGGCCGTTCGCATTATGAAGGTCGAAGCAAAGCGCTTGGTGCGAGCAGGAGGGATGTCAACCATATATTGATGACGGCTGCCGTACGCCTGGTCGTCCGGTGATAGAATGGAGATGGCGGAATAACTTCATGTAATTCCGTCGCACACTCTCCGAAATGTATCCGGTAAAAGACCGAAAAACTGGCAACTTTGCGCCGATGTTCAAGACTCTGAAGCTTAGTTTTATATATTTTTATATTGTGTATATCAACTATATTACGTCTAGTACGTAATTATTACAACAAATATCTTTTACGAGTCGACATATTAGGCTTTGGTACAAGAGCAGTCCATGACGGTTAGACTGACATTTTATTTCCATAATGGGGTCCGTCTTGTTTGTTTGTTGTAGTTTTGTTATTTTTATCACAAACAAATTTAAGTTTGAAAATGGAAAGTACAATAACTAATATACCAATTTTGAGAACATTTAGTAAATTCCAAGCCTCCTTACCAGCCGGCGCAGATATCTTCCTGACATTAGCCAGTGTTGCCAGTTCCTTCTCAGGGTTCCGTCCAGCGAAGTGCAGTCTATCTTGCGACCCTCCAAAGTTTTCTACAGTGAGCTGACTATCTTCAGTGATAGAGGATCGTCGGGAGCGGCGGCCGGCGAAGGAGTTCTCGCGACTATCCGCCCAGTTGGACGGCCGACCGGCGGCCGTTTGCGGCGTCATGTTTGACTCCATCACTGTGGCAAAATGACCACAATTAAATATATTCATATAAGGTATACGTGATATAGATACCACAATGGATAGGGCCACAAATTAAAAACTGTTTTTTTTTTAAATAAATGACCCTTTATTCAAAAAATATTGTCATCATTGGTGGGTCAGTCGTACTCATGGCACGAGTATATTGTAAAACTTACTTAAAAAAATACGCGATCGCGATCATAATTCCACTATTACTAAGATAAAAATCGGTAAAAAAGAGAGCGAGTGTGGCTCAGTGGGAGCTCGTGCGACTTTCGATCCGACGCACCCGAGTTCAAATCCCGTTGGCCCCGCACCACTGACTTTCTTAAGTTATGTGCGGATTTTAACACTCGCTCTAAAAACGGTGAAGGAAAACATCGTGAGGAAACCGGCATGTCCAAGAATTTTCCACAAAAAGTCAAGGACATGTGACATCCACCAACCCGCACTGGGCCAGCGTGGTGGATTATGGCCCATTCTCTCTCTATGAGAGAAGGCCCGTGTCCCAGCAGTGGGAACGTGATAGGCTGATGATGATACGTGATAGTAAACATGGCTTTAAATATTGAAAACCGTTTAAAACATGACCTTTTCAAGTTCTAAAATGAAATCCTTTTTAAAGTTATGTTCTACCAATTTCTAAGGTAGCGTGACTTTTTTAGGTCATTGTGCCTACGGCCCAGGGGCCTTACTCTGATTCGTAATTACGAATCTTCGTTCCATCGGATTAAAGGGACAGCGCTATGCAACAAGCATAAGGGTCTCTCATTTAGTCCAGCTCTTGGTACAATTAATTTTAGATATTTTAGGCTGCCTGTGCAATCAAAAAACGAAACAAAAATGAAACTGCTATAGAGTTCGTCAAACCTCTCGAACGTTGTTAAGATAAGTGTATTTTCCGAGCACAACAACCTGAAATTGGAATGCAATTGAAAGGGCCCTCAGTTTCTTGCCGTATCTTCTGAGTAGTGATTCTTTTTCCGATGCGGTGGTAGAGTCATAGTAATAATTGACGTTCATAAGTGCGACTGTGATGCCAAAATTGAATAAGGAACTTTTGAACTTGAACTTGCGGGCGTATTCATCGCCCCGCATCCCGCATGCGGGCTATATAATTTTTATTGCATATAGATTTATCCGCCACTATCTCGCCTGATGTTATGTTATGATGTGGCCAAAGATCTAGAATACAAAATCATTCAAAAAAGAGAATCCTTAATGGATTAAAAAAATAATCTAAAAACCACGTTTTTATAGATTTATAATGTATTGTCATCGAGTTATGATCTACACTGAAAGTGCTCGAAATTTGAGTCGCAAAATTCCACCGGAAGACAGACAAGAAAGTGAGTTAATAAAAACGTGGTAGAAAGCTAGAAAGGGCTGAGATAGCTACAAGTGTCACCTGAGTCGTCGTCCCCGCGCCCCCTGGCGACGGAGGCGAGCGTGGTGATGCCCCTCCCGCGGTGCACCACGAACTCCTCCCGCTGCGGGCTGACGCTGCGCCGCTCGGGCGTCGCGCTCGCGGAGCGCGCGGCCGGCGCGCGCGCACGCATCCCGCATGCGGACGGCGAGCTCACCACTATACAAACACTTGAAGTTAGCTTCCCACAGGGTTTGGAGCAGTGCCAATAGCATCCTAAAGATGGTAGCAGGTTCACCACGCCGCTCTGGAAGTGTCTAGCTCGGCGAGGTTTGCTATCAAGGTATATTTCTTTTTAAAACTTTATTTATTTTTCAATATTTCATTTTTATGTGTAACTATAGATATGTTATTGTCAGAAATAAACAATATTAATTTTTATTTATTTACACTTCTTTTGTGCATTTTGTCATTGGACCTTAGAATTTCCTATAGACCTTAGTACCACGGCGGGATAAAAAAAAAACACTTTTTTAGTAAGTGTAATTTTTATTTATAGCTCAGTACTTTCCGATTTTCTTCTGTATATATTGTGGTAATATGATAAATAGACCCTAGAGTATTGGTACGAGTAATAGGATCATATGTTTTGTATCCTTTTTAGAGATAAGTTCTCCAAATTTTACAATGTAGGGTGAATTTTTAGGTCATTGCAGTATAAGTTCATTCTAGATATTTCAGGCTCGCTGTATTCACAAACCGTGTAATCCCAAAAAGAACTGGGGGAATAACAATTTGATTTAGCATCAATCGTGTAAAGCCTCGATTTCCGCGACAACGGCGAGTGGTGCGACGAATTGAAAAATACATAGCATTTTTAATATCTTTTCTTTCTTATATAAAATTCTCGTGTCACATGTTAGTTACCTTACTCCTCCGAAACGGCTTTACTGATTTTTTACCAAATTTTATATGCATATTCAGTAGGTCTGAGAATCGGCTACTATCTATTTTTCATACCCCTAAGTGATAAGGGTTGTTCACCCTTGACATTTTTTTTTTAATTTATATGGCAAAACAACGTTTGCCGGGTCAGCTAGTATTATGTACACTTAGAAGTGTCGTTAGTAGCCGTACTAGGATATCCTGTGTTACAGCTACTACGATTCCTTCCTCTAGACTAAGTATGGGAAAAATATTTAATAATAAAGAAAGCATTGCATCGCACTTGCATATGGGTCAAATCACTCGCCGCTACCGCCGAAACCGAGCTCACATTTTGACTACTGGTAGACACGTATTTATAGTATTTAGTAACATTGATAAATCAACATCTCACATTTAATATTTATTGGTAGGGACGTGATTTTACGCAGAGATTCCTTACTAGAGATATTTTATACTATATTAAAGACGATTAATTAAATAATACTGTCTAAGTTGCTTTCTAACATCAAACTGCAATAACTACATTCAAATAATGCAAAGGAATTTAATATACTAAAGAACAAAGCGAAACGAATTTTATTGTAGTTACTTAAAAAAAATACTTTTACAACATTTCACGAACTACATGATGTGTAGAAAAAAATATAATTACTACTTGTGCAAACTGTCTTTTTGGCAAAAATCTACCTACGTTGATGAATCTATATCAAAATCTGGGAGCCCTGAGGACATAAAGTCAACGACTCCAGAACAAAAACACGTGATAAAAATAAAGGAAAAAGTAGAGAAGGCAAAGAAAGTCCCATGCTAAGCGCGAACCAAGCTTCGTATGATACAAAACCGTAACATTAATCGCTTCTTGTTAATCAAAGCGTGTTATGTGCTTAGAAAATATCGTGGGAAAATGCAGAATAAAACATAAACAAATACTTACACAATAAACAGATATACATATAAACACACACGGTCAAACGAATGGATGAATGACTCGTTATTTCGCCGTATTATTGTGATGTACATTTATTGTCCGCATTGGGGAAGGCAACACCTACACTACATCACTACATAGTATAAAACAAAGTCGCTTTCTCTGTCCCTATATCCCTATGTATGCTTAAATCTTTAAAACTACGCAACGGATGTTGATGCGGTTTTTTTTAATAGATAGAGTGATTGAAGTGGACGGTTTATATGTATAATAACCGTGCGAAGCCGGGGCGGGTCGCTAGTAGATAATAATATAAACTATGTGACGCAGTATAAAGTTCATTGTATGAACTTGAAAGCTATCTTTCTGATGTTTAGTTTGATATGATTTTGATGCTTAGCTTTATAAAAAATATCCGTCCTCCATCGGATTCTCACTGTTTTTTTTTCTATATTACACTTTTTTAATCTTGCTGGATTATTTTAATTCACTCGAACGGCCTTTCCCGATCGGACTCAGACGTTAGAATTTTCAACCCATTGTCAAAAATCAACGAATTCAGCGGAAAATTTTTGAGGCGATTTAAAAATTTAAATCAAACTTTTTAATCGAGTGTACCTATAGAATCTATCTAACAAAAAGTGGTGAATGCGATTGCCTTCCCCGGACGCAGTGTGCGTGACGTCACGATGTACCTGCGAAGGGCGGGAGGTGGTGGTCGTCGTGGCGCAGGTCCGGGATGGGCACGGGCGGCGGCGGCGGCAGGCAGCGCTTGTGCCGCACGCCGTGCTCGTTGCACGCCTCGCGCGCTGCACACACACCACGCACGCTCAGCGCACGCACACACGCGCGCAGCCTACTCACACGCATCCCACGTGTACATGTCTTGCGGACGTGTCACGCACGCATACACGCACAGCGTCCTCACACGCACTATACGTGCCATGTGATGCGTACGTATAGTACGTTCGCAAACACGCACACATAGAACGTATGCAGACGTATGATGAGTGCGCATGGTGCGTACACGTCCGTAGAGTGCGTAACGTCAGTGCGCGTATCACCCTGTCTTACCTTTATCGACCTTCCGAGCGCGTTCTTCTGTTTAAGTTACCAAATTAGGTATTAAGTAGAGATAATGTAGATCACGTGTCGAAATTGCTCAAAGGCACGTCTCAATGTGTGCCATTAACCTTTGGCGACCACCTTAGACGTGCGCGATTCAATAATAAAACAAACAATCTGATATCACCTAGACCGAATACGAATTTTTTTTATAAACACTGGCCATTAGCTGTGTAACAACATCGCGATTTCTTTTTAAGTTTAATTGTTAGTTTGGAATAAGAAAATAGTCAGCTTAATTTGATACAAGTTATAAATTATGGCGTGCGTACTTAATTAAAATAATTTAATTACCCACTAACAAAATAATTTAGACAAATCACATTTACAAACAATTTACACGAATTATGTGCATTGCGACTGGTGGTATGATAATCCCATTATGCAGTTCCAAGCCGTATTGCATCGCCGGAGGCTTCAAATTGCAAAAGCAAGACAGGGTGACAACAGAGAAAAGAGAAACTTATGCGCTAAGCGGTATCATAACTTTAAACCATCGACTTACCTCACTTACGTCATCTAGTTTTACAGTGTATAAAAATGTATAACAATATAATTCTAAATCATAAACCGAACGCATTTGAATGCATTAAAATTCTCTTAAATCCAACCGAGTCTACGCGTACTTTATTGAAATGCGAGAAAGAAAGTAAAGCGTATACTTGACCGCTTCCGTGAAGTTTTAATTGTTTAAATTATTAAAATGATTAGTAATTAGGCAGAGAATCTTTGATATTATGACCACATACTCCCATTACGAGCCTAGTAAGTACTTAGCATGCAATACAGACGGCGTCACAAGTCGGGGAGGTTGTGTGGACTCACCGCTTCCCGGGTATTTCACTGACTTGACGGGATGGACTTCTAGCATATTAAAGAGATCGGCGAGCATCGCTACTAGGTTTTGTCGCATTGATCTGAAAATGATAACGGAAAATATTACCGATGATAATTTGATGTATTCGGCCGTTAGACATCCTGCAACATTTTAGTAAAAAATTGAATTAAATAAATAAATAAAATAAATAAATACGCCCGACGGTCACATACATAGATTCTGGCCCCTAACTATGATTCGGGGAACCAGGAACTACAAGGATCATGGCCCCGCAGCACCCAGACGCGAAACAAATGCTTGCGCTTTTTTTCTGAGCACATAGATTTGTCCCGTCACGAGAATCGAACCCAACTACTACACCACAGAGGCTGACATTCTTATCACTAATGTATGCTCTGTGCATCGAAAATAAACAGTATACATCTGATGAGGTCATTCTTAGTGCAGGTGTTCGAACATCGGTCACAAGAGGTCTTTATAGATTCGAGTGACGCAACAACTGGCATTGTACTACGAGTGTCTTTTAATTCATGAGTCATTGAGTATATTAATAATTTACGACAGATAAGGTTAGTTCGAGTATCATTAATTTGAGTATATTCAGCAAATCAAAAACAGGTCGGCTGTAGAGAAATGAACAAGTTTATGTCAAGAAAAAATACCGAGCCATAGTTTTACAGCATATAGTATTTCTACATATTGTAGTAAATAGTGGTACTATGTGGCTATAACCACGTCAGAAAGAGATGCATATACCGTAAAGCTCGTAAAGTGAAACAACAATAGTGATGGTCGGACATTAAAAACGGATAAATAAAACTTATTATTATTGCAGTAATACTATGGTCCTTTGGCACTTTAATTCCTAAGCCACACAGAAAGCACGCTGGGGGCAGGCTTGTTTTGTTTGTTTTTGTATGAAACAAGTCACAATGAAAGTGGGGCGGGCACGGACCGGGCTTCGTCAGACAGCGCATACAGCGTAGCCCCGGCCCGGCCCCGGCTTATGTGTGTGCGTCAGTAACAAATAACATCCTTACCCGCGCATATAAGTGACGTCTTCCGGCAGCATATGGAAAACGTTATGCGGCAACGCAGTGCGACAGAATTCATACACCAGCATGAGGTTATGCAGGCAGTCCTGAATGGAAGCCATGCGGCCCACGCGCACCGAGCTGCGCGGGAGTGCCTCAGGGCAGTAGAACGAGATCAGAGCAGCTAATGCGGTGCCGTCGCATAGCTGTTCCAGGCTGGTGACTATGGGGACCTGGGTTGACGTGTCCTGGAACGTTAGATGATGTGTGTTAATGGGCTAGTTAATTTTTCTCCAGACAATGATTATATTTATTATGAATAGAGGTTTTAAGGATTCTTTTATTGCTTTTAATTAAAAAAAAACCCTGACCAATTTTACCAATATAAATACTCAGCTATACGTCCTAAACGGTATTATATTCAGAACCTATAGAAATGCTGAGTTATTATATTTTAGACAACAGGTATAAATAAAAAAAAACAAATACCTGATGAATATTTAGCTCACAACTTTTAAACAGCTGGACAGATTATATTATCATACAATATAGAGCTAAGAACTACGTTGTTATTTTAGTTTTTAATTATTTCTGTATTTTGGTGTTATGATAAAGAGTTATTCTATTCTATTATAGTAGCTTTTAATGAAAAAATCGTATTGAAACCAGTTCACCTGTTTGGGTTACGAAGCTACGAAGCCGCAGGCTGACCCACACATACAGACAAAGACGTCAAAGTTATAACACCCCTCTTTGCGTCAAGGGCTATCCTTTTGACCGCCGCGCTCCACGCAAGCTTTGCAATTTTCATACGTTTTAGTCATAGAGAGCACTGTACTTTTGTCGAGTATAGCCGACACTGGCGGTCGAAGGGTTAAAAAGAATTTACTATAAATTGGCGGAGTATTATCGTCCATCATAAATACCGCCACCATAAATAATAATCATGGATATTCGGTTGTTTATTTGTAGACCTACATCAAGAGTTACCTTATAGGTATGAGACACAATCCACAGAGACCACAATGTCTTAAAGAGGTAACCGTTCCCGAACTAAGTGAAACACTTGTATTTCAGAGAACGGAGACCTCCCCCGACAGAGGGCGACCGGGATGTGTGAAATAATATCTTATAAGTATTCCTACCAAAAGATACCCTGTTTAGGTTTCTACCTGATGTCAGGGCATCAAACGAGTCAAACATTTTTCACGCTCCAGTAAACAACATTTTAATTTGGGGATACCACAGAAGTAGTTTAACGACTATTCAGTCGATGAGTACACATACCTCAGCCTTATTAAGCGCCGCGCAGGCCGAATTCACCCAGTACAGTATACCGTCCTCATGTGGCAGGTTGGACCCCCCTGGTGAAGGTTGGTTGATGCCGAAGCGCTGCGCCGCCGCCGACACCCGATCGAGAGTGACCACCTCGCGAGCGTACAGCACCATCAGTGCTTCTATCACAGACATGTGTGCGCTCTGGAAATTTAAAAAGTTAAAATTAGTGCTGTTAACCGCGAACGGGAAGGATAGTAAATAAATATATAAATAAACTTGGATATATAAATAAGCTTGTTGTTTCCTCGATGTAAGCTTTTCTGACTAGAGTATGACAACGGCACGGGACACTAATATTCTTATCATGAGATTTTTATTGGGTGCGCAGCGATACAATCAAGACTGTAAAGTAGTATGTCCCTTTAATTGAAGGTAATTGTTTACTTACGGTCGGGGCATCTTAAACTTTACATATTCTGCAGTAAAATGATTTGAAACTCTCTGATTACTCTTGGATCAATCGCTTATTGAGCGAATGCTGTAAGAATACAGCGGGCATTTTGATGTTTTCCGGTTTGAAGGGCATTGTAGCCAGTGAAATTTCACTTTAACTTTTTTTGTCCAGTAATTACTGGGCATTATGAAACTTAACAGCTAATTGCCTCAGGGTGACGACCGCAGTGCAGCGCCGCGCAGGATTTTGAAAGACAAAGTTCGAGGTCGTGCTGTGGCTGTTATGGGCTGTTACTTACCATAACGCAAACGACCAACTCGTCTCGTCACACAGATAAATAAAATATAAAGATGGAGGAACGTGAAAGAAAGATACTTGCCAGTTTGAGCGGGTTCGTTTGTATGAGCACGGTCTCAGTGAGCGCGCAGTCAGGCGGATCGAGCACGTGCACGCCCTTCCTCGCGAAGGTCTGCAGGATGTTCCAGTGGTTCAGGCTGTGGTAGTTGGGGTCCGAGTACATGTTGGCGAGTGCCAGGCAGTACAGCTCTGCGTTCGCCAGACCCCCGCATATTGGCGGTTTCAGGTGTTCCTGATCCTGGAAAGGGAAACATTAAGCATCTTAAGTTTAGCTCTTTGGAATGAAAATAGTACAATTATTTTTATTAATAATTATTATCTTCGTCAATATTTGAGTCAATTAAATAGTTCATAGTTCAGTTTACTACCTCTATTACTCTATTATTCAATAGTCTTTTGAATAATAGATGATTGAAACTGGCTTTTTAAGTCAGTCCAATTTGCCGCTAACTAGATGAACTTCAAACCCCGCAGGAGCCATATATAAGAAGTTGAAGTAAGATGAACTTCCAAATAGCCGTTTTATTTTTGTTCTGTTTTGGTTAAACCCTTACCCTTTCATCGCGTAAACGAAATCTTTGTTCCAGATCTCAAGAACAACACGAATACAAAAAAAAAGTTCTGCACTCTTACAAAACAGGATTTAAGGACCGTAGGGCAAACGACACTCTAAGAAAGTATAACCCTGCATCCACCGATCCGACCTAATTTTCATAATCCCAGGATTGTCCCGTCTCATAAAAACGTGAGCAATGCGGCAAATGCTCAATGTCCCGTGATGTGACGAATCTAGATCAATGTTAGGTCACGGCCTATTTTAAAATGGGACGTACTACTTAGCAAGTTCTTAAGTTTGCTATCATTGACATCTACGCTTGTATGAAGTACCGCTGCCGGCCTTGACTATGACTTGACAATGAGTCAACTATCAGATAAATACCCCTAGATATAGCAATATTATATACAAGAAACTAACTGCTGCTAATGACAGGTGCGTTTACTTAAATTCAAACGGCAAGGACACTGAGTAACAAAGACTGTTTAGTTTCAAATGAAGGGCCCATTGAAAGCCCTGAGAGCGTTCCTTCATACTGTTGAGTCTGCAAGGGCAACTACTTATCGTATTTTAGAGGGATTTCAAAACGAGATCTTGAATGAATTTGGACCGAATACGGTTTTACTTTTAATTGAAAACGATGGTGAGACATGAAACAAAAACTGTATGGAGCCAACGCCAAACGCCCTTTTTTTGGACGATAGATTTTGTCCTAATTTACGAAACTTTATGGTGTGGTATAACAAATATATATTCACTCTCGCATTATTAAAGGGGTACACCATAACACATCAATTCGTAGTGAGCTTCCAGAACAGTAGGTTTATTTAGGTCGGACCTAAGACGAAACCGTTCGTCGCATTTCGTACCTTTCTACGTTAGGTTTTGGGGCGTGAGTGGTGTAACATGCAGATAAGTCGTGTTCTGCATTGTCATACCCCACATAACGTGACAGTGATATCGCGTCATCTGTATTTAAGGGGTGTATCTGAATGGGTTCACCTTGCGGCGCGGGTGCGGTCGGACGCGCCAGACGGACAGCTATTATGACGTCATTATCAAACAACCCCAACCCACCCTACTCCCCCTTATTCTCTACTCTAGAGCGGCTGTTAAACGAATTTTGGCATACGTGCGGGAATATATTATGACTTTATAAGCTACGTATGTAATATATTAGGATGTAAATGTACAAGAGTTATAAAGTGTAACGATCAAGCTCCATAATGCAGACAGGTAAGAGGCATATTAACATGAAAAAAAGTCATCTTAGATGAAATAACTTTGTGAATGTGTACTGAAAGTAGACTTGTAAAATGTAATTACTTATATGATTAAGTTTTATGAGATAATTGTGCGACTGCTATAAGAAAGGACCTGAAGACCGACTGCTCTATCAGTTTGCACACGAGACTAGTCCCCTTCAGAGCAAAATCTATTAATTCCTGCCTTTGCTGTGTTGATTTCCTTCAACCCTAAAAGGATACGAGCATGATACTTAAATTAGTGAGATACCTATAAATGATATTTCGAAACCTCACCTACATGTCCTAAAATAGCACGTTCTCATATGTCTAGAAACATAATCGATAGAGTTAGCAATCTCGGTCGCGTGTCTCGAAGCGAGCCGGGTAAACGACACGCGAAAACAAAAAACTGGTTCTATTGCGGAATCCTACATTATTACAACATTTATATTGCCATCTCATTGACCATGGCTCGATTACCGCTACGAGTGTGAAATGGCACTAAAGCAGACAATGTATCGACCTCGATAACTCTCACTTTTGTCCAAAATAGTATGGTAATATCGATTTGTTGTAGATATTGTCTAGTATTCAGGTATTTGAAGGTAAACCCGCGTATTTGTTTTACAAAAGAGCCGGCTTAAATGTTATGACTGTTGAATAATACCGATCTTGGTAGATTCATAAGCAAATTACCAAAGAAAACAAACAATACGACAGCATTTACACAAGCCAACTTCAGTCAACACAATGTCATAGCCATTCACACAGGTTCAATAGCGGGTCGTCGGTCTTCAAAATTATGTGCGACACTGTGCTCATACATACTGTGAAGTTTACACACAATTTTCGTCAGTTTCAAAAACTGCCACAGCCATATAAATTGTAGGACTGTACGGTGTACGTTAGCAGCCGCACGTTAGCTCAACTCAAATAGTTCTGTATGCACATTACACTAGGGATGTCCGCACAGTACTAAAGAGAAGAATTACACTAATGGCTTTGCCCCGTCGAGGCAAGGTTCGCAGACCGACCATAAACACCCTTGGGGTTTGCACTCAAGTTTATATTACAGATCATAAGATAATATATTATTTATAGTATATATACTGGTAATTGGATTTTGAAAAGCAATCTCGTTTGCACATTCTAACCTAGCTAAATATTTTATCAAATTTAATCAAGTTTGAATTCACATTAGACGTGTTAATTGATCGGAAAAGCAATTAGCCTACGAAATTATTTATGTATACACAAAACAATTTATATATGGAGGACGTAATGCTAGGTATAACTTTCTTTGCAAGAAAAAATGGTAGCGGTGCAGTAAAGTATATACGTAATTTCAAATATTGTATCGATATTAGTAGGTATTTCAAGTTATGTATGTATTTGAAATTTTTGCCGATGTTGATGATCTCACAAATAACATTTAAATGTAAGAAATCAAAACAACTCTACGCAACAGGCGCCCGATACGTTACCAACAAACGAATAAAAACAAACACTTTGAATTCCAATGAGTTCTTAATCTTCTTTTGTCGTGCATATAATTAGTTTGCGAGACGAACGACGACGGTCGGCGGAGAAAAAGCGACGACTCCTATGGAATGGATGAAGGTATGCCTCGAAGACCTCGGATCAAGGAGATGGCGCCGACCTCAGGCGACACTTCTTTGCAATGCCTTTTTCTTCTCTTATCATAATAAGAGAAGAAAAGAGAAGAAAAAGGAAGAAAATGCAATTACACACAACTATAGTTGTGTAATTGCAGCATGTTTGTGTTAGATTTCTCGATGTTATGCATAGAATTAAAGATCTTGTCTTACGACAAACGAAACAAAGCGACAAATCTTATGGACACTATGGAATAGATTGAGTGTCTCGGCCCCATCGGGCCTAGGAGATGCACTGCAATAAACATACACTTTGTGTCACGATTATGCGGGCGATTAGGCATTAAATGTATATTTGTTTCTTACGTGCACGACTACCGAAATAAATTTAAAACAAATGTTTGTGTGTGCTAAATATCTCTCCAGACTTGACTCCCACATTGAAGCATTATTGGTCGCTCCCTCATTGTTGTTATTATCGCAATTAGGAAATAAATCAGAGGGAATACTATACAATACTATAAGATAATACTAAACTACCATTTAATCAAAACATGTTCCCTCTGCCCTCATACCATTCCCTTGTTACCTATATATATGTATGCAGTGTTCTCCTAATATATAAAAAAATATAAACTGCTTCAAACAAAATTAATTAAAGTTGGACACAATTCACAAACCCAGAAAAGAATAAAATAGGAACAAGAACGTCAAGAACAGCTATCAGTGGTGTCTATGAATTTCTCATTACTCGGAATGAATCATAAAAGGAAATCGATAAATGTTGACTCAGTGAGACATTAAATTGCGAAGCTTGGCTCATTGATCGAAACTAAAACTTTGAACACAAACACGAACTTCAAGACGAGAAATATTTCGAAGAGCCGTCAGGACCAGTCTGAGTATTGGATTAAGTATCTTGGTCTTAACAAAGCTATTGTATTTAAAGTATTAATTTTAACTGAATAATAAAAATAATTGGTTCCACTAACGTAGATTTTGTAAATGTTTCACTGAAATTATTACATTACATGAAATAGGCAATATCTTTAGTTGACTGGAATGCAACATAAACACACTACAATCAATACACCAGTCGTTATACAACTTCTTTAGTAATCCAAATGGCAACGCAATTAATGTAAGAATAGGATATTGATTCTGTTACTTTCTAAACTATGGTCAGTTTTATAACTTCCTCTGATAAAGGATAGAAATGCGAAAAGCAAGTTCTACGGACATAGATTCAGCTCAGCCGCCGGTCATCGGCGAAAGAGACAAAAGTTTATTTCCTAAAGGCGGAAATGGAACAGACTATTTTTACGGCGAGTAACCACCACACAAAGATTAATTTGCTGATGTCCAAACTAAAAATTAATGCAATTTCAACTTTACGTCTGTGATAATTAGAATCATGAAATGAAAACAAGCTGCCCGATCTGCGGTTGCATTCATTAGAAACTATTTCCAACATGGGAAAGATTGGAAACGACACTGGCGATGCAACGCCTTAGATTAGGATTATGTTTAGGGTTAAATAATGATCACTAGAAATAATTATTGTAACAAGGAAAAACATAAGTAAAGAAATTTAATATTAGGTTTACTAAGAAAATTAAATTGTATAGTGTATAATGATAGATCTAAAGAGGTAATTGATGACAATTTAGTGATGGTCACCGAACTGTCCAGAGACAAAGAAACTGTAACCTCTGTTTAAGAGTTCAACCAACTTTATACGCATCTTCTATGAAACTGAGAGACCGAAATCTGTTGTCTCTGTGTAGAAGCAACGACTTTATATCACAGGTAGGTACAGCTATCTGAATCAATAAACATGTCTATCAGATATCTGCTAGCAAACAATGGTTAATTTTGATAAGAGGAAAATTAAATTACTGTTATGATACATTACTGGAATCACCGAGGTGTGACGAGGGAATAGCTTCGCTCTACTCGACTATTCAGTCGGTCGGTACTTTGAAGGTACTGTGATTTACCTAACATGACTGACAAAGTTAACGGAACCATTCAAACAGTTGCTAAAGATACGCAAACATAATTTATTCAAATAGCATCCTTCTTACATCGAAGAATGGAACCCTCGCTAGCGAAATGACTAGGGATCATCACTTCATAGACTTCTTACTTGACAGCTGGTGTAGGTATCACAAGCGCAGTGCAAATGCGCAGGACTATAGTACTCCTACTTCAATATAACATTTAACAAAACTATACTTGTACAAAGTACATTTCTTTATCTTTGACGTATCTCAGCTAAGCCTTATTACGTTTGTTCTAAAAAAAGGAAAGACTTTTTACGATAACGTAATCTCTTATCTCGGAAGAAGCATAAGTATTTATTGTTTGAAACCATTTATCGGAGAAAGCATTGTGTTTATTCCATTTTTGATCAGAGCTATTTTAAGTTCTGGACAGCGTGTATACCTTCGAGTTGTTCGCAACAACAATCGTTAATGGACATCCGTCGAAAACAGGGCTCCGATAAAAGCAAACTTCTTGGAAACCACCATTAGCGTGGACTACGCTAAACTTGAAATAGCGCTATCTAGATTTTTATCGGACAAGTTTCCAAGCCCAAGGGCAGGATTGTTAGTTTAGGCTGATAACAATTCAATAAGTAAATAATTCCGACTTAAATGGACCAGTCCACGTCTAGACATCAGAACGGTATCGATGATTTTGCAAATTGATTTACGCTTGATTGGCGCCTAGGGAAAGGAGACTAACTATGCAAAAGCACACTAAATTATTGAATAGAACTTTGCTCCTATTTATGATTAGAGATAAGTTTTGTAAGAAAAGTTACTCTCCATAAAACAACAGTCTTACACGCAGTTTTACTACGACAAATGTCTTAAGACTCACTCACCGTATCAACAACTGTAATGGCCTTAACTTTGTCACCTCTATTGCGGCTTCTAGTCACAGCCATTTTCCAGCCAATAAAACTGATACACTGATTGTATTACTACGCGATCACATTACCGCCGGGCGCTCCCAAAAGAGCATTCCACCAGCACTGAGCGGCTCGCGTGACTCCGGCTACGGCTGTGCTACCACGTAACCAAGTCAGATGGCTGCGATCAATATTGTACCTGAGCATAACCTGAACTTTTATTTCAAGGGCAGTTAACCGGCTATGATATGATAACTATAGTTAAAGATGATTTAGAGGCAAAAGACACGACATAACCAAACCCAGGTCTGTCATTCGTGGCGAAGCGTACTTTTTGGACGCGCTGGAACCGCCCTGACTTTTTTACATTTGAGCAAGCCGCCTAAGTAAGTTCTTTACTTAATTTCGCAGGAAATTGGGTCGCATTTCTCGAACGAATAAACATTATTTGTACATTTTACTATGCATCGCAAGGAATTAATGAGGCATAATAAGCAGTTTTAAATTACGTAAAAAGTCCTCTCGTCCAAAAAAACTGGTTCTGTCTGACCGGAACGTAGATTGAAATCGTATTTTCACTTTCGTAACACATACGACATCAAATTAAGAGCGGACTTTAATATACATCATTTGATAACAAGTTTTGCTCAACCTTTAATGGAGTAATCAGATGGTACAGAACAAACATGGTAAGTACCTACATGCAACGTGAACAGAGTAAGGGGACGGAGTAAACAAAAAAGGGTAGGCAGTAAAAGAGCAATCCAATCGGCTACAGAAATCAGCGAGCTCGGCCAATCACGCTTTTTGTTCTCGGAGCCACTATGCTTGAAGAAAAACAATGAAGTATGCTCCTCGTCTGCACTTGGTCGCGAAGCTTCGTCTATTTAATTTACTCTTGTCGATTAAATTTCAAATGACCTCATTCCTCTCAACAATAGCACTCAATGTAACAAGAAACTCTTTCAATCATAAATTCATAAGGATATGAAATATGAGCTCCAAATTGTGTTGTGAACAATTTATATCGATTACACAATCGAATCAAGGAAACAGAAACGCAGTAAATATTATGGCATAATTAACTGAAATAGTCTATGCAATTTATAAGGAAAAGTTAATGTTTTCAATCAAAGCAACCAACACACCAAGTACCAACAGCAACAATAGTTGAAACACAAACAAATAGAGGTACTACAGAATAATAAGTAATAGTGCAGTACGTACAAAGGCAGTGAAAAGAAAACTGAACGTGAGAACAAAGTAAACAGAGGTGGAGAGCAACGATCTTTTATCTTTATTTTCACGATGTGTCTGTCGTGATTCGAAACGTGCCTTCGAAGTTAGAACTTACATAACAAAAGAAAGGATGTGTCTGTCATCAAAAGATTTGCGTTCTACTGGTTCTGCATTACGATTGGACATTGTTTAAATCAGAGACAGCTGTTTTCCGATAAGGAATGTAACATTAGATTTACTCAATGTTTACCTTAGTAGGTACTGTTTACCTTATCTGTTCTTTTAATAAAGTTAGCTTACCTTTGCAAAATACTAGTGTTACTTCTGCTTACCTCATGATCCCTGTAGAACGGCTCCTGAAGATTCTCTGGGACCCTGTTGTTAAACGCCTTCGATAACAGCCATTTGATTGAAGCCCGCTGCTTCGACTGTAACAAACAAAATAATTGTGTTAGTTCCAATAGCTTACATGTTATGATAGGTACTATTACCTTCATTTTTGGGATTTGAATTTATGTAGTTGGTTCAAGGAATTTCGAGATCGTTCCCTTATTGCGCCTAGACTAGACATAGCACTCGTTGTAAGACAATACGAGTGCAGTTCTTTAAAATTCCTCCATCTTATTTCCGACGATGTAAACCTATCAAGAAGCCTCTACGCTGCCTTCTCTTCATTAATCACATCAGTAAACGTCCTCCGTGCCGTTTGACGACAATTGTCGATACACACTGTAATTGCATACTGTCAACAGCCGACCGGTGTTGTGTATGGCGTATGGCCAACGTCCGCTTATTGTGAACGCGTTGATCATTAACTGGAACCGAACTGGAATCCTTGTCCCAATTTGTCTATATACAATTACAATGCCATAAATTGGAGTCAATAAAAGTGAAAGATTCTTGCGTTTCAGGCCGGGTGTCTATTTTAATACAACTGTTGACACTAACGATAAAATTGTGTAAAGAGGGCACATCTGCTGTATCATGTATGAGACGATGTGTTCCAGATATCTTCAATGCAAATATGGTAAGAATAAATTTATTTATTACTTCAAAACTTTCAAATCCAATTATATGGAATATAATTTGATAAGCATAATTTAACTATCAATGTGATAATGAGAACAACACGTAAATAATAAACATTAGATAATACTATCCCCATAATCTCGAATGTCAAGGTCAATTCATATTATCGGAGTCGATATCTTGAAACCATCGGGCCGATATATTCCATGGTTGCCATGGTCTAGCACGATTACTTCACATCACATTCGACACGCAAGTGTGAAAGCACTCACGCAACCGATCACTCTGTTATTAATTTGTTGTAAGCCAATAGTTAAATGCAAATAAATAGACATGTCGAGATGAAATCTGATTAGATAGGAATTAAAATTACACGTTGATGACAGCGCAAAAACAAATTAAAGATCAATGTATAATTAGATTTCATCTTCGTCTTTAGTCATACGTAAAATGTGGAAGTAATTTCAGATACATACTCCCCAGTCTATACTTATTGATCAGTGATCAATGATCATACACACGTATGGCAGCATTTAGATAAAAGAAAAGTTTGCGCAAAATACGAATGACACTTTATCCTTTGACTACCACAAAAAATACTAACAAACAAGCTGTACAAAGAAGCAAGAAGCAATCAATATAGTAACAGAACATCGACAAATCATAAAGCAGAAAGGGCGCGTGCCGTCGCATGCCTGCCGCGTTAAAAATACTCCCACCCGGAGACACTCCCAAATAGGAAGCCATTTGAACACACGGCATCAGAATTGTCGAAAACATAATGTATAAATATGGAGCCTAAGAAGAGGTTATTAAGAAATTGGCTGGAGAACTGTTTTGAAAGGCATTCACCCAAGTAGAGAACTAGCAGTAATCGGATACGTTACGGCACTTCCAAGGCAATTTACCGAGAGCGATACAGAGGTAGTGTTTTCAAACAACTCCGTATTACAAATCGGATCCAATTTAACGCTAAACGTGAGAACGCCGGAGACGATTAGCATTTTATTGTGTAAGCTCGGCTTTAAAAGGCTGTTTCCGATACAAAATCACCATGTTGCAGATACCATCTTAGGAATATATCATCTTAGGAGATAGCGGATCGTGCAGTATGTGGGCTCGCTCACCCAATTCACGGTAAGTGCTTGTCTATAAGACATCAACGGATGTTTGTTAAGCTACGGAGTACGGATGCACGGATGCGAGTACTAAAAGCGTTCGCAAACGGTACCGACCTATTTTAATAAATTAGAAATAGTACACCACGCCCATTTTAATTACGTATACAAATATTATTTACATAATTATGTAGGTATTTATGGATAATGTCGTTGTTCCATGTTAACAAGTTTGATTTGCATACACGGCAATTAGTCTCACAATATTGTACACTGAAATATACATAAAATATGTACATATGTCGATTAAACTACACAACATGTTAGAAAGATCTTAAAACGAATTGAATTCGATTAAGCGGTAATGTTGCGACACCGCGAGAGTGACCTCACATTTAAAAAAAGCATAAACATAGTCTGTGCCAGCAAATTCAATTAGCAAGCGTCGGAGCAGTTTCGCTCGTAAAGACTCAACTATTAAGTACTTTCATGCACTACGCTATAACATATAGCAAGTGGAGCGGGCAAGCCACTCTCTACACTCAATTCGTACTAGCTAATTGGTGGGTAATTAGCGGAATCGCCACCACATTTCACTCTCTCCCATGAATCCAAGGTGTCAGTCGGTAGAACACTGTCCTAGCCGGAAGACTGCACTTCCGCAGTGACCGGCCTCTGCAACCACTGCAGGTTTGTATCAAAGCTTGTCAGTTCGAGCGTAACTCAAAATAAGATGTCGTGCTCCATCAAACAGATTTTTTACAACAGGAGCCAGAGATTATAAAATAAAATAAATAAAATTATAGCAGCGCTTTGAAGTGAAGATTTATTTATTCAAGTCAAGATTAGTATGTTATACCTACCATTTTCACAAGATTCGGTATGAAAGATTGAATTACTTGTTGCAATTATTGCTTTCAATAAAAAAGCGAGCATTACCGCATTGACCACAAGCTTCTATTCAAATGAGGACAAAGAGCCGTTCTCCTCCGAGAAGTATCATCTATCCTATATCAATATAAAGACAGCCCAAGTCTGGCTTGATATAAACGGTACATTTTACTACAAATAAGGCATTATCATGCTATTAAGTACTTCCAGTCTAGTTGCAACTAGTTACACAATTAACGATCAGAAACTTTGCGTTAAATTACAAGCTGCAAAAGGAATCCAATAAGCATCAATCACGGACAAAGGGTCAGTTGTTGTCAGTGACGAAGTAGACGACGACGAGTGGCTGCTGGGGTCTCTGGCGAGTCGGAACGAAGGCTCGCAGTCGGAGCAGGCGATGCGTGGAAACTGGAAAGGTGCGTTGGCACCTGCAGCCCACGCAAGCTGATGAGGTCGCGCGCCCACATATGCCGCCTCCGCAGGCCTCAGCCTCGATACAACATAGCCCAATCTGCGAGTCCTGCTTTAATTCGATATGTACGAACGAGACAACAAATCGATCACTTTTTTGGCACATCATTATCATTTTGTCAACACAAGACGTATGTTTAATGATGGCAAACATTTATTATAAGCGTTTACATCCCGAGGTTTATTTGTTGTAATATTATTCAAAGACAGTTGGCGTTTATGAAGACGTTTCATTATTAACGAACGTAAATCAAGTTTTGGTAGCGGAAATAATACTGAGAGAAAGTGGATATGAAGATACAAAATAACTAAAATAAAAAAACTTCCAAAAACTTCCAAAAATTCAAAGTAAATAGTGACCATCATAACATTAACACTAGAAATAAGGATAGGATTGTTGTACCTAGGTATAGACTGACTAAAACGAATAAGTCCTTTATGGGCAACTGCGTACGTTTTTATAATAAAATTCCAAAGTGTATAACGGAGCTCACAGAAAGTAAATTCAAATTACGCGTTAAGAATGTTCTAATGAGAAAAGCATACTACACTGTTCGTAATTACATAGAAGACAAAGATGCTTGGAACATTCCACTTCTGCAAAGTAACCAACTGGTACATAAGAAACATAACATTGTAAAATCCCAAAAAATTGTAACAAAATCTCTGAAAAAAAAATGCCCTTCAGTTTCTTGCCGTATCTTCTGAGTAGTGGTTCTTTTTCCGATACGGTGGTAGAGTCATTGTGATAATTTGACGTTCATAAGTGCGTCTGTGATGCCAAAATGATTAAAGAGATTTTGATTTGATTTGATTTGATTTGCATAAATAATCAGTAAGTTCACAATTGTACATCGCGTGCAACTAATTATAAGCATCGTCTAAGCGGCACGCGCGGTTGGCGAATTAGTCTCATAAATAGGCGACTAGGACAAAAGCATCTGCTTGTAGCGGATGCTATGATCCAGATGCGAAGTGTTTTATAATGCAAGACCGTTTTTTACAGTATTGATAAATTGCAGTCACCTGTCCGAAACAGTATTGAATGAACAGCTGTTCAGAACTGTTACCAGTTTTAAGGTAAGGTCGAATCTCAAGGCGCATGAAGTTTATAGAGATCGTGCGACTTACAAGACTAGCCTAACTTCGGAACATGCATTGTACAAAGTCAATATGACCTGAACCGTATGACAAAACATGAAGTGAATCACTGGTCACCAAATAAGGGAGACAAGTCGAACGGGCACGGCAGCGGCGGCAAGAGAAAAAAGAATTTCAATACGCTGCTCGGAACTAATACATCAATACATAATTCATTTGAAGCACCTAATATGGTCAAACGCACGAGTTAATTCTTTAACAACTTTGAATGGAATCCGCAAGGTTTCTAATCAACACGACTGAGTCTCCTTTATGGGCAAGTAGGAAACATTGCTAGGATAACGAAGAATGAGTAAAGACGAAACGAGGTATACAAAAAATAACTCTCAAAGAATAGGCAACTCATACGTGAGCTTCGTACAGAATAAGGCTCGAATGAGAAAAAGCGGTTTTATAATTCATAGCGTTTCAAACGAAGACAGAGGAAGCAGAAAATATAAAGGAATTTATAGACAGGTGTATTATTAAATGTGTGGTGTTCGGTACTCTACGTTTTCTTTAAAGAACGGCAATAATAAAGAATCCAAGCGAATCGTAACTCGTAACATTACTGAAGCTTTCGCGTCTAGTGGAACTAATATAACACACAATTAGTCTTGCGGGCAGGAAGTGAAAAATGAATAGCCCTGGCACTGAGTCATTTAAGATATACAATTTACCTGACCACTCGAACCTGGTTACTCACACAAGTTTTCTGCTTAAAACTAGGATTACCACAAAAAACATAACTATGTACAATTAAGCAACCTTGACCGTCGGCCTGTGAAGGTAAAAATAATGAATAATTGTGTTTGTTTAGAATGAACTAAACCTCCACGGTGAATTGGATACAACTATTATGATCACATCAGATATGTCAACAGAGCGAGGCGATGCGATGAAGTCATAACTAACGACACCTATAAATACACCAGACCCACGCAACCACACATGAGTTTTATTGTACACTAAATCCTTCGAGGCTTTAATCGATAGTTAATGTGCCGACGTAAATTCTATGTGGACATGAAGCTGCTCCTGTAATTTGTAGCTTGGTGGCTAGGCGTAGACGACGAAAACAAAATTGTGGTTTAAAAACAAGGTCGAAAGTTTTACGGTAACTGCAATTATTTTGTATTTGACGTCAATTACACGGATGACTGTTACTCGTACATCAGAATTTGGAGTGCCATCGTACACGCAAACAGTTGACAACAAAATTATAGCGGCCTTAAAACCTACGCTAATATAGCTAGACACTGCCAAGGTTCATCGTGATAGTTTGATTAGGTAGGAAGCAATGCAACTACGCCTTTGGTAACAGCATGTGAAGTGATTTTATTCAAAACAATATTCAGAGAAATGATAAATCAAATCAATGACAATGACGACTTATCGCAGTGCAAAATATGTTCGTTTCATCATCATCATCATCGTTATATATATAAAAATGCTAAGTGAAAATTGAAGTATCTTTCGGATAAGGTACCAAAAGTATTTCTAGTACGTTCTGCAGAAGCTCATCATCTGTTCATTAACGGCTCGGAGGTGATCAGTTGTAAATAATTGAATGATTCACAGTCGCAGCTTCGGATTATCTATCATCTGCCGTGTGACCCAGTTGGAATTCGCAGAGCGAGCCGGCTTGGTGAAAGTGAGAGATGTGCCTGTGTGCGACCAGACCAGAGTAGCTAGACGGCTAGTGGCTAGGCTGGCTACCAATACAAACATTTCATAACCACTGGTACATGACAACTACGATCGATATGACGGCCGGCATACTTGACGATTTTATTGAGCATTACATATTCTGTTACGTCAGGTGACTAAACTATCAAAAGATATTAGATGTAATCAATACTGGCGCAAATTAGAAGTTGTAACAGGAAACATTTCGATACAGGCTTTGGAGCTTTCTATTCAGTGGCCGGTTAAGAAGTTGGTGCGGCAAAATAAGCCCAAAAGTAGTATGAAAGGTATCGAAATGAATTCGTATCACGTTCCTTCATCACAGCGTTGGAATAGCGAAGGAATATTAAGTACATAAATGCCGTATGTGGAACAATAGCAGGCGAGCGTCTGGCTGAGCCAACCGCCACGACAGCTGGCCTGGAGAGCTTTTTACTAACAACTTGGGTTGTCTCTATACATACGTGGTGTTAGAACTCTGTGGAAGATGTTTTTGTTAGTCTCTTTTTACTAGAGGTCAAGGAAGACTTGCGTATAGTAGTTTTCGAAGGTCAAAATACAAATAACATGTTAGGGAAAGTACATAATATTTATTATACATACATATAGTTCATATTTACACTGACGTTTTACTATATGGAGAAAAAAGAAGTTTAAGAAAGAGGATAAAAGAGGTGAAGTTTAAGAGTTAGCCTCATACGAGTACGAATGAAATATTGATATGCCTTTAGATTCGCGACGTGCAAGCGTCGGGAGTCTCTAGTATTGAAAGAAAGAAAGAAAGAAAAACCATTTATTCGGCACACAAACAAGAAATTATAAATAAAACTTAAATAATAAATATACGTGCCGAATGGGCTCAGCTCAGCATAAAATGCCCAGAGTTGTACACTACTCGGCGCTGATTTTCAGCTGATACCCGTTTTACTATAGGATCAGTGAAAAATTGACTGTACCTATCCATAAAATTATCATACATTCAAAATAATAATAACACTACATATAATAAACATACATACATATATATATATATATATATATAAAATGAAAAAATAAAAAGTGAGTAAAATGTACATACATAAATAATAATTATAAAAGTATTAAATATACATACTTACACTTACTTGCATAGATTTAATTAAAATGGCCTATTATTAAAACTACAATGAGTACCTAGTTTTTTAAAACAATTGGATCATATTATGGTGTTTCAGATTTACCGTGAACGCCATTAATTTCGCAGTGAATGCCAATAGTTAGCCGTGACGACAAACAACGCACAACTTTAAACTTTCAAGGTTTATGATACTATTTTCGTATATAATAGGACAATTTGAGAAAATACTAGGATCGACAAAATATTATGGTAATGTAGATAAAACAGAGCCAAGAGTTCAATCTCGGATTCGAATCCAAAGTTCAATTGATCCAGCCGCGAGTGAGAGATGGATGTTGATGTGAATTCGTATTATCGGAATTTCAAACTACAGTGAAATGAAATTCTGTGCTGGCGTTTCATTTAGAAAACGTTTAGATGCATTTATGATATTTATACCTATAACGTTATGATTAACAGCCATTTCGAAATGAAATTAAGAATTAGGTACTGGAAAGTTTCCGTATGTTAGAAAATATATCTATTGTTGGTGTAGGTTCCAGCATTTCTATTACCGCTGTGGTGAAGTACGTAATATTTAGTTTTCTTTGGTGATAGTTTCTATTACATTTTGATTCTTCAATCGAAAAGGAATACCGATACCGCAGTATATCTGCTAATGCTGCTATAGCCATTTACTTATGCATAAGCGGCCCGATTCAATAGTTCCCACGGAATTTCACAACTCTCCCAGTCTTCCACTGCGTAAGATGGCGTATATCGTATAATACTTAACCAAAATCGAAGAAAGACCATAGACGGGTGTTTCCTATGAATGGCCTTCAGGGATATCCGTGAAATTACAATTCTCAAGCTACATGAACACTGCGGACGATGTGCGTTTTCCTTTACTTATTCATGTGTGGCCCGGTTCCGAGGTTTCCCACGAAGCGGTCGCACAATACTCCCACTTGTGCGTGCATACCTAGAGCTCTAGCTCTAGCACAGCTAGACACCATACACCGGGTTAGCTGACACTTTGCATAGGGCACGGCTAGACACTGCAGCGGCCCATAAATCTTAGGATAACGAGTGTATTCGCCAAATGCGTCACTGGAACCTGGGTTTGTTCCATTCATATTCTGTTTTAATAGATATGCACTTATTGACTATTACTTGTAAGCCTAAATGTGTACAAGAAATCGGGTCTAAAGATAGAAGTCTTAAATATTTTTAAGTAGGTAGGTACCTCAAATTTTAAAGCAAATTAGAAGCAAGTGGGCGAATAATGTATGGATATAGCCTTGCTTCCAACTTTTCCTAAGAATATAACCCTTTTTATTCCTATTTTGTAAAAGTTCTCGCTTAGATTCCGCAATGGCCGCAGAATCTTAGACTGTGTGGATTGCGCAAGAAAGCCCCTAGCGTCTCGGGAGATGTGTGTGCAATCTGCCTCTTTAGAAATAGTTGCCACTGGAATTTTCTCACTGAGAATGATACTTGGATAAATGTGGGAACTCCTAAGGATTATGTTAAAGATAACAGTCTAATGCAACCAAAGTGAACTCACTCAAGTCTTTAACTTTTATTCTTTCATACAAAGTTGTCTCAGCTACAGACAATATACAATGAAATGTATAAACTACTTTTCAAAGGAATTGCGAAGAAAGAATGATTTTTTCTGTGGTTCACTTGATCTAGTTTCAGTTGACTGGACTGATCGCTTGAAATCAGACGACGCTATTATAAATGCATTAGAAACAAACGTCAGGAAATGGCCCAGAGCCAATGAAGAGAGAAAAAGCTTGTCTATTATCATTGTATCTTTCTTCCTAATCAAGAAAAAAACCTGTTTAAGAAGTTGTGATTAAAATAAACTGAGGACCTCTCGATTGATCGTCAGCAATCAGTATTGTTTAGCGAAACAAATTCTCATGATTTCTTGGCAAATATCAGAGACGCGTTTTGCATACAACTGATATCTTAACTATGTGAATTCGCACAACTAAGATGCTGTGACAGAACATCATGATAAAAAAGATAATAAGCTACACACGATAAAAACATGAGATGACAGCTACCTTATTTCAGGAGAAATTGGTATTGTATAATAAACGAAGGAACATGTTATACTTAAATGTACAACAACAGCTGTTGGTGTGATCATTTTCTTTATTTCGATTGTCTAGAGTCTAGACTATTTGTGTGAGGTACACATGACTTTTCAGGATGATTCACCGAGTCAACGATCAGCTACAGTAATACTTACATCGAATTGCTTGTTCGATTTCGTTTGAACAAATAAAAATCGCTTCCGGGAGTCAATTTCACTTTTGGCAGTTGATATTACGTCGCTGTTACAGGTTACGTTACGAGTGAAGTTGGCAAATGTCAATAACCTAGCCGCACTTCTGAATCAAATGAATCAATGCTAGTGCAAAAAAAACAATACGTGACTGAAACATAAAACAAACAGGAAATACAGCTTAGTCGACTTATCGAGTATTACAATATCTTAGAACCCCATTATAGGTGATAAACTGATAACGTATAGTTTATCATTGGTATGAGTTCTCCTCTAAAGTATGCACTTGACATAGGCTCATCACTTAGGCTCATCGAGCAGACATTGATTTGAAAAACATATGCGTTCACTAGCTGAGCGTAATAAAGCTCGTCCATAGCTCGGCCACATGAAAGTAACCGCACGCAACATTCCGCTTATAGCTTTCTCTGCCGACTCCATCAAAAGTATCCGTATTATGCTATTGAATGCCTCAATGCGAGTATTAATAACGATGGTAATAAAACTATGCAACCGCCATCGAAATTAAGTAATATCATTTGATAAGAATTCGATAGAATTATTGTTTGTAAGATACAATCGATTGAGAAGAATCATACTATATCAGACTGAATTACTATAGAATTCCAAAGGATCACGTTTTAAAGCTGTTAACGGAAGAATAGATGGCAATCACCAAGGTCGACCAAAAGGAACATCAGTTGCAAGAAGTACCTTCGCTATCAGGCTACGATCAAGCGGACGATAAACCAGCTATTTATGATCCCTAATTCAGTAGCTAAGTGTTATTAATCACCAAATATATGAAGCGTATCCATAGAACGAAAAACGGTTTATGAGCATACGAGAACTTCAATAAATGTTGATTTTGAAATGTATGGAGAATCCATTTTATACGTTAACTTGCGGCTCCTAAAGTATAATTTCCTTCGGCAGGTACACAAATTGGCAGTGAAGAAGATAATTAATATTTCCAAGACACTGCAATTGTTCGTCGTTCGCTGGATGCATACATGTAATTACGAAGAAATTCTTAGGTTAATCTAGGAGTACATCTTCTCAGACTGTATACTTGTTTAAACGTTTCTAATCTATGATCGGCGCAACGGCGGAACTTGCCAAGCTTGAGTTCGACCAATTAAGATTTATGTCTTTCGAACTTCAATACGCAATGTTAGTTATAGTAATCATTTATCCAATCATCTTGACTTGAAGTGCATAATTAGGAACAAACGTTAAAAGGTTTATAACTTTTAATGTGTTTGCCGATCTTGGAGTTCACCTAATTGGGATAATTGAGTACTTTTTATACGAGTGCACCGCAAAGGAAACCAAGGATCAACAAATCAAAGACGCATTAAAGCAATAGAGACGAGATCTCGCTGTTCTTGGAGATGCGGTAAATTTAACGGCGCGGTTTTCCGACAAGGTGATACTAATGATAATATTGCAAAATATGTGCGGCAACCAAGGTGGCGTATGTGGCTATGGCAACAAGGTCCCTCGCCTTATAGGTGTGATCCGGTGGGCGGAAGCATGCGCCAGAGGTGGCTCGTCAATAATGTGCGATGGCGCAACCAGCTCGGTCACTTCCACAACTGTGCCACCCGGTCTCGGACCCACTTTTTGTTAGACCATATGACAGAGCAGCCGACTGCAACTTAATAAGTACCTTGATCGAACGGGAAACTAGCTTCGAGAAAACTAGTATCATTAAGTTCTGCTGGAACCTATTTCATAAAAATATTCTCGTAAAATGTGCAGCGCGGTATATACGTAGGAATTTGGGGCGATAGCAGAGCAATTTCATATCCAGGCTATAGTCATAGTCGTAAGTTTGAAACTAGGTCACTCAACAAATAAGTAAATAATAAGTTGGAAAAAAACACGTAAAATCAAGTTGAATTACTACACGCAGGCCTGCGAATGGTTTTGATGTAGATGTAGGCGTTCCAAGAAATATACAAGTAAAATACCAGGTTTCTTTTAATTATTTGATAATTTGCATTCCAGAGGCAAACTTGTCTTGTATCCTGTAATTTTGTTTACGTGTTTATTATAGTCGTTCAACGATTTACAACAGAGAGGTGCCATTTATCCTCATTAGCAAGACATTCTTGACAAATTCAGTTGACGTCTTTCTATATTTGGACAAGTTTCTGATCTTATTTCTTTTGGAGCTATGTTTGATAGATAGCAGCCTCTCTTAATGACATGATAACGTTTATTTGCGACGAATGGCGAAAGCTAAAGTCGGCATCGATGTGAAATGAATAGCTCATTCAAATTCGTTGGATCGTTGAAAAACTAGCGGCTGGGAAAGGAAATTGCGTTAAACAATCGGCGATTCGCGGCATATTATGGCAACGTTCATATTCGATTGAGGGGTTTCTTCTATGCGCACCGCAGCACTGGCTGGCTGATGAATTAGCAATTGGAATCAAGATGCAGGTAGGTAGATACTAGGCATTGATGGACATGAGTAAGTCTATTCTCCACAAGGTCGAATTTTCCATGTCAATGCATTCTAACTTTGGTAGGCGGTTAAGCGACATATTGATCCGAATACATTTCGAAGACTGTCTAAATATAGAGGTAGAAACTAGCTCTGTCACATACATTGTGTACTTTTCGAATATTCCATACCATTGAGCAAATGGCACAACACTTTCAATTTGTGGTAATAGGAGTCGACAAGATACATATTAATTTGGGAAGGTATAAAAGCGAGTAAACACCCGGAGTGATCTGGGTCGGTAACCACACGGTGGGCTCCTTTCGCGGATGGTGGGCAACGAGCCGTACTTCTTGAGATGCGGCCACGGTCTGCTGGCCTAACCTTGGCCCCATCCCTCCGCACGTTCCCGCACGAACGGGGTGACATCATCCTAGAAAATCATTCCATGTCCCACGTGAGGCCAAGGCCGGAATCTCAATCAATGCTAATACACACACCGGAATAATAAAAAGGAAAGTTAGGTCGATGACCTCCCCGTGGACGTTACAGAGTTACAGCACACTGATGGATTTGTCCGGATTCTTTTTTTAGATGCCAAAATGCGGTGTGCCGAACCAGTTTCATTCAGAAAGTTCGATAATGCAGTGGAGAAAAGAAAAAGTTTACAATCGAGTATCTAACTAAATTACAATTTAACTTGCTCGCTGAAATGTTCTTTTATTTTTGCACCACAGTCGCATGCTCGAAATTTTTAATACGCGTAGACGTTCTAATGGAAAATTTACAGCGCGCCAGCTTTCTAAATCCGAGTAAAGAAGTCAATTAAAGTTTTAATAAATTTTCTAGCGTAATAAAATTAAAAGAATTTCTAAACCAGTGACCACCACGTGGAAATAATTTCGCTTTTTGAACAACGTTCGTAGATTAAATTACGAATGCCCGTCGTTGACGTTTAATGGCTGAAAATTTTCAGCGATGTAGATAGAACCTTTTAGGCTCTAAAGAGCTTACAGGTTAAGGGTCTTACAAGAAGAAATAACCAGATCCTTAACCTGTCAGTCAAATTATGTACGTAAGTTACAGACCTGTAGCTACATTAAACCTAGAGAACTGGCTACTATACCATTGTAAGTAATATTCGGGTTCAAATTAATAATCGATTTTGAATAGTTCATTTCAATGTTTTAATCAGTTGCATTTATCATGTTCAGAAAACCAATGAAGAAATGAATGAATAGACCCCATAGATTATTTCCAAAACTAAATTAAATCTAGAATGACCGTAGATGTCCTACATTAGACTTTAGCTAAACATAAAAGCAAATCTTCCTACACAACACAAACACGCATGAAGGCCTAGTCCTTGTCCAACTATGTATTTACTCAGCTTAGCATATTTGTAATTAATTCTAGATACGGCTTGTAGTTGACAATAACATGTAAATTGTTGTAAATCGCCTTAGTTAATGAATCTGGTTCCAAACTGAATATATTAACAAGTATTATCGTATCGGAGACTTATCGAGTCAAGAGGCGACGTTACGCGGATTTGTTGTGCATAGCGGTAGCGGGCACGCCTTGCGATAAGTACACATCGGACGATCAACATTCCTGGCGCATAACGCTATCGCCCGCGGTTCAATGCTAACTGTAGTTACTGTTCGTACGACTGCTGGCGCTGCGGTGTCTTACCGAGACGGCGACCGAGGCGCTGTGGCCCGCGCTCGCCTGGATGCCGTCCTGGCCCTCCGGGACGCTCAGAAACCGGCGGAGCGTGCCGTATCCAGACGCTGAGGCCACCATCGCTACCATAGTTAACACAATCACAACACGGGGGCTACCACTGGTTCTCGCGGTGACATCACTCGCGCGGCCGAGCTGGTGCGATCGTCGGCGACTGCGCGCGCGGTGACTCCGCGCCCGTCGCGTCTATACTGCCTCTATCGCCTAGCTGCGCCCGCGCCCCCCTACCAAGCTCCTCGACGAACTTAGATAAGCGCGTTTTGTAGTTTACTTCCGTCACGACTCGCGACAATTTTACTTCTTTAGGACGCTAATGAATGAGTTTACTATGTGAACGGATTGTGGTAACTATTCATTGATAAAAAATATGTGTTTAAATAAAAACTGCTTTCCACACGCATACATGCTAATCATGCCATATTTTCTGCGAAGATAAGCATTGATTAGCATGTTGCAGATGGTTTATTATAATTTCTTCATAACGTGATATAAGATGGCATGCAAACATGTACATGTACATACTACAAACTAATTCGCAATAACAATAATTAATAGCCATAATAATTTACTAATTTCTTTATTGATAAGAAATAAACAATCATCTACAATGCAGGTAACTAATGCAAAACTAGCTGTCTGTCTGTTTGTTATCTATTCACAACTAAACGGCTCAACCGGTCTTGATGAAATATGGCACTGAGATAGCCTGTAACCTATTGAAGGACATAGGATATTTTCATCCCAATTTAACACAGATGGTTTCCGAGGGATTGTGATGTCACCAAGTCACATGTACACGAGTTCGGGGACAGCAGCTAGTAAATTATATAATAACATTTACAGCCTACCTACTTAGATTGCCTAGATAGACAAAAAAAACAATGCCCAAGGACTTCTCAGTTCTCAAATTAGTTTTTAGGGTTCCGTACCCAAAGAGTAAAACGGGACCCTATTACTAAGACTCCGCTGTCCGTCCATCTGTCTGTCTGTCCGTCTGTCACCAGGCTGTATCTCATGAACCGTGATAGTTACACAGTTGAAATTTTCACAGATGATGAATTTCTGATGCTGCTATAACAACAAATACTAAAAAACAGAATAAAATAAATATTTAAGGGGGCTTCCATACAACAAACATGTTTTTTTGCTGTTTTTATAGATAATAGTATGGAACCCTTCGTGCGCCATTCCGACTCGCACCAGGCCGGTCTTTTTAAAGATAACCTTGTGAAAATCCTACTAAAACCACAAATTTCTTTACTGCAACTTGGCATCTTACATCTTACACAGAATATAAGTACACTTTTTTTTAAAGCAATCTGTTTCACTGTCTGGGGATAAAGCCGCCGGCATACAAGCCATTTTCAGCATAAATTGGAATAAATGCTGTATTTTTATTGTAAACATACAATAACTATTTTGAGCTTTTATTTAACTCGCAACATGTACTATACAGTAGTCAGTAGCACTTCTTTCAATCTACTGTATATATTTGTGTACATATACTGTATAAAACTGTGTATATGCTTTCAGCGATAAGACCGCCAATTGTTACACTACTATAAGCTTTTATAGTTAGTTTTTTAACTATGTGTGTGTGTTTCAATAAAGAATTTCATTTCATTGTATATATTGGTATATTGTATTTCTTTGAGATTCAACATTAGTTCTTGCAAACATCAAGCTGAAATTTCAGAAAATAGTTTCATAGTTCCCTTGACTACATACAATATGAAAGCACCACTGACCCACAAGGTTATTCATAGGAGTCCTACCTACAATATACATTGCAATCATATAGAGTATGGACTAGGGACTCTCTCTCGATGAGTACTTTGGGTCGAGATGGTGATTGAAGCCATCCAAAAGTGGCAAAAGAAATTGATTCTTTTAGTATATTTTATTGAAAGCTTGTTACGAAAAGCTTTTTCTTTTAAGTAATTTATTAGTATTTATGAAACATATTCTCTAGTCTAGTTAGAGATTTAAAAAACATATTTACAGATTTACTTTAAAAAAATTATGACAGTTATATAATACAAAATGAACAAACAATAAGACAATAAAATGATTGAATGCATAATCTCATACCATTGTGCCACCTAACAGCCTAACTGGCTAAGTATTTCTATACCTGCTACATCCCATGGGTTTACCCATGATTTCCAAGATAAAAGAATCCTATGACCTTTTCCAGGACATAACATACCTATATAACCAATTTCTCAATATCCCTTCAGTGTTTTTTTGTGGGACTGAGTAACAAACACATCCATCAATCTATCCACACAAATTTTCACTAGGAGAACATTTACAATAGGAATTGAGAAGGATAGGATTAATAGGACGCCTCTTTACTTTTAGAACTGGACAATGCAGAAATAGGGCCCTTATTTTGCACAACAGGTCTCCATTTTGTTATTTTATTTATAAAAGATTAATATAATCTCATGAGGACAACAAACTAGTAAAATATAATGAATCATCCTAGTGTGACTAGCTAGAAATATGCAATCAAAAATCTATACCAAATCTAAATATTGGAGAGAATGTGCTATTGCATCAATGTAGCCCAGGCAAGCAAAAAATCTGATAAGGTATTCTACAGTTTGCTAATGCATTTGTTTCTCACATGAAAGAACCGGGCATATGTCAACTTAATTGTACCTGTACAAAAAAGTAAAGAACCAATAGCTCTTTAAAATGGACTCGTCAAATATAGCCCTCAAAGCTGACATTCATAATTGTACCCGATAAGGCATCAACAGTTCATATCAATGTTCTAACGCCAATAATTTATTCACAGGGAGTGTGGGCAGCAAACAGCAGCGCCCACCTTTTGCCTTGCTTTGTCTCCATCATACTAATACAGATTAATGTTAAATTCTTTACTGGTTTGCTCATATTTTCTATTACTTATATTGTAATAGAAAGTATTGCTACTAGGAAGCTGTGAGTAGTCTACTTGGCTGCAAAGTATTATATCACTGCAATACTTGCACCAACTATGAATCATTAAAAATTGTGTACATTGCCAAAATGACCAGTGGCATTCCAATGCAAATTTCACAAGCGCCAAGGTAACCTGGATATGGCAAAGGTGAAAATATTGAAAAACCGGCGGTCAATTAGCCGTGCAGTGCTCACCTGCTTAGTGTCCACACAGTCGCTGGCCTCCATGTTGGCGAGTGCTCTCTCCTGCCTCTCCATAGCTTCGGAAACATCAGAAGCTCTCGCACCATCCACGGAACGAGTGAAAAGCACACGGAATCAGCATAAACATAACAATCGCGATGGGCTCAACGATTTCAACGAAACAATGTCATTGATCGAACCTCACGTACAGGCACTTGGGACTACACTAAGCTAACAATACAGCAACAAAACTAAGCAATCACTGCTAAAAACATATTTTATTCGTTTCGACAGGGAAACTAAGCACCAGTGTTGAATTTTTAGCAAAATTATGAAAAAACACAGTTGATCACCATCTTAAAATTTTCACACATTCCGTCATCGAGGCCGACTGACTGACGGTCGCTGCCCTTCAACGTTTCTTTCTACGTTTCATAGCAGTAATGATTGTTCTTTACAGAAATGGGTTGCTAAAAAATTATAGTTTACTGCGTAAAATCGTTCAGTAATAATAAAACAACAATTACAATGTACAAGAAGCAGTAAATTGATTGAATTATTAAATAAAAATCTATGAACGTATGCCATTTCAATAAAATCTGCGTGAAATGTAACTTAAAATCAAAACTTGAAACAGAGACATCTATTGAGCGTTTCATTTGATAATAAAATGTTGCCATTTTAGAGATTTGTACTGAACTTATTATTCTATTTTAATCTTAAAAATTATGACAAAAGAATAGCTGCAAAGGTTGGTAATTCAGTCTTTTAATAATTTCCATAGCGTAATATTATCACAATGATTTATTTTCAACACCCTAATATCTCATCACATAATAATATAGCCAGAAAAGTGTGTTATATACTTAATTTTAACCAATGACTTGTGTTCTTTGTTTTGACAAACTAGTCGTTCTCGTTGTTCAGCCACCGACCCTAACGTCTATCCAGCAATATCTTGTAAATTCTAGTTTCAGGCTTATGCTATGTACTAATAAAATTACGAATAAAATTACGCGTAACAGCACTCTATTGGCGTGATAAAATTCTGTATTCTTCCCTCATGATCTGACCAACAGTTTTAAATCGCTTCTAATAAAATATTATTAGAATCAATCAACCTTAATATCTTCAAATAAATAAGGATTTTTTTAATGAATAGCTGGCAATACTATAAGGTAAATTTTTATCTGTGGTCAAACTGTGTCAGTGTCAATGTCCGTCTCAAGTCAAAATGTCAAAATAATTTGCGTTCGTTTGTTGACGAGGTTAGAAGTGAATCGAAGTAATCCAGATTATTTTTTTTCAATATGGAATGATTATTGTAAGTATGCCTCGAGAAAAAAGCCGTTATCGGGATAGACGAAGCTCTTCATACAGTTCTGAGTCTTCATACGAGCGGAAAAAGTCGAAAAGCAAACATAAAAGACGCTCCCGTTCGAGAGACCGATCGGAGTATTCGGAATCAAGTAGTTACAGACGGAAACGGTCCAGCTCCCGTTCGAGACATAAGGACAGACGGAGGAGCTATTCAAGAAGTTTGTCTAGGGACCGCTACGAATCCAAATCGAGTAGGAGGCAGTCATCGTCTCGGTCGCGATCAAAGCGCGATAGGTCGCGTTCCACGTCGAGACCTCGCTCTAAGCGCGATCGATCGCGGTCGCTGTCGAGCTCGCGGAGTCGATCAAGGTACAAGAGCAAAAAATCAAAGAGATCGCGCTCCTCTAGTAGCAGATCCAGTTCTTATGAAACAGGTAAACTTTTAATCATGTACTTATACATTTTAATAAATATTTAAATAAAGTAATTGGTTTTCTTAGATATGAGGCCCACCTTTATAATCCATGGTGTGGCATGGCACCAGTAAAGTAACTCCGTCAATATATTTTTTATTGTTATATTTAACTCAGCAGGTGAAGGGATATGAAACGGGTATTCTAATTCAATACCAACAGCTTATAACTTAATTGTTACAGAGCGTTCAAATTCAACCAAAAAATACATACAAGATGACAACAAATCTGAAATAGAAAAGGCAATCAAAGCAGCAGAGGCGGCTGGCCTGACATTGCAGAAAATACCTACTTACGAATATAAAGAGGTTGAGATCAAAGAAGACATGCCCACTATTCACGATAGAAACTTACTTGCTGAGCTCAACAGTGACTCATTTGTTCAAAAGTCATTTACATCTTCAAAGAATAAGAAACAAAATATTGTCATAGATTTGAATGCACAGACTGTTACTGTGCCAGAAGCAGAAACAAGAGTGCAGAAAGATGATTCTATTCTAAACTTTGATGTAAGTTATAAATTTTACATATAATTACATATTAACATCAAGTCTGTCAGAGCGCCTGATCGATGCGACACATGATCAAAATGCTGGGACTTATTTGGCTCAATGTATCAGTATTGCAATCCAATGGGGCAATACTGCCAGCATCTTGGGTACACTGCCGACTGGTAGTGGGTTGGAGCATTTGAGCTATCTATAGGCCTTTAATGGTCTATGGGTTGTCCAATTGCTTCTCCTTGTAAGTAGTTAGTTTAGTTTTAGTAAGTAGAGTGTAGTTGTTTTCAGTAACGTTGTCTTCGATGAACAGGATATATTAAAGTTATTAAAGAGTGTTGACATTCGGAAATCGGCTGGGACCGATAATATACCCCCACTTTTTATCAAAAACACTAGTAAACAGCTGGCAAACCCTGTCACCTTGTTATTTAATCGTTCTTTACGCGAAGGTGTATTCCCTGACAAATGGAAACAAGCTAACATCATCCCAATACATAAGAAATCATCTAAATCTTCTATAGAGAATTATCGTCCTATATCTATACTGAATGTTTTTAGCAAACTATTCGAAAAAATTGTTTATAAACAAATATACCCGGTTATTTCTTGTGGCGTAGGTGACTCTCAACACGGTTTTCTTAAAAAACGATCAACTGTTACTAATTTAGCGGAGTTTACTGGATACGTACTGGGCAATATGGAGGGTGGTGGGCAGGTTGACGTGGTCTACACGGACTTCGAAAAGGCCTTTGACCATGTGGATCATTTCATCCTGCTGCACAAGTTAGAGAGACTTGGTATTCACGGTGACTTACTACGATGGATAAAATCATATTTAGCTAACCGATCTCAGGCTGTAATTGTCGGTGGATATAGATCTGACTTTATAAAGATTACCTCAGGAGTCCCACAAGGATCACACTTGGGTCCCTTATTCTACAACGCCTTTCTGCACGACATCTCTAGCTGCTTCATAAATGATGTAAAGCATTTACTCTACGCTGATGACAAAAAAATCTTCGTCAGAGTTAATTCACTCGATGATTGCTATAAGCTTCAGATCTGCCTTAATAATCTCACGGAATACTATATAAAGAACAGAATTACTGTTAACGCACATCTGATCAACTATATTTACTCAATTAATAACATCAATGTCGAACGTGTTGAAATAATAAGAGACCTTGGCGTCATTTTAGACCGCAAATTAACTATGGCAGCTCACTTTGATGTAATGGTTAGCAAAGCATACAGAAACCTCGGATTTGTTAAGCGAACTTGTAATCTCTTTAATGACGCTGCATGTGTCAAATTAGTTTACATGACGTATGTGAGAAGTGTTTTGGAATATGCGAGCCCAATTTGGAATCCCCAGTATATCACACATAAAGAAAGAATTGAGAATATCCAGAACAAATTTATCCGATATCTTAACTTTAAAACTAAAACCCCTAAAGGCACTTACCAAGATAGTTTGCAACATCACAGGTTAATGAATTTGGAAGATAGACGAGCTCTGCTAGACATGGCTTTTCTCCATGATATTCTCTTGAGTAACATTGATAGCCCTTATCTTATCAACGCGATCTCATACAATACTCCTTGATACAGAACCAGACATACCAAATTTTTTAATGAGGCACCTTGCAAAACAAACTACGGTTGTAACTATGTTATTAATAGGCTATCAAAAACGTACAATCATTTATTCATGGATATTGACCCCTATACCTGTCTAAAAACCTCTTTTAAATTCCAAGTCTTCAAAACTCTCCAAGACAAATAACCATTAATGTTAATATATAAATTTACTGCAAACATACACTTCTATACACAGTCAACTTTAGATGCATACGCACACACACACATACACACACACACACACATACACACACACATACACACACACACACACACACACACACACATAGACTCACACATATACACCCTTTATACATACTTGAATCCTCTGCTATAGAGCACAAAATACATAATAATTGTAATAATTAGGATGATCTTTCATTAGCCTACATTATGATTACTTAAGATTGTAACTGAATCTCTTGTATAAGCTGTTGATCATCTAATAATAAATAAATAAGTAATAAAAGCATTCGCCCGTGTAAAAAAAAATAATTACATATTTATTTATTTATTAAAGATGCAAGACCTAAGTTGATTTGAATTGCATCACCTGTGTGTTGTCATCTGGTAAGTTGATAACATGGTTTTAGTTAGTATTTAATGTCAGTATTTAATAAATACTGAATCTAATATTTTTATTTCAGGAACTACCTAGTGAAGAAGAACTGAAAGAGATGTGGATTAAGAAGGTTAATCAGTTCCGGAAGAAAATGGTCAAAGGTGAAATGTGATATAAAAAATAGATAATCCATAATTTGAACCAGGGATATATAATAAAATTTAAATAATTGAATGGGTTTCTTATTTTCTATATTGACTTGTCATCAAGCCCAAGAATGTAAACAATATGTAATAATACACTTGGCGGGTTAAAAATAAACAAGTTTAATTTTCTGTAACTTGTATTTACACAAGCATCGCCACTACAATGATGTAACATTTCCATACATAATTATGCACTAGTTTATCCCACATTTAAAACAGTTGTAAGTACAGCTGTTTATATAGTTTACAATAGCGAGCTCTGTACTTTATTAATTACATAATTATGGAGTAAATAAAGGGTTCAATCTGCAACAATTAACAACCTAAATTTTTAAAGAACACATCAACATAACGCTGCTGCAACTCACAATGTGAACATGTCCTACTAAGTTTATTTACACATGGTACTGCAACTTGCAAGCTTCCATATGAGGGTAAGGAGGTCCTCACATGTTGTTCCTTTCTCTCTGGATTCGACTGCTGTACGTCCGCGACACCAGGTTCCACGCGTCCATATATCTGTCCATACACATCGCTATGCATTTCTGTTCGGAATTATCTAGAGATGTACCCGGTTTCGAAATACACTTCTTAAAACATTTTTCGGACATTTTCGTCAGAAGTTCTTGGGCGTTTGCGATGGCGATTTGCTGCTTCACCTGATCCATCAGCTCTTCTTTCTGAGTCCCACTGAGGGAACCGGTAGAAAGGCTGTCCATTGTTTATTTTACGAACAATTAGAATAATTTAGTACGAGTTATTCAATTTCCAAAAACCTGAACTCCGAATAACCTCAAAAAATTGACAGAGGAGTCTGACATTTGGATTTGGAAAGAATAAATTCATAGACAATAATTTATTAGTCTAGGAGCAGAAAAACCGGAAAATACCGATATTTATCTTTCTCAGCTCTACGACTACGCTTGAGTAGTGGTAATGGCCATAGAAAAAAGAATTGAATTCTCTTTGAGTAATATCACCTATGTAATCTGTGACTGAAAGTGTGAAAAAAAAGTAGGTACAGTAGTTTGTAGCCTAGATAAAAATTGTATATACGGAAAGTTTGTAGTAAACAAACAAAGCATTAATGTAGCTTGCTAAAAATAAAATAAAAATCTAGGTATGCTAAAATCGACAAGATATATAAAGATGTATTTACAACTTGCAGTTTTATAGTTAATAGTTAAGGGATACCTTTCAGAGGTATAGTTAGTGTTACAGATTGTCTAACCTCAACCAATAATATAATTTATTATAATGGATCCAAAACAGCCAGAACCAGTAGAAGATATTGCTAATACTTTGTCACACGATGAACTTCTTGAAATTACACAGTCTTCCCTGTATACACTAACAAAATGTGATTCATTGCTGAGTGATTTACCATCGGACATCATTCTTGAAGAAGTTTTATCTCAGGTAATTGGTAAGATTTAGATTATCTAGAAGTCTTGTAACCTGTTTTTAATGCTTTTTTTAATGATCATGTGCTGATTGAACCAATGTTCAAACGGACGATAACATATTTTAAATTTAGCTTGTCTTCCAGATAGCAGTTGAATATGGCCAGTCAATAAGAATCACAGTAAACCGAGAAGATGAACCAGCATTGAAAGTTATTGTAAGTAAATTCATTCTGATTTGACCGACCAGCCTGCAAGTAAATTCATGCTCAAGAATCTATTAATTCTGTTCTTACTCTGGACTGGATGGTTTGATCGACCAACTTGCAAGTAAATTAATGCTCAAGAATGCATTAATTCTGTTCTTACACGAGATTGGTTGGCTTGACCGACCAGCCAGTGATAAGTTGCAATTGTCACCAGTCCATTGCTGCACTTTTGTATACACATTGTGTGTGGCTGTAGTACAGCATTTTCAGATATCTACTATTAATGGTGTGCTATTATTTTAGCCCCTTCACCATTTAACATTTTTATAATGCCTCTCCATCCAAAGGTTGATTGGAAGATATCACTTTTAGCAATAAGGCTGTCCATTGTTAGACTTATTTGCTGCTGGCTTATTTTATGCTTAGCTTTTTATTTTTTGCAGTAAAATAATTGTTTTTCAGGTTCCACAGAATGCCTCTGTACTAGATCTGAAAAAAGCAGTCAAGAGACATTTTGAAATCCACCAAAAAAGGACTGGTAGTAAAGTGAAAATCTCCTGGAAATACATTTGGAAGACCTATGACTTGTGCTATGATAGTACTGTTCTAGAAAATAATGAAGACTGTATCCAAGACTATGGAGTAACTAATAAGGTTACACTGAACTTTAAGAAAAGACGAGCAAAGAAAAATAAATGAAGTTTAATATATCAAAGTATTTATTCTTAACCTTTAGTAGCGACACTACACTACAACAATCATGTTCCTTTATTATAAGTCTATATCTAAAAACCTACATCCAAATAACTCAGACATTTGTAAAGTAAATATTTCTGTAAATTAAAAAAATATTCTAGAGTGTCAGTTACTCTGCATGTTATCATAACTAAAATATATCTTTTGAAATAAAATAGAGTGTAAACTGAAATTGCATGATTCACATTAGAGTTGTTCAAAGTCAGGCTGTGGCGGAGGCTCCTGCGGCAACGGTTCGAAATCCCCGAGAGTGTAGCTGGGATCTTCGTGTCTAGGCGTCGCCAAAGGGCGGTCATACGCGTCTTTTAGTAGCTCTTGATCATGCTGAAAATAAACAAAATTGAACAAATTATAAGTTAACGAGAAATTCTGACAAGAATCAAGGCATTTAGTGGGATAAGGTGCAAATTTACAATAACTGTAACAAACTTACTTGATCACTTTGTAGAACAGAGGGTGGAGCCAGATCATCGAGAGACAGCTGTGTGTTGAGAACCGATGGAGGGGCGTAGTCTGGGATCGACCCACTCTCCACCGCCTGTGCAAATAAAATGAAAGATGAGAAATGAAAATAAAATCTCTTATACTGTGAAGGTTGCGGGTTCAATTTCCGCTACGGGACAAATGTTTGTGCACAGAAAATAGCGCAATCGCATTCTTTATATTTTTTGCCTAGATAATTTACAGACAACCCCATCTCAGCCTTATTTTCGGCATCTTCTGAAGAATGTGTTCAGTTACTCGAAAGATATATCTTAGATTGAAAAGCATTTACTAATTGGCAGTAAACAGTAATTGTTTTTACTATAAATAAACTCACCGTATCAATGTGCGACGATGGCAGTTCATCCACGAATTTAAGCGGCTGTTCTTGCACCGTGTTGGCGCGAGCATCTTCCTCGCAACTGTACGCAGTCTTGTGTTCGCACATCAGCAGATGGGTCAACATGTCCGTACCTATGAACAGGGAATTAATTTTAGAAATATACTAAAACCCCTATTTTCCATCCAAAACAAGTTTCCAACACATACATACACATTATATTATTCATAGATTGAGCAAAAATGCAAGTCATCATCAGCGTTGGCCGTTGCGTATTACGTTCCCACGGCTGGGACACTTAGCCTTCTGTTATGTCACAGGGGAGAGTATGGGCAATAATCGGATTGTGGTTTGGATGTGACTCGACCATGAATTTTATGATAGTCGGAAACGGAAGTTTTCCTAACCATGTCCTTCACTTTTTAAGATGAAAATAAAAGAAAGATATTCCATACAGGCTTACGCAGACTCTAAGACTTTACTAGAATTCACAGATACTTTATATCAGCAAAATATAGAATATTTAAAATTTTATGCGCCAAGGCAGACGATGAACAAAAACGTCCACAAAAAAAATCCGCGTTTTATTTTTTCTTGGAGAAAGTTCGTCCTTAAGACTCCGTCGTCTGCGTGGGTCTTTACCCGCATCATACTTCACTTACTACCAGTTGAGTTCTTGAGCATTTTCTTTAAAGATGTAAGTTGACATTTGAGCACTACCTCCTCTGCCAAGAGCAATCGACTTTTGCTAAAACAAAGTCAGTTGCTCTTGGCAGTAAGGTCGTGGCCAATTTCCAGCTTGCTTGGTCTTCTTTTTTCAATGCCTTTCCACGCATCAAACACATTAATCTAAACGTACTTAGAAGTACTCCTATTACGAGTCTATCGGTAACCGTATCGCAAATATGTCGGAGGTGTTCGTCCCGTCTATTAACTCTACCAGGGTTGGCCACACACCCACATATACTATTTGAGAGAAAGAGAGAAAAGAGGCAAAAAAAGGCTCGTCAAGGACTCGGCAGCGCTCGTCAAAGACTCGGCAAGGCTCGTCAAGGACTTATCAATGCTCGTCAAGAACTCGGCAAGGCTCGTCAAGAACTCGCCAATGCTCGTCAAGGACTCGGCTAACCACGACGTCGTCGACACCCGACCCCCGTGTTGCCGCGGGGCATGTAGTAAAGTGAAGCAACTGACCGACTCTAGTGTGATACCCGCAGACGCAGTGCGAGACGTAGGGCGCGTTCCGCGGCGCGTCCTCCAGCGACAGCGGGCCGGCGCAGTACCCGCTGTGCTGCAGCATGGCGCGGTAGCATGACGTCACGTAGGCGCACTTGGTGCAGCGAGTCGTGCCGCTGTGGAACAATACATATTTTTATGTTATTGTTGTTTATGAAATTTTTTGTATGCGGGTGGCCGTTTGTTTAGGACACCGCATTGGCAGTAATTCTGCCGCCAAGCAGCGCAAGCATTAGTGTGTTCCAGTTTGAATTGGTATGGTAGCCATAATTAGTTCACTGTTGGAATTTGGTTGAAAGCGGAGCGATAGTGCATGCAATACAAAACTCACCGCTCGCCAGTGTGACAGACTGATGTGACGATCAGTCTAGTGACTGCAGATTAACCGTCGCGTCACTCTGCTACACTATAGTGACTGCAGACTAATAGTCACCACAATCTGCCACGCTATAGTGACTGCAGGTGACTGCAGACTAACAGTCACACCAATCTGCTACACAATAAATTATATTTGATTTGATTTGACACTATAGTGACTACAGATGACTGCAGACTAACAGTCACATCAGTCTGCAACACTATAGTGACTGCAGGCTAACAGTCACATCAATCTGCCACACTAAAGTGACTGCAAATGACTGCAGACTAAGTCACAATCAGTCTGCTACACTATAGTGACTGCAGACTAACAGTCACACCAATCTGCTACACAATAAATGATATTTGATTTAATTTTATTTGACACTATAGTGACTACAGATAACTGCAGACTAACAGTCAAATCAGTCTGCTACACTTTAGTGACTGCAGACTAATAGTCACACCAATCTGCCACACAATAAATTATATTTGATTTGATTTGACACTATAGTGACTGAGATGACTGCAGACTAACAGCCACATCGGTCTGCTACACTATAGTGACTGCAGACTAACAGTCACATCAATCTGCCACACTAAAGTGACTACAAATGACTGCAGACTAAGACACATCAGTCTGCTACAGTATAGTCACTGCATATTAACAGTCACATCAGTCAGCCACAGTAACATTTTAGAAAAGTTTCTCTCCTTACTTACAGGAAATGCTTATCTGTGTCCAGTGGGCTGTCACACTCGCGACAGAGCATGCCCTGCGGCAACACGAGAGTCAGGCGCTCAAAGGTGTCGACGACGTCGTGGTTAGCCGAGTCCTTGACGGGCGGACGAGCCTTGTTCTGTAACACGGAGACGTTTCTTGAAAATGTGCTGATAAAATTATACTTTTTATAACAAAAAACCGAATTCAATTCTGATGTATCTTTGAAGTCCAAGGTCGAATCGGAACACCTTGAAAATGTACTGAACCCATCGCAGAATTTTCGAAATCCTACTAATATTATAAACGCGAAAGTTTGCAAGAATGTATGAATGTATGTTGGTTACTCTTTCACGCAAAAACTACCGAACCGATTTTGATGAAATTTGTTATGTAGGTACTTTAGGACTTGGAATAGCACATAAGCTACTTTTTATCGCGGGAAACTGAGGGTGAAACCGCGGGGCGCAGCTAATCGGTTTATAAATGACGGAGTTCTGTGGTAACAAACATAAAAAACAAAAAATACTATCGAATTGAGAACCTCCTCTTTTTTTAAGTAGGTTAAAAATAACCTGAAATAACTTGAAGCTGTTCAAGAAACGAATCGCTTTACCTACAGAAAGCAGCATTTGAGCTGTCTATGTTGTGTGGGTGTGTGGCCAACTCTGGTGTCGGAGTTTAGACCTCCGGAAGGCCTCCGACATGGCCTAACGACTGTTCTCCTAAGATAAATTCTAATCTTGGTCAGAACGCACCTATCAACAGCCCCCCTACCCATATGTTCCTCAAGCGCCAATCGTATATCGTGTTGAGTTCAGTTTAGGGTATAGATTCACTGCGACTATATTTTATGATGCAATTTATTGTCCCATTAAGTTTCTCAACTTTTAGTTATCATATTTTGGTATACATTAATGAGATTAATTCGATTTCTTGCCTGAATCGATAATAATTAATAGGTATCTCATTGGTCGCAGTGAAGCTATACTTTAATTTGAGTTCAACACGATATACGATTGGCGCTTGAGGGACATATGGGTACGGGGGCAGGTTTGTTCGCGAGTTCAGCAGCATCTCAAAAAGCGACAATGTCGATTTATTTACTGGCAACATACGCCAATTCAAAAAGTCAATTGAATCTCTATGATCTTATTAATTTGATTACCTACTAATTTTTATTTTACAATGAATTTATTATATTTTAGTAATTTTTAGACTTATTTATTTTTATTTTTTTATTAGAATTTACATTGTGAATCTACGTTTTAATTTACATTGTTAATTTGAATATGGTATATTTTTTTATGATGTATTTTTAATATCTTAAATTTTGTATATTTATTGAACTGACTGATATTACTTTTATCGCTTGATAAAAAAAAATCTCGCTAAAAAAATTGCATAACACTTAGCTATTATATATTTGTGATATTATATAATTCTTTGTAAGAGTGTACATTATGTTGCCGATCAATTAAATCACTACATAGTATAAAACGAAGTCGCTTTCTCTGTCCCTATATCCCTATACACCTATGTATGCTTAAATCTTTAAAACTACGCAACGGATTTTGATGCGGTTTTTTTTACTAGATAGAGTGATTGAAGAGGAAGGTTTATATGTATAATAACCGTGCGAAGCCGGGGCCGGTCGCTAGTAAATAAATAAATAAACACTTAGACCGAAGGCTTAACGTGTCCACACCGGCCACTCATCCAAGTTTCTTATGATAACGTCGAAATATTTTTATTTGTTGTTCGATTCGGTGCTTGAACACGATAGATTACTCCTGTAAACATATAATAGTGATATAATTTTTATTATTAAATGCGTAGTTTTTTGTATTTCAATGTTTCTTTTTCTTATTTTTGGAGAAACGGAACGTAATCGCTAAACGCTTGAGCACATGCAACCACTATCTGACGTCACGCGCCTCGCTGCTTATTGGTCAATTTTTGACATAGAGCCCGTTCTATTGGTAAATTATTGACACACACACACACACACATATACGTAGCATAGATGGACCAATGAGGAGATACTAGTTCCCCACCGTTTGACGTCACTTGCAAATGGCGCGTTTATGTTGATTTAAATTAATTCAAATTTTCATTTAATTATTTTATTGACGCAGTGATGCCGTAACATTTTTAAACATTTTTTTTCATTAATGAATTATTTCTATAATGAATCGATTCATGCATCAAAAAAATACATGTATATTCCCTATTGGCGACAACAACATGATGACAAACATTCATTAAGATCAATATTTTACTATCTGTGTCTATTTTATATAACTTTTATGGATCCACAAGAACTACTTACATAAAATAACTACAACAAAACAAACTACAAACAAAATTGGGAGATATACCAACAAAACGATAACATCTAAAGCAGGGAACAGCCAATTGACAAGAGCTTATCACGACGATCGCGGTCATGAGACTTGTGGATCACAGCTGCACTTTGCTTGCCATCTGTTGAGACGCAAGACTTTGAACGCTACTTTCATTGTTATAAGAGTTATATTTGAGTGAAAAGTGGCGTAACAATCACTTTCATTTTACTATAGACTATAGACTGTATTGATTAACACCTGGTTACTGAACCTCTTGGAATAATAATCAAAGCATTGCTAGTAAATTGTCAGTCATAACTAAATTTTTGGAAAAAAACAAAAACCGGCTTCAATGTATCTTCGAAGTCCAAGGTCAAATATCGATGAAATTTATATGAGACCACTTCGTAGCTACTTTTCCAACTAGAATTTTCCAAATCGGTTCATTGATGACGGAGTTCTGAGGTAACAAATATTAAAAACAAAAACAACAATCGAACAGAGAACCTTCTCCGTTTTTTAAAGTCGGTTAAAAACTGTAATTAAAGAGAAAATTCATTGATTTTAGTATTAAAATGAAGTAAACTGGCAGTAGATGGGTAACCATGGATGGGTAAATAACTGTGGAATAATGAAAACTTAATTAGGGATTTGACAGATTCACTTATACAATTATTGTTACGAGGTTGATAAGGGTTAACAGAACTTGTCATGACTTTAATCAATCAATTTTTGAGTATGAAAGATTATTGCGCCACATTACATTACAGTTCCTGTAATACTGATTTTGCATACCCTTGGTTTAGTGATCAGATGTTCTTCTTTGCAGAGCGGTTTTGCGCCTTCGACTGTGATGTGGTCACGGATTTGATGCTCTCTTAGTTGTCCTGTAAGAGTAAAAACATATAGAAATTGTGCTAGAAGGTCTCGGGTGACGAGCATGTTATCAAAAGCTCTGTGTGGCACTACAGTTGTTATGGGTAAGCGTGGCGCTTACCATCAAGCGAACGACTTGCTCTTTTGTTTGCTTGCTTGCATTTTGGAAAAATGGCGGCGCGAGCGGCAAAAATACGAGGTGGCAAAGTTGAAATTCGGAAAGAGCACATCAAAATCTATAACATTACCAATTTTCAAAACTCCCGGAAAACTTTCCAGGTGAAACTACCAAATGACTAGACTGAAAGACCAACTCTTAAAGTAATTTCTTACCGAGATGCACAAACTTGAGCACGCATCGGCTGCACTTGGCTTCGATATCCTTGTCCTTGTGTTGCTTGAGATGATCCAAGAACAGCTTCACATTCGTAGTCATCTCGTTACCGTCCACATACACCGGTATCACCTGATGGGAACGGTAATATAAGCTAAACGTGAGATTTGGAGCAGGTAGTGGGGACGGGGAGTATATGAAATATGTCTTTCAGAGTAGCCAACTGGCACATAAAAAATATAATATTGCCAAAAACAAACATGAAATATCGTAACAAAGTTCTAAAAAAATGCCCCTCAGTTTCTTGCCGTATCTTTTGAGTAGTTATTTTTTCGATATAGTGGCAGTCATTGTAATAACTGACGTTCATAAGTTGTGATGCAAAACTGAATAAAGAACTTTTAAACTTTAATGATGTTTTCACATACTTGCATCATCATGTTTTCTGGAACACCACTGGGGAGTACATGAAAGGGGTTTCTGAGTTGTAGTTTCAGATTTTTCCCACATTTATTGAACTATATGGTCCGTGATGGTCACAAGGTCGAAGCACGAAGTTTCGGTTGAAATTTTTAACTTACTGAATTTATGTTTAGTTAGGAAAAAGTTTAATAGGGGATCGGACAGTAATCGAGAAAAAATCTAAAATGTAGTTAGAACGAATGTTTGTCTAACCAGAAAGATCATTCAATCAATATTTTTGTGAAATAATAATGATTTAAATCAATAAATAAAATCTAATGATTCTGACATTTTAATCAGTTCTTCATCTCAAACGAAACGACAATCACAGTGCATGACGTCATTTGAAAGCAAATGTCGTAAGTCAAGCTTGTGTTTATTTTACATTTTTGCTTTTCATAAAATGTATTATTGCTAAGTTTTTCGTTCCATTACTACAATATCCCAAACTTCACAAAACGTATTTAATTAAATCTCTTTGCAAGTTTTATTTCGAAGAGTTTGTCGTTTTCTACCTACATATGACGTCACAAGTTTTGAGGTGACCTTTTGCGCGGCAATATTTGAAACATAATATTTAAACATAGTTTTAGGTACTTTTAGACAGTTATTTAATTAAAATAGTATTTTTCATGGTTATATAAATTCATTGTAGTTAATTTAAAACACTTTCTGAAAAGTTGTCCCATCCCCTATTGTCGTGACATTCGTAGGCCGCGCAGTAGTGGTCGCCGAATGTTGCAAGGAGTTCAATTCTCCGCACTACATTTATTTCTGGTACTGACCTTGAGACAGTGCACGCACAGCACGGAGTTGTGCTGGTAGTGCTTGGCGCGGTAGTGCTGCACGAGCGCGCGCTGTGCGGAGGCGCGGTAGTCGCACGCGCCGCACGCGTACGGCAGCTCCAGCGGCGCGTGCGACTTCTGCATGTGCGACGCCAGCGTCAGAACTGCCGCGAAACGGACCTGGGAAATGGAGTCATTGTAAAAAGTTAAATATCCATTCATTATGTTATTATTATATAATATAGTATTATTTCTTATATCGCAAATGAACTTCTGATACCTCTTAACTATTTTTTTTTTGCAAAATCCTTTTTTTGACGCTATCTGTCACTAACGGTTCGAACTAATGCATTGCATTACCGCTTGTTTCATTGCAATCCGTGCGTGGAACTATCTCCTAAATGTGATCGCCTATTTATTTGCTGGAAAGGGCTTAAAATTGGCTCAACTACTTTTTTATTCTCCATACGTAGAAACTAAAATAGTTTTTTGTATCTCGAATAAGTGTATTCTCTTTCTTTCATCGTGTTTTTTATTAGTCATACAACCAACAGCACTTAAAAAAAATAACATTGCATATTAAGCCCATACTGTCAATTACAGGTTCATGCTTTTTATACATTCTGTTAAAGTCGCTAGTAATTAACAAATACGTAATAAGTCAAATCAAATTAAAATTTCTCTAATCATTTTGGCATCACAGACGCACTTATGAACGTCAAATTATCACAATGACTCTACCACCGTATCGGAAAAAGAACCACTACTCAGAAGATACGGGAAGAAACTGAAGGGCATTTTTTCAGAGATTTTGTTACAATTTTTTGGGTTTTTGCTTAATGTTATGTTTCTTATGTACCAGTTGGTTACTTTGCAGAAGTTGAATGTTCCAAGCATCGTTGTCTTCACGTACCTATGTATATACTCATTTGGAGGAACATACACAATTGCTATTTATGCTTTGTGTGTGTAGTGTTTGTGTGTGAGGAAAAGTGTATGTTTTTCAGGTTTGTATGCTTTAGTAGGTATTTATGTGTTATATGTATTTGTATATATTAAATATATAAGATGTATTATTAATAATCAAAAATTAAATAGATACACAGAATAAAAGAACTTATGACGAAATGCTGGAAGGCAGATATTTTAATTTTCTAATCTCATATACCCTATATTCAAAAATTATTATTTTAAGTAGATTATAATTAAGTAAGTAATTCGATATAATAATGACAATATTATTATAATAAAAAAAAAACTGAACGACTCACCTCGCAGATCAAACAAGCGTAAGTAAACAGGTCCGGCGACCTCGTGTCTCCCGGGTGGTTGTGCTTCAAGTGAGTGTCCAGTTCCTTGCCGTCGGGGAACTGTTCCAGGCAGTACACGCAGTGCGCGCCCGCGGCGGCGGCGCCGGCGCCGGCCGGGGCGGCCGCCGCGTGGGACGACAGGTGGTCCATTAGCGATATGTTGTCGTTGAACTCTTGGTAGCAGACTGTGCACTGGGAAATAACATTTTATGTTATTGCTGGATATACATAAAATTAAGTTTTAGAAAAAACAAAAACTTCAATGTATCTTCGAAGTCTAAGGTCACATATCGATGAAATTTAAATGGGACCACTTCGTAGCTATACTGAACCCAACGCAAAAAGAATTTTTCAAATCGGTTCATAAATGACGGAGTTCTGAGGTAACAAACATAAAAAAAAACAATCGAACAGAGAACCTCCTCCTTTTTTGAAGTCGGTTAAAAAGCCAGGTAGTCGAACGAGACATGACTACTACTATTGGTGGTAGGTTTCTCGTATGCGAGAGGCCGTCTGGGTGGGTACCACCGCTTTGCCAGTTATTCAGCCGCCAAGCAGTAATGAGCAAGCATGTAATGTGTTCCGGCTTGAAGGGCATTGTAGCCAGCGAAATTACTGGCCATTATGAGACTCAATAGCTAATTGTTTCAGGGTGACGAGCGCAGTACAGCGCCGCGCAGGATTTTGCAAAACAAAGTTCTGGGTGGTGCTGTTATTGTTATAGGCTGGCGTATTGCTTACCATCAGGCAAACGACCAGCTCGTCTCGTCATTCAGTTACATAAAAAAAACCGAATCGTTTGTCAAAACAAAGAACTTTTTTTGTGTAAGAATGACAACGTGAGCAGGTTGTTCGCTTAATAAAGGTTTGGAAACTATCATAAGTCGAAATATTCGCCACCAGCATGGAAGCCGATCCTCAGTCCGAGCAGTTGAATTTCATTGGAAATCTTTCCTTCACCTATTTATAAGTAGGGCTATGGTCCTCGTAGTTCCTTGTTCCCTTGATACAGGAAATCTTAGTTAGGGTACAGGATGTATGTATGTGATCGATTGGCGTTATTAATACTTATTGGGTTTACGAGGAAATTTAGAAAAATCCAATCTCACAAAACACCCTTAAACCAAGAACATAATAAAGTTAAAGTTTGTATAGATGGTGTATAGTTTTGTCACAGAATGCTAAGGGACAGAAGCATCACTCCGCAAAGAAATTTTAACAAATAGCGACTCTTGCTATGACGCAATAAAATTCAATTCAGCTCACGTAGCGCTGCATGCCTACCAGTCATATTAACCTACAGAGCGCCTCTCTTTCTATCACATAGCTCTTATCTCTTCTGACGCGGCACGTGTAACGACGCGCGACCCGCCGTCGGTGTCCGGCTATGTACTTGTAGCTTCGTACCTACAGTACGGAGTGCGCTAGGCCTGGTTTTTAATTTTTTTATTTATTTATTTTGTTTAGATTTGTTTATTATTATGTAATATAGAGATAGAGTCGCAAAAATAAGACAATAATTTAATGTTATTATAAAAAAAATTGCAGAATAATAAACTTACAACGACAGCTATAGACACCCTCTCTCCTACATTGTTCCCGCCAATCTGTCCGAAGTAGTATTTCTCCATAGAGACCATTTCCTCAGGTTTGGCCTCTCTTTCCTTCTTGATGGCCTTGAGAGGGATGTCGTCTAAATCTGGGTCGTCGTCGACGTAGCTGCGAGGCGCCTTGCGACGTATCCGCGTGGGGGACTTCGCCTTGGTCTTTTCTTTGTCTTGTTCCTGCTTGATTTTAGTGCGGCGGAGGGCTAACGGCACCTTTTAAAAGATAAACAGTAAGTTTTCTGAATCTTCATAACATCATAAGGAAATCAGCTTACACGCTTTGGTGTGGTAGTGTCCGGCTAGCGGTTGTAATATCACTGAATAAAAAGTTTGGTAAACCATCAGAAAGACAGTGTGAGCAGTCTTAGCCTACCTAGCTTAGCAGCCGTCTTCCCTTTCTTATGGGCTTTATCTTCAACCACATCGCTTGCCATCTGCTTATTTGCCCCTCTTGCACACAAAATAAATATTTTGGGTAATAATTAATATTGGAAAATATATTGTTGGTTCTGTGAATTACTGTGGTATTCCTGAAAAAATATGTTTGTTGCTATAAATAAATACTCTTGATTCCAGGATGATTTCTTGAACAAAAAACATGGCAGATTTTTTATTCTTCCCTTCAAAGCTAGAATACAAACCTCTTCTTCATCATCATCTTCGACGTACAGCGTCTTTTCCTTCTTCTTCTTCTTGGGAGGCGGCGAGGGCGACGGTTCCTTCTTCTTTCTTCCTCGTTTCCCGCGCGTACTCGTCTCTGCTTCCTCTTCTTTATCTTTTTTCCCCTTTACAAAAATATGAACTTTAAAGTTATAAACAAAGATTGGCTCGAGTTATTTCGTTGGCAGAATTTCGTCAAAACAACGATAAAAAAGCCTTACAAAAAGAAGAGTCATTTATAAATTTGTTTGATAGAGCAAATTTTATGGGCACGCGTGACACTAATTTATAGGGTCACGCACGTCACGGCTATGCCCGACTTGTTGTCATATTATCAGATATCAATTTTTATAAGTTACATTATTTATTTCAGGCGATATTAAAGTACCATCCATGGAGGACAGAAGTCTCTAAATTAAATAAAGATATTAAAAAAAAACATAGGCCCGAAATAGTACACCTTACACACTATCATATAGTTACTGGTGGTAGGTTTCTCGTATGCGAGAGGCCGTCTGGGTAGGTGCCACCGCTTTGCCAGTTATTCAGCCGCCAAGCAGTAGTGCGCAAGCATTACTGCGTACCGGTTTGAAGGGCATTGTAGCCAGCGAAATTACTGGGCATTATGAGACTCAACAGCTAATTGTCTCAGGGTGACGCAGTACAGCGCAGTGCAGCGCCGAGCAGGATTTTGCAAAACAAAGTTCTGGGTGGTGCTATTATTGTTATGGGCTGGCGTATTGCTTACCATCAGGCAAACGACCAGCTCGTCTCGTCACTCAGTTACATAAAAAAGAAATATACAAAAATATAAGTAAATAAATGTCGCTCCCTCTCTGTATCTCCGGTATACTACCCCATTAAGAATAGATATGAATTGATGTTTTACCTTGCCAGTTGGATACTTCCAGTTCTTGAAGGGATTGGCAGCAATCTTATTGAGGCGCACCGTGATGACATCCTTGCTTTCTACCTTAGTTTGTTCAGCGATGTGCACAACTATGTTGTCAAAGGCTTGACCTGGTGATATACCGTACCTGGAAAGTTATTTTTTTAGTTACTCATTGATCCTGGTCCCTAAGTAAGATTCCTTGTACCTAGGGAACCAGGTACCGAAACCGAAACATATATTTGAATTTTTTTAGTGTGCACAGATTTGTCCTGCATTTTTACAAAGATTTGTTTTTTTTTTTACGCTTAACAGATCTATGTTTGGCCACTATCAAAAAATGAAAAATGTATGTGCACAAAGAGTGCAAAATGGTATCGCAAACAAAACGTGTAAGGAATTGAAGGAAGCTTACTTCTCTCTCCAAACCAGTTCATCCAAGAACTGCTGAATAATCTGCCTTGAGAGCAATGACAATGTGTTCTGGAACATTCTCGGCACAATTCTTCTCAAGTACTCCATTATATTAGCATTGGAATTCCTCCCTTGTTGCTCAGTGTGCGAAGACGACTGATGTACCGTCTTGAAGCCCATGTTGACTAGAGTCCCCTTGTCGACGGTCAAATCGGTGAGAATTGTTGATGATGGGTGGACCCATGTGGTTAGGGGTTCTAGGATCTTTTGAAACCTCTTTTTGTAGTTCTTTTCGTGTTCAGCTAGAGGTTCGACGGCCCGTAGGCGGATCTGTAGAAAACATTATATTTGTAACAGAAAGTTTATTTTAGGTAAATCCAAAAAATCTAAATTATCTACAAGTTAGATTTTTTATTTATTTAACCGAGTGTTGCGACGAGAAAATCGTTCGCCTGATGGTAAGCGCCACGCCTGCCCATAACAATCGAACAAAATCAAAATCAATAGATCGAAATTGGGAAGAAACTATCTGGATATCGAGATACTACAGGTGAACACCTATTTTTAACCGACTTCAAAAAAGGAGGACGCTCTCTATTCGATTGTATTTTTCATTTACCTCAGAACTCCATCATTAATGAACCGATTTGGAAAATTATTTTTGCGTTGGGTTCAGTATAGTTACGAAATGGTCCCATATAAATTTCATCGATATTTGACCTTGGACTTCGAAGATACATTGAAGTCGGTTTTTTGTTAGATAAAACGTATACTTGTGGATGCTAGAGAAAGAACAAATTGGAACTGTACTATTTATAAATAAATCATTTATAAATTGTAATTTAATAATATTGTTAAAATATAAGATTAATGCATAACCAAATAAATTGGCAAACATTTCAGCACAATCTACCTGATGGAAAGTGACGACGCGATCTATAATTGATCCTGTTTGCCTATAAGATTCACATGAAACTAGAAGACACCCAGAAAGACTATGGTTAGGACATTTTAGCGGTTGTAATAAGTTACTTACCATGATCTTGCTCGTTGAGAAAAAAGTTCACTCCTATCTCAATAGATGGCGTACACGTCACCCTTAAGACGGTTAAATAACAGACGAAGAAATTCGACACTCGGGTTGGTGTCCACCGTAGCTCAATTGGTAGAGCGTCCCGCGCTGAGGGAAGATTGGGCTGCGGGTTCGAGTCCCAGCCGGTGGTCGAATTATTTCTTTCCGAAAAACCTTGTTTGAGTAAATAAAATAAGAAGTTACTTACCAGTTTCTCAGTAGTATCCAACACGCCCAAAACTTCAACTTTCACCTGCCTCTGCGTGCCATCATGGCTGGTTGTTCCCAATGATATGACTCCCACTTCCACTTTCTTCCCCGCTCCACCCAGCAGTCCCAGATGTTGATGAATTGCCGACGTGCATACTGCTCTGAGCCAGGTAAACAGTCCTTTGACGTATAAGTTGTCAACTTTTACCCATTGTACCACATTCTGCACATTCGTCTGGCAAGCCCAATGGTAGATTAGTTTTAGGAGGACACTGGGTGGGAATGTAGCACCTTCGAAGATTGAACTGGAGAATACGGAGACAAAGCGAGTCGGGCAGCATTCCGATATCCAGACGTAGCCACCGGAGTACGGGAACTTTAGTACGTCAGAGTACATGCCTGGAGAGCAACAGTTGTGTTATTTTGATTAAAAGCTATTGGTTGAAATTAATTAACCAATCATTAATTGTTGGAAAACATGTAAGCGCTTTAAGTTACATTTTTGAAAGTCTGAATTAATGTTCAGCCTAATAAATCATAAGCAAGGTAGCCAAGGTCAGAAGGATTTGCTGTAACTATTCCGGAAAAGTAAATACTTACCTAGTTTGAGCTTGTTCCCGGGATGCACAAAGCACCACTGCTCAGATCGAACAAGACCTTGCTGTATGAGCCACTCGGTGAACTTCATTGGAGTATGCATCAGAACTGACTTCACCTTGCTGTCAAGGACAGACCTGTCAGCTGGTGGTGGAGCATCTTTGGACCGGAGGTAGGGACGGGCTACAACCACGAGCGAGGGGAATGTTTTGCCTGCAAAAAAATATAGTTTTGTTTAATTTCTATTTTATTTTGTTTCGGTGCTAACAGCTACTGTTACAAAATAATCCGACAATTGACTATAAAAAAACTTATTAAAAGCCTTCACAAATAATAGTTAACTAGGTAATTAAGAGTGTTTAATATAAATAAAAAATAAAGATGTGATATGGCAATAATAAATATAGTGCATATGTATCTCAAATTTAAAAAGGACTTAACAGAAGTGTTGTCTTCTAACTTACCACAAGCGCCTTCATCTTTTTTAAATACTTTAATGCCATCCACTTCCATAAACTTCCATAATGCTTCATTCAAAATTTTTTCTTCCTAATCTTATAACTAATGTGACTCTTGAAGTTATGGCACTAGTTTTTCATCAAGTAAATGGAAAATTTACCTTGTAACTTATTGAAGGAAACCTCGCGTGAATCGGCAACATTCTTGCTGCTATCTTCCTTGGTAAGATCGACAATGGCAGTAGTCTTCGTAGCGCTGCCAGTGAGCAGGCCACCAATAGCTGTAGCTTCCGACGGGCGGACATTTGTAACCACACTATGTACATCTGTGGAGTTTTTAACAGTTATTTCAATCAAAACATGGGAAATATATCAGCTATAATGTATGCATTTGTTAGCAGGATACTATTTTTTATACTTGTGCAACTATTACTAATATTAAACACAAGTGATTGATAATGCTTTGAATGCATTCTAGTTTTTGTAAATAACAATAAGCATAATATCTGACATTTCTTGATACTTACTAGAAGGTGCCAAAGTTTTATCCTTAGTTTTAGTATTCTCCTTTTCCTCCTTTTTGTCCTTCTCCTTGTGTTTATCTTTGTCCTTCTTCTTCTTCTTGTGCCGAGTTTCAGGAGAGTGGGATCTTGGTGGTGATGGAGAATAGTCACGGTCTTCTTCGCGGATTTTCTTGCGTCCTGTATACATGAGACATATGATAACCAAAATCAGACAGATAATGAAAATTATTATTCAAGAGACTGTTTTCTTTAAGAAGAAATATTGCTATACCATATGAATTATCATAATGAATTAGTGTTCATCTCGGTACAAAGTGAACAAAATTACTATCTAAACTGTTTACATGTTTTGCGTATTTTACTATTTTAGCCTTTCCGAGCTTACTTTTCTGAATAAATTAAATAAATAAATAGGAATAAACTATACCTTTCTTGGCTGGTTTCTCCTTAGAAATCGACATGGACCGGGATCTTGATCGAATGATATCAGCACTCTGCCTTTCTAGATCTTTGAGGACTGGCTGCCTGCAAATTTGATGAGATTTCCCTAATATCGATAGTTTTGGTAATCACATACAAAATTTTAGGTAAAATGCATTAACCCCACGAAATTATAAGCAATAGACCCTTTGCTTTAGCAATTTGAGTAGTATCTTGCTAGTTTTTACTGTTTCTGCTCTCATAGTCATCTTTTGGTATTACTTACTTTCCAAGCAGCTGGTAAGCAGTAAACTGGTCTCCATTGTAGACGATCTCGCCGCCCGTGTCCTTCACCATTTCATCCAGCTTGTTCTGAATACTCTTGTATTCGTCGTCTGCATTCTTGTAAGCGTGCAACTGGGCCTCCGATAGTTCTTCCTCCCAGCATTCTAACTCGAGCGTAGGAACGTCCGGACCAAAGTACGACCGCTTGTACAAGTCTGCTTCAATGATCTCGGCCTGGGGCGGGACCACTTCCGCTAGCTCCTGAGAGAGTATTGATTTTATTAGCCATCAAGAAGGGAGAAGGAAGGTTATGTCAATGTATTGATCGCCCGCGTCTATAGTAAACAATGAATTTTGTAATCATTACGTACCTCGGTATCTGTTTTTGGTTTTTTTAACTTCATGTTTGGGGTTTTGCTATCTTTGCCCTGCAGATAAACCCATTTAGCGATACTAATAGCTTGCTAATACGAAGGAAAATAATTCAGCAGTACACAATAGACATGTGTAAGTAATGCGATTGATGCATTACGCGTAATATTACCCGATCGAGTAATGTAGCATTACATATTACTCGACTAAATTATTCTTTACTATATGTTGTTTTACAGCCTTTCACGGAACACTTAGTCATTTTTTCCCTTTAACCTCAATATTTAAAAACACCAAGTATTTAGATTATCACCACAACTAAGTACCAAGAGCCTAAAGTTAAGCCGCGAAGACGTTCTATCGTTCCGTCATCGACTGCATCACACCATCACACAAAATGGCGGTACCGGCCAAAAGGAGGAGCTACGTGACGTCATTAAAAAAAAGGTTAGCCAATAAATTAAGTAACTTTTGCTACATTTTTCTTTCATGAATATTATACTTTTTACCCGACTGCAAAAGATACACAATACAGGATTTTTGGTAATATATATTTTGATCTATGTTTGGTAGTATATTTATGCATGAACAAAGTATATAACGTAGAAACAATTATTTACAAATGTAAACAGTGATAGAGACTAAACTAACCTACAACAAAATAAAAAAATACATATAAGGATGTTTGATAGTTCCAAATATATATAATTTTATCTTTGAGTAGTTCAGTGTTGAATGACACCACATAAAATGTTTATAAATCCGATATTAATCTACGGATATCTATAGAAATTTATGATATTAAGTTTCATGACGGATATTAATACGATAATTAATGAATGGTACATTAACATTGAATTTATTGAAAGAAGCTTGATGATGAGTAAGTAATTAATCAATACGTTACGTTTTAATATATGGGACTTCTTGTATTTATTTTTTTACTGGCCCGGATACGATGTCCTTTAGGTCATTACTAATTTTGGCCTTGGATTTAACCCTGTGATTGAACCTGTTTCGATATAAAATATATTCTGTGGATTGTTTTACACTCATCATTGAGGTCTCACCATTGAGGAGTGTCATTCCTCAATGGGTCTCACCATTGAGGAATGACACCACACCATTGAGGAAAGACCTCAATGCAAAGAAAAAGTATTAAAAAAATAGAATTCAAGCAAAAAGATGAACAATTAAACATATATACACTTCTTTTTTCTCAAAAGGCCGTTTGCATGTGTTAAAAAGAGAAAGCATTATGCGCATGGCACCATCTTTAAACCCTGCGGGCCACCAGCCAACGGGTGTGACGTTTGGTGATGTTTGGTCGATACCAGCTGGTATTTTGTTGTGTGTAGTGGTTTTGGTGTTTTCCAAGGAATTTTGCGGGAAAAACATTATATCAAGCTATAAACAACAAGTAAATGAACCATGGCGTGTGTTGTGGTAGGCTGCAAGAGCCACGTCAGTGATTTAAAGCATAAACCAAGGGCATTACATTTCATCGGTAAGTCTGATTTGTGTATTTCACCTCCTAATGCGAATATTTGTATGTGCTAGCCTTCTCGTACGTTTGAAAAGTATGTAAGTTACACTAGGTGCTATTTTAGCTTCACATGACGAGCAGAAGAATTCCCATATCTAAATAAACACGGATTTTTGCATACCGATCGACGTGTTTGGCATTTCATGTACTCGTCTAGTGATGTGGTAAAATTCACAACCATAGTATGAATATAGATATGATAATAGAACAATTTTTTCAAGCGGCACACTTGAAAGTGCCACACTTGAATAAATTATGTTCTAGTTAATTTCGCAGTCTATGTTTTTCATTTTTAACCGACTTTAAAAAGTTGGAGGTTATCTATTTAATTGTTTTTTTTATAATAAGTATGTTTGTTACCTCGGAACTCCGTCATTTATAAACTGATTTGGAAATTTCTTTTTGCGTTGTGTTTAGCGTGGATTAGTATAACAATGAAGTGGTTCCATATAAATTTCATCGATATATATATGACCTTGGACTTCGAAGATACATTGAAGTCGTTTTTTTTTTATAAAATGTATAGTTGTAGCTAATTAATTATGTTAAATATATTTAGAATACTTAGGTTCTTGTTCTTGTTTTAGGTTCCCGGTGTTAGCAGAATTGCGAAACGCATGGATAAAAAACATGCAGAGGTCAAATTGGGAACCGACTCAATACCCTCGAATATGCAGTTTGCATTTCGACGAATCGTGTTATCTAGAAGGTTCCCAAAAAAGGCTTCTGCATTCTTATGCAGTACCAACAATGTTCTCAAGTCAGCAAGTATATACGCGACAGGTAATTACATATTGAAGTCTTATTAAAAAAAAATGGCCCACGGGTAAAATTTTTCAAGTCTAAAAAAGAACAAATTACTTATTGCTAGAAAGGGAGCGGGGCTCCCCCTCTACTAACTTTTAACATTAAATATCTTTGGACTTTAAATTTTTGGAAAATGTAATTCAGCTCAATTTCAGTATGTTAAGCTGGGTTGCTTGACATAATAAATAAAATTCAATCAATTGTAAGAAATTATTTGAACATTTATTTAGTGTATTCTTTTGTATATTCTTTTTTATAAGTATATTCTTTTGTTTGCAGAAAATACCTGTGAAGCGGAGACTTATAAGATGAGCTTCGCAACCTATACCTAGTTAATACTGATAGTAGTGCTCGCTGTAATTAATAATTAAAATAATCATAAATAATAATGAAATTATTCTTCATTGTATTGTTACAATACAATTGCATCCAGAACCGCTCGAACTTGCGCGGTGCACAGTTGTAGTCGGTGTGGACGCGTCTTGCCTGATGCACCTCTATGTGATACCTACTGGGTGTATCACATTATATTTCTCGTCCGACGCGTGCATGATGCAAATGCGTTTGTATCATGCACGCGTCGAACGAGAAATCAAAAGGAAACCACGAACTAAACACCCGATCAACTAAACAAACTTTTGATCGTGGACCGGAATGTAGGTCGGCTGGTGTGAAATAGCTAAAGTATGCTTTACCTAGCGCGAACGAAAAACGAGATAGTCTAAAGTGTTAATAAAGCATACACTACTTCCAAGCATACAAACAGTTCATCGTAACACGTCCCTTCCTTCAAAACTCTACACGAGAACTTTTCACATCCGGTCTTACAAAAAAAATTTTGAACATTTTCTTATAAGACCGGAGGTCGAAACGTTTTATCGGTATGAAAATAGGACATCGCTAATGTACAATATATGTATAATCATTTGACAAGTAAGTAAATATAGACAAAGTGGAGACAATTGGGTATTTTTTGGGTTTTGAGCAACTATAGTGGTCTCTTTTATTTCAAGTAACTTTTGTGATAAGTAGAAAAGGATGCATTCTGTTTTGGAAGTATAACTTTTTTCGGTAAATCTAATACTATACTAAATCTTAGCCTCAATGCACCACACTTCCTCAATGACACTCATGTGTGAGACCTCAATGACACTCATACTGAATTGCACCAAAGACAAATTTTGGAATGCACGAATGGAACGAAACTTGGAGTAGGTACAGTAGGAGGAACGAAAACTCTCTGAGAACGAAAGAGTAAGTGATTATTTATCTGTTGTTAAAAAACAAAAAAATGACAGTTCAACAAATACGGTAATTTGTGATGAAATTGTTTTCCCTAGTGAATTTTAACTTTTCCTCTACAAAACAGCTTCAACAACCATGGAAGCAGTTCCTAAATTGCCATTGCTCAGTTTCGAACTGAAAGTGAGCCCAGAGTGTACGCATTTCGGTCCAAAACTTAAACAGGTAAGTAGGTCTTCTAATCTCTGCGATAAAATGGCTTTCATCAATGTCTTTGTCCACGATTTTCTATGTTCTGTTTGTAGTACATTGCTGAGGCGTATAGGGAGGATGCTGAAAGCTACAGCAATGAAATACATCAGCTAGAAGGCCTACGGTCGGTTGCCGTTAGGCCGACAACTGACTCAGCGGGTCTTAGCGCTCTTAACAGATATTTTTGCCAATTGCGATCGTTGCAGAGCCGATTTCCAATGGCTAAAGGTCAGCCAGTCGCCTGCGCGTTCTCTTGGTAAGTTAATCTGATTACGCCAGGTGGTTCCACCACCTATTGATTTGTGAATAAAACATAGAATGAATCATAGGGATTGCGCTATGTTTACCTTATTATACATTGTTTGTATGATGACATCTACAAAAAAACACGTAATTTTTTTTATAAAATAAACTTAAACATTTAATACTTACCAAAATATTTAAGCTATATAATAATAATTTTATTCATAATTAATGAAACTTGTCATTTTATCATCCAACAGGAAAGATCTGTATGCAAACATGACCTCTTCCCTAGCAGACATTAGGGTTGAAATGGCTAATATACTATACAACATTGGTGCCCTACACACACAGTTAGGTGCTTCTGAGCCTCGGAACACTGCAGATAGTTTGAAGGCAGCTTGCACCCATTATCAGAATGCTGCATGGGCATTCCAGTATCTAAAAGAACAGTATCCTCAGCCTCCTGGTGTGGATGTGTCGACGGAGATTATGAGGCTCCTGCAGAAGATATGCTTTGCCCAAGCTCAGGAGTGCATCCTTGAAAAGAGCATTCAGGATACAAGGAAACCCAGTGTAGTTGGTATGTATTATGAAAAAATACCCACAATTAAAAAAAAACATGCCTGCATTTTATGCATTTATATGCTCAAGACATGCACAAAACATCATGATGTAGTTATTGCTGACGCTGATTATTAGGAGTGGTTAGTGTGGTTGGAAAATACGAAATTTCTACAGAATAAAAAGAACAAGAGTGAATGTTTGATCACACTGGTCAAAGAAAGTATCCTTATAATGCAGATTTCAGTTAAACTGCAAGTTGTATTGTAATATATCAAAATGTCCTTAGGTGCTGTGGCTACACAAGTCCTCTTGTTCTACAAAACCGCCATGTCCATACTTGGACCATCAACTGGCACTGATAACATACACGAGATCATCGGCACTAAGCTTTACAACTATTGGTATCGATTTCTGTCATTCAAGCAGTCTTACATTGGCTGCATTGTCTGCTTGTATCAAGGTAAGTGGACTAATTTCATGCCAATGTTCTCTATATCGCACGCAAAAACTTCCGAAAATTCAAAGTAAATAGTGACCATCATAACATAAACACTAGAAATAAGGATAGCATTGTTGTACCTAGGTATAGACTGACTAAAACGAATAAGTCCTTTATGGGCAACTGTGTGCGTTTTTATAATAAAATTCCAAAATGTATAACGGAGCTCACAAAGTAAATTCAAATTATGCGTTAAGAATGTTCTAATGAGAAAAGCATACTACACTGTTCGTGATTACATACACGACAAAGAGTCTTGGAACATTCCACTTCTGCAACAAAATCTTTAAAAAAAAATGCCCCTCAGTTTCTTGCCATATTGATATTTCTCATGTCACGTCGAGAAAGCGTACATACATACCGAAATTGCGTAGAAAAGATGTTAGTGAAAAAGATCTGAAAGGTGTTAGTCGACAAATAGAAGTTAATGGATTTTTTTTCTGGTATAGAATGTCAATTGTCTATATCAGACCTTAATTTTCTTCTAGGCATCAATGCAGAAGAGCAACAAAAAATGGGGGAGCGTGTAGCTTTCTACCAGCAAGCTGTTGAACGTCTAGCCGAGGCACGTAAACTCGCCAAATACATTGAACCAACCCAAATAACCCAAGAAGCTCTGACATTCACCAACGATGTTGTTGAAGGGAAGCGGAAAGCAGCAAAGAACGAGAATGAGTTTATCTATCATGAGGAAGTACCGGAGAAGGATTTGCTTATGGAAATGAAGCCAGTGTGCTTGGTGAAGGCTATGCCTATCAACTTTAATGATCCGGAGGTATGTGTCATTTACAATTTTATTATTCTTTAAAGTTATGGAAAGTATGGATTATGTAAGATGAGATGTTATGTCATTCTTCATAGAAAAATCTTGAAACTATTCTGAAGATATAAAAAAATCCACTTAAACAAATCATTTGAAAGTTACATAAGTTTCTAGAACCTTACAGGCCTTGAACTCTTATGAAACTTTTACACAATGAATTTGTTGACTGAAAAGATTATATTAGAAACTGTATGAAGTGTACGAATAAAAGACATTGTTGTTACATGTTACTGATTTATTACTGATTTGGATGGCGTCCGTACGCGAACTGAGTTGAATTACATTAAATGACGCAAATCGCGACAATAGAAATTCTTAATTAATTAATTAGTGAAAAATTAATGTGCGGTAGCCTGTACAAACTGAATATTATAACATTTTAAATTGTATTATTTGTATGTATATTTTACCTAGCAGTAGGTTTAAATGACATATATGATTCCATGAGCAAAACAATGATTTTTCTAATAAATACATTTTATAAAAAAATAACCTTTTTCAATTCTGATGCATCTTCGAAGTCCAAGGTCGAATATCAAAATTCCCATTACTAAAATACCATACAAGGCTTAATATAATGTTATTCTGCCACTTTGGGGAGAATGGTCTGAGCAGCCGCTCAACTGCCGTCTCTCTCTAGATCTATGTGCTCCATGTGTGTGGCCTAAGGGCCACATCATCGCTTCACATCAGGCGAGATAGTGGCCAAACATAGATCTATTAAGTGTAAAAAAACTTTGACGCTGGCAGAAGATATTCAATGATAAAAAGCCATACAAAAAGAAAAAGAAAAACATTAAAATAATCTGGTTTATCAGGTGTCAGGCCCAGACATATTCTCTCGCCTCGTCCCAATCTGCGCTCACGAAGCGTCATCCTTATACTCCGAGGAGAAGGCAAAGCTACTTCGCTCTATCGTGTCGCAAGCGGAAGCCAAGAACACTGAGCTCACTGAGTTCATGTCGTCGCTGCAACTGGACCAGTTGGAAGTCATTGATTCTGAACAAAAGTAAGTTGAAATTGTATATCTGTGAGTAAGCCTTGTATTTTATTCAAGCTATCACCGTACTTAGTATTATGGACTAATATGTGAGTATCTGCTAAACCGCACTGCGCCAACGCCTCTTTCTCTCTGAGGAAAGGCCTGGATCTCAGCAGTGGGAACATCAGCCGATGATGGTGATGTGTGATGACACTGTATGAAATGTCAGGAAGTACGGATTGATTTGTTCACACTTGATTTTTGCTTGAAAATAATTATAGCGCTTTTTAAAAACAGATCAGAAACAGTTTTTATAAACACAATCTGATAAGATTCATGTTATAAAGTACTGCAGAAATAACAAGTTCGTAAGTTAAATAATAACAGGAATTCCGACTGATAGATGAGATGAATTTCTTGTCAAAGAAAACCAATGCAGCGGAACCATTTCTAAACAAAAACTGTTTACGGATTGATAAACAAGAGTTATCTCTGAGTCAGTGCTATTGACTGATTACGAAAACCAAGTCGTTGTTCTCATAAAGATGCTTTATTTTTGATATTGAAACAAAATCAATACCTAGGTATATGTTTTGTATGTTGAGAACTATGGTCTATCGATTTTTTTTTCGTTCCCTTTTAGAGCCTAATTAGTCCGATTTTTCAGAATCCCACAAGAGATAGTGGACAGATGCGCGGCCATGAACGCCAAGACCGAGATAATTCAGTCCCTAGTGGACTCTATGAACAATTTGGCGGAGATCATCAGCGATGTTGAACATTCCCTCGTAGAGATCAAAACTCTTATTCAGGTAATTTATAATTTATCATTCGTCATTAAAAACTTGTATCTAGCTTCCTTTATTTCTTCCTACGTTAGTTCCTACCTTCCTTCATTCGTTCTTTAATTAGTACCTACCTTCCTTCATTCGTTCCTTCGTTGATTCCTACCTTCCTTTATACCTTCGTTATTTCTTACCTTCCTTCATTCGTTTCCTTCGTTAATTCCTACCTTTTTTCCTTGGTTAGTTCCTGCTTTCCTTCCTTTATTTCCTTCCTTCCTTCCTTCGTTTATTCCTACCCTCCTCTATACATATTCTCTTCTTATAATCTAGGTGTCTTCAAGTCCAGAGTGAATCGGTATCTTGTATGCAAGCATGATCCATCGTCGACCGCGTCATCACTTTCCATCAGATGAGACTGCGGTCAATGCTTGACTACCAGAAAAAAAAATACGACTAACGAACGATCACATACATAGATATGTATTACTAGGATCTAGATAAGATGAACAAATACATTTTGATTTCATTCAGGAAGAAACAATGAAAGAGAAAGAGTATCAAAAGAGCATGGGCCCGCGGCCGCCGTCCATCGTCCAAACGGAGCTGTCCCGCGAGTACCACAAGTACCAGGAGGCGCACGCGCGCACGCACGAGAGCAACCAGGTGCTGCACAAGGCCATGACGCTGCACGTCGCCAACCTGCGCCTGCTGGCCCAGCCGCTGGACGTGCTGCACTGCAAGATACCCAGCGTCGAGTGCATCGGTGAGTACCGGCCGCACGAGACCATGACGCTGCACGTCGCCAACCTGCGCCTGCTGGCCCAGCCGCTGGACGTGCTGCACTGCAAGATACCCAGCGTCGAGTGCATCGGTGAGTACCGGCCGCACGAGACCATGACGCTGCACGTCGCCAACCTGCGCCTGCTGGCCCAGCCGCTGGACGTGCTGCACTGCAAGATACCCAGCGTCGAGTGCATCGGTGAGTACCGGCCGCACGAGACCATGACGCTGCACGTCGCCAACCTGCGCCTGCTGGCCCAGCCGCTGGACGTGCTGCACTGCAAGATACCCAGCGTCGAGTGCATCGGTGAGTACCGGCCGCACGAGACCATGACGCTGCACGTCGCCAACCTGCGCCTGCTGGCCCAGCCGCTGGACGTGCTGCACTGCAAGATACCCAGCGTCGAGTGCATCGGTGAGTACCGGCCGCACGAGACCATGACGCTGCACGTCGCCAACCTGCGCCTGCTGGCCCAGCCGCTGGACGTGCTGCACTGCAAGATACCCAGCGTCGAGTGCATCGGTGAGTACCGGCCGCACGAGACCATGACGCTGCACGTCGCCAACCTGCGCCTGCTGGCCCAGCCGCTGGACGTGCTGCACTGCAAGATACCCAGCGTCGAGTGCATCGGTGAGTACCGGCCGCACGAGACCATCATTTAGAGATTGTCCAATCACGAGAGGCTCGAAACGACCCCCCTCCTCCCTCATTTCGAGAAAGTTCGAAAAAGTTACAAAATATCACAAAGAGAGATGTAGTGAGATATCACGTGTATTTATTTTTTCGTTGAACGCGCCATTTTTTACCGAAAAGCGGCGCGTAACCTTGACTCACCGTTGCCAGGCGTTCAGAAACAACCAGCAATCTTAAATGTCTCTCTGGACATGGTCACTGATGGAGTTCACTTTCAATAATAACCCCACAGTTTATGACACTGCTTAAGTTTATTTTGTCTGTATTATTGTCATAAATATTAATCTATTCCTTTTTCTCCCAGAGGGCCTAGACCGGGAGACGATGACAGAAATGAAGCGCGTGGTAGGAAAAGCGCGTGAGATGCAAACCCAGCGAGATTCTCTCATACAGCAACTGCGAGAGGCAATCACCAGCGACGACATCACGTCGCAGCTCCTAGCGCGCAGCTCGGAGAATACTGACGATATATTCAAGCAGGAGCTCGAAAAGCACACTCCTAAGGTAACACTCAATAATAGCGAGGTATTATATCTTTCGTCACCCCTTTCTTAGGCACTAGAAGAACTTTTACTCGTGGTAGGTCTCTTGTATGCGAGAGGCTGTCTGGGTAGGTACCTCCGCTTTGCTAGTTATTCCGCCGCCAAGCAGTAGATCGCAAGCATTACTGTGTTTCGGTTTAAAGGGCATTGTAGCCAGCGAGGTTACTGGACATATGAGACTTATATCTGTTGTCTCGGCGTGATGAGCGCAATGCAGTGCTACGCAGTACTTTTACGGTATTAAAAGTTTTGGGTGGCACTGCAATTGTTATGGGCAGGCCGTGACGCTTAGCATCAGGCGAACGACTTACTAGTCTCTTCACTCAGTTACATAAAAAAAAAGAACTCTCTGTAGTAGTATGTATCATTTAGTTGAAGTAAGTATCATTTTGGATTCACGCCCCATTTTGTAACTCTTCACCGTTATAATTATAATGCCAATTGCCAATTATAATATTAAAATATCATTAAATTATACAGGTTTTGTAGTTGCCAATGAATACTTTTTTAGCTGTAAAATGGAATTTTAAACAAAATTCGATTAAAAAAAATTACCTCAACTGAATCTATACTTACTAATATTTATTTATTTATTTATACTTTAGCACAAAACAGTTTGTACATGGAGGACTTAATGCTAGATAGCATTTTCTACCAGTCATCCAGGACGTGCAAGAAATAATGGTAGCGGTGCAGTAAAGTGTGTTATAGGAAATATTAAACCACATAAACTTAATATATACATAATAGGTATAGGCATATTATGCAAGCCTAATTATAAAATATATACTTAAATATATACATAATAAATATATACTTAAGTCATTACATAAATAAAAAGACATATACCAGCAATAATAAATGACTATGTCAATGGGTTAGGATAGGATTATAGATCTAGTAGCAGGGAGGAGAAGAGGAACTGAAAGAACGAAACGTTTTAAGGATTGCAATCTATCTGGTACACCTTTTTGATGAAATGTTCACGAGTTTGTCGCTTGAATGCTTCTTTAGAGGTCGCTTTTTTGATACTCAACGGTAATGCATTCCACAGTCTTACAGTAGCAATGGTAAAAGAGTTGTCACGAAAAGATGTTTGGTGTGAAGGGGTAGAGAGTAGTAAATTACTGGAGGATCTCAGTTTACGCTCGTGATTGTCGGTGAGGTATGAGAAGGTATCTTTGAGATAATTGGGTGTGTTGGGAATATTATAAACAGGTAAAGTTGTATGTATGTTTGTAGGAGGTAATCTATGGAACTACCAGACCGATTCTGAAAATTCTTTCACTAATATATTATATCACTATTGTCGATTGACATAGATTATATTTGTTTTGTCAACGCAAATAAAGTCGCGGGCGTTTGCTAGTAAATAAATAAAAATTATGTATTTCAGGTGAAGATCATAGAACAGAACTTAGCGGCGCAGGAGAACATTATCAACAAGCTGACTTCCCTCTACGCGTCGTACGGCGAATCTAGGCGCCTTCTCACTGACGTACTGAGGAAACGTGACGGACTTATCAATGGTATGTAAAAATATAATCATTCCGTGAATGTTATTGGCGCATTCTTTTTATTTATGTGGCGAATGTTTATTACTAAAATCTTAAAAAATACTTCTTACTTAAACTTACTTAACTACTGAAGCAATAGGGAATAAGCATGTGTTGTCCTTGAAACACAGCGTCAAGCGACGTTGAGGGCTAGAGACTTCAATCATAACGTTACACTTACTAAAGTCTGTTCATCTTTACCTGACAAAAAAGATAAACAAACCATTCGTTTTCACAAAATTACCGTTTTCTCATCGAAATCATACAACTTAAGCACAGACAATAGTCCCTGGTTACAGAAGAAACATGAATGCAACTATTTACACACGGATATCAACGAAATCCATCATATTTAGAATTATATTTTGCATAAATACGAAAACAACAACGAATGACACAAAATAATCTTATATCATTTTGAGGTTAGAGTCCTCTACAGTCTATGGATTTTAGTGATGGGAATGGCAACTCAAATATAAATAGATTGAGACTTTTTGGCGGGAAGTGAAAAGTGATAAACAAGTGTTATTTCGAGTGATCATGTGTAATATCGGTGGAATTTTAACCATTATGTGTTCATAAACGTGCACGAGTGTAACAAATGAAACAAAATGGAGAAAAAAAATACTTTTTATGTTCTCACAAAAAGTCCATGGAAAGCTTGAATAAACTTCCACTACTTTATTGAAGTTGAAGCACTAAGAGAGGGTCCGGCTTGTTGCTGATGACCCTCATACGACGACATACGAAAGAAATTGTTGTAATTTTTACAAAAGTTAAGTTTTATTTTCTATTCATATATACATATATGCGAACTCAACCCGATTGAACACATATGGGCACAACTGAAATCTTTCGTGGGACGTAACAATAAATCATTCAAGATGGCAGAAGTGCAAGAGCTCATCCAAGAAGGGCTGAAGCAAATTGGTATGTCGTCGTGGGGAAAATGCGTGGAACATGTAATAAAAGAAGAAGATAAAATGAAAAACCTCGACGGGTGGATTGATTTAGCGACCGACCAACCGACCCCTAAATTTATTATACATTTTTCAGAAAGCAGTGACAGTGACGATAGTGATGAATCTGACTAATAAAAATGTTATACAAATAATTATCATGTTTTATTACAAATAATTGTTAATCAGTTATTATTATACTCAGGACTTCTTTTTCATATTATTTAATAACGAAAACCTCTTTTTGGGCAGTTAGAAATGAATATTGGATTCACTTAATTTTTATTCGGTGGAACCTCATCACTAATCTAGTCTATGGTTCGGTTTGTTTACCTTTTTTGCCAGGTAAGGATGAACAGACTTAATGTCAATAAATACATTTCTATGTTACGTTTTATGTTGTTGAAAAATCTGGTACTTTTTACGATGGATTACTCCTGTAAACATTTAGTAGTGGTATAATTTTTATTATTAATTGCGTAGTTTTGTTGTATTTCAATGTTTCTTTTTCTTATTTTTGGAGAAACGGAACGTAATTGCAAATTGCTTGAGTACGTGCAACCACTATCTGACGTCACGCGCCTCGCTGCTTATTGGTCAATTTTTGACATAGAGTTCGTCCTATTGGTAAATTATTGACATACACACACATGTAGCATAGATGGACTAATGAGGAGATCCTAGGTCCCCACGTTTTGACGTCACACACAAATGGCGCGTTTATGTTAATTTAAATTGATTCAAATTTTCATTTGACGCCGTAAAATTTTTAAACATTTTTTTTCATTAATAGTATTCAATAATGAACCGAATCATACATTAAAAAAATACATGCATATTCCCTATTGGACAACCTATAACGTAATTTTTGAATTTTCTAGTAAATTGATTTACATGCACCTGTAACATCCGAAGTTCATCCATTCATAACTTTGAGGCGAGTTTGGCTATTTTACGACTCCTCCCCCTTGGTGAGATATCGTGAGATTTGACTCGACCACCTCCTTCCCCATCTCAAGTGATAAATTAAAAAATGCGTATTTTTACTTTAATTTTCGTACGCCGCGGCGCAGCGCTTGTCGAGTCGTGTGTGGCTTGCTTCGAAGGGCTACTATGCATATTGTGTGGCGTTTGTATAACCGCGATAAATATAAGATTTAACCATATTTTAGTGGAGAAACATCTTTTACTTAATTTTACCCAGTTTTCTACTGTTTCTTGTGGAAACAAAAAAATACGTGATATTTGCCTCGAACACAAAAATTCAATGACATGTGACGTCCACCAACGCTCACTGGGCCAGCGTGGTGGATTATGGCCTATACTCTCTCTATGAGAGAAGGCCCGTGTCCCATCAGTGGGAACGTGATGGGCTGATGATATATAATATACTAGCTGCGCCTTGCGGTTTCCCGGGATAAAAAGTAGCCTATGTGTTATTCCAGGGTATAAGCTATCTTCACACTAAATTTCATCCCAATCAGTTAAGCCATTGCAGCGTGAAAAAGTAACAAACATACATCCATACATTCTTACAAACTTTCGCGTTTATTATGTTAGTATGATAAAAAATAATAATTACAATTTTGATTCAAATTATTTTCATTTGGTCCGAGCGGGTAAAATCGTGGGGCGTGGTTTTGTTGTTGGTGGAATTATACAAATCTTATTACGATATGTCCTTTTTCTCACCTCCTTTTTAGCTCTGATCACCTCCTACGATGCCTACGAAGAGTTGTACGGCAAAGCTCAGAAAGGCCTCGAGTTCTACAAGAAACTGTCTCACAATGTGAACCAATTGCTGACGCGGCTGAAAGGAACCTGCCAAGTGCAGGAGGAAGAGAGATCGCAGCTGCTAGCTAAGAATAGCAAACGTAAGTATATATCGACAGTCTCTGTGGTGTAGTGGTTAGGCAGGTTGGCTCAAATCTCATACGCCACTGAGGTTTGATTCCCGCGACGCCGACGAGGCAAATGTTTGTGCCCAGAAAAAAAAGTGTTTCTTTGTTTCCCGATTCTTATAATCTAAGTGTCTTCAAGTCCCGAGTGAATCGGTATCTTCTAGGCAAGCATGATCCATCGTCGACCGCGTCGTCACTTACCATCAGGTGAGACTGCGGTCAAATGCTAGCCTATTCGGTAATAAAAAAAGCATTTCTTTCGTGTCTGGGTGTTGTGGGACTATGGTTCTCATAGTTCTTGATTCCTTAGATACAGGGAATCCTAGTTAGGGGCCAGGATGTATGTATGTGATCGTTGGGCATATTTATTTATTTATTTATAGCTTGCCTGTATTTTGGTACACAATAAGAGATTTTAATAAAAAGGTATTTGAGACAAGCAAAATTGTGATTATGACATAGTTCTAAAAGGTTTACTCATCGTGCTGATTGTTCTACAAACAGAATGCATTATGACAGACAAAACATTTCCCCCCACAGCATCCACCCCCAGTCCGTCGGTGACCCCGAAGCCGAGCGACGCGCCAGCCCCGCCGCCCGCGGCCGGCGGCGCACGGAAACTGAAGGATTACCTGCCGTACATGCAGGCTCGGACTGGACGCCGGACGCCGCAAGGTTCACTATTATACATTATTATCTACTAGCGACCCGCCCCGGCTTCGCACGGTTATTATACATATAAACCTTCCACTTCAATCACTCCATCTATTAAGAAACCGCATCAAAATTCGTTGCGTAGTTTTAAAGATTTAAGCATACATGGATATAGGGACAGAGAAAGCGACTTTGTTTTATACTATGTAGTGAAGATATTTATTAAAAAGAAAATGAGAAAAAGTCTTGGACGTAAAATAAACACTATTCATTTATCCAACATTGTGCTGCCTTCCTTCCTTTCTTCTTTATATCTTTCCTGTTTTTAAATCCCGACGCAAAAAGGATGGGTGTTATAAGTTTGTTTAAGAGCAACATTCAAAATGTAGCTCTTAAAAGGGCGAGCCGATTTGGATGTGGTGATTGTGGTTTTTTTATTTAAAAGTGATTCTAGAAGTGATGTTTTATCAAAATCGGTTCAGCCGTTTATTAAATAGGTTTTTTGTGTCGGGGTTTTTTAAGTTTTAGTTCATTCATACTTCCTTCATTCCATCCACGCTCCCATCTCACCTAAACATTTGTTGTTAAAACTTTTTTAAAATCAAAAGTACCTATAGAAATTATCTACTTTCTTTCCATGCCTGAAAAATAAGATAATTGCCTCTCTTCATAGAAGTAACTCTTTTTCTAATGTTTTTTTTTTAATTTATACTTTTTATAGCTATGTGATTTCGGCATAACAAAGACCATTAATTCAATCTCTTCTAGCTCAAATGGAACAGATGCCGACTGACGTCTACTATCCCGAGTCGATATATCCCACATCTGTGCGACCAACGCCCGTTGGCTCCGAAGGTAATATTCACAAAAATAACCACTTAAATTACTTAAAACTCACTTCAAATGTGTATATATGATAATTATATATTTGACTATATTTGAAGTACCTTGTTCCAGCAACAGAATTACCAATGCAACTGTCCGACGGTGGTATAATGCCTCCAATGCAAGGACAATCGAATCCCTACGATCGCTACGCATCCCCGTACGTGCCGAGCGAAACTGACTCTTACGCCGCACAACATAACTACGCTTACCCCGCAACAAGCAAGGACTTCGATAAACCTGAGAATCCTTACGGGTACTCCACGTATACCCCGCAGCAGTTCTCTTCGCAGATACCGGATAATTCGCAGCAGATTTACTCCAATCCTTACTATTCGGCCACTCACAACAACGGCACTATTGTGACCGACTCGCCGAATTCCATGTATCCGACTGGAAACAATCCCATGAACCAAGCTATGGAGCAAGCTAATGTGAGCCAACCTGCTATGAACCAGCCGAATACACCAAACCAATACGCCAATCAGGCGTCAGTGAACCCCAATCCGTACGCCAACGCTGGTAACATGAGCCAACCAACTGCTAACCAATACACTTACGATCCGTACATGTCTACCAGCCAAGCCAACCCTATACCCGACGTGGTGCCACCAGGTTACACAAACCAGCCAGACTTGAGCACAAACTTCTCGCAAATGCATATCAATGCGCCTAAGTCGGAACCTCCTACAACCTTCGGGGATTACACGCAGACGTACTACAGCGTTCAATACCCTCAATCGAACACGCCTAACTTGGCTACATACAGTCACGCGCCGCAAAACACCAGTATGGTCGCAGCGCCCTCTGATTACGCTTCTTTGAACTACCCTTACAGCGGCGATTCGAATAACTACGGACAGACCCCCAACACTAGCGTTCCGTATAGCGCTAACCAGCAGTACTTTGCTACGAGCGGATATACTGACGCTTCTCAAGTATACCCCACTTACACACAAGCCGATAACACAGTCACTTCGACTACGAGTGTTGCTAACACGGTCAATGCCCCTCAGCCTTTTAGCTATGCTCCCGAAGCTGACCCGAGCTATGGGAACTCCGCTTTATCGCATTTGGATGCATTCGACAAGCCGATAAAGTCGCACGCTAAAGGGGAAGCGTTGGCTTCCCACGGCTACACCCCGAGTTACCGAGGATACGAAACTAACGTTCAGAACATGCAAACGCCTCAAGGTTACTCCAATCCGAGCGATCAAAGTAATGTTCAAAATGTACAACCAACTCAAGGGTACCCAATACCGAGCGATCAGAGCAACCTTCAGAATGTACAACCTTCTCAAATGTACGCAACTCCAAACGATCCAAACATACAAAAATCTCAGGGGTACACAAATCCAAGTAACATTCAAAATGTACAACCATCTCCGGCCTACACAAATCCGAATGATCCGAACGCTCAAAATGTACAAACGTCTCAAGGGTACCCAAATACAAGCAACTTTCAAAATGTACAACCATCTCAAATGTACGCAAATCCGGAACCGAGTGCTCAAAACGTACAGACGTCTCAAGGGTACCCAAATCAAAGCAATACCCAAAACGTCCAACCGCAGCAAATGTACTCAAACACGAACGATCCGAGCAACGCTCAGAACGTGGCAACAACTCAAGTGTATTCGAATCAGAGCGAACAAAGCTATCAGTCAACCAACATCAACTACCCGAATCAAAACTACGCCCAAGGATATCAGAACCACCCGGGGTATACCTTCGACGCCGCTACGGGAAATTACGCATACGCGTATGGATCTCAAAACGCCGTGTCTTACGACGCAAGCGCTCACGGCAATGTCAACCCTCAGGCGTCTGCCAAGGACCCAAATTGGTCTGCGCAAGGCGTCTATACCAGCGCAGGAACCTATGAAACTGTGCAATCGCCTTCACTTGAAACTCCACCTTCCCAACCGGAGCAGGCAATCAATCAGCAGATCTATTACAATTCGCCATATGGTTACATCACGAACACAAACCAGGCGAATCAAGGGGTACAAAATTCGCCAACGATGCCCACTAACTATGGTGCCAATATGAACCAGTCGACTTATATGCAGTCCGGGCAACAGGGACACGACACGAGCGTTACCTTTACCAATAATCAAGGTATGGATCTATTATCGTAAAGTATACAAAATCATTTTATTGAATTGTGATCTTAAATTATTCAAATAAAGTAGTTCGATAGTACAATAATCTTTTATTTGCTTATACCGTTTCAGTGTCCACGCCTAAAGAGAATGTAACAGAACTGCCTAATTTCGAACAAACTCAGCAAGGTCAACCCAACCCACCTCATGATAGTCATACGCATGATCAAAACATGAAACAACCTTCGAGTGTTGGACAAAGCGTAGGCTATGATCATGCCCAAAATGTGGAACAAACTATACAAAGCACTGATCAAATTAACACTCAAAATGTTAGCACTGGAACTACAAACCAAAATACAGAAAACGACGAAACGGCACGCAACCAAGTTTCGGCTCAAAATCAACCAGTGTCGGAAGAACCAGCAAAGAACATTCCAGAAACTAAACCAGAGCCTTCAGCTTTCGATCTTCTATCCGGCATCGACTTCACAGTCGAACAGAAGCCTCTAATGCCCGAAATCAAAGTGCCACAGATATCAGAAAGTGCCATCAAGAGGCCCGCCATAGTGCCAAAAGTGGAACCAGTAAAGAAACTGCCGCCGAAAGAAGTGGTGATCGAAAGACCAGCGAAAAGAGATCTATTCTCGGATCCTAGTCTGGTGAACAAGTTTACGCAGGAAGTGAAGAATTTGCAGAAACTAACCGACTCCTTAACTAATCCGGTGGCTGGCGGTCTTACGGTTCTGGACTCCAAGTGGAAGACATTCCAGGATGTGCAAGTGAGTGGAGAAGTAACTGACAAATTAATTTGCCTCTTTTAAATCTTGTAAACTAGTTCTCATGCCTATTTATTAATGTTTGAAAGACAGAAACGACAAATAGAAAAAGACGAATGAAGCGAGACAGCTAGATGGGGCAAAAAAGTGAGCAGATGAAAAATAATGCCTAGATTCTATAGTATGTTCCATCGTGCAAAAATTCGAAGCGTATCCTAACCTGATGTCCTAATTTCCAGAACAAAGAAAACATGACGCGCTCCAAAACAGTGGCCATGCAGCACTCGACCGGCAACATTGTCACCGAAGTGGTGCCTTATGATGATTCCAGACTCACGCTCAAGTCAGACCCGGACGCTTATATCAACGCCTCGTATTATAAGGTAAGGGGAACCAAAGGTCATCTTAGTAGGTCTCAATTATTTATTAATCAGTAAAATAAAGATTTTTTTTAGCTAAAGCAAAGTGCAAACAGGTTTTTTTCTTAGCTGGCAATTAAAAGCAAAGTGCATACAGTACATACAGTACATACAGGTTAGACTTCACGTTTCCATAGACTTCAGGACATTTTGTTTCGTTACGTCAGCCAATTTTATTTGCCATCTACCGTTACACATTTACAACGTTTTATGTATTTTGTTTCAGCAACTGGCTTCTTGGTGCATTCCCCTAGTTATCTCTAAGAACCCGACTGAAGAAGAATACAGTATTTTCTGGAAAGCAGTATTAGAAAATAAAATTAGTTGTGTAGTTTGTCTCCTAAGCGAAATCGAGGTGAGTATTTCTTGATGTGCACAAATGTATTTGTCATTTCTTAACCCTACTATCACATTCACTGTTAGGTAGTAGGTAGGAGGTTCGCAGCCTCTGACTTTCGCAGCGCCCTTGTCTGTCAAAGGAGATTGGGCAAAATGTAAACCCTGACTGATGACTCAATTTGATATTGCAGATACTCCCAAATTGGAAGTACGCTATAATACATTACAGATAATCCGTAAAGATACTTTATTGTAGAGGCGGTACCAAAATGCTTAAGATTTTGGGATTATTAACATTGTCTTGCAATAATTCCTCTCGCATTCTAAATCGGAGTAGTCACACGGAGCAGGCATCATCTGTCATTAGCTTTCGCTAATGGAAATAAAACTCATGCATAGTATACCTCGCGCCAAACGTTATAGCCGATGACCAGTGTACCACGTGACCTGCGCAGTATATGATTATTGCTAATGCGCAGGTCACGTGATGCGCCATAAAATTTGGTGTTATTTATAACGTACTTTATTTTTAGCTGCAGGGCAAGTTCTACTGGCCAACGGCTAGAGGCCAATCTCTTGAACTCTCTGAAGGATTAAAAGTGACACTCGATGAAGTGAACTGCACTGTGCATTGGACTGAGAGAAAACTGACTGTAGCGAGTGCCAAGACAGTGCTCAGTGTCACTCACTACCAGATAAATGTGTTCCCTGCGAAGTGAGTATAGACAAATATATCTTTTTTATAAGCTTTTATTTAACTTGCGATGTTTATTATTTGTTTTGGTCAAATCTTGTAAGTTAAATCAGAACCACTTCCTCTTATGTATCTTACGGAGTTGAAATTTTGCATACTTGTCAAAGTCTGATGACAATGCAATATTATGGTGACAGCCAGCTGATCTGATGATGGAGACGGAAGGTGGGCAAGGAAACTCCTTGACAGATAATCGTAAACTTCCAGTGTTTAGGCTCAATGCAATCTGCTCGCGGTTCCGATTACGAATTTGTTAAAAGCTTGTCTTGAAAAATATATTTTTCTACAAAAATCTTGTTTACTTCTTGTAACGATAAATGATGCCTATGTAACCTTGTAAACGGCCGTTGTTTTTCTAAGAACAACCGTTTTAATCGTTTTATTTTTCGAAAAGTAATAAAATATTGCATGTTGAATGGTCAAGGAGTAAAATAACTCACACAAACTACTAGGCAAAAGAAAAAGTTAGTGTTTTATTTTAGTTAAATTGATCTGTCCACTCTTTCTAATACCAAATAATAATAAAACACAGCAATGAAAGAAAGAAAGAAAGAAATCAATTTTATTGCCAACACAAAATTTACACCATATTTACTTAGTTTAGAAATTAATACATATATTTTTCTCCTATGACTAACCTAAACTTATTTAACAGCATAGACTAAATAGCAATGTGCCATTTTCAATTCCTACATCATAGAAGACCCATCATAGAATAATTTTAAATGATAACACAAGTTTTACTCATATAAGTATACTACTTACCTTATACTTAACGGCATACAGTCCAAGTTCTTCGCATTTCAAATGCTGGAACTCGAGTGCGCTGTGACGTCGATCTTACGCCTCCATCTGTAAAACTCACGTCTTTGTTTCCTTCTCTAGGATCGTTTGCTCCCCATTAGTCCTTCTAGTGGACAAGATCCTCAGCCAGACATATGAGGGTCGCGGCAGCAGCGAGCTGCGCGGCGCGTGGGTGCAGTGCGGTGCGGGCGCGGGGCGGAGCGCGCTCGTCGCTCTGCTCGCGATGCTCGTGTGCCAAGTGCGCGCCGGCCGGCTGGACCTCTGTGGTAAGACAAGTGTCTATAGTCTCTGGTAGGTATCCTCAGCCAGAATTTGATAAAACGAAAAAATATTGTCTATGTCCCACGCCAGTGCCGCACTAAGCCGGCTACTGGCGCGACCCTCGTATTTGGACCATAAAAAAAGACTAAATACAGGCCTTCTTCGGTCGGTCAGGTCCTGGTTTTCACCACCTCCTGTCCTCCGGTCCTGGTGGACCACCTTCTTCCACCGTCTTCAGCTGTCTTTTTTTTTTAAATATCTTTGGTCCTTATGTCAAGTCAAACAGTCAGCCGGCCTGCTCTACTTCTGTAAAGCAGGCCGTAGTCGTCATTCAAAAAAGACATAACATTACCCGGCTTTGTGCGGCGCTGGCGCGAACCATAGACAATAGTTTTTCGTTTTATCGAATTCTTCTGAAGCAAATTTTTGGCATGATTTTAGGGTTTAATTGATAAGAACTTGGTTCGTGATTTTGGCTTGACAAATAATCTGGCATGAAAAAGAAAAAATAATTGTAAATATTTAACTTGACATGGCTGAATGAACAAACAATGCGAAATCATGTAAATAAATTAAAAAGTCCTATGAGATGGCTACATTGGCTTTGATTACCATTGAGGTATAGCATCATACTTTTTTCGCAGATATGTTAGACGCTGGCTGCATCAATCTCATCAAGCATAGAAGCAATGTGTTAGAAGACACCAAGTATCTGGCGGACGCGTACAGAACCGCGCTTTTCTACGTGCAAGGAGTTTTATGTTCCGGTAAGCTACTCACTAAAGAATACCGTAAATATTATAAAGGTTAATTGAACGCCAAACATAACAATTAAATTGCACATCGTTGATAAAGTGAGGTCCGAGTAAGACATAAAGGGTACTCTACTAAAATTACTGAAAGTTGCAATAGATTTTTAAACACTTAAAAGCAACCCACTCGCACTGTAATACGGTTATTAATGAACGGTAGGGCTAAACGGAATCTGTACGGAATCTGCTAGGTTCATCGACAAAAATCCGCTCGCAGTGGAAGGGCGGCTCAAAACATTCGATCATTAGAAAAGCAAAAAAAAAAGTTCCACACGAAATTTTAACTTGTCTCCAGGTACAACATCATTCAACGGAGAAGCTGTCTGCCTCCCCTCCGGGGCTTCGATCCTTCCCCCAGTCACCCCAATCCCAGCTTCCACCCCCTCCCTCCAAAAGCAGAAGTTCTCCCGCGAATCCTTCGAGGAGATGAAACAGTCGCCGGGCCTCACGAGTGGAGATATGAAGGACCCTCTCAACTTCTTAGATCCGTTGTGGAGTTTGAAGAAGAAGTGAGCCAATATTATAACCACTTTAAAGGTAGATAGGCATTTTCATCGAGATCATTTTTATGAAGATGTTATCTCTCTGTGGAGATTTTTGTATTGGATGTACGGTAGATTGAAGTGGCGTCTGTGAGTCGGATTTGAATTTATAGACTTGGATTTAGCATTGACCAATCAGCATCGAGCTTCACACGCTGGCATTGGTTAATAAATCGCGACAACGCGTCCACCAATAGCAGAGTAGAGTCTCGAGCCGCCTGACACTAGTTTGACCTGAAAGTATAAATTTCAGCGTCAATGTCCATTGTGATATGCAGCAGTGGAACTTGCGGAGTTTTTGTATCGATATGTAAACGAGACTGCACATAGCGGGTAGCGTGCGTAGTGAGCGCATCAATGGGCTAGCGGCTTAAGATGCAAAGTGGGTTTAAAAGTGGCTATGTAATTGTGAAATTAGAATTAAGTAACCAGTTCATGGCTATAAATTAAAATAGAATAAATAAAAGAAATTAACATAAAAAAAAATCTTTTTAAGGAAGACTTTTTTAATTTGAACTGGTTATTTTGGTGTAACAATATCAAATCCACTTTGTAATTACCCCATTTTGTACATTGATTTTTCTAATATGGATTCTGATTATCCCGATAGGAATTAGGAAAGTCAATGGTGCTTTGCTAAAATTATTTCACTGAATTGGATATTATATTATGTTAAACACGGAGAACTATTGCTGTATTATTTAATTAAATATTATACTATGATAAATTGTTTAAAGCATTTGTATTGAATATATTTTTTATTAAAATAGGTATTAATTAGAGTATAGTGGTGTTTTGTATTAGATAGTCGCCGATGCTAAAGGCGGAAATAATAATATAATGATCAATACGTAAACATAATAACATTATGCATCCCTATAATTATTACTATATTATTCCCACAGTATTTGTATTTGGAAGATTAAAATTATTATTGAGTTTAATCTTAGATTTTAATAGTGTATTATTAATATAATATATAATCTTAATATATAAAATTCTCGTGTCACAGTTTTCGTTGCCATACTCCTCCGAAACGGCTTGACCGATTTTGATGAAATTTTTTGTGCTTATCCGGTATCTATGAGAATCGGCCAACATCTATTTTTCATCCCCCTAAGTGATAAGGGTTGTTCACCCTTAACATTTTTTTAATTTATATGGCAAAACAACGTTTGCCGGGTCAGCTAGTATTACATAATATTCAAGACCGCGAGAAATGGAAGGAAGGTGGGGAGGCCTTTGCCCTGCAGTGGGACGACATGGGCTGTATACAATTAAATAATTTATAATATTGTATTATTAGCCAAAATTTATAAAATATATTAGTTTATTTATTTTCTTCAATAATTTAAATTGTTTTCTGAATCATCAAAGCAAAAGCTATCATGTCCTAATATTTGAGCATGCAATCAATGTATTTATGTTATTTATCTATGAACAAATACTTCGTTCAAACAACCCCACCTAAAATGACAAAGGGCAAGAGTATGTCTGATTGTGTAGGTTTAGGTACCAAAGTGATGGTCGTGGTGTTTCAAAAATCTATAAAAAGTATTGTCAAAAAATATTATAAACATGGGTCCATTTGTATGGAAAGTGTCAACATTTTTGGAGTCTGCGAAATTTTTGTATAATTTTGGAGTTTGTAATTTAACAGAAAGTTTACGAACCACCCAATTAACTTTCTAGCTAGATCATGAAAAATAAATTAATTGAGATATATCAGTAAATATCCAAAATAGGATCAAATTATTTTGTATAGACCGTCCTCGCGATATTGTCACAAAAAACTGGTCACAAAACTAGAACGCAAAATTTTACTCTTAAACATCTTTTCGGAAGTACTAAAACAATCTGCGTGCTAAGATTTAATCTTACCGATAATATATCACAGAATATATAATAGTACTACGTACAGAAGTATCAATCCGTCAAGACATCCCAGTAAAAAGCTACTCTCGCAACCCAGCAATAAGGCACAATCTAGCTCGCACGTCTCCGTCAAGACACCCCAATTTAAATAGCTACTCTCACACACAGAGATTAGGCACAATTTAGCTCACAGTGCTTCGAAGTATTAGAAATTTAAACTAAGGAGTGAGCCTGGCCGATGTATCGATTATACAGTAATTGGCAAGTCTACATTTCTTGGTTGATGAAAAATTGAAAATGTTCAGTGAAATTTATCGGCGACTACTTCAAAAAAGTTCTAAACTTATTGGTGTTCTATTTCCCTTACCAATTAATTTTGAAAATAGTGATTTTTGATAAGCATGCTTTAAGCTATACACATAAAATTGTAGATATCCAATAGAAATTTATTATTGTACGATAGATGTGAAGAGCTGTTGTTACGACGAGATTGTGCGGAAACCACATGTCACCGATAGCGGCGATTGCGTATCGGTTTTCAATGAGTAACGCGGCCTTGCCTGCGGTTCTATGCAAATCTACTCCGGAGATAATAGGTCCTCACTTTTGTTTCACTATTCTAACAAAGTCAATAAAGCTTAACATTTGAATTATTTTCTTTGTTGATTTTTTTATTTTTAACCGACTTGAAAAAAAAAGAAGGTTCTTTGTTCGATTTTTACTTTTTTTTTGTTTGTTACCTCAGAACTCCGTCATTTATGAACAGATTTGGAAAATTATTTTTACGTTGGGTTCAGTATAAAAGAAGTGTTACCATATAAATTTCATCGATATTTGACCTTGGACTTCGAAGATTTATTTATTTAATAATTTAGATACATTGAAGTAGGTTTTTGTTTTTTGTAAAAATTATAATTTTAATAATATTACTACAAATTTATTCGAAATTCTTAAATCCACGCAATTAATAATATTTAAAAAACAATTGACTTTCCTAAGTTATGTTCCTTAGTATTCTGTGGTTATGTGCAGTCTGTGCAGATTTAACATTCACTCTCCGCCCGTGTCCTACAGTGGGAACGTGATGAGCTGATGATGATGATGATAAAAAAAATTGGGGTAAAACATTAACAAATGTTCACATCTATTTTTACAGTAGATAAATATATTTTCAATAAAAACAATAACATTTTTCGATGGGACTATAATGTAAAATTGTTGTAGAATCTGTAGATTTAGAGAGAAAAGTAAGGCTTTATTTTCCCATGAGTGGTTTATGTTAAACTAGCTGCGCCCCTCGGTTTCTCCCGCGCGAGAAAGCACTTTCCGTTTATCCCGAATTTTCCAATTCTCCGGGCAACCTTCCAATTTTTCATTTCATAAAAACCTAATTTGAATTATAACGAACATAAAAAAATTACAAATCTGTACATCCGGTCTTCTTACCAACGAACAGCATTTAATTTTTATTTATATAGATATCCATGGGTAGAAGGTAATCCATCTACAGATCAACCGGTATAACTTGTCAAAGGCGTAATAAAAAATATAACAACATTCTGTGGCGTCGCCGTCGGTCACCTTTTCCGTAAACCAATCATAGTTTGGATCAGTATTCAGATTTTAGTTCGTATTGACGATTTGCAACCTCTGATGCGTAGTGGTTGAGAAGGTTCGCAGCTTGGTTTAAATTAAGAAATACCGTGGTGTGGCGACGGAACAGGTTGGCTAAAACACTACTGCATGAAAAGGTTCGTCCCATAGCGGGAGTCGAACCCGCAACCTCCGAGCCGACCTGGTCAACCACTACACCGCCGAGGGCTGTCAAAATTCTAAACTTCCTTTCATTCCGTGTCATAATTATTCCTACCTGTATCTTATGTTATTCTGTAGGTATATTATAAATTTATGTGCTTAGTAGATCTCAAACATTTATAAAAAAATCTTAGAGAATTAGAAGTTAATTTGCATTATTTGTAACATTTAAGTTGGCAGTTATTCACATTCCTCTTCTATACATCTCTGTTAAGTTTAATGTTATTTATGACAATCCACAAGAATGCCGTTTTGTTAAGGTAGTTCACATGAATTTGGGTTGAAAGTGAATTTGAAGTTAAATTCTAGTTTTTTGGGTCGTCAATGATATTTGTGCGGACTACCTGACCGACATACACGTTTATATTGATGCGCTATGTGGGACACAAAATGAACTTGTAATACTTTTAATAACTTAGCATCGTTAATCAACGCGAACGAACACTGTCGAGTAATGAATTTAATCGTATATATACTTACCTAGTTACTGATATTTATAGCATACTCAAATAAAATAAATTGGACTGAATTATCTGTGTTTCATTACCGATTCGATAAGCGGTGTTTTTTGTTGGAGGTAAATGAATCGCAAATTGCTTTCCCAATCTTATCGCGGACTTCATGGTAATGAAAGTGAAATTGACAGGTAGCGAGTGTGACGGAATATCTTTTTGTAAAAGGGCTATAGGAAATGTTGTGTCAGCTGGGATCATGTTAGGAACGGGAAGCAGTTCCGGGGTGGCAGCCAAGTGGGAGCTCATCGGCGGCGGCTGGGAGGCGGCGGCCGGCGCGCCAGTCTGGCCCGCTCCGCCGCTACGGACGCCCGTGTCGCTCGCTCGTTCGCTCGACCCGCGCACGCGCTCTAACACCGACGAATCCAACCCACCCGCTTGCCAAAAGTGACAGTGACGTTTCGGGGGATCGTCGCAACAATAACATTTTGTAATGCGGTTTTATTTTTTGATGTGGTAAATTTTATGTGATTCTTGTACAAATTCCGAGTGAGTGTTGTGATGATGGATGGTGTGGCGGGCTAGCGCGATGATGCGCAAGGATAGCGCCGGCGCGGGCGGGGGCGCGGAGTTCTCGCTGGACGCGGCCGAGTGCATCTCACTGCAGCGCATCCTGCAGGCCTTCAACTCGACCATCAGCGAGGAGCACGCCTGGGCGCTGTTCTACCAGGCGGCGCGCTGCTTCCAGAAGTGCCTGGCCGACGGCAGCGTCTGCTACCTGGTCTCCGAGCCGAGACATGTGTTGCTGCACAAGGATGGCAGCGTCCATCCCAGCACGCTGCTGCATCCAGGAGGTCAGTGGCTTTCGTGTTTTGATTCCGATAAGAAACCCTCGCGACGGTGTTTGTTGCCTTGTTACCGATAATGCTGTTTATACTCCGTACACGACGTCCTGCCCACGTCCAGGTAATTCCAAATTCCAACTGGAATCGCAACTGGAATGTTTTCTAATACCTATTCAAATTAACAGTATTCTTGTTATCAAATCATTCACGTCTGACACGATGTTACTCAATGAATTTCAGCGTTAGAAGATGGTTAACAGGTAGGCATATAGCACGTACTTCCATACCTACCTTTTACTAGAAAACAACCTTGATAATGTACTGATTAGATAGTGTGAAGTTTGTTAATTAGTTAATGACCTTGTCTTATCAATATTTTGTCTAATAAGCATACGTGCTTTTACATAATTATCATAGTTATTGCTTTTCATTCAAAACACGTATAGTGTTGATTTTGTCATAAAACACTTCCTTCTATTAGCAGTCACTTCCTAGGCAATTGCGTTTCTACGATTACTGGATTCGTTCTGTGAAATTGTCGTACCTAATCTGGAAATGTAGTTATTTCTCGGTGACGTAATTTTTGCCTAACACTTACACTTACGTCGATGGAAGCCCTAAGAAATCTTATCAGACATGGCTATGACTATCTATGACACAAGACAGAAATAACTCTTATCTATTTCTTGCTTTCTTTACACGTAGGTTGTCTTGTGCACGAGGATTTCACACTTTTCACTTTGCCCCTTTTGTTATAGCGAATAACTATTACTTCATCGCTATTTTCTCTGGTATAAAATCTCATAAAACAGTAGGTACACTAGATTCCCTAAAACATTTTGTATATTTGGAAAGATTTTTTAATCAAATGTAATAAGATAATGAGAATGAACAGCAAGATGCCTCTAGAAAGACACGCGACGCCCAAAACAGTTGTAGTACTACTATGCACCCAATATTTCGAATTGCAAAGACCGCACAAGTCATCTTGGCGTTTGGCATCACATACGTAAAAAACATTTCAAATCTATTACCAGTCTTATTCTTAGCTGTTGCAATAAAACCAAGTTGTGACGCTGATTATTTTACTATCAAACACATATCTATAAGTAGGATATCTCCTTGCATAAACACTAAAATATAGTATACCATCCCCAGAGCAAGCATTGTTTATAATTCCATTCTACGTGAATCTGTTTACTAACTCTGAAATGTTTACACTCGGCTATCTTATGATGAAAGTTTTCCTACGCTATCAACTCAAACTTACCTAACTTACATGTGCCTATTTTGGTATAACGAATTTTGGTGGCGTCATCGTTGTTGACATGCGTCTAAGTTTCACACGAGTATTATGTCTACTGTAATTTCAAGATATTTACGTTGTATCAAACCTCTGACAAGATCTTGTTCATAAACATGAGTTTGCTCAAATTCGTGCTGAGTCGCTATTGCATCTGCAACTGGTCTATTGTTTCTTTCAGAATCAAATGGTCACTTTCCAGCTATTGTTATTGTTAGCTATCGTATAACAATTTCTGAGTATCTAGGCTAGCTCGGACCACCAATCATCGTTTCGCTGACGCCTCCAACTGGTTTTATTATTGTCTTGCAATTTCTGCCAATTTTGAATGCATATTCAGCGTGTCACGATTTTTATTGGCGACCTATTTTCTGCGAAACGGTGTCAGACGCCCTGAACTGTATTCAGGCTTGAATTAGACTGTAGAAGGTAAAATTGTCGTAGACAGTTTCTTCAGTTTAACGAGGGCACTTTTGTGAAGTGGCAAAATGAGTTTGCTATACTAGAGAAGCGTTTTCAACTAGTTAAAATTTTAACATATTGGAACAAAATTTCCTTACACTTTCATTGACGTAAACTAGCAAGAAGAATTAGACAAAGAGTATCTCAAGACTAACAAAAAGAACCAAGCTAGAACATGTTCAAAATGATCTCATGATGCGGACAAAGATCAGACATAACCTCATACATAATAATATCACTCCAAAAAACTGAAGCTAGTTCAACAGGAAAGCTGTCAATGTTAAAGATTAGGTGTAGGTGGACGTTTCATGGTCCGAATGTACCTACCTCAACCGTAAAAAAATGCATTTTTGTAAACAAACACAGTGAACAGTCAAGGTTGATCTGTTGCCTAAATAAGACAGTATTGACAAAGTATTAACTCATTCAATGTAACGTTTTGTCAATGTCATTTCCGATGCTTATGTAACGGCGGATTTAACACAGCGCTAAATTTTGAGCAACTTTATGATGAAACAAAATTAAAGAAGGGGTTTCGGAGAATTTAGAACACCAGAAACCCATATTCGATAGAAGACTGTAGGAGTTATTTTCTTAAATATTTTATTGATTATTTCATAGCTTTTATTTAAAGTTTCTTTAGTTGAAGGTTGCTATAGCTGTGGAAATATATTATCAACGCGATGAAGCAAAAATCCTTGCACCCCTATCGAAGTGTATTTAATTCGATAGTATTTCATTAATTTCCATTTTTTCTCTTGAAAGTTTTATACCTTCTTTGTTCAACATATTATATCTTTGCGGTCTTGGTTTGTTCTCTAAACTATTTTCATATAATGTGTACGGAAATAGTCTGTGAATTGTGAGAGAATTTAAAAAGACGTTTGTTTTTAATTCTTTGATACTTCTTCTGTTACGCTTCATTTCAGACGGCCATGCTTAATGCGCTAACTACTTACATATTTTTTTTCACTGACACAACTTCGTTACATACACTTAGGTGAAGCAGATGTGCGCAACATTTTCTGTAAAATTTGTGTTTATTAAATATTCAGTCACATTAGTGTCTCTCAGCTTAGTGCGTATGTCATGATCCGATATCCATGATGATTAAATATTTTTCTGCATTGTCCAGATCAGGTTTTATAAGCTGTCAGCCATTAAGCTATGGCCAAAATAAGTAGCTACGTGCTACTAAATAATAATGCTTGTTTGCAATAGCGGTACGTCGGATAAAACCACCAATTTATCGGTATAACGTGAATTTCCAACAATCTCGATCGATGTTTGCTCGCTTCTGTTCGCTCGGAAAATTGCTATATGTACCTATATTGTAGCGTAAGCCTCTCGCTTAGCAATTTGATGATATCAGTTCGACTCATAGCATTTGTTCTAGATTTACTAGTACTTTGTTTTTTTGTACTTTGGAGTTATATTATAAATCTGCCATAGGTGTTGAATTGTATGCAAAAGAGTATCTACGATGCTGAGGGCAAAATGAGGGGAAATGAGTGCTTACAAAAACTTCTTGAACTCTCCGAAGCAAAAAATTACTCGTTTAATTTCAAAGTCACGTTCAACGTTGTTCACCTCTGTCGTGTATCTTCTTGCACTTGCGTGTTTTTGCCGTGCAATATTCAATGCGCTGCTCTTCATTGTTCTGTCACAGCATCAGCATTTCTCCTCACTCGGAGGCTCCGTGCCCGCCCGTGGGAACCGGGTCTCGGGTCTGTGGCCCGGAAGGTCTATTACCAGTTTTTTACGAGGGTGCATGGAATCAGAATCGTGACGATGAGAATCATTTTAGTGTTTGTGCGTATATTTTGTTTGTCGAGGCGTTTAATGAGAGAGTTAATTGCTTTTAGATTTCTTTTTAGCTGAGAGTAATGCTATTGCTTTGGGATTACCGGTATAGAATTAAGTGAAATTTTTATGTAGGTACTAATAACGTACTTATTAAAAAGAGGGTCCTTTTAGAGATTAAATCATAATAAAAGCTTCGAATCAAAGTTATTCTTGTTGGATTTCAGTGACTCATTTTATTACAATTTTATTATACCAACTTCTTATATCACACAAATGGGTAGAATTAATATTCCATTGACAAAATCCATAAAGTAATAATTTCAAATGTTATAAAAAAAATTGTATTAAAGTGACCAGGATGGGTCAATGAGACCCTTTAGACGACTGTTAAGTCGTAATAAATAAAATCAAAATTGAACTGGGTCTAGGGATACCCCACTTAGCAGACAGATGTGTCTTTTACGATCAAGTAACTGTTTATATCGGTAGTCGATGTTTTGGACTAGATATTTCCATTAAGAACCGGTCTATCATTTTGACAAGAATAGCTGTTAAACAGCATGGTGACCCTAAATTTTTATATAAACTAGGTAAATCGTTTTTAATAAGTTTTTCAATATGTTTCTCGCTATTTCGCTGTTTCATTTGATATATCTTTCGACCAATAGTTTTTATTTTTTATTTATCGCTAATAAATCATAGCATTCTTATAAATGAGCAAAAAATTCTGAGCGGTTTCTTTGACGCGGGCGAATAAAACCAATTTACATAGGAATCCTTTTAAACGTCAATATAAAATAGACTTTGCCTTTCACAGAACAGCTTCCGATCACAAAAAACTTTACAACAATGGAATCTATTAGAACTGCCTGGATGTATGCCTATCCTTAAGAAATTTGAATTTAAACCTTCCTTCATTGGGATAAGATCAATGCCTAAATGTACCTGTAACCATTTTCTTGGAAGCCGTGGGTTCAGCAGGTAGTTTATCTACGGAGAGTGAATGACACCTAGTTGTTTGCCTTTTTACTAAGTATTTACAAAGTTACACAGCGATGGGCTGAAAATAAATATTACGACACCACCACAGTAATCTTTTCCTGAGCTTACTCCTCAAGTGTTATTACTCGGCATGTTGCATGTTGAATGAACGTGTATTTTTGATGGGTACGCAAAGAATGAGATTTTATGAATGATGGCTTAGCAAATATTCAGTTCTATGAATGGGGCTGATACTTTATGAGATTTCGCAAGTACCTTAGTCATGTGAGAAGTAAAAACGTTCTTATGTTTGTGCCCAAGTGGTGTGTGCAAAGGTTTAATGTTGTTATTAGAAAATTATGTCCTGGATCCGCGAGAAAATTGTAATTTGAATGCAAAATTCTTGTAAATTTTTGCTTCTGCGTACATATTCGTCTTGCTTAAATTTACAATACAAGACAATACAATAACACTTTATTGCATACCACAAACATAATTACATGAGAAAAATATAAATCATAACACCCCGAGTGGAGAGAGTTGAGAAGAGTTCTCTTAGATTCACCATATTTTTCCATTTCGTGAAAGCAGCAGATATTTATTTTACTTTGCATGGAAACAAATAAATTACACTTAAGTATTACTCTTTCATTACTAGGTATCTATATGTCAGTATTCTCTGTGTGTATAAATTAATTATCTATTACTGCATAGTGTTTAAAACCTATTCAAGTATGACATCACGGGGCTCTTTGAATGATGTAGTCACTTTCAATAATTACTATTCTTCGTAGAAAGTTTGCGTTCATTGTAATAAAGACATTATTCATGTTGTTGTGTGACGATCGTGGTCGCACGATTTTCGTGACCCGACCCTAGCACTGGCGCATGGCTGGCGCCTCACATGATCTACCTTCCATAGGTTAAAGGCATGTTTAGCTAAAGCTTCTATTGATATATGTGTTATCTGTTGGCCCAATATCTTCATAGTCGCCGTACCACCTAGACGTTAGGTTTCTTTTGTCCGAAGCCAGTCGACCCGTCTAATGCTGGGCTAACATTAGCTGTTAAGGAAAAGGAACGGTACCTTTTCTCTGAATATAAATATGTATATGTATTCTGTGAATACTATATGTATTCTGTGTGTACAAACCAGGTTGCCAAGGTGTCGATATTTATTTTATTTATAAAATAATAAAGTAATAGACCCACAACACGTCCAAGATCTGTTTTTTCAATATGATGCGGCTATATATGTGGTCCAGTAATTTAGAATCTCGCTTACCTGCGAGGTAATGTTTGTATCAATCACAAGAGAGTTTTTTTTCTGGAAATGAGTACAATGCAGATTGGAGGCGGGCTTAGCGAGATGGGTAGTTGGTGAAACAATAACCGAGATTCCACGGCTCTCGCGGCATGACGTGGATTGATGGAACTTAGTAAGATCTATCATGTTATGTATTGTCCATATAAGAAATTCTAAAGTTCTGACAAAAACTCATCTGTTGAATTCTTACCTATTTGTTTCTGAACGATAAAAGCCTGCTTTTATTTTAATTAGAAAATATCAATGTGATGGCATCAGAAGGTATTTAACAAAGCCTAATAAAAATCAGATAGTGCTCCACCAACAAATTATGATACAACTTACTAGAACTTAGGCCTTTTGTTTTGTTACTACGCTTAACTCTGCCGCAGAACTATTTCAAGAGAAACCTTTATAAAACGTCACAGTGCATAACAATTAAAATTTAATAGTTTGATACAGTAGGTGTCTTTTCGTATAAGGATTGTAAATGTCCTTGGCTTCAAAAAAGTTCACAAAACAAAACTCACCTGATTTCACCTCACAACCGCGGCCAGTAAACCGTGAAGATGCGGTCCATTGAGACAATGCGCTCCGGAGGCTGCGATTGTTCTGAATGAAGCTTTGTTTGTTGTTAAGTAATAACGATTTGCATTTGTTTTGTTATCGGCGCATCTGACAGGTTCCTGTGGATTATTGATGCAGCTCGATCTTCATGGTAGTATGAGCATCTTCATGTTGGTAACTTAATATTTTTCTTACATGGCCTTCTCAATGAACCGTCCATTGATAAAATAAACTTTAAAGAGGGGTTGTGAATGTAAATTGCTTATTGCAAAAAAATTCAGGCTAGAATTACAGAAAGTGCAACTATGTTATAAGGTGTGTCGGCGAGAGTAGGTAGAGGGTGGGAATTACCTCGCCGACCGAGGTCAAGGTGGATCGATAGCGTCAATGTGCTATTTGTATTACTTACTCTGCAGTTGTTTTTTATACTTTAGCTATGGGTTAATGTTTTTGTAGTACTTTTACATACATATATATCCAAATAAAAAGACTTCTACAGAATAATAACGCTTACGGTGTTTACGGATGAATGTCTCTAGGTTATAATTTTTCCATTGGTAAAATTATGCTGTATTACTTACACCAGAGGTTAAAAAAATATAAAACCAAAAATAAATGTAAATTATGTAGCCCTACCACCATCGGATAATCAGTGTTCAGAAGTGTGCCATTGCCAAGCTACCAGTAATGATGCAGGTTTTGCTGAACTATGTTTTGAATTTGCATATCAAATCGTTTTAAATTCGTTCAGATATTTTAGAGAGAAAATCTCCATTAACACATAATTTATTTATAGTCACTTTTAAGTAGTAAATGTCAAAGTAATCTGCGGATGCGCTTGTGGCAGGACTAACCAGCGCGCTACACCCACTTCTTTCCAAGATATTAATCAAACCTAAAGATTACGCGCGTAGTATTGATGCCACTGGATAGTAAAAGTCTACAACAGGTAGATAGTAAAAATAGATGCGTCATGGGGTGTCGGGGTCCTCGTTTGGCAAGGTCGCGCGATCGATAGCGTAGTACGAGTACAACAGTAGTGCATAAAACAGTATGGTGTCTCACGTGCGGAACAAGCATACTCATAGTGCTCGACTAAAATAAAAAAATATTTTTAGTCAGGATCAGGACTAGGCATGTGTGCCTCTTTGTACACAGTCAAACCTGGCAAGCGTCCGAGTTGACTAAGAAAATGTATGTTACAGATTTTCGAATGTAGGTTACCTTCTGGAATACCAAGATACTTTGGCGCTGTAGTAGGCACAGCGTGAGGGTTCTGGCGTCACGCCCTGCAGATATTTAGAGACAGATTGCGTGAAGGCGAGTGCCCGTATTTTGAAGGGTTTGTTTTTAGCGTAATGTCGTACGGTAGTAATGCAACATGTGGTTGACAAAATAAACATGTACCTATTGAATTGTATTCAATGTGTTGATGTACCTATATTTTTGAATACCATTTTTCTAAAATAAAATTATGATCTACAAAGTGGCACATTTATTTCTGTACAACTAGATTTCTGCGGTTTTCCGTAATAAAATGTGTTCTATGTCCTTATTCAGGACCTAAAGTAACTATATAGGTGCTAAATTTCATCAGAATCCGTTCAGTTCTATTTTTACGTGATTGAGTAACAACCATCCATCCATCCGCCCTCAAAACTTTCGCAATTATCATATTAGTATGTAGTATTAAAGAAATATGAGCAGTTAAAAATAGATAAAAAAATGAGCATAAAAGTAAAAAAATAAACAATTATTACAATTTCGCAACATTGCCCTTACCACACCTATTTAAACGAATTGGTCTTTGCTTCCCTCGCGTCACTTGTGAACTAGAATATCGCGTGTGAATGCGCCCTAAACGCGTGTCACGTGAACCCAACTGGACATATAAATTGGATTGTTGTAATGCTAAGGGTTTGGCCACTGAATTCGACTTGATCAACACAGACTGAGTCAACAAGTGACAAGTGCTCATCGCAATATTAAAGCTAAACAGAATCTTGGTGCGGAAGTGTATCAGCTTAAAATGTCATAGTACCTTCGACTAAAAAATAGAATATCTTTGACCTCTGGTGTACAACAGTTCCTTATAGCCATGAAAATACCTGACAAATATTCACGTTGAAGATAGAAATTAAGTTAAACGTTTACAATGGTGTAACAATGAGCGGTTATATCGCTTAAAGCAATCTCTTCCAGACAACCTTTCGATGGAAAAGAATAACGAAACATAAACGGACGGAAACTTGGTGTGATCAATAGCATAGTATATCTCCGAAAGTGTCATTTGTCCCTGACAGATTCATTCGCGGAAATACACTATTTTACGGAAACAGCGAACAGACGCCAGAACGGAAAGATAAGTTCAAACGTTCTTTATTCAATTTTGGCATCACAGACGCACTCATGAACGTCAATTATTACAATGACTCTACCACCGTATCGGAAAAGAACCACTACTCAGAAGAAACGGCAAGAAACTGGGGTCATTTTTTTAGAACTTTTGTTACAATATTTTACGTTTGTTTTTGACAATATTATGTTTCTTATGTGCCAGTTGGCTACTTGGCAGAAGCGGAATGTTCCATGTATCTTTGTCTTCTAAGTAATAACTAACAGTGTTGTATGCTTTTTTTTTATTTTATTTTTTTATTAGAATATTTTACACACGCCATTTGAATTTGTTTTCTATGAGCTCCGTTATACATTTCGGAATTATGAATGAAGGACTGATTCGTTTTACTCAGTCTAAACCTAGGTACAGCAGTTCTATCCTTCTTTCTAGTGTTTATGTTATGACTTATGATGGTCACAATTTACCTTGAATCTGTGCAGATATTTACGAATTATGATATTTTCTTAAATATACAAAGAAGGTAAGAAACGTTTCGTAATATATCGCACAATTAGACATAGAAAGGCTGAATATTAAGTAGGAATAAAACCAATGTGCATCGAGCCTTAGCGGCGCGGCGCCTTCACGCTTCGAATCTAGATCTGTTTGCGTCTTGCAACTATCTATAATAACGATCATACATTTCTACCTCTACATGTGCTATCTATATATCTATGTAATAAAACAAAAACTCAAAAACTGTTGTAACTCCGGATGGCCTCCGTGACGCAGTGGATGGGTTTAAGTCTAGTTCCCCAGCAAGATTTAGTATATGACAAGAAAAGAAACGCACTTAATAGAATTTGTTCAATTGTGTAATGTTGTGACACTATGGTAGATCTTTACAGAGAAACCTAGACAGGGGTCAGAATATAGAGAGTAATCTTCAGAAATATTTTTTTTATTGGACTTTATTTAATGTTGAATGCTTTAGAAAAAAATGTAGGTAAAAAAATTTGCACGCGTATTTTTAGAATACCGTCCCAACGCCATACCAACTTGGTAATCAAGAAGTCGAGAACCGAGGGACAGAAGTTTGATGGCAATGTTCTGAATATTTGAAAATGTTAGATATCGTTATTGTTACATAATTAATTTTTAGAAAAAAACAAAAACCGACTTCAATGTATCTTCGAAGTCCAAAGTCACATATCGATGAAATTTACATGGGACCACTTCGTAGCTATACTGAACCCAACGCAAAAAGAATTTTCCAAATCGGTTCACAAATGACGGAGTTCTGAGGTAACAAACATAAAAAAAAAATACAACCGAATAGAGAACCCCCTCCTTTTTTAAAGTCGGTTAAAAATACATTTTCATTTTATTTATTTATCAAAACAAACATTTCAATTAAAGTGTTTGGTTAGTAATGTCTTAAAACCAAGGTTAGGTTTGTCTAGACATATGGTTATCGATGATTTTATTGCAACTATTTATTAAGGTAAGTCTTACATAAATAAATGTTCAATATATACATACTATTTATACATTTATTGGCCTTTGTGTAACAACAGCAGTGCTAAGTATTTACGTCACCATCGACTGATACCGAAAGACCTTTGATTCAGATAACGTACGAGTCGATAACAACAGTAGTGTTGTAGAAAAATCTGTTGTCAACACTTATATGTGCATACAAAGTTTGTAAGTATACACTCACACTCTTCGTTTAGATACGTGTTACCAAACAAGCTCAACTCATCATCAGCCCATTACGTTCCCACTGCTGGGGCTCAGGCCTTCCCTCATAGAGAGAGTATGGGCCATAATCCACCACGCTGGCCCAGTGCGGGTTGGTGGATGTCACATGTCTTTGAATTTTTGTGATAAATTCTTGAACATGCCGGTTTCCTCACGATGTAGGTAGTATACCTTCACCGTTTTTAGAGCGAGTGTTAAATCCGCACATAACTTAAGAAAGTCAGGTGCGGGGCCAGTGAGATTCGAACTAGGGTGCGTCGGATCGAAAGTCGCACGTACTCCCACTGAGCCACACTTGCTCTTTCAAAACAAACGCAACTATTTCACCTTTTATTAGTAAAATATAACAATGAACTAAAATTGTATAGGCATGACATTTTGCGGTAAATATTTCTTTAAGAATATTGTTTGAGACGTTTTCAACGTGATTTTCAAGTGAGACAAATTGATTGTATCGGTATTTAAAACGTGAAAAGTTCAGTTTTATATTTCTCGATATACTTGAATGTAAAAAGAGTAATTAATAGTATAAGCTAAAATTTTCTTTGTAATCACTATAATATTATAAATGCGAAAGTTTGTATGTTTGTGTGTTTGTTACCTCTTCACGCCGGTGCTGCAGGGTGAACGGATTTGAGTGAGATTGGGAATGGAGATAGCGTACACTCTGTTCTTTTTTTGTCCAGACGGGGGAAATCCTCATAGACACCCGGGAAGGGTGGGACCGGGTAGTGCCAGACTTGGCATCAGCTACTTACTGGCTAAATCCCCCGTCTGCTCTGCCTGCCCACAGACCAGACGTCCGTGCCGTTTTCGATTCTTCATATGTTTTCAAGGCGTACATCAGCTATGCACTTTTTTTTTCTTCTCTTAATAAGTAAGACCATATTTTTTTATTGTATTATTATTATTATTATTATTTATTTATTTAATTTATTAGATTTAAGATTTTTACAATATTTCTATAAAAATATATATATACAAAAACACTAAAAATCCTAAACCTAGAGCGCCGCCGGCAGCGAGGCAGGGCCCAAACTACCGGTGGTTAGGGCTGCAGATTGAGGAACTTCCTGACAACACGTGCCATGTCAAGGAGTACTGCCTTCTGCATTTGACCCTTAATCGAGGCTCTTCGCTATTATTATTATTATTTCATTATGTCGCAATTTTATTTCCAATTATTTTTGTCTAAACTAATCCTGAGCTACTAGAATCAGACCAGCTGGCCGATTCAGAACCTCACGACAACTCATTTGTCGATCGATTCGGTTTGATATCGTACGATTCAAAATATTTTAAATTCACAATAGTCGAATCGACGTTCAAATTGTCGTAGTCGATAACCAATCGTAACCGTACGATAAACGCGTATTTATCGACCGAGAACGTTATTCACAATGCAGATATCGAAGCAAAGTTTTCGAACGTCCGATTAATTTCCACGACAACTTATCGAGTGCAACATATCACTCGAAAGCATTAGATTTGACCGTCAATACCGAGTATATTCCGTGTGTTGTTAAATAAACTACATTTTCTACTACAAATAAAATAAAACTCACAGTAAGATTCAACATAAACTAATTCTATGTAATAAAGTACCTACCAAGTCTAGTATTTATTTATAGGTTAAGTTCGCTTTGATTGTTTTAGAACTACTTACCTACTACTATAAGATTACTTAATAAGATGCATAAATCTACCGAAATAAAATCACTGTACCTATATAATTATTATAAAGTACTCTGTGATACTATGTAATTGTAATTTTGGTATTTACTTAACATTTCTAACGAATCTTGATGAGGCTCGTCTTCTCGCTCGATCTTCTTTTAATAATTTCAAAACATGATAAAGAAAACAATTTGCGATAGATATTTAAATTTGGCGGTTTGTCAATGTCTAAAGCATAGATTAAACATTAATGTCAAGTGGATATCAGCAGGTGGGTGTTTACGAAGCTCTTGTTTTTTTTATATTTCTACCAATATCTGGCGCTTATAATTGTTGATTGTATTTTAATTCGTGATAAACGTTGTTATAATAAATTTTGATAACTTGAAAACATTTTTATATTGTCTAGATAATAATACAATTTTCTGCGAGTATTGCACACAAAACGAACTCCGTAAATGCACCACGTTGTCGTATCGATTTCGATATCGTAACCGAAACCGTGTCGAATCCTCGGGGCGGATGTTCTGAATAGCTCGAAAAGAAACCTACGACACGAGATCGTTATCCAATCGAATCGATTCGGTATGTTGTCGTGGGGTTCTGAATCGGCCAGCAGTTCTCACTTGCAGCACCCGTTCCCGAGATAACGCGTGTACCAGCTATGGCCCTCCTTAACCATATTTGATGTATACTCTGGATTAACACAAAGGCTAATTTTTATCCCGGGAAACCGCGGGCGAATCTGCAGGGTGCAGCTAGTGAGTAAATATAGTTGCAAATAGTTTGTGCAAATCTGCAATTTGTTTGCTACGAAGTGCTACGCGCTACATTGTACGCTACGCTACGTAATGTCTACGCTTTGGTATTCTTCTAAAATATTTTTTTAAATCCTATTGTATCGGTCATTTTAATGTTTATCTACGTAATTATCCATTTCCCTTGACATTTAAGTGATAACAATTGAAATAAATGATGTAAGCGCCATATTTTTAACATTTTCCAATGACAGAATAAACGATAAATACTCTACGTAAACATTCCAACAGAGATTACGTAGGTTTATTACTTTTGTCTCGGTTATGCTAAAATTCGATTCGTCCACAAAAAACGATTGAACGCTTTCAAATTGATACAAAGGTATGCATTGTACCTACTCGCGATTTCACTTTCTGTTACAATCGTATTTACATTAACCCATGCATTTACCTTTAATGGTTCATGCATACAGTATTATGAATTTATCATTAAAATTAAGTACTGTTATCAAACTTCGTCATTACCTCTGAAGTAATATTATTAATGGGCATAGCTAGTGAAGTTCAGTGCCCTCCTGTGCAGTGCATCTTTAATCGATTATGCAATAATCGTTAATCGTCCCCCGATGGATTATAAACAATCGATTTATTACGTCTTCTTGTGAACTATAGTTTATATTCGATATCTAGACAGATTATAATTACAGTGCGTTTTAACGATAAATCATTTAGTAGAGGCATTAACGAACTTAATTACTATAATTTAAGTGTTAGAATTTTTAAAATTGATATACATAAAAAAACTATATTGCACCTGTACTTGATCCACGCACTCACTACACGGTCAGTGCGTGTAGTGAGTGCGTAGAACAAGCTTCCAGAGACAGTAATAAGTGCTCCTACTGCGAACTCTTTTAAAAATAGACTTGATAAATTTAATATTGGACAAGTGCACTGAAGTGACATACACGCATCAGCTCAAAGCTGCTAGTGCATTAACAATAATAATCATAATAATATCTGAAATTAAATAATTCAGTCCCTTTTTCACCCTTGTTGTGGTTGAGCTTTTTGCCACACATCCAAATAATGTAAACCAAAACAAAACACTAACTTCTTTATAAAACCTACAAGTTCCATTTACTTAGATGTGGCTCTGCTCGCGACACCCCCGGGGGAAATCATACACGTGCCAAGTATTATCACGTTTATTATTGTCTCAAATATAATGTAATATTCAATCCAAGTAGATACTTCTAGGACTTATATCAAAGCATATATAATTCATATCACAAACCTTATCTCATAACCAACTTATTATGCATCATAAGCTATATATAAATATACATATAAACAATAATTGTGCAATTTATATTATGTAGGTAAGTATTTCAATAATATTTTATTGTTATGTAAAAATAACAATAGGAAGCCAAATATAAACAATCATTTTGCAATTTTGATGAATCGGTCAATAGAAACACGAATAAAATAATCATTATGTCGCAATATTGTCTCAATTTGACGTAATAGGCATAAACGTTCCAGCTTTCACATCCCACTGTCTCTATATTGATCAATAATCATTTTTAAACGTAATAATCGATATGATTATTAAGTAATTCGTTATATTCGTGATGCACCGGCCGTGCATCGAAATTAAAAAAATACACCCTGCGCTTGGGAAACGCTGCGTCGAACCGGACCTGATACTTACAAGTACTTACGTAAGTATTTGTGTATGCTATGTAATGAGGCATTTATATAAATTGATGAGCCACGAGCGCTCTTTCTCAATACACGAGTTAAAATGAGTGATGTTCTGAATGATAACAATGACATTTTTATGGAGTCGATCTCTCGTTCGGAAATCATATTCGTATAGTAATGAGCACGCTTCCCATCACTGCTATTACCGATGTTGCGCGCATTGACGGCTTCATTGTAAATTATTTGATTCGATTCGTCGCGGCTGTTTGACTACTTACTCTGCACTATATTAGAAAACGTCTTTGATGTTATATGACTGTCCATTCTCTTAGCCAATTTATTTTGGTCACATTATAGGACTTACATTCATTTTCATTTCTCAATGAATTCTAAATTACATAATTGTATTTATATGCGATAAAAGTATCACGCTCTCTCTGAGGATCTCAAGCATTTATTTATTTTTATTATGACGCCCAACCATCACATACATCCTGGCCCCTAACTAGGATTCCCCGGATCTAGAGAACCAGGCTAAAGAACCAACTACCTTGGTCCCACAACACACAGACATGAAACAAATGCTAGCGCTTTTTTTTTCTATGCACAAACATTTGTCCCGTCGCGGGAATCGAACATCATTCCAATAAAACAGCTTTATCCCATGTCATAACATTAAATCTTAATCAATAGAAATTATGATATTTCTGGCCTCAGGCGCCATTAGTAAATGTAGGGAACCTGTTCCCAATCTCTGGCGAACATAATAATTTACTGAAATAGTTGAGTTTCGTAATAGCTTGATGTAATAAGTGTGTTCCCCAAATGTAATACATTATATGGGAACTTTGGTGGGAAACCAGCACATAAATAGACGGGCACCTTTGTTACGATTTCGGTTACCTAAATGGACTTCAATTTATTTAAGACTTTACGATAGGTATTTTTATTGCCAGCTCACATGTGCAAAACCACAGAATTGTACCGCAAATTAAATGTTTTAAGGAACTCGTTTCTCAATTGTAAAACAATTTTCTCAATTTACCCAAAATATCCAGCATCCAACCAACGAGTTCCGCTCAAAAAAAAACGATACGATCTGTTGGCTAGTCGATCATTTATCGAGTCGACCGACCATGCACAATGGCCATCACTAATTCAACCGTGTGGTTTACAGTCTTTTCTTTTGCTTGCAAGATAGACGATTACGTCTTCGTTACATTAATAACAAGCTAATTCAAATCCGTGGGAAAAGTGATGATAGGTGCGAATTTCAACCACGACGAATCGTCTAGATGTGAGATAAGCTCGAAAGAACTGCACGGTAACTACCCAAAGCTGAGCGTCAGAGATGGAAATCAGCTTCAACTGTACATTTCCTTTCACGGACTGTGAATTCACCCTTTTACGTAATAATGACTAGTCATTTAAAACCTCCAAAAGTTGGCAAGTGGGCGAGACTACGACCGTTTTATGGGTTCACTTCCTTTTGTTCTGTGCATGTTAGTCAGATCTATTGTGCTATGAATAATACTGTCAAATCTGCCTATCTCAGTGGGTAGGTGCCGTGTGACAAACGATTTTTAATTTACAGTTTTAGTGCGTTGTAAAAGTCAAGTTAATTTATTGTGGGAAGGCCAGTAAAGGAGCAAGGACTTTTTATGTTATAAGATGTGACCGTGAGATATTTTTGGATGTTACGTTTATGTTTCGGGGAACAGGATTCCTTTCATAAAATGGTATTTTATTCACAAAGCTCTTATAGCTTTATTGGGTCTGAATTCTAAAGAAATAAAATATAGAGCAGGCATAAAATTATCTAAAATACAACGTTATTAATTCATGTCATATACATGCGCAGTGACAGCAAGCGGACGAGAACAGCGTGACAGTTTAGGTCATGTGAGTTTTATCAATGAACACATGTACAAAAATCTTATATCAGCGCTATCTCTATAGTGAAATGGATTTAGCATTTTTATCCATTACCAGTAATTTAACTCCGACTTATTGCAAGATATCAATCGCTTCTTTTAAGTTTCTGAATCAGGCAATCTATTGTTAGTTAAAAAATTCAAAGTCCTCATACCTATTATATCTAAGTGCATTCAAATAAAGGATCAACTATGTGTTTCATAACCGTCGCATGCGCACGCAACATTCGCGCGACGAAGGCCGCGAGCTCGAACCGTCATTGAATACTATGATACATGCGCGGAAGTATGTCAAGGACGTGCATTCAAGAGAGCTTGTTGGAAAAATCTTCGAGAATGGCACTTGATCTTGAAGGGTTTAATAAACTCTGTGGTTTATTGAGCTTGGCTGTATATCTGGACATGATACCGCGCTTAACAAGTTGTTCTATAATAGCAGAAAGAAGAACTAAATCAACCATGTCCCATTATCCATATACGTTTTAGAAATTTCAATCAATATTATACGGTCAAAATGAATATGCTTTTCAGGTGCTTTTTTGGATATGAAAGCTAAAAAGCTAAAAAGCCTACGGAACGAGTAAGATTTCCGTAGATCTTACTCGTTCCGTAGGTACCTATCGATGATTTAGAGTTTAAAATTATTTTGTGAGGGGAATGAAACTTCACTTGTTCAGTCGCTGCACTCGTTTAGTGCGAGGGATATTATACATACTACTATGTATATTTCATTCATTTCAATTTCATATCAACAAAATAGAATCCCTTCTGTAACTTGGGCACTAAGAATAGGTTACATCCGTCGTTTTCCTACATGTAGGCACATACCTTGTGTACATTACGTATCGTACGAATGGACGCAACTTGTTAGCTGTCTTCAATCTGTTACTTAACCAACGCTTGAATGCTCGATTACAGGCATTACTTTCAAAGAGTTCAAGCTGTTGACAATGCGAATTGTGCCTAATGCTAATAATACCTTTAATGGCAGCCGGTGTGGCCACAGAATAGGTAGGAGTGTTAGAGGCGTCACAATAGTAAAGCCTTTCTCCTAAGTGGAGCGTAGGTGGACGAACGGCCTTGCGCATTTAGGACTTGTTGCACTTAGAGATGTTGCGTGGATGCGAGGCTGTTTTCAGCTGCGAATATGCAGTAATAGTGTATACTTGGTATAGTGGAATTTAGACTGGACTATGAAGTGGGTGTGAGCAGGACTTTGATTTGTTTTACTTCATATCCTACTTCGATTTCTTAAGATTATTACAAGTCTTCTTTCATTAAGATAGGATTAAGGCGAATGATATGAGCGTCATATCCAGCCTCATGATATCAAGGAATGTGGAACAGTGCCGAAGACCTAGATGAAAATACATCAAAAAGTATTAACGCTTTTACACAAAGGTACCTTTAGGCCAGTAAAAGAAGAGATCAACGAACTTTTGAACATTGTCACAAAAGAAATTACAGGCCATAATGCTAGCAATCTTTCAGTGAACATGCCACTTTAGTGGGCGGACAGTTGACATTTTGATGTGTTGCACACTCTAGTGTGTGTATTGCGTACATTAACTCCAAGCACTCGGTAAAGCTCTGCTATTCAGCTTCAATTACTGATTAGGGTCAGAAATGCGATAATAGTGAACCCTGTATCACAATTAGGTAATACTGTAATTTTGAAACCATTTTTTTTGTAGGATTAAAATTAAAGCTGACAAAGATTCTTCAAATAGAAAGTATGAGGTCAATACCAGGCATGGCTATGGAATACTTGTAGCTAGGTCTAGATTAGATTTTGATCCAGTTATCCTTAGCAATACGTGTGTGTAGTTTTAGGCTTGAATCTTATTTCCGCGTCGGCTAAGTCCTAGACCCTAATTAACATTTCTATTAAATAGATTTCTTTCGTATCTATTTAAACTCACACTTTTTCTCCTAATCCAGATATTTTTGTAGTACATATAAGGATTATTAAGGACTAGCTGCGCCCCGCGGTTTCGCCCGGTTACCTGGTATAAAAAGTAGCCTATTTTCTTAGTGTTTAAGTTATCTCCATACCTCATTTAAATCCGTTGAGCAGTTACACCGTGAAACAGTAACAAACTCACACTAACATAGAGACTTTCGCATTTATAATATTAATGTGATATTGGAAGATGTCAGAAAAGGGTTGGACACTAATCGATTCCATAAATAAAGTTGATTTCAGTAATCATAATCCAGCCGAGCATTTCTTGTTGACAGATAATGACTTCCGCTAGGTAATTACTTAATTTCCATTACATATACATAAGAGTATATAAGTTTTATGATCATGCATAGCATGTTTTTTTAGATCTTACATCAATATAATAAAGTTGAAAATTGGATGGCATAGCTCAATTTTTTTTTATGTATCTTCGTTTTCTCATGAGTCACCTTTTTATGAAAGATACTGTCTTTTAATAAACAGTAGTTTTTCTAATACTTCTTAATATCTGTGGTCTAAGATAACAGATCTTTGGTGTTGAGACTTTTATTAATTTCAACGTTTATAGACGTTTAATAAAATTAACTCAATTAAAGTTTCATTAAGTTAATGATTATTTAAATTTAAAGCAGCATGTGATTCTTTAGATTTAAAATTTAACTACCGTTCTTGAACTATCTTGATAATTAATTTTACAGTCAATATAAAATCTATAAAAATATTTTTAATTAAGATTCACCATAAAACGAGTTAAAAAACAATGCCGAACACATTCTTATTTCTTCTAATCATTATGCGGCTCTTTCCCCAAAGTATTGACGAAGCAATCGACAGCTGAAACACTTTATCTTATTAAAGATAATTTCGAAAGTTCAACCTTAGATAAATAGCACTATCGTATCGCACACGTAAGAGATAATGATAATCGAGCTACCAATACGCGTATCAATGCAGAGAATACAATTATAGTCGTACTGCTTTATCTTGGCTGTGATCAAAACTTATCAAAGCAATTTAGCATTTAAGACTCTGGAATAAGGTTGATTAAAACTTGGCATATCATTGCAGGGATCACCAAGTTTGGCCCGTTGTATTGCCCAAGTACGCAAGTAGGCCTCCCGTATCGAAAACGTAGATAATTCAATTCAGTAAGTGAGACAAGTTTATTGTCGCTTATTAATTTTACGACTCGTCCTACGCGGTTGTTGAGGTTTGTTTAATGTTTTACAGCTTGGTGTTTGATTGTTGGACGTGTTTTGTGTTTCATTTGGAACTATTGAGGAGTAAAATTGTTGCTGTTTATTAAAAGCAAAGTTGTGAAATTGATGGTATTTGGAAGTTACGATAAAGACACCGACGAAGCCTTCAGCTAAATTAAGAAGATGCTGCGCTATAAATTAATTAAATCTCAAAATAGTATATTTCAAACTATGACCAACGGGATGTAAATCCCTTTGTTAAAATTGGGTACGGTATACCTTCGGAAAAAGCGACAAACAAGTTGTGTGTAATATTAAGGAATTAGATAGCATAAACCATAGAGACGCGAGGAAAATATACATTCATTTTATCGTATAAACATGCAAAATTATATATATATATATATATATATATATATAATTTTGCATAATAAATGCAATAAATAGCGCGATCTAAGACGTGAGTGTCGGACGTGACTGCAGACTGCGGGGTCTTCAAGGAACAGGCAACGAGCCGGATAACCACTGATGCGACGGGGGAATTGGATATCGTAGACCGCAAGGACGGATGGAAATGCGTATCAATTTATCATGTAGGTACCAAACATCCACGCTTATAGTTCGAAGCAGTGATGCGGTTACGATTAGATCTATTTAAAAAATGTTTTGAACAAGCAGGTACTTCTGCTAATGTGGCGGCGAAATGAATAGGACCAATCACAAGACGATGAAAAATGGAGACTAAAACATAGAACATAGAAACATAGAACTGAACAAACTTAGGACAAGTAACTTCTTACGCCTTGCTTTATTGTACGGAGATTTTTCCAAAGAATTGTGAATGTTCTTATTTAGATTCACCCCTACGAAAATAGGTTTGCTGGACTTTTTGAAGCTGACTCGTATAAAGGAATATCTTAATCAAAACCATTTTAATTTTTTTTCAAGTCATCTAGCACGAAACATGCGGACAGACGATTAGCGTAGATGAGAAAATAAAAAAATGTTTAATGGTTGTAGTCCCCACGAGCTCACAATCAATCAAATCCAAAGTATTCAAAGACGGTCTTCATTGACTACTTACGTAAATAAATGCCCACTCAAGTTACAAAAAACCAAACAAAGATACAGCTTCTATCTGTCATCGTCATTAACAGTCAACCGACCATGCAATGCAAGTAGCACTTTCGTGTAGGAAGGTAATTACACCAGACCATGAGGGGATGCCTCTTAACCTTGGATCACCATGTTATGTAATCCACCTGCTCCAAGAACAAGTGTATCCAATTATGAGTATATTGACACACGCCAGCTCCAGGCATTTTGGTAATACAAATATTTTTCGTAATTTTGATTTACAACGTCTTCTTCGCCGGCTTGTTTGCCCTTTGTGCAACGTTTGATAAATCGTTAGTGGATTTGATAGGAATCTGTAGTTAAGGTAGTGATTTACTGCTTTTGTTACAATTTTAATGGTAATGATTGCTCAATTAAATAAGAGGTCCAATTATTGCTCAATCATCTTTATTACCGGTTGTTAATTTCAGTTCAATTGTGATTTACTCTCGCGAGTTGTAATTGAAGCTACTAAATGTTTAATTTATCAAAGCAATTGCAAGTTATTAATAAGAATAGAGAGACGAAGAGATGTGACCATGCCAAGTTAGTGAAAAATTGATACCAGCATCTTATTAAGGATTTCACAGAAACTTCCTATTTTTCAAATAGGTATAATACAAAGAATGACCTTATCCGTCTTCAATTTGTTATTCGTTATAAAATTCTGACAGTGACTAACATTATCAGAGATCATCTGTAAATTTCCATTTTATCAAATTTGTTTACCGTCTTCATGTACCTATTTAGTATACCTATAGTTTTGAGACAGATTTTATCTCGAGATTGCATGTCAGTGAGAAGAGGTCTTTTGCCGTCCAATATTCCAAACCTGTCCAAATTTGTTTTTGATAATGATACATTGTGTATTTTTATCGATTGAGCATTTTCCAATTAGCTTTAAGAACGAATCCTTTAACTTATATTGCAAGTGATTAAGCGTGGGTTAATAATTTGTCAACTCTTCCGTTAAATACCTCGTTTGAAGTTCAAAACCAATGTCACCGGCTTATTTCTTCGTCGTCCAACCGTTACGTCATTTGTCGCAATTCGCGGACCGAGGTGATCCAGTAAGTCGGCCGCGTTGTTCGACACGTGCTGTCTTGCGTGACGACTCACCCTCACTGTCGGTCGGTAGGTAGTTTTCTGAGTTAATAGTTTGTTTTGGTGAATTCCACGTTGAAAGTTCAAAACCAATTACAATCCTTTTATTTTATTTCAAACGCCTAGCCGTTGCATCATTGTTTCACGAAAGAAAAATTTGTAGGTCGCGGAGCCGAGTTCGTGGTTAGATTTCTCCAGTTTCATGACTACTGACTCTTTACAATCTACGATGCTTTTCATTCTTAGCAGACGGTTTTTCTTAGTTTATACATTTCAAGTTCAAAGCTCAAAACCAACTTTATGTTACTTTACTCGGCATCCAACCGTTACACTGGTCGCGAGCCGCCAAGGTGATCCCTTTATGTCGGTGTGCCGCGTCCGCCGTCCGACTTGTGCCGTCTTGCGTGAAGATGAAGACTCACCCTTAACCCGAGACGGCTGTGGTTTCACGAATACCCAGTTTGTTTTGGTTAGTAAATTCGTGGTCTGTGTCGCGTGCGTTTATTTAAACAACGTTTATTAATCAGTCAATCAGTATTGGAGTTGGTGTTTTGAGCGTTTTTATATATTCTCTTTCTCTTTGAACATATAAAGCTTTTCTTTTTATTTCAGATTTTTAACACTATTACGAACAGACTGCAAATTGTATTTTTTAGTTCCACTTTTATGCACATCGTATCCAAGATTTTTAAAATGTTAGACACCTAATAATATTTAGCAACAATTTGCATCCAAGAAGAGAAAGCTAGTTTTATCCGTACTAATCTACTACAGGTTAAATCAACCACACTACCTGTGTGGTAAGTCGGCTATGTATCTATCAAAACTTTGCGGAAGCCTTGACCAAGAGGCACATGTCTGTCGGCATCGGACCACATCAATTGGCACTAGCCACCGTTTTTGTCGTCTCTCAAATCAGCCGTGAAATTCTAACCAAGCCGCTTCTAAGAGACCTCTGTTGACCTACTAAGTACGTCAATGACAGATCTTGATAATTCTAAAGCGGTGGATAATCATTGATCAGTTATTTTTTTTTTCTGTATTAGTCGATGGTACTGCGTTTTTATGACGATATGTTTAGTTGAAAGTTAATACTTACTTAAACGAAAAAAAAAATACCACGCGCCAAAAATAGAAGCCACTTCTCCAAACGACACGAGTAAACGAGTTATATCAATGCAGGCAATGATCGATATGCAAGATAAGGCATTTCTATGAGGATTTTTTGCTTTAAATGACGAAGATAATGTGAAAATTGCATGGATTTACACGTTTCACAGATATTTTAAACAGATGTATGATAATAATATTAATATGATAGGTATTTACTTGCCAAAAAAGCATGATATATCCGTATGTCGTCCATATTTTAGTTCGTAAAATCAAAATCAAATGATGTTCTTATTCTACATTTATCATCTAGTTTAGTCTGTTCTGTCTCTTATTGGTTTTTAAAATCTTAAATCTTTCATTTTAGGTACCATCTGAAAGTGAAGATTCGTTGTGATTTTGTCTATTTTAAGAGTTTCGCCGTCGACACTTACTTTCTTCGTCACGACCTCTGTTACAAAGAGCGTCGCGAAATCTCCATCTTGATTGTCACTTGTCTCATAAAGATTTCATCTCTCCTCAATTAACACTGGTTAATAACGAATAATCTCCGTTCCACTTGTGTACTTTCTTCGCATCGCTTGGAGTAACGGTGCCGCCGCTTTGTCTCGACGGCGCGGCGCGGAGTGCTGCGCGTGCGCCGGCCCTTGGTGTGCCGATCGGGTTTGTGCAGGTGATGGTGACAAATTAGTTTTGTGGATGTAAAGAGAATTACATAAACAACGCTGTTGAGTCAGTTGCAATATCTTGAAACGAATGATAGAGGTATAACATAACACCACAGAATACTCAATAGTACAGGTAATAATAGTAGCGAGTTTTAATTTGACTAATTTGTTAGCATTATTTGTCTTCCGTTAGAATCTTTTAGTCTGCGGTGGTCATGGTACATCCGATCACGAAGTAAATACTTGCAGCTCTTGGGCAATAGTAAGTATTCTTTGTCTTGGGTCTACGTTTAATTCTGAATCGTCTTTGTAGAAATTAAAATAGTTCAACAAACTTTGGACTTCCGGTAAAACACGGGACGTTTGGTCAACCTAGCGTAGATGCTTAACGGTATTATGACGATGACATTAAAATGTTAGCATCTCATTTCAACATGTGAGGGCGGACCATACTTACGATGAAGATAATATAAATTAGGAACATACAATACAATACAATAATACTTTATGGAATATTGGTATTACACACAGGAAAAACAATGGTCAACATAATAAAACGAACATTTAAAATAAGCCATATTTGCACAAAGTGAAGTAATTTTGAATTTGATGTGGGATCGGAAATTTTAAAGAAAATGTTATGTTGAGGGACCGCTTAATACTGTATAGTAAAAAAAAGAACTTTATTATATAGCTTATGAATTTATGATCAATGAGTTTTGATTCGGCGCCAAGTATCCAGAAATATAGGTATTGAGTAGAGCTCTTGCATTACGATGATTAATGTTTAAATAATATTCTGTTGCTAAATCACTCAAACAAGAACTACCATTTGTGGTCAAGGTTGCCAGTTGTTGACTACCTAAGTTATTCAAATGAGTTGCCAACGTATAAATTATTATTGCAAAATTAGGGAGATGAAACAAACAACCAAACAACTCGAAGTATGCTACCATTATCATTAACTGAAATTAACTTTTACATTTTACAAATCACTGCAGCTTTTTTTTACAGCCAGCATTTTTCTCCAAGATTCAAAATTGGAGTGGAAACATTGTTTCGCCCAACACCTATTAATATTATCTGCACTCTCTATAAAGCTGTCAGAGTGACCGTTGCTCGATGACAGGTGGTAATTACGAAACTCTCGCTGCCGCACTCGGCGATCGGCAGTCTGCCGTTCGTAGTATCCGAGTTTTTCAATGTCATTGCCGTTATACAGTTCCGATACCACCGGTTACTACGGCTCGCGTGTTAAGACACTGCTGTTCTAGGATTGCATAACCCGTTATTGTCGATAAATAATGACCTTTAATAACAGCTTGTGTATACTACTAGCCATCTACACCGGCTTCGCACGGATACAATTATTTTGATTTTATTTTTACATTTGATCCTTCCTAAAGAAATTATTAAAATTAATTTGAAACTTCATAATTTAAAAGTACTTTCAGCGAATTTTTGACGTATTTTGTGCATTTTAGTGCCTATTTAAATATTTTTTGATTTTTAAATATACACATGAGCGGCTTTGTGTTATACTTATACCTACTATTTAAAAGATAGTTAATTTTAATAGTAGAAGAATGATAGAATGCACACCAGGGGTGATATTATTTGTCCCTGACATGGTTGCAGTTGGAGAAATTACTTGAGAATTACTCTGTATGTTGTGTATGTCGGTCAGCTAAATATTTTATTACGCTTTGATTTCTTTATTCTTATTATTATGTTCTTTATTGTACACTGTCAGAACATTTACATCGAGGATTATAAACTACAATGTACAAAGGCGAGCTTAAGCTGTTCTTCAATTTATTAATAAATGTTAACTACTGTGATTCCTGTTTTCGTTGTTTTAACTTTTTCCTAACAAATAATAAGCTTATAGGTATAAAGGTACCTATCAAAAGGCTTATATTACAGTAGCGATATTTTATTAAATCATAAGTACCGGTTTAATTAATCGTAACCGATATTATCCATCCGCAGAATCCGGAGCCTATGCATCACTGTCGCGTGGAAATTAAGATAAAAACTACCTACTTAACCCAGATGGTACAAAAAGATATAGGCATTGTATCTGCCAGAGAACTTTCTCTAATCAAGGACCGTTGTTTTCATCAGATACGATTGAGCCGAGACATTGAAACGTTAAGTGTTAATGCACCTAGTCGTTTCGATAGATATCAAGTTTCGACAATTTAACTTATTCTTTTAGATAGTGACCTTGTATCGATATTTAGAGACACTAAAAAAAACGTAAATTTCACTTGATTTCTCACCTGTGTTATTACGAGAGGATTTGAATAAACAGTACATTATCCGTGCAATTACAATGTTGTGTTAGACGCCCACACGTTTGTATTTGCCAATGAGGCTCTCACGCCTCGAGCATTCGTCAATACTTGACACTGTTCTGCGGAATTCCGATATGTGTCGACTTGGCGGCCGAGTAACTTCTTTAAGCTTTGTTACGAGCTTTTATTTAACTTCTTTGTGTGTATTGGACAAATCACGTTTTGATTTATGTACGTAACTAAGTGGCGAGACGAGCAGGTGATGATGGGTGGCACGTCTGCCCATAACAGTTGCAGCGCCACCCAGAATTTTGTTTTGCAAAATCTCGCGCAGTACCCGCAATTCGCGTATCACCATGAGACACATAATGCGAAGTAGGTGTACAACTTCGCTTGAAACAACTTTTGTGCTGGGTCGAAGATGCTTGAGTTTACTTTGATTCGTTCTCGGTGCGATCTAAAATTATTTTTTTAATAACAATTATTTAAAATAAAATAGCCTTTTATTACCCAAAATATCACAAACATGTATTTTTTTTACTATATAAATTTTATTTCGGCACCTACATTTGGATGAAGGCCTCCTCCATGCGTTTCCACGTTTTGCGATCATGTGCAAGTCGTGTCCAGATGCCACCCTCCACATAACAATTAGCGTTATAAAACAGCGTCGTGCTATCTAACCTTGGGGGGTTTGCCAGTTGCGAGTAGGTCTTTTTCTTCTTCGTGTCGATGGTCCATATGTTTTAATTTTTAAATAAATTTAGCCCAATGCTCGGCTATTGCTACCCCAGGAGGAGTAGCTTCATACAGGTCTTGTAAAGTGCAGGTTTTGGGCTGGAGCGCCGCAGTCACATTGGGACCCACCGGGGTCAATGTAGCGAGTAGGTACACTTCAGATGTAGTCTTATTAACAGCCATCATCTTCGCTTATGCTTATTAATATCTTATTAAAGCATGGAAATAGGAAATGCATAGAAAAAATCATATCGCTAATGTGGTGTGGTTACTCTATCTCTTGATCGTCAGCTGAGTTATAAAAATGCTTTCCTAGTCTCGCAATAATCTCCAAATGTTTCTATCTAGGTTTCTACATAATTATCATTTCTGAAATATTGATTATTTTTCTCGCAAAAAATAATTCCAATTCGTCAATTGCATATTGCAGTGTTTGTTTCCTATCGCAGTCTGCTGCGGTCAACACGTATCGAGGCACGTCGGGGGCCGGTGTCCCAAATACCAGTTATGAAGTTAAATTTATAGCATCGGCCGCAGTTAAATTGTTATAAATCTAGTAAGCCCGGCTCATGTTGCCGCTGCGGTAGAATTTTACTTCAGTAATTTGCTGTCGCGTGTTGGGTCTCGTTTTCAATGCCACAACGTGTTTTCGTTTACACGATAGCTCACTTTGCGCCTAGGCTTTCTATTATTGCGATCGTACTGCTGATATGCTAGTGGACGCAGGGTTTTATTATTTAGTTGCGATATGGAGTAAAAAATTGTAAAACGGGGCTCACAGAAAGTAAATTCAAATTACGCGTAGACTGTTCTAATGAGAAAAGCATACTATACTGTTCGTAATTACATAGAAGACATTCCACTATTGCAAAGTAGCCAAATGGTACATAATAAACAACTTTATAGAAATCCAAAAAATTGTAACAACATCTCTAAAAAAATGCCTCTCAGTTTCTTGCCGTATCTTTTGAGTAGTGGTTCTTTTTCCGATACGGTGGTAGAGTCATTGTGATAATTTGACGATCATAAGTACGTCTGTGATGCCAAAAATGAATAAAGATATTTTGACTTTGAAAAGTTTTTATGTATTTTCATTTCATTTCATTTATATTAGTATGGTCTACTAACTGCGCCCCGCGGTTTCCTAAGATAAAAGTAGCCTATGTGTTAATCAAGGGTATTAAAGCTTTCTGCCTATTTAAGACTCAACAACTAACAAACACACTTCCGCATTTTAATGATTAGTGTAATTTTAGTAATATAATTTACGTTAAATTAGGTATGTATTCACCTTACTGTAAATTTAATTTTACTTCCATACTTGTAGCTACAATATCATTGATACTTGACCTTCTTTGTCTTCAACATCTCAACCGTACAAAATAACCTCGTGTAACATCAAGCTTTTTCAAAAAGCTTTTGCTTACATTGTCCATTATGATTCACCTTTCCGCACTAACTAAGACGTAACCTGTGGCCGGTGCCCCACGGTGCCCCGTGGCGCGTAACACCCCACTCTTGCGAACGTTCCCATGGTATCATGAGACCAGGCAGGTGCCATTGTGTCCTGGACTCCCTGAATTATTCATTCTATTGTCCGACTTTTACGGTCAGATGATCTATTAAGGTTTGCGGGAGTAATTAAAGCGATATCTTCTTGCAACTAATTGAATATTTTGAAATAGCATCGTATTGAAGTTGCCGCAACTTACACTTCCCATTGACAAAAGGCTTTTTACTGTTATGGTCAGATGTGCCACGTTATTTTAAGGCTCACGACTTTGCCCATCAATTTAAATTATTACAAAACCTACTTCAAAGAAATTTAAAAGAAAAACCTATTTGAAAGTGCAAAAGTTGTTTAATGTACCAACGAGGCCCATGCCATGGACTCTTCATTTTAAACAAGACCGTCAGTAATACTAGGTTAGCCCTTTATTTATGTTAGCTCTAATTTATCAGCCCAGCGTTTAACTGTCTCGCTGCAAATCCAATCAGAAGGTGATTTAGCAAACCTTTCATTCGAAGTTTATCTCAATGGAGCCCTATTCAGTGGAATTAACACTGAGCAGTGAACATAAAACATAGTCATATATATCAAAAGTGTGCAGTCTTGCGGTTCCATTGAGTATAAAGGCGGAAATAGACAAGCTAGCGTAATTTATATAATCGGAACAGTTACTCATTTGTTTTGTAGCTATTTTGCTAGAAAATCTTATTTAGAGAGATGGTAAGTCGATGCATTTTCAAGTGAAAGAACGGCACGTTGATTGGTGTAGGAGCTGTCAGCTGGTAGAAGCACAGACGTGCCATTTGGTACAGCTTTTAGTAAGCCGCATGCACGAAAACCGCATCTGTAGCCCGTCCGTAAATCCGCAACCCGCAGTGTACATTGCATGCCGACGAACAAATACCGTGCAGTTTATTTGCTTACCTTCTAGAGAAATATCTGTATCACCGCAGTGCAGTCATTCTGCTGTCAAAGAATATGTTACATACGGTTTGAACGGCACTGTCCCCAGCGAAATTACTAGGCATTTGAGTCTTGACAGATGTTTAAGTGTTACGAGCTCGGTGTTTTTCTACGAAGGACTTCACTATTGAATTTGCCTATCTCATAAAAACACGTGCATGTAACTGCAAGCTCTTTCAAACATGCCACTGGTAGGCATGTGTATCCCGCCTTACTCAAGTACGATTCTAAGCACTGGTTGTGAACATCTCATTAGTGGCATAAATTGCAGTCTTTCGCTTAGCGTAGTGGCGTTTTCTTGTTAAAGTGTAACTTAAAGCTTTTCTAAGGTTAATTTCTCAACACGCACAATGCTTTAGTTTACATAAATTACAATGAATTACTTATGTTCTAGTGCCTTTGAAAGTAAGATTTGAATCATTTCCCCAAGAATTAAGTGTTCAAAACTTTTGCTACGAGGTTTGTTTCAATGTTTCAGTCACCGGTTAAGCTTTATGTAATTGTTGATAACTTGTCTAAAATGTTTCCTTGAAGTTATATAATATAAGCAATAATAATATTGAAAATAATAAAACTAAATCCATCGCGAAACTATTTCAATAACTGCCGGTCAATAACTATCACCTCTCGCCAATTATTTTTTATAACTTTCGATAAATAATTGTTTCACTCTCAATTTCACTCTTTACATGCTTTATTAGTTTCTTTTATTAAAAGATTTGGACGTCATCAATTTTATCCGTAAATGATTTGCGTTTTTAAATAAGAATGTTAATTGAATAATTAAGCACATTGTTGTTGATATTTTTTAAGTCATTTGATTTTATTGTGATGGATAACAAATAATTTAACTGATTCCGGGTGAAATTTTATTCGCATTAATTTTGAAAGTTTAAGTTACATAACTCGAAAGCTTCAGCATAGCTTTCCTTACTTTGAATGTTAGCTCCATGAAGCACATGCTCAGAGAAAATACTTATTAGATTCTTCTTATGTCCAATTAAAAACAAATTCATACCGTGTAGGTGTTTGTGTTTGAAAACGACCAGTGATTAAAGAAACTTAAGTTTTAGAGTAAATGTGAGTATTTCAAGTACAGACCTTTATGCTGATAATTATGCAAGCAAAGTGAGACAACATTTTACGAAAACAGAAATTAAAACGAAGCAGGCTTGTTCGCTCGTGAAATTAGGTTCATATCGTTACTTACACTTTTTACTTTTTTAACCTAATTACTCGAGCTAATTAGTACCTAGATTGTACTCTAAATATCTAGCTGAACAAATTAACAGGCGTTTTCACTTAATTTGAATAAGGAAGCGGTTGAGACCTCGCGGAATTGGGGCAGCTTTCAAAGCTCTCTTTGACGTAGGGTTTTCTCGTTAGCCGCTACCAAGCGACTGGAAAATTACTTAGCTGTTGATGGATTGCGCGAGTTTAGTGCTAATTAACAATGATTATTTAGTGTAATTAATGCCTTAGCAGTAGCAGACTAATTAAACATATATTTGCATAAAAGGTTTACAGATAAACTTTGCATCCATTGGCTCGCGAACTAGTTAGAAACTGTAAAAACTGTTTCAGGTGCCAGTGGCTTTTCTCATCTAGATGTACTTAGATTATTATGCATTGCAGTAAAAGACTTTTTTTACGAAGTGAGATTAGATATTAATAAGATAGAGATTAATACACGTTTATTTAGAGGGGATTATTTAGAGATGAGTTGTTACAATTGATATGAAGGGGAGTGAATTATTTATTGAGGGGACTGAATTATTGTTTTGTATTCATATAAAACTCACTTTCACATTAAAACAGTAACTTATCCATTCTTCTTGGTCGTATTTTTTATTGCTAAGTAGTGGTTCTTTTTCCGATATGGTGGTAGGGTCATTGTAATAATTAACGTTCATAAGTGAGTCTGTGATACATGAATAAAGAACTTTTGATTGATTGATTGATTGAATGTCCGCCGTCTACTCCTTCTTTCGATACTTTCGATGCAAGCATTTGTTTCGTGTCTGGGTGTTGTGGAACCGAGGGCCTCATAGTTCCAGGTTCCCTAGACACAGGGAATCCTAGTAAGGGGCCAGTATTTGATCGTTGGGCGTATTTATTTATTTGTATGTTCATCCAAACGTTGTCTAGAAAAGATAAGACCGCCCATTGTACTACCGTAGTAAGGGATTTGGTGCTGATATTATTTATTTTTCTTAACTTGTATAAAATAAAGAGTTTTGTGATTTGTTATAAAATTAATGTTCTTTATAGCTTTTTTGTATAACTGCTTCCATTTTGCCCGATTTTCGGCTCGAAATGCAAAGGTCCATCTCGTAAAATGAAAGCAAGTTATATGTATATTATATTTATACATATATTTATACTTTAATCTGCAGTTGTTTTGAAAAAAACACCGTCCTTCCAAATTATGTAAGTCCTTTCTGTTCAAAGATTGTCTAGAAGAGATCGCTATGAGCGATAAGACCTCCTATTGTTATGCTGATTACTGTGAAATTTACTTGTTTTTTAAGTACCTATTTTTAAGGTTTTTAACAATAAAACGTTTACCTATCAAGTTATTAAATAACTTATGTTTATAACGAAGTGACACAGAAGCGCTGTCTAACCTCAAATCAAAATTATTTCATTAGACTCGAAAAATATTATGACATCTATTTACCTCTACAAAATGATCATACCTTCCGTCTACTGAAACATACGACCATCACCATCATCAGCCCTTCATGTTCCCACTGCTGGAACAACGGCATTCTCTCACAGAGAGAGAGAGGTCATAATCCACCACACTGGCCCAGTTCGGGTTGGCGGATGTCGCATGTCCTTGAACTTTTATAATCAATTCTTAGACATGCCGGTTTCCTGACGTTCTTTTCCTTTACCGTTTTTAGAATAGAGTACTATATCCTCAAATAACTTAAGAAAGTCAGTGGTACGGGGCCATAAACATAACAATTCATAATCTCAATCTATGGATAGTCGAAATATTTTATCCACCACATTTTAAATCATAGCACAGCAGCCTTTCTTCAGAACACTCTACGTAATAGGAGAAATTGGGCATGACCGTGTGTACGTCCGTGCCGTATGATTAACTATAATGTTACTTTCTTTGTTGTAATGCACGGTTTGGCTATTGGACGGGATCTAAATCGTGGACTGTTGCTTGAAAGCAGACAGCGATTTAGATTGGGTTTCGGACGTTAACAATGATGGAGACATCATTTAAATCTTAAATATCAATTAATGTTGGCTCTCCATTAAATAATAACTGTATATGAAATAGGAAGTTAAATTATCATATAACTCTTCGATGTAGATTAGGAATCCTACAAGTTTTTAACTGACTTCAAAAGCAGAAAGAGATTCTCAATTCGATTGTATTTTTTTATGTTCGTTAACTCAGAACTCCGTCATTTATAAAACGATTTGGAAAAATCTTTATCTCTATCTTTTGCGTTGGGTTCAGTAATTTCAGTGTAGCTACAAGGTAAATTTATAATATTTATACCCGTGTAAATTTCATCGATATTCGACCTTGGACTTCGAAGATACATCAGAATTGAAGTCTGTTTTTTGTTACAAAATGAATTATAACCCAGGAAATATATACCGGTATCAAAAACGGACTATAAGTAGATACTTATTATATCGGAAAATGGTCTACGCGGGCGAAACCGAAGGTTGCAGCTAGTATGTATTTACGAAACCGCGGGCTGCAGACAGTATTATAATATTATGTATAAATAAGCTCTTTCATCCACAAGCACAAATGCAACTCCATCATGACACCAATTACAAACAAAGTAGCCAACTGGCACATAAGAAACATACCTAATGTTGTCATAAACAAACAAAATATTGTAGCAAAAGTTCTAAAAAAATGCCCGTCAGTTTCTTGCCGTATCTTCTGAGTAGTGGTTCTTTTTCCGATACGGTGGTAAAGCCTTGTAATAATTGACGTTCATAAGTGCGTCTGTGATGCCAAACATAAATAAAGAAGTTTTGATTGATTGATTGAATTCACGTGGCTTGTCTCGGCCTTTCGTTGGTGTTATTAGGCAGATGATTGTAATCTGTGCCAGTGACTAAATCATTATTTTAAATAGTTTCCTAATGATTATTTCAATAACAGGACCAATCAAAATGAAAAAGACTTCGAACGCGCAATATCATGCAGTAAATCCACCTAACAGTTCTGCAGTTGCGTGCGCGCAGTTTGTACAGCCTGCGCCTACTAATGGCGGGCGAGCACGGAAGCGTCGGCCTGTCGGCTTGTCAACGCTGAACTTTTTGACCTTTCCAAAATTATTGCTCTCATAATATCAATATTGCGACTTTCTAAACGATTCGATTGGGACAATATTGGTGCCGCATTTACGCTAAGTGCTGCGGTTACGATCCCACTTCTGACTTCGGACGCTAATTTTATTTCCATTACACATTCTGTAAATGCTTGCGCTTTTCCTTTTTCCGGTTCCCTGAACTAAAAGCTAAGCGTTCGATTATTATCACAATAGGATAGATTCAAAAAGAAAAGCATCACTACCGACCTCGACTCAAATTATGTCTAGCTTTGATTAATGTAGTCTGAGTATCAGTAACTCTCTCATCTTCGGCGTTATCTCATCATCAGGATTCATGTCTTACATCTCTAAAAGGGGTTGTTATCTTTGAGCTATCTTGCTCATCTTGCACCTATTAAATCAGAGGTCAACCAAGAGTGGTCGAAATTGTCGGTTCTCACACTAATAGGAAGCTTTTTTTGCGCGGGCGTTCACTTTCACTCCAAGTCCTTATATTAGTGGTGTGGTGGTCAGGTCAGATATTATTGTTCGTCGTTTCGTTTTCGTTTGGACGCCCCCGGCTCGGAGATTATGTGAAGATTCATTAATGTTTGTCGAAAGTTTTTTGTTTGTTTCAATTACTGGTAATGTGTGAATGAAACGTTTAGGAATCATTTAGTTTGACGGTCATTAAGTTTGCTTGGCAGATCATTTTATATCACTGAGTTTATTTGAAATCAACATTATTTGTACAAGTTTTGAGAGACGTTTTTGTACTGTCGTTTTTTTATTTCCCCTAATCGTGTACTTTTTTTAATTACCAGGAATCGTGCAATCAGTACGATTATGTTCAATATGAGTCACATTATTATCATTATAATGATTGTAATTAATTAACAGGCTGTTGATAATGAATATAACGATAATATAATTATGTCCTTTAGTAACTTGTTTCAATGCCAATTTTTTATATTGTTGATTGAATTTGCGATGTTTTACAACCTATCAAAAGATCAAAAAATCATAGCTGTATTAGGTCGGTAAATACTTTTCTAAAATGTGCACTAAATATATACATATTAAGTGTTCAATTACCTTGCAGTAAAAAATATATTTGTGAAATACGGAATATATTTAACTGTTGACTATATATACCTACTACTCACTATTGGGGTTAATTAGTTTGGCCGTTACAATACAAGTTTAACTGTATGTTTAAAAGCTATAAATGAAGTTATCTATCAAAGCAATATATTATCATTAACCTTGACATTTGAAGTGTCAATTATAATTATTGCTTCATCAAAAAAACGTAATTTCTATAAATAACTATGAAGTTGTAAACTACATACGTATCTATACTGTTATTTGATATATTTATATTTGTTAACCTATAATCATACTAATATTATGGATGCGAAAGTTTGTGAAGATATATAGATGGATGGATGTTTGTTAATTAAATCACGCAAAAATTACTGAATGGATTTTCATTAAATTTGCTTGGATACTTTTTACAAGCTTTTATTTAGTTTTACAAGTTTGTTTATTTATTTGGGTCAAATCTTGCAAGTGGAATCAGAACCACTTCCTTTTATCCTACGGAGTTGAAATTTTGCATACTGGTCAAAGCCCGATGACAATGCAATATTATGGTGACAGCCAGCTGATCTGATGATGGAGTCGGGAGGTGGGCAATGGAACTCCTTGGCGGATAATCGTAAACTAAATACTAGTGTTTGGGCTCATTTCAATCTGCTCGTGGTTCCGATTACGAATTTGTTAAATACTTGTCTTGAAAAATATTCAACAAAAATCTTGTTATCTCGGTAAACTGCCAGTGAAACCGCGGGGAACAAATACTTTTTAACTATGTTAGGTGTACCTACCTACTTCAATAAAGTTTTACAATGTTACTAAGGATGACATTGCAAAGATGCCAATCTTTATATCACTTTACTCGGTCAGAAAGAAAAGTTGAAGGAACACTACAGAAAAGCCGCTCTACCTGGTAGGTACAAGTGAGTTGTTGTACATTCATTATTTATAGACTTTTTCTATTTACAGCGCTCGTCTATCATCTTTGATATTGTGTAAAGTGTAAGTTTCCCCATATTAACAGTAGAAACTCAACTAATACGTGTAAACAGGCGGCTATCGTGTTTTCTAATGGCAATGAGCAGAAGCGTCGAAAGCTAATTTGTAATGTGACAGATATCTCGGATATAGGCCTTCTGTACAATGAACGTAAAATTAAAAGAGTAGCTGAACTTGCGTTTTTTCGATAGCTCTTGATAAATTGTTTATAGTGCCATTGCGTTGTAGTGCGTCTGGAATGTGCACGCGCGTGGACGACTTCCACACTTGTTTTTGCATAACATGCAAAAACAAGTATAAATGTTACAAAAAGAACCCACTTCAATGTATCTTCGAAGTCCATGGTATGGGACCACCTCGTAGCTATACTGAAAACAAACAAATTTTTTCACACTACTAACATCTAGGTTTAAAACAACTGTGGATTTATGCGAAATAAATATTATTTATTTTATTTATAGTTGTCGTACAGTCTGATAGTGCAAGTTGGTCATTGGTTAAACACCACCGACGCAAGGGCAGCGGTCAGTCGGTAAAGGTCGTTATCGTCATTATCGCTGAGGACTTTCCGTCAATGGCTCCGCCCTTTGTGCATCCAATCTGTTTAAAAACAAAACAATACAGTAAGAGGTTACTACATCGTTTTTATTCTTCTTAAATATTGCTAACTGGCTTTTCTCGGGTTGAAAAGTAACCTATATTCTATTCCAGATCATAAAGTATGTATATATCTTGAACGAATAAAAAAAGTCAGTATCAGCCATTATGGAGTGTTACAAACACACACACAAACTTTGGCGTTTATAATATTAAAGGGATAGTAGAATTAGTATGAAGTAGGATTGAATAGGATTATACACGCTTATATACGCTTATATACGCTGTATAATAACTAAACCATAAGCATTCTACTAATTTCTTTGAATCTAAGTCACTGTCTTAAACTGCCGTCCAGGCTTAAGGCGTAGGCTTTCTCCAGTCTTCGGGAAAGCGCTATTGCAGACGATTTGATTACAGCTTCACTCGCCTGATTAGTAGATTTAGCTGGACGATGTGACGTTGACGTGGGAGGTGTTGTGGGAAACTTAAGAGGCTAGGAAGCTAAGAAACTGAAGGCGAATCTGACTTTTCTAGTCAATTGAGTGGCTGACGATTGTATACGTAACAAATTACTGTAATAATATGTACCCGTATGTATATATCACCCACAGCTTCTGTGGTATAGTGGTTGGGTCGGCTGGCTTATACGGAGATTCAGTTTGATTCAGATCAAATGTGTATCATAAGTATGCCTACAAATAAAAGCAATATTTAAGAAGTAGGTATTTTCTTGGTGTTTCTGTGTTTATATGTATATGGTCCACGTTTATATTATTCACGACCATAGCGCAGGAAAGGAAAAGAACGAAGCCCTATAGGAAATAGCAACCAAAGGAACCTAGTTAGGAAGTCAAGGCTATTGATGTGATTATTGGCTTTTATGTATATTATAGTCATGTGAAGGGCAACATAACGAACTGGCAAGAAGCCAACTAGACAAATTATTTCTACAAAACCTGCTTATTGTAACAACAACTTACAATAGCTTTCGACACTTAATTCATTTCTCAAATCAAAGAATCGTTTTCAGACAGCCTCTGAGGTTTAGTGGTTGGGCAGGTTGCCTCAAATCTCATACATCACCGAGGTTCGATTCCCGCTACGGGACAAATGTTTATACACAGAAAAAAGCGCAAGGACTTGTTTCGTTTCTGAGTATTATGGGACCATGGTCCTCGTAGTTCGTGGTTCCCTAGTTACAGGCAATCCTAGTTAAGGGCCAGGATCTATGTATGTGATCGTTCGGTGTTTTTTATTTATTATTTCCGTCCAATAAAGGGCGAGTCCAATTTGCCCAACCGAAGATTGAGATAACATGTAAAAGTGATTAGCAAAGTTCATTCAATTACCAAAGGTAAGGCCGGAATCCGAGACCATTGCTTCATTCCTAATGGGCTCGCTGAATAAGTCACGAAGAGGAACGCCTCGGGTAATGTTACATTACTACTGAACCTTTTGGATGGTAAATTACATTATGGGTTGTTTCACTTTCACTCATAACGTAGCTTTAATAAACTTTTGTAATCGCTTTGTCATTTTTTAGTAAATTGAGGCGCACAAACTAATTGTAAACGACAAGTCTGCCCTTATCAGTTGCAATCCATTGTAGTCATACCCGGAACATTAAATAGTAAAGTATGTACTTCGTTTTTGTACCTGAAATAATTATTAGAAAATTCATAAAAGTTTGAACTCGGTTACCTACAGGTAATTTTTGCAAAGTCGTGTTTCTCATATGACGGTGAACTTAATAATAATGAATAAAATATTGCAAAAATATTGAAATATCGGAATTTCGAAATATTTAAAATTTTAATCGAACCCGCAACACTGGGTGCTACTATCAGCCCGTAGGTCCTGCAGAAGCACTGCCACTTTTTACCTACTATAATATAAACGTGATTTAGTTTTCACCTAACAAACCTACTTACCTGACTTCATTCACAAGTATCACTCCAAAACTCAAGCATCAGATTAAATGGAGCTGACACGAGTACCTATCGTTAATTGACACTGATAACGCTGATATCACAATGCAGGTAGTTACCAACTGTTGAGTGTAACAGTTTACTTACCCTTTATTCACTTTCCGCAATCTTAATTTTGATTATTCCTCTCCGTCCAAAGGCTGCCTGGAAGAGATCGCTTTTAGCGATAAGGCGTTCCATTGTAACACTTTTGCTATGTAGGTTCTTATACCATTTAGTAGCTATGATTCTTATTTATACTTGCTCACTCCGTACTGCCGTGAGAATGTAATTAGAGTGCCATATTTCAGATCCAAAGCCATAATAAACAAGATCCTAGCAGCAGCTTTTTTGCAAATTTCCAAAAGAACCAGTAATTTCGGCTAGCCGGATCCGAGCTTGTAGGAATCATGTGTCATGCGGTGTATGTATATCTTTAATTTAACGTTTGTAATAAAGCGTTCATCTATATATCTAGTCAGCATAAAAACAACACGAAGCGCAAGGAACAGCCCCCGTACCTATAAACTTTCATGGGACAATATTTACATTGTCGCAATGAATTTATACCTTAATTTGAGCTCAACATAATACACGATTGGCGCTTGAGGGATATATGGGTAGGGGGGCTGATAACCTCAGCTCTGGCTGCTAAGGTTGAAAACGCTAAAAAAGAAAAAAAACTGTTAATCACAATAGCTTGCGGTTCGATAAAATAGAAATGTCACATGTCATTGCATCGCGAGTTACGCCGACACATCACACTCATTGAATCGTTATATTGGATTATAATTATAACAGTTATAGCGGGAATTAGTTTTATAACAGCTACGCTATTGTCTCGTCGATAACGGATACTTTTTGCGATTGTAAACTGATTGCGTCTGTAGCTGGAAGCTACGAAAGAACTGTTGATGGTAATTATTTTTCTGATACAGAAAAGTATTAATCGATATCTGTTATGAAGCGAACAATATAATATAATTAAGAGTAAAAACAATAACATAAAATACTCGTTTGTAGGCCTTATAATACTAAACTTAACGCGTGTAAGCAATCCAAGTTCACATAGAGGTTAATTTCACTTTACCAAATAAATTAATTTACCATTAATTAATTTACCAAATAGTGCCTATAATAATGATGGTTGTCAACACGCGAAACGTATTACCATAATATAATTAATCAAATTATATCGTTTGGTAAACGACAGCTCTTAGCAACCACACCCCACTAGAAACAAGAAATGTTACATCGATAGAAAAACTCATTTCCAATGACAAGTCACAATAAAACTTTTTACCAACTAATCTATTATTTAGTCCTAATCCAATTGCGCGTAGTCAACGCCCTCAGAATCGCTTTAACCTCGATTCACAGCTGGATATAGGTCACAAAAAGTTTTCTTTCGTATTATTCTTGAAGTGGCAATAGCCTTGAAATAGGTATGGGTTTGTAAAAAACTTTAAAGTGCAGGTCTCGTGTATTTAGGATTCCGTAATGATTGCCAAAGTATTTGTTTTGGATAAATAAAATACAGGTATCCTTCCCTGTAATTTGTAAAATTTGAAGATTGTGTAACTCATACGGTTTTGCTGTTGAAGCCTGTGACAGGACGATAGACATACAAACTGATGAGCGACAACCATAATTGTCTATTTGGTATCTTTTGGTAGGTAACAAAAAAGATTATAAAATCTTTACCAAGGAACACAGAGAAAAGCGACAAACTGTTCACGATGTTATTCAATTTCCTTTTATTTATTTTGCGACGGACAAAGAAAAGTGCTCGGAAAATTGAAAGGGTTGACCTCCGTAACATTCGGGATACTCTCTCAACAAATTACCTAAATATGTTTAAACGAACAAAGGTCTAAACAAAATTAAGTTCGACCCCGCAACATCCTGCAGAAACTTTACGCACATAAAAAGGTCTATTTTGTCGGGAAAATAAGGTCTGAATGAATTGTAAATATAAATAGAGAGAGAGTCAAAGATTGCCTTAATGCGGTGTTTTGGGAGAACCTTCCCGCAGTGAACTCATGTAGGCTGATGAATATGATGAAGTAGTAGGATTTGGGTAGGTAAGTAGATTTTTAATGTATCTTGTGGTGTAGTTATAAATCTATACTTATATTATAAAGAGATAGAGACGATTGTATGTAAGTGTGTATGTTTGTAGGAGATAATCTCTGGAACTATTGATCCGATCCTAAAAATGTTTTCACTGTAAGAAAGCTACACTATCTCTGAGTGACATAGGTTATATTTTAGTCGAGGGCGATTGGTAGTGTTCAATAAAGTGTTATCAAATCAATACAAACGTAATACAGAGAGTGCAATCCCATCACGCCCGCCCTCACTCAACCTCAAGGAAAAGCGGAAAAGTTCCCGGGAAAATCAATAGACCCGCTACGGCCTTGGGCCTTTATCAATACAAACAAACACACCGTGTTGCCAGTTTGCACTGTAATCTTATCTGTATCAACGTTGCGTGCATTTGGGTCAAATGACGAAACCGTGTTTTTGTGGCTTCACGGGATTACACGCAATAGTTTTGTTTTTGGTTGTGTACAAACAAACGCATATGTTACGAACACTAATACTCCTATTCAATCAAGTTATCAGTCGGAGAGAACACGGAAAGTACTATCGATGGACCTCTTAGGAATAAAAATGTATTTTGAACGCGATAAAGTACCTATATAGAAATAAATAGTCGGAAGCTCAATTGTGGTTAAGATACAATGATTAATTAAACTGCCATTATCTTAGCTTAGGCGCTACTAAAAAGCCACTAAAACTAACATTCAGTAATACACTTCAACTATCTAGTACTTAAATTAAAATGACTCGACTACGCGCCACTAACTTAATTTCAAGTACATAAACAATCTGAACAGTTCCCAAGCAACGTTTCACGTGACGGCGAAATACCTAATCTTGTAAAACAATACAGCTGTTTAATAAGAAGTTTACAAACGTGTGCAGTTACTCCTAGTAGTAGTGACTAGTATTTAATCTGTGTTACTCGAAACATTAGCACAGAAACGTTTTTGTTTTAAATAGCTTGCGAATGTTATGTGAGCGCAAGAATCGGAATTTTAGAAGAGGTTAGCGAAATAAGAGTTACTTTAGATGGCGTTAAATATAAGCAATTATGCAAATAACAAAAGCATTTTGCCTCGTACCTACGAGTATTGTAAATTGAGCTCGAAGGAAGTATTTAGTTTAGGTTGACGGTTTGAATAAAAGAATTTGAAAACTTTGCAGGCGTTTAGTAAAGCCTTTGTTACATTTGACTTACTTGGTAAAAAGTAGTTTGTTGTAATCTTACTGTAATAACTTATAAATACGAGCTAGGGTAGAATAAATATTGTTTTTTCTGAGTAAAGGATGAAATGTTATGAAAACTTAGCAGCCAGATCGTTTCGTCGACACCTTAGATGTAATTATAGTCTTGCGGTCTACACAAACAACCGCAGATGAATACAAGAAACATAGATAAGCTATCTAAAATGCAAACAAAATGCAGTTAACAACTGAGTACTTTATTTAGAACACATCGTTTGATAAGACTGAAGTATACTGCTGGTTGTATATTTAATTTGGCAATGCAGAAATGTTGTGTGTCTTATACGAACGTTGTGACACGATGACATAGTTAGAATTTGGGCGTATTTGAACATAGTTGACGGTGTGCTAGAAACATGTTCTGACAGTGTGAAGCCTTAATTTCTGTGAAAAAAGAAAAAAATGGATGCGAGAATAATTCAGTCGACACCTTTCACTTATCATTTGAAGACATTTATAGTAGAGAATATATTTGTGAAATTTGCAATTCAAGCCCCATATAACGTCGACGACAACGATGGTAGCAAAATTGATAAAGATAATGGCAAATTGTATAGAGGCGGCAGCGGCACTACTAATAAAACTATAATAATTATAATATACTGCTACCAATAGAGATGATAAAAAAGCAATAAAAATAAACATAACAGTTAATCATTTCGCTAAAGCCCTAAACAAATTCGGTCTCTTTGAAGTGAAACTGGAAGAATTGCATTCACCGCATGAGTAGAATGATGAATAAAGATAAATGGTCCTTAAAGGGAAACCGGCAGATTTTATGAAAGGATTAGATGTACTGAGAACTTGGTGGTTACATATTGTGGAAAAGATAACATCATAACGTGACCTGAACATTCAGACAGTCTAGATTTAAGGAGGATAGGAGCTAATGCTTTCTACGCAGTTCAAACGGAGATGACTCATTGTCATCATGCCTAAAATACACAGATACGTTAAAATGCCATGCTTTTGAGGTAAACGTTAGTATGTCTATTAGCTCTAAAGGAAAGGATGTTTGCAAGAAAGTAGGAAGTCGGTCACTCAAATTGAAAACAACGGAATGGATTTTAGAATTACGTTCATTTTTATAATTTTCTCTAGAGCTTAACGTTATTAAATAAGTAAGATGGATTAAACATATACATAAATAGGTGGATATATTTATATGATGTGGGCTGAAAATTCAACTTCACCAAAATAATTCCCTAAAAATATAGGTGGATATCGCAAACAAAGAATGATGTCATAAATTATGTAAGAGTTGCCAAAATGAGAAAGATCATGGTCACTTTAGTGGGCATATAATATTATAACAATCGAAAAGAGAACTATTTTATTTTTTCGATTAACTTGACTTGTAGATGACCTTTTAGAATCCTCGTCTTCTTTTTATCAGTCCTTTATCATATTACTTTTAGGCCTTACAAGCTTGTTCCTTTCAGATGGCTCTGCATTAACATTATTTTCTTTTTCTTTGAGGGGAGAGGAAAAAAAACTGTGATTCGCAACGTCATCGGCAAATAGAAACAGTTCTATAAGTAATTTATCAAATAAGCTGATATTCCTTACTCTATCGTGAGCTTGAAGCTTTAGCGGCCTTCGCTTAAGTGGCAGTTACAAATTGATTCTCATCATTACACCGCGGAGCCCGTACGTGCCTGCGATACGAAGTTACGTGAGTTCATTTCGGTTTTTGTACACCTTATGAGTGTATAGGTTCGTCCCTACCCATTTTAATGTATTTTTTGCAAGTACAAAGACATTTTTTAACAAAGTTCAAAAAATCTGAGTTAATGTCAATCGTTTTTTTTTGTATGTTCCCATCATTTGTATCAAATTGATTTTTTTATCGAAGTGTTCTCATATTTTGGACACGATATGATTCATCTGATGAAACTCTTAGACGAGATACTGCGAAGAATACGCTAGTAATAAGATTAAATAATCATCTTGTATATTTTGATGTGTGCAAAAAAACCTAATTTATCAACCTACACATTAACAGAATCGGAAGATTTCCCGAAAGTCACGGTTGGAATGATGATTGCTCGTAAAACCACGAATTCATTTAAATAAATATAGACCAGCTATGATTTTTACAGCAATAAAAATTACTATATCAAGGTAACGAGACGAGGCGATGAACTATAATTGATGGAACGGTTTATATTCGTATATTGCTCTGCATGGTAATAACATAATGTTTCTTGCATAATCAAGGGAATCAGATGGTGGAACCGACTGACGCGGACGTTTAGTCAGGTCTTGTTTTGCCGCTCTACGAATTCGCATGTCGTATAATAAAGTCCAACTATGATTAAAAGGATGTGGACTGCGGCCTGACCAATGGAAACTGAGTAAATATAGCACGGTTTTGGTGTTTAAGCGACTTCCCCATAATTTAAATCTATGACTGTAAGGTATTTTAGAGCGCGCACTGTTAGAAAGTAACGCATCTTCCATTAAATTTTTTCTTTTAGCATTTTCGGTCAAAATGATTTTGGAGAAATCTTGAATAACTTCCGTTATATCGTGTGAGGAAATTGAGTTTGGTGTAAAGACTGTAAAGTGTGATGCATGTAATAATGTTATGCCAGGATGGGTTTGTCACGCGGCAGGGGTGAACGCTCTCCGTAAGTGTATGGGTCCAGTTAAAACAAATCTCTTCATTTGCAGGCAATTATCTAATGGTTTTTCTCGGTTGGTGAGTTTTGTGGTTAAGGCATATTTTGCCATGGAGTATTTTTTTTCATTTTATTGTTGGCTCTTTTCGTATTTTTTTATGATTTAACAGTTACAGACAAATATACTTTTTTATGATTTAACAATTATAGACAAGAAGCAAGGAAATTACTCTGATTCTCTCTAGTCTCATCTAGGTCGATTCACGAAAAATCTGAAATTACAGTTACGTATTTATACCCGTAAACGGAAAGATTTATTCTATGATGATAATGGACTTAATGATGCAATAGTCAAATACTAGATTTAGAACCTAAGTTCTACCTAGTAGCCCTATGTACTATGGTTTAAGTTAATAAAGACGATTACTTCCTACTCCGGCCAACATAACGAATAATAATGTTAGGTAAGATATATTTGGACATCAAGCCCAAACATTTTGCTATGTTATGGCGTTATTAATCTTGGCTATTTTTGAATTTTATCCCTCTGATGAGCTAAGGTCGCCCCCATCTCCTTCCATCACTGTTCTTTGCGGTATCCATCCATCCGGATTGGAATCACGCCACCTTCTTCGAGGTAGACCACGACGTTTCCGCCCATCATGAGGCTCCCATTGAGTGACCAGACCCCTCCTGCCGACCTCTCCCGATATATGCGCACCTCGTGCCCCACCAATCTTAGCTATATGATCTACTTATTGGCAGTTAGATCACTAGATTTGCTCATGTTATCTTAACACCAGTAGCGTAGTTAGTATAAAGTTTATCACAATCGTTATACCAAGATATGATTGTTTTAGCTATCATGACCTTTAGCAGGAATAAGTAATTCATAAATATATTTAGATTTTAGATAAAACTTTGAACTTTGTTATAACTGAATGAATGCGTGTTTATGCACGCGGTAGTTTCGCTTTTATGATACAAGTAGCTATAGGTTTAGAGTTCATTAGTGATGAAATAGTTGTGTTCATCTCCAGTTAGCGTTGTAAGATTACGGATGCGTAATCGCATGATAGGTACCTACTTAAGTAAGTATGTTCAGTCTAAATTGATCTGCCACGTCTAAGACATAACGGTTCGAAAAATTTACCTGTGCTGCCAATCGTAGGCGATCATTTCTTTTGCACATCACAGAAAATTCGTCAACTGAAACGTAAAGTAAGTCCATCTTATTAAGTGCTCATACGAGTTCACACAACCGTGCAAAAAAAGGTATGCATCACAAAATTGGGCTAGCGGTCGGCGACCCCGGCAGCGGCAGCGCGGTGACATTCTGATGGGAGCCGGCATGCGGCAGCATCTCAAAGAGTTATTGTCATGGCTTGTTTCGTAGTTAATAGACTGTGGCGCTATCGGTGCTCGTTCGAATGTCCCGCACTGCAATCGAGATGTGTTTTAGGGCAGAAAATACGCGAAATAGTTATATTCCTCTTTTTTTATCAGGGTCATAAATATTGAGCACAATCGAATTACCTACTTACCCTTATTCAAAACACGCACTTTAGCTTGTGCTGCATGCATCGATATATACATATGTACTACACGCGGTACGGTCGGTAGAATATATGTCATATTTTATTTAATTTCTTTTATGAGAAGGTATTTATTTTATACATATACGACGAGTCTAAGAATTGTTTTATTTATTCTAAGACAATTAATTACCTACATACCTATGTACTCATTCAATGTATATTTTTAAATTAATGTACTAAAATGTTTTTATTATTAATTGTTTCAGATGACAGCAGTAGAGAAGAAGTTACGTCAGAACAACAGGTAGGTAATACAGAATGAATAATAGTACGTATTCTTTGATAGTACCTACTACTTAGGTACCTTAAGTCAGTGATTTTGTGAAACACATCGACGCTAACGCGTTGGCAGTGACGTTGCAACGTCAAGTTATGAAAATGTATAAAATTAATAATTTAGGTAAAAACTTACTAAACATGAAAGGTGTTACCATAAATTTGCATAAAAATAGTATCTAATTGGGTAATTTAATACCTGGGGCTGGCCACATTAATGTAAGTGGTCACACCTAGTCTATTAGAAGATATCGAGTTCATTAGAATAGATACCACAGAATACTAAGGGACAGAAGCATCACTCCGCAAAGAAATTTAAACAAATAGCGACACTTGCTATGACGCAATAAAATTCAATTCAGCTCGCGTAACGCTGCATACCTACCAGTCATATTAACCTACAGAGCGCCTCTCTTTCTATCGCATAGCTCTTATCTCTTCTGACGCGGCACGTGTAACGACGCGCGACCCGCTGTCGGTGTCCGGCTATGTACTTGTAGCTTCGTACCTACAGTGCGGAGCGCGCTAGGCCTGTAGATACACCTTAATTTGTTTTTGTTTGACACTGACCTATATTTTGTATCGATTAATATTGAACTATACCGTCTATACCTAAATACCCTTTACATAGCAATCAGCTCATTCCCAACCCACAGCCAAGATGAAAGATATGGGTGGTACAGTTGTGATACGGGTCATCATCATCAGCCTATTACGGTCTCACTGCTGGGACTCGGGCCTTCCCTCGTAGAGAGAGCATGGGTGATCGGTCGATATTTCAAAATCTTTATACGTATGTGCTCTTTCAGTTATTTTAATAATAACTTTATGCATTGATATATATGTACTTCGGTAGAATATATGTCTAAATACTGCACAAACATATGACTAATGATAATGAGATATGTGCCCTTTTTGGTGTCCTAAAAAGGATGTTTACAATTTGCAACTTGATAACTAAGTAGTCTTTCAGTTTACTGAGAAATGTCATTCGTAAACTGGTATCGCATGTATGTAGGAACTTTTTTTTTATGTATCTTGATGACGAGACCAGCTAGACGTTTGCCTGATGGTAAGCTTTACTCTAGCTCATAACAATAACAGCACCACCCAGATCTTTGTATTGCAAAATCCTGCGCGGCACTGCACTGCGCTCGTCACCCTGAGACAATTAGGTGTTGAGTCTCATAATGCCCAGATATTTCGCTGGCTACAATACCTTCCAAACCGGAACACAGTAATGCTCGCGCACTACTGCTTAGCTATTAAATAACTGGCAAAGTGGTATTTTGCTCGTATTTATACGTACGGTGTACCTAGGTGTATAGTGAATTAAACTGTAATTAATTTCGTAATGCGTGACGAGATAAAAACAATTTCCATTCTTATTTTATTATGTTAAACTTGGTAAGTTACTTGTTGCTAAGCGACTTCCCTAATTTTTATTTTGCTTAGATAATGTGTAGAGGAGTTACTCCATTCTATCACTAGTAGGTAACTTATTAAACATAAAATCCTCGGTGGACAGTCTGCCAGGACCAACCTAGCTTTTAATTCTCCTGTACTGAGAATGTGTCGAACTTACAATGAAGCAAATGTTTCCTCAAGCGATTTAGACATTTTCCATGACTCCTTTAACGTTTTTAAAACTAAATTAGTCAAGTCTCTCGTTAAGGACTTGAAATAGCGAACTTACTTGTATGGATATATAATTCAAATATTTTAATTTTGCTGATTTTATTGGCTCTTGTTCATATGCATTTGAATTAAGGCAGTTGAAAAAAAATAATACAGCTCAATAGTTTTTGAACTTTTGCGAATCGTTTTTATAATAACTACAAACTCAAAGATTTCATCACACAGTGCTTTACTTCTTCATTATAAGAGTTATCAACTGCCTTAAATCTATGAATGCTTTTTTTATATGCAGTACCTACTTGGTTTTATTTCTGGCAAGTAGATACTATAATTATTTCAAATAATTTGTATTGTCTTTACCACTGCTTCATGGTGAATGATGTATTCGCCTGTAATAGGTGTACATATCAGCACAATACAACCTTAGAATGCCTTATATATTATAGTAATATGTACACTGTTGGCGTTTCACAATAAATAAATAAAGAAAAATAAACTACTATAATAATAGTACATTATGGTACTAGTGTGTAATGTTGGTGATTACCGCTGAGGCGCCATTGAGACCCGAGGACGGTAATCATCAATACACACGTGTATCATACGACGTCTTTCAACACACTTGTGAATAAAATAACAATAAAAACTCATTTTCAACAGTGAAAACGAGTTGTGAAAAATGATTCGCTATGGCGGGAAAAATTAATCAGTTTTCCTATGCGCGCGCATTGCGATCAGCCACAGACTAAAGGGATGAGGTTTTTTTTTTATTTTCCGCGCATGGGGTTTGCGTCTATTCTGCCACGTACAAAATGGGGAATTTAAAGTTTTCTTTTATTACAGAGAAAACAAAATTTATATTTGAGTGAAAGTTTTATTTATTAAACACGTAAGAGTTAAAATTATCTATTTAAATAAGAAGTTGCATGAAATGAGCAAGCAATAGGAACAATAATCTATTTGTTCTATTAAACACGATCTATTTTTGAATAAAAACTTTTTTTCAAAACAATGCACCTCAACCAATAAAATTAAAAAAAAACTATAACTCACTAGGGAGTTATAGCAATGAAAAAGTCACAGTTTGATTATGGGTGTCATTCTGTGCCTAATTGCGGTGACCATAGAGCCACTTTATGAGCAAGTGTGTTGAAAATATTATTATACAAAGTTTTAATCTAAATCATAACAAAATATTATTATCTTTCTAAACTCGGTTAATACTAGCTATTAAAGACTTGCATCATATTCTAGTAAAAGCGGTTCATCAAAATCACCAAATTAAAAAGCAAGGTTATGTTCTTTGTTCTAGACTAGTAAATCTATAGAACCATCTCTTGCTATTCCCCTAAGAACTGGGTCTAGATTTACGACTGGACCACACAGCCGCAGCCGCGGTTCAGCTGATGTACCCAATACCCACCGGTCGATATGTGGACTAGCTCAATATATTTTATGGGACATAACGCGCGGGCTTCCGTGTTGTGACTTCTGAATGCTCTTGTATTAGCTTGGATGGAGTTTCTATTGCCTGTACAATTGAGTGTGGGTATTATAGTGATATAGGCTGTGTATTTGGAAAACAAAAGGCAGACAGAAGTTATATTTGTACCTATGATGTTTACTACTTCCGTCTGGGTATGTTTCGTTATTCCTCTCCATCCAAAGGTTGTCTGGAAGAGATCGCTTTAAGCGATAAGACCGCCCATTGTTACACCATTGTAAACATTTGACTTGTACTTTATCTCTATTTTTAAGGTGAATAATAAAGTGTTTATCTATCTATCTATCTACTTCAATTTTTTTTTATTGCTAATTGCCTTGCGTTTGCCCACTATGTTACCTGATGGTAAGCGACGATGCGGTCAACGATCTAGCACTCTTACCAAGATAGTGCCAAGTTGAACCTGTAAGGTTTGAAAATATAGGAATATTTTAAGTTTTATTTTATTTATTTACTCCTTACTATTTATTGGAAATTAAGAGTATAAGTGTGTATAGCCGTGTAGCGAAATGACATAACCCAAATACAGTCGCGGGGCAGCCCCAAGTCCAATTACCGGTAGTTAGGTCTTCTGAGTCTGACCCTTGATCCAACCATTTAAAATATTTTTTTATAAATTAATATTAATCATTTTATTATAGGTATATCGGGTACACGCAGAGTTTGTAATAGAGTAGTTAAGTGCTCGTCTTAGTAGAATGGTTGGTTAAAAAGGAGAAGCATCAGCAAATTGGTTTTATGGCATCTGTGTCGTGCTCTGTTAGAAAACAAATTGCATACTAAAACGACCAGTCAGGGAACCTCAAAGCTCATCAAAATCCAAGAGTTACGTCGGTAACAGCTTCAGTTCCATATCACCGATATTATACGAGTTTGAATCATTATATGGATGGAACTATGATGAAACGTCTATAACAATTTAACCAAATATATTTAAAGACTTTCCGCTGTCAATTTTCAAAAGAAAGCTGACATTGTAGCTCGCTAAAAAATGCTTTTAAGACTTAAATGAATTCATAACATACAAAATAGAACAAATATGAATGATTAATTAATTAATATAAAATCGATTTGATAAATGATCTTTGTTTTTTTTAATTATTTCGTATTGAAATTTACATTCATATTTGCTTGACGTCATTGTATGTAATAATTATAAAATGTGACATTAACTCAGTAAAATTTCAAATCTCAATTTAACAATTAATGCTAAATATACTTGACTCTAATCTTTGTTTCATCATATTATTATTATTGTTTTTAACTGACATTTAAATTATATTTATTTTCTTTAAAGCTTGGCAATAACTAATTATAATACTTGACATTCATTAATTGATTGTGATGTGAAATTTAATTCAATAATTCTATTTTATTTAAATATTCTTACTATGAAATTTGAAAATATTATGTTTGCACACCATTGTTATGGTAGGATGTACCAATTCTAATTCCAATTATTACCATCTGCTTTGTACTACATTCTGGCAAATAAATGATGATTTGATTTGATGAAAGCCTTCAGGCTCTGCCAGCAGATAAAGTCAGCATCATATAATAATATACATTTTGTAGATTATGTACATAATGTACATTTTGATCCCATGTCATAATCACTAGTTCCACAAGTGCTTATCTCAAATACCTTGTTATTGAAATAATTATTGTGATATAGTACTAAAATACCTATCCATATTATTGATACAGACAGTACATACAACGGTACCAAAGCGATATTCAGTAAACTGATGGCAGTCGCCTACAAGTTTTGTAAACAAACTCAAAACGGTACCATGACTTATGGCGAGGTGGCTGACGTCTGCCAATCACGGTGATCGACGGCACACTATGCTAACTAACTGACTGCTGTGTCAATACTGTGGACACTACGATTTGCTTGTAACTCTGCTTGCCTCACCTCTAATCAGAAGTCACCTACATAAACATAGGAAAAGTGTTTTTTTAGCATAAACAGCTACTTTTATTCTAGGCTCAACAGTGTTATAGTAATTCTTAGCATTAAACCTGCTGCAAGTAATTTTCTAATTAAATAACAGTAAACTTATCATGTATAATATTATACCTTAAGCCAAAGAAGGACATCAGAGCAGACTACACCATAAGAGGACTTTATCGCCGCGGTGCCGCTTTTGGAGTTCCGGAGTTTGATGGCTATATAAATGCTTTTAATAACTTAAAAAAGCTCTAATACACTTACATAATTATATGTCGATTCCATATTAAGCCCATTTTGGAATCCTACAAGTCTCTGAGCTCATGTCGGAAAAATCTTCTTTTACAGACCTTATCGTTCCACTATTGAGTATGGGCCTCCTCTGCATCACGTCACCCTTTTCTCATCCACGTCTCACCAACAATCCTGTTGTTTAACAGTCTACTAAGTCCAAGTCGAACGGACTAGCATAATAACCATAAGTTATGTCAGAGTACCCATCAGCGATCGATCACTATGATGTACGCAGTATGGTACCAACCGAGCACTGCTGATAGAAGGAACTCTTTATTGAAATGCTTGAAAAGTAGATTTATTTCAAAATGACAAACACGGAAGGGTAGAGAAAGCTCGATACAAAATTATTTCTTTATGTTAAAGTGCATTAAGGTAAAAATATGTAGGGATATTTTACTTATAGGAGAAAAAGCTTATTGAGAAATAACTTTTTTACCGCGTTCAAAAAGGAGGTTTTTTTTATTCGATTGTTATTTTTTTAATTTGTTCCCTCAAAGCTGCCATTTATAAGCCGATTTGGAAAATTCTTATTTTATTTATTTATTTATTTAATCTTTATTTCAGGCACCATTAAAATAAGTTACAGATGTTATTTACTTATTCTACGGCCCATTTAAATATATACCTAACTAACATACATATAATTTATATTATAATATTTATTTATGTGACACGTTATTATTATTATTATTATTTCGTTGTTGCCTTATTGCGTTGGGTACAGTATAGCTACAATGTGGTCCCATGTATGAATTGAAGTCGGTTTCTTTTTGTTATAAAATGAATATTCTTTATAGTTGAAACTAGAACATAGAAATAGGTATATAATAAAATAGAAGATATTTTTGTTAATTTAAGCTACAAGAAAACAGAGTAATAGATATTTGATTACGAACTGCAACCACATCAAAAACAAGAAATAAAAGAATGACGAGCGAATTTAAAGCGTGTCTGAAACAACAATGACCTTTCACTGTCGTAACGTTATCATCAGTTATCAGCTTTCTATTAATAACAATCGCAACGATAATCATGCTGTAATTAAAACGAAATAATAATTTAAACATTTGAACATATTGTTATTGCTCATTCACGGATCTAAAAGTAAGAGACCAAGCACGCTCCAAGTTATCAAACGCAAAGGCGTTCGAGCGAATAAAAAGTCATATCCGATTGCGATCATAAATCGAACAAAAAAGGTTTCCGAGTCGGCTGGATGTTAATAGAAATAAACGTGTTCAAATGAAGAATTTCACATTGCTTTATATAACACTGCTCAATCGCGACCAGTTTTCAAGGATGCGAGCGGCGTGGGTTCACTCACACCGTTCGCGGTGAATGAAATACAATCCTGACCGATATGGAAGCGCATTCCTGGTGCAGTTCGCTATAGAAGTGGTAGCTTTAAAACTTGACCATGTTGTTGGTGTAGGAACCGCGGAGGAAGTCCTAGAGCTCGCCCCGCTGCTTTTTGCGATAGGGATCACTGAGCGAAAGTGAATTGATTGTTGGAGCGATTTTACAGCGTGCTACATTGTCAGGGGTTTGAGAAAGATTTTAGCGCTAGATTTTAGATGGAGATGCGTTTAATAAAAACATGGCCCAATTTTGCAAAGTTTAGGATGATTTCGCAACTGTTATGGGCAAGCATGCCACGTCTTGCGCTTGAAGCGTCCCTATACAGCTCTCATTAAATAACAAACGTGAGATTTGCAAGCTTCATAAAATCATTGAAGGTACTTCAATTAAATCGCGGAAAATCTGCAACATCATATAAATCTAACGGTTTACTAATAAAAACGAAACCAATCACATCGTGTAACTGATGGCACAGCGGCATCCAGTAATTGGTTTAATTAATGTACACGATAGGAGCTGCCTGCGATCACACATAACGTTATACTGGTTTATGCATAGCCTGTCCACAGGGATGGATGCAGGGGGGGTTCATACAACCCTAACATATATAAGAATGCAACTGCCAAGCCTGGAAAAATTCTAGACGGTGAAATTACATCCATGCATGCGTATTAAAATTCAAGGACATGTGACATCCACCAACCCGCACTGGGCCAGCGTGGTGGATTATGGCCCATACTCTCTCTATGAGGGAAGGGACACGGGGTCCCAGCATTGGTAACGTGATGGGCTGATGATGATGATGATGCTCTAAAACGGTGAAGGAAAACATCGTGATGAAACCCGCTTACGCGCTTTGGAGTGGTAGGCTCTGGCCGTGGTTGTAATACCACCCACCGAACAAAGCCATGCCGTCAAGCGACCTAGTCGTGTTTCGGGATGATGTTCGGTGAACCATCGGGAGACAGGTTTGAGCAGCCGCTCAACTGCCGTCTCTCTCTAGATCTATGTGGTCCATCTTAGGCCACATCATCGCTTCACATCAGGCGAGATAGTGGCCAAACATAACACTATTAAGTGTAAAAAAAAAAATGATGCGTATTACCAAAAATGCTGGTGCGACAGCTACAGACAGACACCTGAAATATGTGAAATCTGATAAAGAACCTTGGAAATATACGTGCAAGATGTTTGTCTAAGTTTGAGATATTTGGGATGTAGATTAGAAAATAACATGATACACCTTGTTAGCATCGGGGTGAAGTTTGGTCGATAGCATCGCTAACATAACTTAAGCCATTCAAGCCGGCGCTGCGTCTATGTTTTATCTGCTCTATGTCTATGTTTTATCTGTTTTTTAAAAAGTATACATAAAGCCCATAAACGTTGGCACTGGTGGTGGTTACTGTACTGGATCTATGCAATACCTGTTCCGATCTGACGGCATTACCTATCATTGCTAGAAGTGATGCATCATTTTAATTTGCCCATGCACATTTATTAGATGAATGTGAACTCTTCGAATCATTAGAAAACGATAAAGTTGCAATTCGTTAATACTGTCTAAGGTGAAACACTGATTCTTAAAATCTGCCCTTCTCAGCTCGGTTTCTAAATAGTCTTTTTGATACCTATCTATCCACGACATGAAATTTTCTTAGTTACAATACAGAACATTGAACAACCTATAAATTTTTCAAATGTTTATTAACTTTCGATATTTATAGACACGAACAGCGTACTCTCTGTGAAGACAATAAAATGTGAATAGAAAATGAAAAGTTTTCCAATGAATTGTGCAGTTGAGCACCTCGTTTGTGGTCACGTTAATTGAATGTCGAGGTCGAGGTGTATTTTATACGTCTATTCTATGAGATCTGTTAGCACATTAACTTTATAGAACTTTTGTTTCTAAGCAATAACGCATGCTTGGCTATAGTTTAACAAAATTTAGGTACCGATGCAAAATATTTCACCGCAGCAGAGGTTTGATCTCGAGACCTTACAGGAAACTCTCTAAACTGACTGAGCTACCACGGCAAGTACCTCGGTGGTCGAAATAGCTGCATTCCTTTTCTTTACCGTCGTAGGGTGACGGGCGCGATGTCTTTTGAAAATATTTCACACATTAACATTTTCAATAGACAGGTAGTAAATACCTAGGTATAAGGTGCTATAAAGATGTTTAGGCTAACTTTAAAAATCCAAAAATGAATCATGACAATTTAACTTTTTGGAGAAATTAATTTTTTTTGTTAAATACTTAAAATAATCTGGCAATCAATGTCGACATTTGTTCTTAAAATTGCTAGCTTGTTAATTAAGCTGCAATCAATTTATTTCACTGAGCTGTCGATTTATCTTCGGAAACTCTCATGGGAAAAGCTTTATAACCGCCTTCTTTGAGTGCACCGCTATTTTATTTATAAATTGGTTTTTAGTGGAAATTATCGACCCATTAGTATGCCCGGAGATTGTACAGAACCCGTCTCTACTAGGTTATACGTAAAGTAGCACGCGGAGTTTGTTTTGAGCTTGTTTTCAACTGTATGTGCACACACTAGTCCATACTATACGGAGCAGCTGCTTCGACACATATTTAATGCCAATGGCACGACTAAAACCCTTCTTACTCATTTCGCCTTTAAAATTTTGCGTAAAAACTAAAGCGATATGCGCCTTGGTGCCATAGAGCTCGTCCATGCGTAGTGCGAATATAGTAAACCGCAATACAGTATATTCCACATAAACGGTCATTCATCCAAGTGGTGACTGCAGCGAATGTTGCTTAACCTAGCAAATCTGTTACGATAGGCTAGGAGAGCTTCGCTACGAGCGCTACAATAACTTAAAACCTATTGTTTTCTTCAACAGTTGTAGCTAAGGTATACTTGCGTATTAATCACGGCAACTATAAGCGCTTTATGTCTTTCGACACAGAAGCCCTGTTAACCGAATAAATAAGCCAACTGACGAGTCATCACTAAAAAGCTAATAACCACAGTGTAAATAACAGGCAGGTGCAAGCCACTTCTCAGTGTCACTATCTACTAGATAAACTTGTCAGTCAGTGAAATGTCATTGTTATCTATCAGTTTCCTTCGCTGTTAATTAATAGCCGTTAAGAGGAAATAAGGGAAGTCGTTTATTCAGTGAAAGAGAACTGCGAAGATTGGAACTGTTATGTCGACTGTTATTTCCTGCACTGTGTCTTTAAGATCAGACATGTGTGTCAGAACGGAAATAGGCATTTTTCTATGCCAGATATTCCACGTTTACGCAAAGCGTAGGCATATCGCGTCTATATATTCTTTGTAAAAAGCAAAGAACATGATTTCCTGCATGATTTCCTTGCTTCTTGAGCATGTTTGCTTACTTAGCACCCTGAATAGTGAAAATGAATTATACATATCTAGAAGATCTCACAATATAGGTACGTATATATCTTTAACTATTTTATCTGTTGTTTTATTCTTCTTCTTCATCTTTAATTTTTTTCTTACATTGTACTTTCGGTTACATTAGTACTTTACACAATACTTTATTGTACACCAAACAAAAGTAATCAGTAAGTACATGAAAATTTCTAGCAGATATCTACGGCACAAGTTTATGTATAGTGTAGGTTCTGCGCACCAATTAATGTTACACACTACAAGCACAGCTTACTAAAGATAAAGGAAAACTATGTTATATGTGTACTGTTTTTGGTAATAAATAATTTTTCTATTTCTATTAAAACAATACTTTAATTGGTGTTGTAAATTTTTGATTGATCTACCTTACCTGTTACTAAGTTTAAATCTATACAGTATCAAGACGCTCTTTTCCGTCCCGTATTCAGCTATATTTGTCGTAAAGATGCCTTGATCTGATCATTAAATCTAAAAATAGTCTCATTATTTCAAGATTTTTTTTGTGAACATGAAGTTCAACAATAATTGTTCCACGTGTACGTTTAACTTTGACATTGTCACTAAACACCGGCTGATGAGGTAATGCCATCGCCATCGTTCGGTGGTCACTTCCTCGTTCTAATGGTTTCCGGCCTGACAATGTGCTCAGCGGCTTGAACAAATATTTCGTGTTACGACAATATTATGTGTAATTTTTGGTTTGTTACCTTTGTGATAATTGCGATAGTAACTGTAAACTTTATCTAATAATAAATGATAACGCAATAGGAAGCCGAAGCATTTATTTATTACTCCTTTTCAAAATATAAACAAAGATTCGTTATTCTTTAAATAGTAGGTAACCTCTATCATCATCAACAGCCATTTTTGATCCGCACTTTGAAAGAATTCTCTTCCTTATACCCAAAGAGAAAATATGCAACTACAACTGTTGTTTATTGATTTCTGCCTTTAGGTTTAACCCCTAGTGGTTATATAAATTTCATTATAACTATCAACAGTCATAGTTTTAGCTATTAGCATTTCTTAACATACTATAGTATTTTATTGATTATTCTTGATTATTTTATTACTTTTGATATTTTATTTTGTTATTTTATTGACTGATTTGTAATTTTATGATTGTATATAGTTAATTATTTTTTTGGCTAATTTTATTATAATGTGTGATTTAATTAATGTAATTGGTTAACTGTTTTAATTAAATAAAATAAATTGAAATTGATAGTAATGCCCGAGTTTTCCATTTCAACAGTAGAATAAATACAAATTGCTTAGTTAAAATTCAAATTTACTTTTAATTGGACAATGCAAAAGCTGTCAGGTTTCCTCCCACGGCTCGAATTGTTGACCCAAATGATCTTTAAACAGCTTCTTTGAAGTTGCTCCTAAATGACCATTGCATGTTCTATGCCGATGACATTATTACGAAGTTTTGAATGAAAACAGTTACGTTACATGTTAGACTGGTTGCGTTAATGATGGTAAAAAAACTTAGCAAAAAGATATGAATAAAAATCCTACTGATCCTACTGATTGAAAATAATTAGTAGTGTTGTGACAAAATGGCTTGGTTTCGATTATATCTAACATTCATGTATTTTGATATCTCTCTATCATGAATTTGTCTACGAAATTTCAATTACACGGCATTATTATGATCATGATGGGTTACATTACCTACCTTCTCTGACAGCCCGAGTATTGGATATTTATCCAATAGCTTTTCTCTTGAGTCCGACTCCGGGGTTCCAACAATTAAGGTATTATGTTTCCGGGAGTATTTCTTGCTTTGAGATCAGTATACGCCAAAAATATAGGTAGGTGGACTTGTTACACAAAATCTAAAAAAAAAGCAGTCGCCAGTACATGAAACAGCACTCCACAAGTTCACATATTATCTGGAATCAAGAAATTGATAATGTTGTTGACGAATTCGATAATGGCAAAAACGAGAGCACAAATATTTTAACAAATCTATTACGTAATCAAATATTTATAACCACCAGCAATTTCAGCACATTTATTAATCGAAATAATAAAACTTATATTCACACTCGATCATAAACTAAAGAATCGTTTGACAGTTATGGTAATAAAGACGTCTAATCTCAGAAACCTGTTGAGCTGTTCCATTTCTATCCGGGTCAAATTTTGGTTCGTAGTCTGTAATTTACGTACACGTTTACGTTCGCGCCTGTTGAGTGTTTAGTTCGTATCGTCGACTTTACGGTTACTGTGAAGGTATTGCTAGTTGGGTTGCTGGTTTGCATTTCGTCGCCCCAGGGTTCGGTAGCTTGTTCAAATTTGACATCGATTCTATCAGTACCGCAACTATGAATTTGCGAGATCCTTTCACTAGCTTTGCATTTGTTACGAAGTTAATTATGACCAAATCAGCCCTAAATTCTCTATAATTTTATTACTTCAACAATAATATAATTTTTTTGAAATACTTATGCTTATATAGGCCAACAATCTATTACTAAATTGGGGTTAATGCCAAATTACATTATTTTTTATTCTTACTACAAAATTTACATTTTATTAAGCAAAAACATGATGAGTTTCATGACAATTATGATTTAAATTATGTAAGCTCTGTATCATCATTATTTTTATGCAGTTGTGATTTCAGTACGTTCTTGTATATTCCGTAATCATTACTTCTATTACATAGAATATCACAAGGTTCTCATGGCCAGTTGTTATTGGCATCGAGTATCATCAGTAAATCCCCTTGATAACTACTCTCTGTTAGAGTAAAACACAGTGGTGTTACAACTACCGTTACCCCTGATAGGAAACCTGTAATAGGTCCCAGGGTACGGAGTCCAATCACAAGAACAGTTAGATTGTTTCACCCATCCGATCCATCGAGGCTTGGGGCCATCAGCGAACTTGTATCTCTTCGCAGCCACCGCGCGGTAGCCACTTTGTAATCACCACCACCTGATGTGCTATTACCTACATACTACAGGGTAATAAATATTTTTTGTACTCGCTAATCATGGCGTATTGATTCGATATTGAATGAAAAAGATGTGACCGTTATTGAAATATAATGTAAACTTAATTTAAAGTCGATGATTGATGTCCGATCATAAGCCACTATTTCTTTTTAGATAGGCAATAAATGTTTTCGTTTTGAAGATATGTTTCGTTAATGGTTTCGAAATCAATCTTCAGAAACAGTCATACAGTTCTTTTGCTATTGTTGCTTTCATTTTACTAAATATTTGGGTTAATCGTTGCTAATCTTCTCTATGCATATAAATAATGAGCCGACATATCGATTCGTTTAGTTCAATGGCAAATAAATGATGGACCTAAAAGATTTCACGCACGAATCTGCACGTTGGACTCATTTTGGGAGGTCCACTAATGAAGACTTCTCGTACGAATGCCAATTTTGGTATCTCAGTATCGACAACTTTACATTTGCTGTCACCATTACCATTGTCTTCCTTTTCTTGATCGTACGTCTTCGGTATGTCGAGATTCCTAGATGCATATATAATTTTGTCGTGATATAGTTTAATGCTATTGTCTTGGACTTGTTCTACAGTTCTCAAAAGATAGTTCCCACAGTTTTGTATATGGAGTACCATTGTCCGTTCCATACTATCCTGAGACAATTCTTGACCTTGTTCTAAATTTTCATGTTGTTGGTTTTGATTATCATTTGAATTAATTAGCTCTCGGTCTTAATTACGTGCATTGATATTTTGCTATATTAATAATATGCTTGGCTAGCAATTACATCAAGATTCGGAAAAAGAGTTAGAGTTCTTACTCTATACCTCTCTTTCTCTTTTTTCGGTATGCAGTACTGTATGAAGTCTTAATATATTCCCAGATAACCCTGAATTTGAAATTCCTGAAATCTTATCGTAATTCTTCCTAATTTCCTTAACATTCTCTAACACATTGTAATATTGTTAATTAGGAAGATGTTCAAACTAATGGGCTTCGTGTCCTTTCCTCCTTATCTGCGCATGTCGGCGATGGCCTTTAGCGATTTTAATTAAATATAACCCGCGAGTAAGAAATTATCGACGGCGTAGTAAGCTTTCTCATGCATTATCGTAAATGTTGCAATAGTTAAGATAATGTGTTAAGAATTCTAATAAGCTAAACTAATTCCTAATATAAACCCTTTGGCATTGCGAGTGGAACTTTTAACGATAAAGCGTTTGCCGCGAATTTCAATGAGCTAATGGATCTATACTACAAAAATAATCTCGAATGCAGAACAAAAATTATGTACGTGTAATTTTTTTTGGGGCAAACCTGTGAAGAAATTATTCATACTTGTAGTGTCGGATAGTTTCCAACTGTAAGCTTCAAAATCTTTATTCGGGTACTTTAGATTACTTGTTATTTACACAGGTTTATAAAACATATCAAAGTAATGATAATTATATGACCCTCCTGAAACAGTAAAGAAATTAGTTTAAATGTCTCATAGTCATAACACTTTTGAACTCTTAATGTAGTACATAAGAACATATATGTTACAATAGTCGTACAGTAACACAAGTGCACGACTGGCCAAACATAATGCATGTAACATTAATCACAACATACCACAGATTAACAACGAGTGTGATAGTACTGCCCACCACAGTTTAGTAACTAGATACAACGGTTTGTTTGAATTCATTCGATCCTACGTACAACTGACAAGTGACTGGACAGACCTACGCGTAAACGGCACAGTAGGTACCTATGTAGATTCGTTGGAAGCGATAAATCGTTTCACATTCGGGTCTCAAAAAGTAAAGTTAAATAATTTTCTCCAAAAACCTCTGTCAAAACTTGACTCTTACCTAACTGAATCTAACTTTTCTAATCAAAGGATTGTTTTCTGTAAAAAAGCTGGCGTAAATAGTTGTTTATTTTATAAATGATTGTGGTTACCTGATAAGGTTAGGTTACAATTATATAGATGGTTTTAATGTATCTAATGGAATTAGGCGTGACGTTGCGGAAATCCATCTCAAAACTGAAATATATGATATTTTCATTGCGTTTCAGGTGTTAATGTAGTTTTAAGAAGCCATAGATCTAAGCACTTAACGGATATTTATAGATTTTATGTCAACACGGAGTTCCTATAGGAACCTATCACCTACCACAGATTAGCAACGAGTTATTTCGCGATAGTGATCGTCATATCGCCGCGAACACAGCTTAAGTAACAGTCAGTGCGGTGCGCTGAACTTTCGCGCGTATAAAAAGCGAACGGAACCTTGACCGTGTGGAGGTATTACTTAATCTGTGTAGGTGCGCGCGCGCAAGGCTCGGCTCAGATTACAAACTAGTTATAACGTAGCTTGGCTCGCTTTTTGCAGTTTTCTTTTATTTAATGTTTTAACAACAGGAGCAAAACCACAAAATACTAAGGGACAGAAGCATCACTCCGCAAAGAAATTTAAACAAATAGCGACTCTTGCTATGACACAATAAAATTCAATTCAGCTTGCGTAGCGCTGCATACCTACCAGTTATATTAACCTACAGAGCTCCTCTCTTCCTATCGCATAGTTCTTATCTTTTCTGACGCGGCACGTGTAACGACGCGCGACCCGCCGTTGGTGTCGGGATATGTACTTGTAGCTTCGTACCTACAGTGCGGAGTGCGCTAGGCCTGGCAAAACGTGGTTCTGGTGATCCCTCCTGAAATTTCAAGTGCGAAGTCTTTGGCACTGCACAGACTTGTAAAATTTTTAGAGTACAGGAATATCAGAACTATCAATATGAACCGACAGAAAAGAAAGATTGAATGTATAAAAAAATGCATAATTATATTTTTACTCACCTCGATATATAAATAGTTAGTGAAGTAATTGAAGCATTATGTTCTTTGGAAAGGTCAAGCGTAGGCGTCGGTAAATCCTTTTGAAACTCTCTGCATGTTGTGATGATTTAGTTGTTTCCCGATTCATATAATCTGGGTGTCTTCAAGTCTCGAGTGAATCGGTATCTAGGCAAGCATGATCCATCTTCAACCGCGTCGTCACTTTCCATCAGGTGAGACTGCGGTCAAATGCTTGCCTATAAGTATTAAAAAAAATAAAAAAAAAAAAAAAAAAAAAAAAAAAAAAAAAAAAAAAATGCTATATTTAACTCAATACATAAGTTCTGTGAAGATTGAGTCATGCCCCTTATCTCTTATGATATGTTGGGTATTTACAAATGTCCTACCATGATTAAGCGTCCCGATTTCTACATGTTTACACTTAATTACCTAAAATTATTAGGTACGAAGTAATTCCGATCCGAAAATATATTTCGGAGATGTTTCGAATTCAGCCAATTCATTGATTTACCCGTTCACTTGTTTATCATCAATTCACGAACTGCAATGTTGAGCGGGGTAAATAAATACCTACATATTATGCAGTTCATCAACTTCAGTAAGTAATCTCTTCTCAGAACTTTGACTACGACTTACGAACTTGCAAACTTACCAATTGGGCGAGACACTATCTTGAGTGTCTTTTTGCAGCTTGTTATTTTTAAACCACTTTCCTCCGAAGGTACCGATATGAGTATTGGCACAGAATAATCAATATTGTAGTAACAGGAACAGCTCATAGTAAGACGACGTACTTCAGTCTTGCGCCAACTCCTGCCAGTTCTTGAACGGATGCTTACGCAATACATTCCCTACTTCGTCTTAACCGCTGTACCAGTGACGCCCAATTTATCGCAAGCCATTTAACCGTCCTAATTTTTGAATTTATTTAAGTTTTTCTTTATGCACTAAATATTATATCATACTAGCCGCACCCCGCGGTTTCTCGGGATAAAATATAGCATATGTGTTATTCTGATGTATAAGCTATATTATTGTAAAGTTTATTTAAAATCCATTCAGTAGTTTTTGCGTGAAAGAGAACATCAATTCATCCATACATACAAACTTTCGCGTTTATAATATTAGTAAGGATTTCATTGGGAAGCTTTACTATTTTCATCTATAATGACCGAATGTTTCATATTTCATGGTTAATCTTTACCATTGCATTTCACCATTTACACAGTGCTCAGCCGATGGTCCCGGTCGGTGGTACGACGGTATGCTGACCGCTCGATTACAGATTACACGGTGACTCGCATTAGCACGCTCTCGTATCGACGAATGGCACATTCCATAACTCTGATACTATTTTTATTTATTATATTATATTGTGGTCGATGAACTTGAAGATTGATGGTGGAATGCTGGAAAAAGTTGAAGAGTTTATTTCTTTTTCTTTAACGTTTCGCAACGCTTTTGGATTTTGATACGGCTTGCTGAAGCTTTAGACGACGCAAAAATCTACCTTACAAGAGAATACCTATTAGCTTGTAATCTTGTAAGTTTAAGTAAGTGGAGTGTAGAATTTATTTAAAAGTAAAGTCAGTCTGCCGTTTAAAAATACTAGCAAGATATTATAATACTAAATCTGTAATCCTATCCTTTGTTGGGTAATGTTCGCTTAGAGCGATAAGACCGCCCATTGTGACACTAATGCTAAGTTAGAATTTGATTTAGAAACGAGATATTTACCACGTATTTGTTTTGTTTTGAGTTCTCGATATTTCGGCACTGTTGCAAGCACCATGATCACGACGATACTAAAGTTTTGTGGGTGGATTTTAAATGTTATAACGTTGTTATTTTAGTGTTTAATTATTTCTGTATTATGGTGTTATCATAAAGAGTTATTCTATTATTCTATTCTATTGTTCGTTGATCCTAAAATAATTTAAAAAATAACCTGTTAACAAACGGAATTACTGGGTGTTTTGAGCTTTTGTCTCAGAGTGACGAGCACAGTGCAGTGTCACGCAAAATATCACAGTTCTAGATGGTGCTACAACTGTTATGGGCAGCCGAGTTGTTTACCATCACGTGAACGACTTGCTTGTCATCAGTTGTATAAAAAATGTGTGTTTAACTAAGTTTTTTTTTTACTTCTGACTGGTTCAGCGTTTGACCACGATCTCACATGATGGGAAGCGACGATGTGGTCGAAGATGTAGCACTCTTACCCATTAAGTACTTGTTTACTCGTGATTTGAACACACCCAGATTGTATTTATGTGAAAACACAGACGACGCCAAGGCGTTCCACTCCTTCGATGTTCGCACTAAAAAGGATGATTCGAAACTTTTAGTACGGATAGGCGGAACTTCGACCATGTAGGGGTGACGTTGTGCCGATCGTCTGGTTGTCCGATGGTAAAATGGTGATGGTGGGATAAGATTATGCAGTTCTTGAGCACACTCTCCTTAGTATATTCTGTAGAATACCGATAAGCCATCAAGTGATTAATTATAGATACAATGCAATACAATAGCACTTTATTGCACACCAAAGAAACTTACAATACAAATTTTTTAATAAAAATGACAAAATACATAAATTTGAGGTACGGTGGGCGGCCTTAACGCTTTCAGCGATTTCTTTCAAACAACCTTTGGATGGATAGAACAGGTATGAGAAACAATGCGGTTTAGATAGGTATTTGCAGTTGGTCTTATTGTTACATACTTGTATTATGTATGGATTCATATGTTTACAATATCCTGCGTCATCTTGTGGGTGGACACGAGCTCTAGGTACATAACGATAAGCTCGACAAAAAATGTAATAAAACATATGAAAACGTATTCATTTAATTCGTTCCAGCATTCAAAACACGTCTCGTAATATCTTGTACCTAAGGCGAGGCGAATCTCGTGCCAGAAACACCGTGAACCCTGGCCTAGGCACACATAGCTCATGCATGGTCTAGGTAATGCAGGCATTCGTAAGGTATTCTTGGAATATACAGCTTTTTTTAAAATGGTCCTAAACCCCCGACGCTAAAGTAGGGGTGTTATAAATTTGACCACTACGTGTGTCTGTCAGTGGCGCCCGCGCCGTAGCTCTTAAACGGGTGAACCGACGTGAGTGCATTTTTAAAAAATTGATAGCAGGTTTTCTAGCGGTGGTTTTAAGACATGTTTTATCAAAATCGTTTCGCCGTTTTTTACTTTTTATAGGTTTTTTGTGTCGGCGGTTTTTGTTTGATTTTCGTTTGTTCGCCTGATGGTAAGCGCCACGCTTGCCCCTAATAATAATAATAAACAATTGCAATGCCACACAGAACTTTTAATACCATGAAAACTACTGCGAAGCACTGCATTGCAGTTGATTGAAAAATTATGTGAATATGTGACTAATATTCAAAGTCATTAATTACAAATAAATACCAATGCAGTTACTAGCAATTTAATTCAAATGTGGATCCGTTGTATAATATAAAATGCAGCTTTAACAAAACTAATCAAAATAATAAAATAAATTCGAATCGTAAACACGGTTTAATAAGTACTTCAATTAAAGTCTATTCGTGTTTTACAGTAGCTATAATGTCTGTCGTAAACGTAATGAGGGCATGGGAAACACTGATACACTTTAAGATATCGAGTGCCTTTATTTAGTTGTAAAGTACATAGAAAAGGGCGTCTTCCGGCCAGTAAAAGCAAAGACCTCTATTGTGAGACCCCTGGCTGAATGAAAGATGAAGAAAACTAAGATTTTTAATGATTATGACGAACAAAAATGATATTGCTCGGTTAGATACGAACCTGCATCTTCGGAATACCGTCCAGACGCAACTAATACCAGGTACCCTAACCTGAAAAAGTGTTTGCGGCTCCAGCTGCTAAGGTTCTCATTTACAAAGCTGTTGTATTGTTGTAGGGTTGTCATGTTCTGTTTTTTACATTTCGCGGAGGAAACTTTACGAAAAATTCGCATGAATGAAATCTTCGAAATTTCAAACAAACGTTGTTCGCCAGAAGTCAGAATACGCCCCCTTTGGGTTTATAAACATATTAGGATACACATAGTCATAAACCTCATCACAAAGTCAATTAAATGGTACTTTAACGTATACAGCCCTATTGATGGCCCAGCTAGGCCAGCTTGCCTCTAGCCCTAAGACCTAGTGATCTACAGAAAACACCATTCCCCCGTAAGTTCGATCGTAACACTAAATTAACACAAATTCCGCGACACACTTTCTGGATGATCTGGACAAACACGATATATAAGTTACTTTTATTATACCGCATTTAGTGCAGAATCGATAGGAACAACTATAGAAATAAAAATGTTTCATATTTTTGAACTCTATCTCAACGTGGTAAGGTTTATAATTATGCAGAAGGAGGTGACAAATTTTCAGATCGCGGTATCTTGTAACTTCGTTAACGGTTGACGCCGCACCCTGTATCTGGTTAATAAGATCACCTGAACTGGGATCGGCATTCTTTGTCGGTTAGTGTCGGAAAAAATCAAGAGCTTTAAGTACCTGTATGCCTCGTATTTATACTTCTACTATATTATATTTGTTTTCTCTAAAGAACTATCTCTATAATATATTTTTGTAAGCAAATAATTTGAAATGATTAGTTTATTTTTAATTTAGATATTTGTTTGCACAAAGTTAGCTATATTTATATTTGTGCAAACAAATGGTTTTTGCATTCAAATACCTGTCTATGTTTAAAAATCTCGATTTTAACTAGTTCTATATACAAATATAATTAGAGACAGGTTTCTGAGGATAGGTATTATGTAATCATAGTAGAGATTTAAATGATAACAAATAGGTAGTGTCTCTTAAAATATTGGACATGTTTTTGCGTGGGCACCTAATTTATTCCCAATCAGGTTTCCTCAGAAATAGATCATCTTTGGAACCTGTTTTTAGAGGCCCTATTTACCAATTCGTGCTTTTAAAAGGTTGTTAATTAAACTTATATTTAAAGTACGTTTTTATAAGAGCCTTTTTATCGTTTTAGCTGAAAATATTAAACAAAATGGAATGAGAGTGCTGTATAATCTTTATGAGATTAGAGAGCACTCAACAATATTTATTTAATATCTTTTTGAATTGTTATTTCGAATAATAATTCATAGTTTTTAAAGTTATTGAGTAAATATTTAGGTCATACACCAAACCGAAAACTTTAATCAACATAATATTAGAAAGAAAGAAACAAAGAAAGAAAAATTATTCGCCATAAAAAGTTAATCTTAAATATGGAGTATAACTATATAAACTATATTGTAGTGTGGATATATAAATGCTATATTAAATGTAATATATTTATGTATAAATCCTTCCAATACACACGTGTCCCATACTTACTAGTACTAGTACTATTTTTCAATCCGCTCCACAGTTATCGGTATACATTTAACAATTTTTTTATGTTGACTAGATGTCTAAATGTGTAGTCTTTACATGTGAAAACTAGATACTTAATATAACAAAAGAAAATAAATGATGTAGATTGTAGGTATGCTACGCATACCTTCACAATATTCATAAGTAGTAGTCGGGCGCGCTTTCGTAAGTGAATAGTTTTTTATCTATCAAACCTAATAATCATAATACCTAAGCTCTGGTACCAGGACCATCAGATTAAGTCATTGGAATAGTCCATCACGTCGCTCTTCTATGATTAGGTATAACCACAGAATACTAAGGGACAGAAGCATCACTCCGCAAAGAAATTTAAACAAATAGCGACTCTTGCTACGACGCAATAGAATTCAATCAGCTCGCGTAGCGCTGCATGCCTACCAGTCATATTAACTTACAGAGCGCCTCTCTTTCTATCGCATAGCTCTTATCTTTTTTTTTTTATTACCGAATAGGCTAGCATTTGATATCTCTTCTCACGCGGCACGTGTAACGACGCGCGACCCGCCGCCGGTGTCCGGCTATGTACTTGTAGCTTCGTACCTACAGTGCGGAGTGCGCTAGGCCTGGTACAACTACCATAACGCGTGTTGAAAGACGAGTCAACTAACTTCTAGTAACTCATCCACACGTGATATAAGACAACTCTATCTAGCCAACCTACTTGCGGCTTGAGGAACGTGATTAGCGACCGCAGTGACAAGATCGAGATCTGGTGACATCTCGACCGCAGCGGCAGTTTCCTCCCGTGGAAGGTAAGATGAGAAGGGATGATTAACTTCCGTGTTACTAGAAGTCACACACTCGTATTTTTACAGTCGTGATAGGTCTTTCCTATGCGAAAGGCCGTCTGGATAGATACGCTTTGCCAGTTATGTGTCCGCCAAGTAGTAGTGCGCAAGCATGTACCATGTACTGTGTTCCGGTTTGAAAGGCATTGTAGTCAGTGACATTACTGGCGTATGGGACTTAATATCTAATTTCTTTTTATGTAACTCAATGACGAGACGAGCTGGTCGTTTGCCTGATGGTAAGTAATACGCCAGCCCATAACAATAACAGCACCACCCAGAAATTTGTTTTGCAAAATCCTGCGTGGCGCTGCATTGCGCTCGTCACCCTGAGACAATTAGCTGTTGAGTCTCATAATGCTCAGTAATATCGCCTAATCTTTTGGGGTGAAGATACTTATTTATGGTTTTAAAGATTCTGTGGCACTGCAATTGTTATGAGCAGGCGTGGCGCTTACCATGAGGTGAACGCCTTGCTCGTCTTTTAACCAAGTTCCATAATAATAAGTAATGTTAGACTTAAGATAATAATCTAGTCGAATTCAGACTTAAGTAGTTTCTGTTTTTTATTTAAAAGAGCGTTATGCAATTTAACTTGTGTGTCTGTCACGATCTCACGAAGCATGTGTATAGGTATCATACTTGGCAGATACAGATGTGTTAAATGCTTCACTGTTATTTTATTACCCTAGCTTATAAATTTGATCAGCTTAGGGAGTTGGATTATCAGTTGAGACGGCGATAGAAGTTTGCCTATCCGGTCGTAAAAAAGCTTCGTAGAGCTCAAATTTTAAGCCAAATATTAGCCATTGCGGACCAGCTTAACGCTAAACAGATTATATAAAACATGTAACGATTTTAAATAAGTAAAAAGTTCAATAGCCTATGCAAAATGACCAACCGTCATCGAACTCCGTCGTCATCAAACCAATCGATGGCTCAAAACAAATGTAACCGACTTTTGAACGCATCATCTCCATTTATAGTCCCACTGTGCTAGAAAGAACCTGTTCTATACGTGTTAAACAGTGTTAAAATATGGGGACCTTTGATTTGTAAACACATAATAGATTTGTTTGATAAAAAGAACTAGCCTGATTGACCTACAAACCTACGAAGATTTATCAATTAGTTTTTTTTTTAACGAAGAATTTGTTCATTTTGTGGCTTAAAGAAAAAAAAACGCTTCATCGTATATTGTACCTATGTTATTGTTATGGACTTTTATTAACCGACTTCAAAAAGGAGGAGGTTTACAATTCGACGGTATGTTTTTTTTTTTTGATTGGTAGGTCATACTTCAGAGGTGGTTCCATATAAATTTTATCGAAATTCATTCAGTACTTTTTGAAAAAAATAGCAAAAACAAAAAATATAAGTTTAATCTTCAAGTCGGTTCTTGTTTTTTTCGTAACCAACTTTCTAAAGGTGGAGGTTTGTATTCGACTTCACCTGCTTCACCCAGGGTTGACTTCCGGTGAGGGAACTCCTCAACGGTAAATAGTACAGACACAACATTTCGTAAATGGATTTAACCATAATAGCCTGTTTTAAATTCCATCATTGATACACCCAGGATTGACATCCGGCGAGGGAACTCCTCAACAGAGAATAGGACAGACATGAATTTTTTTTGTACATGCATTTAATTGTGATAGCCCGTTTTAAACTTCGTCATCATGTGGCTTCTATATCATAAAAGCTTGTCTTTAAAAACTTTTTGAATTAATTTAATTAAAAATTGTTTTTCACTAAAAAGGGTAAAATAAATTATTTTTCAAAAAATCTAAACCGACTTCAAAACACAAATAGGCACTCAAAAGTGAAAAATAAATTAATATAATTATCATAGTTTTTTTTTTAAATAATTTATGGATGCGGTGAGCAAGTCGTTCAGCTGATGGTAAGCGCCACGCCTGCCCATAACAATGCCCTTCAAACAGGAACACAGAAATGCTTGCGCACTTACTTTTTGTGCAAGCAGTAGTGCGCAAGCATTACTATTTTACTATTTTAACTCTCATTTCATGAGGCACTGGGTAAAAATTCATAGGCCCATAGCCCATCTAGTCACACAATAAATTTAGAACAGACTTAAATTAAATTATTGTTTTATATTGAATTTGATTTAAAATTATTTGTTGACATATTGATTATTGTATTGATTTTATTGACATTATTTATTATTTTATTTTGACATTTTTAATGAAACAAATTGATTAATTTCTTACTAACATTTTATGACCTTGCATTTTTACTAACAAATATGGATAATTATGTCTGAATTATTAATAAATGAATTGAATTGAATTACTGTGTTCCGGATTGAAGGGCATTGTAGCCAGCGAAATTACAGGGCATTATGAGACTGAAGAGCTAATTGTCTCAGGATGACGAGCGCAGTGCAGTGCCGCGTAGATTTTCCAAAACAAAGTTCTAGGTGGTGGTGAACTGTTATGGGCAGGAGAATCGCTTAACATAATGCGAAAGACCTGTTGGTCTCGTTATTCCGTTGCATCAAAAAAAACTATTGCTTGATGGCAAAATAACTGGCAAAGCAGTGGTACTACCCAGACAACCTCCTGCGTACTAGAGACCTACCACGAGTAAACCTATGCCTAAACTATTAAACACCGTGCTGGCATAAGATGTCTTCGCACAATACGCAGTCTTTTAAAACAGCATAAGTAGTTACAAAGATTCCGCCTTCATACTTTCTTATTTTTTTAAAACATTTTTTTAAATATTGTACGTCCGTCATGGACAAATTGTTGACACCATAGCATAATGCAATTTTAACACCAATTTATACACAATTTCTGCAATAAATTTTCATTTCATTTCATTCATTTCTTTGTAAGCATTTATATTTTTTAATTACCCAAAAGTAGCAAGATACGGTTAGCCGATAAATTAACCTTAGTAACCAGTTATTGCCATTGATGTATCGACTGTTAGATCGGTGAATACGGGATCGGTAACAATTTTTGGTAATCAAATTTAAAATGCTTAATTAGAGAACTTAATAAAATTTTGCGGTTTTTTAATGGATTACTTAATTGATCTGTTGATAATAATAAAATACGGTATAAAAAATAAAAAATATTTTGCAAAGAAGTGGAATGGCATGACCAAACACTAACTCTATTCCTCTCAATCCAAATCCCGTTCATCATCAGCCCATCATGTTCCCACTGCTGGGACACGGGCCTTCTCTCATAGAGAGAGAATGGGCCACAATCCACCACGCTGACCCAGTGCGGGTTGGTGGATGTCACATGTCCTTGAATTTTTGTGATAAATTCTTGGACGTGCCGGTTTCCTCACGATGTTTTCCTTCACCGTTTTTAAGAGCGAGTGTTAAATCCGCACATAACTTAAGAAAGTCAATGGTGCGGGGCCAACGGGATTCGAGCTCGGGTGCGTTGGATTGAAAGTCGCAGGTGCTCCCACTGAGCCACACTCGCTCTATCTCATATATATAAATCCCGTTAGGAATACCGAAAAACCCGACAACTGTTATCATCTGTTATCTCTTGCTTCCATCCCGTATGATCCCCATGTCCCCAATGTTCTCATCCCACGCTGTAGATTACCGATTCTCGTATCAATCAAAGCGGCGCCTCTGTGCTAGTGCAGTACCAATCCATCATGGATTTAATCTTTCATAGAGTTTGTTTTATAGTTCGTAAACCCTCTACCCTCCTACGCTTTAGGGAAGAGTTATAATTTCTTAATATTATGATTATATTATACCTTTAACTGCAGCTTAGTTTATTTAATTTTCAATTTTGATTGGCAAAACAATCCATGAGGTTTAGCTATTTGAGTGTTATTAATCGGCTCTTTTGAAGTTGAAGGTTAAAGTTAAGGCTACTAAGTAATTGTATTTGAAAAATAAAGATTAATTTATTTAATTTTCTTTACATTTTCGACCGCCCAGTGCATATCTAATGACGTATATAAAGTTTCCTATTTCGCAACTCTTTCTATTGAATAAAGATAATCGATTTTTACTATAACATTGATATAGCGCCGATAACCATTTAATATAAACCTCTAGTTAATACGTCCTAACTACTACTTTATTTTGGCAAAAAAAAAATGAAATACCATACCATACTGTCATCTGTTTAATGAAAAGGTTAGGGCGAGTTAAAAATTAGTTGCACTTATTCAGCACGGCTCCTTTAAATAAAACGTTAGCTCCGTTGTATTTGTAAATTGGCAAATTACCTCCAGTCTGTCACGTGGTGGTACAAAAAGCACGAATTCCTGATTGGACACAGGAACCGGTCGCAACGATCGCGACCGTTAAACTTCGTTTGCGATCGGAGGTAGCGTACGGCTGCTAACGAATCGTAATCGAATGATATTTGCAAACCTGTTATTTTTATATCACTTTGGAGTTGGGTAAAAAAATGTGTGTATGACCTCTTTCTTTTTCAAATTATAGCTTTGTCTTTACAGCCAGTGTCTTTGCTTTAAATGTAGCAAGATTCAGCAAATTAAGTAATTTTTATATTTATTAGAAGAGCGAGTGTGGCACATAGGAAGCACATCCGACTTTCTGTCCGACGCACCCAAGTTCGAGTCCCGCTGGATCCGCACTACTGACATTCTTAAGTTATGTACGGATTTAACACTCGCTCTAAAAATGGTGAAGGAAAACATCGAGAAAAAACCAGCATGTCCAAGAATTAATCACAAAAATTCAAGGACATGCGACTTCCACCAACCCGCACTGGGCTAGCGTGGTGGAACGTGATGGGCTGATGATGATGATAATGGTGATGATGTATGGGTATTAAAGCTGTTTGATTCAATTCTGAACTTTGAAACCGAAACTTTTTATTTTCATATTATCATGTATTTAAGAACTTTTTCGTTTTATTAACAGATATTTTTTCTTTTACAGGTAAATCTGTATTCAACTTACGTATTACAACGCAACGGTAAGAACGAGTGTACATCACTTACACTGAACTATGTAGAAGTATATTTGTAGCATTTCATTGCAAAACGTCTTCATCATCCTCATATATAGACCTCTAACCAATCATTGGTATTTGATTTGTTCATGCCGACATTCATGCTCAATTTGCTATAGTCATCTACAAACATAAATTTAGATGAGCCTAATCTCCTTTCCGTCTATTTGCCTATCATCCATTAAAACAACTACGCATGAACTTCCCAGTCATCGATCTTCGTTTTAAGGCTGCTCTCTCATTCACATATCTGTGATAATGATTAAATATTGACTCTACATTCAATGTACATGGTAGAGTAATTATTTGCTTTATCGATTATTGTTTGGTGTCTTTGAGTACTGTAAGGAGAAACAGTTACATTATTATACAATTACGAAGTTTCGTAGGAATTGATAATTGTATGATTAATTTACCGTGAGACTTCACTTGATTCTAAACTTTGTATAACTTGGCTTCAGGATTTAGTTACAGAATCTTAAGTGATGCTTAATCTTAAGGATTATTAATTATTTCTAAGTTGCATGCTTCAGTGGGAACTTTATATTTGCTATTTCGTATATAAATAATTGAAAATATAATATGTTTTTATTTAAATACAGTAAGCAAAACCATTGTGTATAAGTTTAATGATATTTTAGAAAATGCTTTCCTTTAGAGAAGTGGAAATTCTCAATTCATCATCGATTATCTATGCATTCCTTATCCAGGCATTTGCCACTCATCGCCAAAGGTTAACAAACAATTTAAATACATTACCCGTTGGCTTTCCATTATTTTGCATTATAAAGGTCTCTCACAAAACTTACACTTTCTAAATCGCATCTTAATCGCGCGACTATCTCGTTATCGCGTCATTCGATTATTCTCGCTTCTTTGTTTACATTTATCGCTAGATCAAGAGGTGTGGGAAGTATTCTACAAAGTGTTTGGAGGTAATTCGATTAGTCATTGTTGCTACTTCGTAATCGATCTTTGACGACTATATTTAGATTGTAACGTTCACATGAATAGTTTATAAATGTCGGTGCTGTTACTGTAAGAACAAAATAATAGGGGATCGGGCAGTAATCGAGAAAATCTCTAAAATGTAGTTAGAACGAATGTTCGTCGAACCAGAAAGATCATTCAATCAATATTTTTGTGAAATAATAATGATTTATATTTTTTAATCAATAAATAAAATCTAATAATTCTGAAATTTTATCTCAAACGAAACAACAATCACAGCGCATGACGTCATTTGTAGGCAAATGCCTAATGCCTAGTCAAGCTTGTGTTTATTTTACGTTTTTGCTTTTCATAAAATGTACTTTTGCTAATTTTTTCGTTCCATTACTACAATATAGTCCCCAAACTGCACAAAACGTATTTAAATCTCTTTGCAAGTTTTATTTCGAAGAGATTGTCGTTTTCTACCTTCATATGACGTCACAAGTTTTGAGGTGACCTTTTGCGCGGCAATATTTGAAACATAATATTTAAACATAGTTTTAGGTACTTTTAGAGCGTTATTAAAATAAAATAGTATTTTTCATGGCTATATATAATCATTGTAGTTAATTTAAAATACTTTCTGAAAAGTTGTCCGATCCCCTCAAAGTTTCATTGCGAGTTATATAAAAAAGGTCAAATTTCCAATGATTTTGGGTTCCTGCAATATTATTTCTTGCAATATAAATACATAGCTGCAGTTTGACTTCCTTATTTAGCCAAAACATATCTATTTCAATTGTTTATATCTCGAAAGTGCCCTTTGAACAACGATAAAAGTTTATTATGCCTTTATCTTGGCAAAACCCTCCAAGCCAAATCCCTTTAGTCAGGCCTTACATAAATTATATGGAAAGTGAAGCGTAGGTACTTCTCGTGTGTTTCTTATTATTTTCCTAGACGTGGGCGCAATAAAAATTTTCTTTAGAGGTGTGAAGAAACCGTTTTTCTAAGGAAGGCATTGGGCTCTCAGTAAAGTACATATTTCTACAATTTGTTTTTGTTCTTGGAAGGCTTTATGTCCTGGGGGTCCAAGCCCAAGTCTGCGGTCCTTAAGTACATGCATTTTCCTAGGCCAGGTAAGAGGGTCGCAGTTTTAATAACCGTGCAGCGATGCTAATAACTTGTTGTACATGCTTATCATCAGAGCTTTACGGCTTTGGATTATTTATGGTTTCGTATCTCGGATCTGCTTTAATTGGTAAGTAACTTTAGTTTATGGAAGAACAGGTGATTTATAGTGTTTGATTTTAGTTCCGATGGAGATTGTAGATGGGTCTAAATTAAGCCTTTACTAGGGATACAATCGTAAATTACGAATTAATCTACGAATTCTAGGAAATAAAAAAAGCGCAAGCATTTGTTTCATGTCTGGGCGTTGTAGGACCATGGTCCTCGTAGTTCCTGGTTACTTAGATAGAAGGAATCGTAGTTAGGGGCCAGGATCTATGTATTTGATCGATGGGCAAATAAAAAAAATAGAAATGATAATTAAAAATAAGTACATTTTTGAAGTCTTCCATCTAGTTCTTGAACGGATTTGACTTCAAAATGTTCAAAATGTAATGTGTCTTAAAAATATTATATTTATTCAAATATGGGGTAATTGACACTGTCAAGTCAAAGTTTAACTTGTCAAAGCATTCGAGTCAGTAAATGAAATACATGATTTTCAATGCTACAGTTAATTACACCCCGTGCATTAAATATTACATCAGAAAACAGCATAATAATTAGCATACTAAAAACCTATAGGTCAACATTAATGATAGACCATTACAGTGACACCGAACTGTGTGTTCGGGATAAAACAAGTGAAGTATCACTTGTTTTATCCCGAACAAAACATTTGACGAATGCACGTAACCTTGGACTACAAACTGCAGCCTGCAATTCCACATCAGTATAGGTATAATTTTGTCGTTCAGTAACAAACCATGAAATTAAAGAGTTATTACCACAGTGCGAGTAATGACGCTTATTACGGTTTTTGCGCGACAATGTGTCGCGTACTGCAGTGTGCAGTCGGCAGGTGGAAGTCGCTGGAATGTCGCGCCTTGCGTGGTCTGCCTAAGCAGCTGTCGGCGCATGGTATAAATATCGGAATGCCTGCTTTTTATGAGCTTTCCTTTAGAGTCTAGTGCGATGTATCTAATGAGCCGCTTGCTTCTGAACTTCTCATCGTTGCGATGCTATCTCCATGGCATTTCTGTAATGTGAAGTAAACTTATAGGTTTTGTAATTGTAAATCGACATTTACTAATTCCCATGATTAAAGAGATTTTCTTTGTTTGCTGAGCTTTGATTGCATGGCAGTCTTCCTTCATAGCGGTTTCTCAAAATCCAGTTTGGATTAAGTTATTATTCTAATCTTCATTAATTTCCTCTTACACTAAATACATTCCAGCTACCTGCTACTTTCTCGCAATCTTTTAATAATCTGTGTTCCCATATCGAGTTATTTTAATTAAAAGCTTGATTTATTTCTATTGTTATCTCGGCGTCGACAATGCGCGTGCGCCGACAATGTTGCGGTCCGGATCCTCCGGTTAAGGAGTCCAATTAGTTGGAGGCTCTTTTTCCGCTTAATTACGCTTTCCTTCCGCGCCACGTCGCATCAGGGAATAAGAATTTAAACAACTAGGTATATATTTTTATATTTGTAAATATTTAGGTAGGTATGTATTTGATATATATTTTGTATGTAAATATTCAAGTTTTTTTGTAGAATTAGGCTTATTTTAGATGTATATTAAGTTTATGTGGTAATGTTGGTATAAATGTATTTTTACATACTATAAGGTATGTAACAATAACAATCAATAATTAAGAATATTTTAAATTTCCCATCACGCACTTGACTGCACCGCTACCATTTTTTCTTGCATGTCTTGGATAACTGGCAAAAAATACTATCTAGCATTAAGTCCTGCATCTTTAAACTGTTTTGTCAGTGTTATGTAAGTATTAAAAATATAGTAAGTGTATACATAATAAAAAGTAATATACATAATAAAGGCTTAAAGGCTTGTATAAACACACTTCTTAGATATTTATATTTAAACATTTATTCTTATTGTGTATATTTATTATGAAAGTTTTCGTGAGTTTGAATCATTATAAATATAAACTTAGGTTGAATAATTCGACAAACTACGTAAGAACTGGCGGTAGGTTTCTCGTATGCGAGAGGCCGTCTGGGTGGGTACCACCGCTTTGCCAGTTATTCAACCGCCAACGGTAGTGCGCAAGCATTACTGTGTTCCGGCTTGAAGGGCATTGTAGCCAGCGAAATTACTGGGCATTATGAGACTCAACAGCTAATTGTGTCAGGGTGACGAGCGCAGTGCAGCGCCGCGCAGGGTTTTGCAAAACAAAGTTCTGGGTGGTGCTGCTATTGTTATGGGCTGGCGTATTGCTTACCATCAGGCAAACGACCAGCTCGTCTCGTCATTCAGTTACATAAAAAAAAGTCCTAGCCGTTTGATTAAATATTTATAATACTTATACTTAGACACTTTACATAAAGTCTGTCTCTATAAAAAACAATATCATGTCAATGCTAATATTAAATTTCTGTGTGCACGATCTATAGAATGTCAATTACAAACACAAAAACAGTAAGCTTGTTGCTGGCATCCAGACGATGTATGTAATTAATTATAGTTGACGCGTGCGCCTGCGACTGTCCATCGTCTTAAAGGCTAAGCATGCGAAGGCCCATCTCGTTTTATTACCTAGAAATATAAAAGATCAATCAACTCGATCAGCTGATCGCTTATTATGGAGGGTAAACATCTTGACTTCAAAAATGTGAATGACAGTCATCTAGTGAATTTTTTGATTATGTTTTTTAACAGGTGTATTTTAGGGTAGGATATCAGTAGGTATAGAGTCATAAAGTAATATTATACTTTTTCTTTGGTGAGTTCTTGATGAGAGAGATGAATATCACCAAATTAAGTTTACGTCCCATTTGTTGGACAATCATCATCATCATCCACAGCCTTTTGCATCTCACTGCTGGGTATAGGACTCTCTCATATCATGCCATTCGCCTCGACTCTGCGCCATTCGTGTCCAGGGGTTCGGCCCGCAATTTTTACAATATCATCGACCCATCTTGCTTTCGGACGCCCAACGCTACGCTTGCCCTGTCTTGGCCACCATTCACCACCTTGTTGGACAATGATGGTGATCAATTTTTTTCACATACATTGGCCCCTAACTAGGATTCCCTATATCTAGGGAACCATGAACTATGAGGACCATGGTCCGACAACAACCAGACACAAAACATTGTTTTTGACTTTTAAATTGCTCTCACCATTCTCAAAATGGTGTTTGCTTGACTCATTCCACTACTTACTCGGACCACTGGGACGATAAAGACTGTTATTTTTACAACTTCAACTTGCAATGTTTGGGGAAATCTTGCAAGTTGAATCAGAACCACTTCCTCTTATCCTAAGGAGTTGAAATGTTGCATACTTGTCAAAGTCCGATGACAATGCAATATTATTGTTGTTGACAGCCAGCTGATCTGATGATGGAGACTCGGAACCACTTCATCTTATCCTAGGGAGTTGAAATGTCGCATACTTGTCAAAATCCGATGATAAGTACAATATTATTGTGACAGCCAGCTGATCTGATGATGTAGACGGAAGGTGAGCAATAAAACTCCTTGGCGAGTACTCGTAAACTACTAGTGTTTGGGCTCATTTTAATCTGCTCGCGGTTCCGACAAAAAAGCTTGTCTTGAAAAATATATTTTTCAACAAAAATCTTGTATCTAAAAATATATTTTACCTTTTCTAGTATAAAGTATTTCTCTACGTATACATTATTTTAATGGCCAGAACTCACACTAATTGTAGTAATCCAGCAAATCGTTTAGAAACTGGACTCGAGGGGCGTGTTGGAAATCAGTAAATGACCACTAAACAACAATCCACGCTAAACATTAGCATTTGGAATCGAGGACCAGCGCCTGACTACTTAGTACGTACAAAGATCTACGTACTGTTCGCCAATAATATATAATAATAAATGTTACTGGAGTTGGTTCCATAGCAATCCAAATTCATATGTCGGTGGCCAGTTTCGATAAAATATCCATTCATGGATTGGTACCCTTGTTATGGATTATGGTCTTATGTTCTCTTTCTCAGAGAAAAGACCCGTGTTCTAGCAGTGGGAACGTGGTTTAAATTATGTAATACCAAATTTACTTCTTTTAAATAAAGAACTACTCCCCACTAACACAAACATAGATCCTGGCTCCTAACAAGGATTCCCTGTATCTTGGTAACCTAGAACTACGAGGTCCCACAATACCCAGACACAAAACAAATGCTCGTACTTTTTTCTGTGCACAAACATTTGTCCCACGGAAATCGAACCCGCCACCTGTATGTATGAGATTTGAGCCAACCTGCCCAACAACTACACCACAGACGCTGTCTTTAATCTGAATATGACTGTAATTTTGAAATATAAATTTGAAATATATATAGTGTAACTTTAATATTAGTTTTACACAAGAGAGAAACGAGATATGCCACAACAGTTTTATGGTTGCCAAGAACACACATTACATTATCTGCATACATTAGCCGCGCCTGCGCAACTGAAAGTTGTCAGATTATTGGACCGAAAAACTGTTGCACTTAACATTTTAATAACAGATAATCGGCGATTACGTTGCGCATCGTAACAAGTTGCAACAACGTGCTGTAACACATTCCAACGTTGATTGGATTTCTTTTTCCATAAACTAGATGTTATTCGCATGCTTGGTCAGAATAGCCTCCCTTCGGGTCTATATACATATTAAGTTACGCCTTGTATACAAGTAACAAATCCTGTACTATCAGACTTGAAATGTCCTCTGTAACAAACTGCCAAAAAGATGAGGATAGTAAAATACCTAAGTCATAATAATATGACCAAAGACATTTTAGTTGAAAGGGTATCCCTGCTTGTCTCATTTGCGACTGCAACACAGAAAAAGTTAAAATATAAGACAATATAAATAGTTACTATTATGAAGCTTGAAAACGTCATAATAATAATATACTTTCATAATAATAATATTCTAGTTATGAATTGATGAATAAGCTTTCTGTCGACCAAGGATCTTGTATAGAGATGAACAGAGAACAGATGAACGCTTTATTGTAAACGCAAATTACAAGACAATATATTTTTTTATTAAATAATAACTAAAAAATATGAACCTAACAATAGGGGATCGGTCAGTAATCGAGAAAAAATCTAAAATGTAGTTAGAACGATGTTCGTCGAACCAGAAAGATCATTCAATCAATATTTTTGTGAAATAATAATGATTTATATTATTAAATCAATAAATGAAATCTAATAATTCTGACATTTTTATCTCAAACGAAACAACAATCACAGCGCATGACGTCATTTGTAGGCAAATACCGTGAGTCAAGCTTGTGTTTATTTTACGTTTTTGCTTTTCATAAAATGTATTTTTACTAATTTTTTCGTTCCATTACTACAATATCGTCCCCAAACTTCACAAAACGTATTTAAATCTCTTTGCAAGTTTTATTTCGAAGAGATTGTCGTTTTCTACCTTCATATGACGTCACAAGTTTTGAGGTGGCCTTTTGCGCGGCAATATTTGAAACATAATATTTAAACATAGTTTTAGGTACTTTTAGAGCGTTATTTAATTGAAATAGTACTTTTCATGGCTATATATAATAATTGTAGTTAATATAAAACACTTTCTGAAAAGTTGTCCGATCCCCTATGGTATCGCTACAAGCGATCTCTTCCAGGCATGAGCAAAGATCGCAGATTATTATCTGATAGTTTTCCAGTTCGTCACGTAGCCACAAAAAGAGTTTAACAGCTTTAAAGCTTCGTGACTAAAGAGCTTAGTCGCGTAACAGCATAAATTAAGCTTGTATCTCATAAAATCGCGATAAATCGTAATAAGAACGTTTCACCGACAGCTTTGAAAAGGTCCCGTAATTGCGAATACCTTGTTCGCGGAAAAAGTTTCTCTGACAGGAAGAAGACTATTCAGCTCAAGCTTGACATAAAATTGATTAAACTAATCGAGGACAATCAAAGCCGCTAGAGAACAACACAAAAACCCTTCGGAAACGACTCTCCTAATATCTTTAAGGACCATTTAAGAGGTCCCTAATGCGTTACAACGTTTACGCTTCAAAAATATGGTATGAGATGATTATAGCAACAAAAACATCAAAATACAAATCCCTATAAAACTACCCGTATCAAATTAAATTATACCTATTCGTTAAGAATTAAGGCGTGGGAATGGTTTTTGTTATTTTTTTTCTGGTGAATTAGTGGCCGTGACCGCGATTGAGGCGGCTTTGTGCTTTCGGTCATTAATTACTCTACACCTTTATTAGCTAAAGAGCTGTGTTTGGCAAATGACCGCGTCCATTCAGTCAAGAGGCGAAACATTTCCTCTGTAAATTAGCTTTCTTCAAATAATGTTACGGACTAAATGTGAGTGTGAATACCCAGTCTGGGCCGTGTGATACGCTTCAGCTAATTTTGATTGGCGTTTTTAGTTTAATGGTGTTCAGTTTCGAATTGATTCGTCAGGACTAGCTGTAGGTGTTGGATTTTAATCATACGATTGATTGGATGAGCAAGGAGACCTATATGCCCTAATACGAATATCAGTACAAAGCCGTACTTATGGTACGTAAGTACGTATGCGTAAGTACGTATCGCTCGTAGCGTAGCTCGCTTAGCCGTTCGTGACAGATCTGCTAGGTTAAGCAAAGTTCGCTGCGGTCACCACTTGGATGTGTGATTGTTTGTGTGGTATTTACATCCTAGCACTACCGTGCTTTGGAGCGTTAACCCTTCGGTCTTGGTTGTTGAATTATGACAACATTCTTTAGACTATGTCGGAGACCTTCGGACGGTCTGTTACGAAAAAAAAAGGAAAGAAAAAGGACAAACCAAAATCGTAGATATATTTAGCAAATGTTCAGGAAGGGCATAGATTCAAATTGTGAGAAATGAGAAAACTCACTCTACTAGTCAGTGCTTTGGAAATATACGCACTAGAAAATCATCACAAAAAATCCTCCGCGTAGTACTTACACACTCACATGTACCATTTAGTAAGCTAAAGACATTACAATCCATTACCGCATGTTGACCCATCAGGCCCACGTTCGTTTACCCGACGTCAATGTTTCTTTAACCTTAGGGCCCGGTGACCGGGTGCCCAAATATCGAACCTGTACTGTGCAGGTCGCTGCGACTTGCTTCTGCAGAACCTGTCGAGCAACTTGCTCTACTGGAAGTGCAATTCAACTTGACTATAGGCTGTATTGCAGTATGGAATTAGTGGAATATTTTAGTAGGTACATTGGTTAATTTATTAAGCAGCGGTGAGAGGTTTTTAAGCTCCTTATATATTTAAATCTTACTCTCATGTTTGAGCATAATATTGGAAAGGTGGCGAAATTTTAAGTACGACATTTTCGTGGCATTTTAACACGACAGTTTATTCGTTCTTCTTTGATTTTTTTAACCCTATGTATATTAAATCAGTATCCGCGCAGTAAGATTATGTGGCCAAAGATGTGTTTGCTAATTCGACACAAGGCGACTCTCTCCAAAACACTGACGTTTACCAACAATCCTTACCCTGCCACATTCGACACAGAAAACTCATCACCTCGCCACGTTAATTAAGCAAAATAAATATTTTAGCTTAAAAGGAAGTGCATCAAATAAGCGGCAATTGGTTAAGCGCCCCGCGATTACTTTCCATATTTATAGTTGTTTCGCGGGTACTCTCTCCGAAAGGCACGTTCGGAACTGTGTCAGTTGGACGCTCAGCTTCCGCAGGTTAAAGTCGCTGGGCGCTCAGGTACGCTTAGCTCTCGGGGTGGGAAAGAAAGGAATGTGTTATAAATGAAGAACGCTATGGCTGGGGAATGTAATGATTGGAGTGAAGACGGTAGTTCTTGGTATACTAATGTAATTGGGATTAGAGTGTAGGTTTTTATCTGAGACAGCACGTTCTCGGACTTTCCAATTCTCTTTTAAATTTTCTCTTACATATTTAGCAAATACTTATTTAGCAAACTGCAATTAGTCAGAATTGTGTGGTTTACGAATGGGTTGTATATAATCGAGCGGAAAAATATACTTTAATTTGGGTACAAAAAACCGGAGTGGGTTCCAAAATTAATAGTTTGGCATTTAACTTCGAGCCTTTAAAAAGCTCAGTAATACTTGTATTCTGTGGTAATACCAACATATTTATAACGTTTTCGGGATCTTTTATAGCCGGCATCAACAAGGGTCTAAATAAAGTAGCGGGTCTTCATTAGAAGACCCGCTGGTAGCTTCTTCATGTCGCTTCACCTACTTGATCCTCGCTCCGCCCAGAGGTCATCAGCTCACTTCGCTTGCAACCTCTACCACTCCACTCTGCCTTTATATGCTCACTCCATTCAGGGCCATTCCTCTGCACATTTTGTACAGTACACTCTAGGGGTGAGAAGTCGGACCATGGAGAGTGGGGGTGCTGCGACATAGACTCGTAAGTTAAGTTGCCGTTTGATTTTTACTTGCTCCGAATATAGATTGCCTTTACGAATTTCAGAAAATGTTTGAAATTTCGCTTGTTAAATATTTCGCCGTATCAGAATTTTATAAGAATTTAAGAGAAATACCACAAAATCTCGATAAGATCGAAAGCATATGTCAGTGACGCCTAAAACTGTGCCGTCTGGTGAATGACTCATAATACAGCCATTCGATTCAGTAATGTCACAAAACGATGTCAGTAGTCTGCGAGGGGCGTATGTATTTACATATTTTTGATAGATCGTAAAATTACCATTTTTTTTTTAGTTTTTTAAAACGTATAGGCGCAGGCACCTTCACATTCATCCTAAGAAACTTTAAATTTCCCTGCAGAAACATTAATTGTTTTGGTTTTTCTTTCTAAACTACGCGGATCCCTGAATTATGTCCGAAAGCTGTGTCAAGTTGTCGAATGAGGGCTTGTTGTCTATTTTAACAATTTCGAATTTAAAAAGAAAATTCGACAAGAACCCACGTCGCCAAATATATCGTTTCGTTTCTCGACTAATCGAAGCCAAATTTGTACTCGCGCTTTTAAGTCGAAGTGAAAGATACAAGCACAACGAAATCGAAAGAGATTCCGTGTAATCAAATAAATGTTCGACCCAATCATCTATCGACAGCATGACTGAGCAAAAAAACAAAAATAAAATACGAACCTGACATTGAAACAAGTGAAATTCTAACCTCTTCACGAAGTGTCAATAACTCGAAAGGTACAGTTAGTTGAGTAAACTTTTTGCCAATTAGCCCGAATCTACAAAGTAGAAATTACACTAATGACCTAAATATTTATAAGGATTAGCTACTACTAAATCTGAACAGCTATTTTATTGTCTTTTATTCTGACCAGCTTGATGGATCTTATGCAATTCTGAGACACAAGATTCTCCGCCGTACATTATTTTAACCTAAATTATCATAAATATGATAATTTTAAAATTTCAACACAAATTTCTGTATTTGACTGTACATAACACGAGTCTGTTGTACATCCGTAGCATGAAAGCGAACTCAATCACTTTCATCTCCGTGTTTTTTGTTCGACGCGTAATGAACAACACAAAAAGATATTTGCATCTATGTGGCACATCTTTTTCAAGCTGTCGTATTTTGGGCACCTTTCAAAGGTTAAGGTCTGTTAGGCAGGGAAAGCTTGGCTTCTTTTAGTCAATCTTTAAGTAAATATAATTCATGAGACGTAAAACCTGCTGGGTAATTTGGCATGCAGCCAACTGCTACGTATGACTATTAGACAAATTTCTTAATAAATTACCTGGGTCAGCTGATCACTTAATAAGCAAAGTTACGTTTTTTACATATCTTGCAACATTTATGGATAAATAACAAATAATTTCACTTAACCAACGTTTATAAGTAAGACCGTTAATAGCATATTTTAAATTCTACATAGCTTACAGAGGATCACCAACCCCTTTAGAACCTGTTCCTTCTCGTCATACCGTCTCGGCATCATCAATCATAGAGCGCTGTATAAAAACACGATATTACTCATCGGCCGTCGTCCCAACATACGTTTATTTGTACGCCATTTTTTGCGAGCCAGCGACGATGCCTTAATTACTCATCTCCTTTATTTATTTTTCTCCTTTATTTGGATGATTTTGCTGACGCTGATTACAGTGTCCGTATTTGTGCAACTTTCTATTCATGCAATGAGTTGCATGTTTTAATTTTCGACTTGTCCCTCGTCTCTATTAGTGAATTTCACGTTTTAACAAAACTAAAGATGAAAAGCTTTGAGTTATGCTTAAGCCATACTAGACTGTGACCAAGTTGTCCAATCTGAGTTCGCAGTGGCGATCTTCTTGCGTGTAAAAGTGAGGTCACCCGTAGGACGCGTTGTTTTGAACAAGTCGATAAAAGTACTATTTAGTTCAAAAGTTCTTTATTCAATTTTGGCGTCACAGACGCACTTATGAACGTCAATTATTACATTTTTTAACGCCCAACGATCATATACATAGATCCTGACCCCTAACTATGATTCCCTGTATCTAGGGAACCAGGAACTATGAGGACCATGGTCCCACAACACCTAGACACGAAACGAAATTTGTCAGAAAAAAAAGCGTAAGTATTTAATACTTGCGCTTTTTTTTCTGTGCACAAACATTTGTCCCGTCGCGGGAATCGAACCCGCAACCTCAGTGGTGTATGAGATTTGAGCCAACCTGCCCAACCACTACACCACAGAGGCTGTCATTGACCTTACCAACGTATCGGAAAAAGAACTATTTCACTAAATGATTGCTACCTTGCACCATGTACCCTAACCTAGACGAGTTGTTTTAATAACCTTAAATAAGATTATTTTTAAGAGTATGGCCCTGTTTCTTTTCGAAACATCCTTCTGTACAAATGATTTGGAAAGTGAACCATTGCACACGATAAAGCAGGCAATTGAACACGTTAAACTCTAATTTTCTGGTTGTTTACCGGCTGTTTATTGTCGATGTAATGGACGCGTAGGCGCAGTTCATTCATTAGTTGAAGGAATTTTACTACTACTATTGTCTAGACACATCTTATTTCTAATATTCTCATTATAAGATATACGTTTTTAGACCGATCATTGTTATTTTTTATTGTAAACTACATTATTGTTATTCTGCTTTGTTGTGGCATTTGAATGTTGAAATTAGGTAGGCATCTTAAGTTTTGATATTCTTAATTTTTTTTACATTTGGGTTTACTGTTCTTGTACCTTTGTCTTTAGTATCCTACAGATAAGTAGGTGACAATTTATAATTTCCCGTTCCATGCCACTTGTCCAAATAACATCAAGATTTTCAGAAAGTTTCATGAACACACAGTTATCGCTTGAACCACCTGTTGTTTACAGTTCTAATAGGTAGGTCTCTCGTATACAAGAAGTCTGGGTTGATACCACCGCTTTACTAGTTATTCTGTCGTCAAGCATCAGTGCTCCAGCATTACTGTGTTAAAAGGGCACTATAGCCAGCGAAATGACCTTTAATCAGATCTCAATGGAAATCACTGATGGGCATTATGAGACTTTAGAGCAATTGTCTCAGTTTGACGAGCGCAGTGCAGTGCCGCGCAGGATTTTGCAGATCAAAGTGTTGGTGGTGCCGCAACTATTACGGGTAACCGTGTTGCTTACCACCAGGTGAATGACCTGTTTGTCTCGTCACTCAATAACATAAAAAAGTTATTATTAAATAACCGTAGGCATCCGTTACGATCAGTTGTAATTGCAATTCAGTTCCCACAAACTTATTCAATGTTTATATACAGAGATACCATCCATTGTAGTACAGATTTCTTATTATATGACTGTTCGAAAGTTTTAATTATGCCGATTTTAATAAATTTTTGCATACGTTTCTTAAGCTTGAAGTGCTAAGGTTGAATTTGGCTTAATTTTTAAGGTTATGCGATAGAAAGAAAGCTCATATTGTATATTACGAATTCGCTGTAAGTGAACTTTCTTCGAACCATTGTGGTCAAATCATGAGGTAATTAATATATCTCTATAGGTCTTTGGTACTATTATTTCTTCTGTGACGCTGGTCGCGCCTCGGGTGATCGGTTGTGGTCAATTCCTAATAAGAATCGAAAGTGTTTTGCGAAGTCGATCGTTACTCGATAGCAAAGGTTATTCGATGCCGATTCATTGTCGTGTGAGGTCGCTCTCCCCGCACTATTACATTGCTTTTGTAATCTATAGTACAAAAGTGAGCGGTTACAAGAAGTCATATACTTTTAGGATATTCATGAAGGTTTTAGACCGTATCTAATTACTAATGTGCACTGGTGCATCCTTATTTTATGTACGCCCCTTGTTATGGTCCCAATCGAATCCATTTTTTTCTTCTCTTTTGATTGTGTGGCCATCACTGGTGTCGGAACTATACAAGGCCGTCCAAAGGCCTCCGTTACCTGATGGGGTATTGCCTAACGATTGTTGTCCTAAAACAACATGTGCTCTCCGAAACACGGTAGCGCACGGACTGTACAACACAAACGGACACCCAACCGCGATGTTTTTTCATTGTCCTCTCATGTTAAGCGACGATGTAGCTGAAAATGGAGTCATCATCATCATCATCATCATCATCAGCCCACTGCTAGACATAATAGGCCTCTCCCATAGCACGCCACTGAGCCCAATCTTGGGCTTTCCTTCTCTAGTCGCTACCACCAACCCTGCGTATATCTTCGCTCCATCTAGTCGCAGGGCGCCCTACACTACGTTTTCCGTTTCGCGGATGATGGAAGATGGAGTACACGGATTAAAAAAAAAAATTGAGCGACTGCTTAGCATGGTTTACCAGATTTTCAGTTGTTAAAAATAATTATGTATAAGTATTAAAGTTGGTGATTGTGATTGTAGAGCCACGATCAAACTATAATGGGATCAATAACTCCCACACCATTGCCAAGTAATTAAAAAGCGCCCTAGGGCATAAAACTATGTTATTCATATTAGATCGCATCTGGAAGGCGAGTGAATTAAACTTACGTCAAAGATGGTTATCCATTATGTAACACAACGTTAATACGGTAGTAATTATTATCTGCGTATAGTTATAGGCAGTTCAATTTAATACAGGTACCTTATTTATCTTCTAATGATATCAAAATGCTAATAAACTTTCGAGTTCATAGGCTTCTAAGACTTGAGGCATTGTTGGCGGATGTGTTAAGTGACTATCCAATTCTTTGTCAGGTTATCTGGCTGTCAACGTCAACGTAACAGTTTTCCAAAGATGTAGACGTGTCTTCCGGAAGTTGCTACGTTAACTTTATAAAAAAACTAATTTGAAGGAGAAGTTCATATCTTAGCTTGGCTTTTACACAACAATTAACAAGCTTTTATAAGATTTTCTTGTTTGCACCAACTTTGCCAAACCTTATACCGCCTCAATACCGTCTCTATAACGTCTACTTACAATTACCACCAAAACATACTTTTTTCTTAAAGATTGCTTTAGTTTTTATTTAACGTAATAGCTTTTAAAGTTACGTATAAATATTCACGGGTTTATTTACGAATCTTTTTAAATTCACACTACTTTGCTACAGTTAATAGTACATACCTACTTTACATAAGGGGTAAATATAAGGGTGTAAATGCAGGGTGGCATTCGTGCGTACAGTAGATATATTAATACAAAGGTCTACGCTATTGATTACGATATAAGTATTGGTATAAGTATTAATAGTTAGTATTCTTTGCTGTAAGTGTAAACTTTCAGGGCAATCCCTTTAAAAAACGAATTGAACGGAACACGACGTCTTTTTCTGTTCTCTTCCATCGTGTGGGTGTGTGACCTGGTGTCGGAGTTAGGAACACAATGTGTTGATCCGATTACATTTACTGTTTAAAAATCGGAACAAGATGTTTTTTTTCTTTTTTTTCCTTCGTATGGTTTCATAGTCATTATGATCCCCATTTTTATTACAATCTAGCCAATTAATTAGGCTAATAAGCAATTTACATTTAACTTAAACTGATAGATAAACTAATACTAAGAATGTGTCCATTAACACTTTTCTTATTGTGTATATTAAGGCGAAGACATTTTGTTCTTGTGTTCTGTATGGGTAGCACTCGTACTACATTACACTAATTCACTATCACTAGACACTACACAAACTCAAACGGTTTTGTTCTTTTAAGTCTTCTCACTATATCCGTGTGGTCGAGGAGCTGGATTGCCTCGACGTTCACATGATGATGAAGCCTATGTTCGTGGGCTTTGGCATATTTTTTAATAACTTTATCGACGATCTATAGGAACAAGATGTGTTGATCCGTTTTTTAAACGGTATAATGTAACAGACCGTAAGGTTTATGAATGTAGGTGACTTGCCGAACTTTATCCCACCAAAGTGTTTATTACTCTAAGTTCTAAAATGATTAGAAAGGCGTCGGTCACGCGAACTGCCCGTCTTTTCGACTGGCTCGTCAATTACGCGTTTATTTCGTAACAATATTAACTATTTGCCACATTATGACGTTGTTATCACATGGCACACGTAACCGGCATTTTCCTTTCTTTGAAAAATGCTCACGAAACGTTTTGTGCTAAGTAAAACTTGTAAGTAATGAAAATATGTTGCATGCATGCATTGGATAAGTACAGCTATATAAAGAGCCATGACATGCATGAATGATTCAGTAACAACTTATATAGTCTCTCTATATCTATCTAGATCTACGAAATAAAAATGTTGCTAGCTCATCAGCTCAGTTCTTTTGAAGCAAATAATATCCGTTCATCTTAAAGGGTTATACTGAAAACCAACGTCTGATGTCATTGACATCGGACATTTGTGCTGAGCTATAGTCCCTTTTGGCACCACAAACTTGATCTATCCATGTATTTCGTATTGTCTTGTTTTGTTATAAGTATTCTTTCTCTTTGTTTTTGTATTTTATCTTACAATACAATAACACTTTATTGCACACCAAATAACATTGACACAATAGGGGATCGGACAGTAATCGAGAAAAACCCTAAAATATAGTTAGAACGAATGTTCGTCGAACCATAAAGATCATCTAATCAATATTTTTGTGAAAAAATAATGATTTATATTTTTAAATCAATAAATAAAATCAAATAATTCTGACATTTTTAAGCTGTTCTTCATTTCAAACGAAACAACAATCACAGCGCATGACGTCATTTGTAGGCAAATGCCGTGAGACAAGCTTGTGTTTATTTTACATTTTTGCTTTTTATAAAATGTATTTTCACAAATTTTTTGTTCCATTACTACAATATCGTCCCCAAACTTCACAAAACGTATTTAAATCTCTTTGCAAGTTTTATTTCGAAGAGTTTGTCGTTTTCTACCTTCATATGACGTCACAAATTTTAAGGTGACCTTTTGCGCGGCAATATTTGAAACATAATATGTAAACATAGTTTTAGGTACTTTAAGAGGGTTAATTAATTAAAATAGTATTTTTCATGGCTATATAATTATATTCATTATAGTTAAGTTAAAGCACTTTCTGTTTTCTGATCCCCTATTATGACACAAAGTAGACATTGCAGTGCATCATACACGAATGGCCTAAACGAACAAGGTCAAAGGTATCATGTATAGCGTGCGTAGAGTCTGCTTGTGCATCACATCCGAGTGGAACACTCATCCGTGCGTAACCCGCGTAGCGTGTGCGTGTATTAATGTATGTTTTTACCCACATGTTGATATAAAAGCGCAGTGTTCGAGCGCAGCAATGGGTTAGTGGCATTAAGTACTCGGCATCTATAAACAAATATTTTCTGGCAAGAGAGATTAGAGATTGCAATGTGAACATGCCAAAATTCCGACCTATTAGTGTTGTTAACATGTCGATACCAATTACCTTATTTACCGAGAAAATAATCGATAATCGTGGGCGATGTCGTGAGGACATTTGTTAGCGCCACCCACGGGACTGACGACTGGCGACTGACTAAACATAGGGTTGTCTCAATATGTAGAATCACTTGCCTTTTCTAAACTACATTTTACAGGTTGTCTCTGTGTATTGTTTGGTCATTAAACTTTAAATATACCTTGGCTCCACCTAACATATACATACTTGATAATAAACATGAACTTGTCACTTAAGAGACGTGAGATGAGCATCAATTTCGCTCATAAAATAAATCTGCTCAGGATGCAATATATTTACGACGTCCTGTGTCAAAAGTCTTTGTAAACTTTCTTTCGACGACTTTCTTGCAAATCGATACAGCCTTTTTTCCGCTGATTTATGGCTGATCAACTTCCTTTCATGATTTATTATGTGATCTAACAACTTATCTCTGTGAATTAGGTTATTTAAATTGGCAAAATATCAAATTATTGCAACAGACAGTGAAAATAAATAAATATATTTTATATGAAATCATTGTATGGTATATACCATACAAAAGATAAACTTGCGAATTTTTCATGCCTTAATTATAGTAATTTAGGACAGCCCTAGATGATAGGTGATCCTAATTCATTATTATGTTTCGGGTTATTAGAAAGTGCGAGTTTCCTTTCCCTCTCAACTAAATTGGCAAATATCGACAAAATATGTATACTAGTATTATACCTAAAGACGAAAGTTACAAACTTTCGTATTTATAGAATGGGTGGATGTGTAAGGATGTGTGGATGGATGTTTGTAACTAAATCATTAAAAATTAATGAATTGATTCTGATGAAATTTTATAAGTAGGTTTAGATAACAGGACAGGGGTCCTATATGATACCATTTATTCAAGAATATAGTTCACGCGGTGAAGCCGCAGGATGCAGCTAGGTCATGAAAAGTGACAAAGTGCTGGCAATTGGTATTATAGGGACCTGTGAACAAAGAGTAATAAAGTTCTCGCATTTCTTTTCTGAATTGGACTTCAATTTTATGTTACAATTTTTGACGTACATATTTTGATTTGATTTGTATTATGTGTATAAGACGTTTAAAAGTGCATTTTGTGTCTATTTAATAAACATTTTTTGAATTTTGAAAAAGGCATTAACCCGCCTCTTGATGGAAAGCGCCACCGTCGCCTATGTATATCTGCAACACCAAAAACATTGCAGATACGTTCGGTTTACTAAAATGTACGTAATATTCTGTACAGTCTAAGACTGTACAGCAGGAAGGTCGTCGTAGGCAGGCGCTTTTTTTGGACAATGTACCTATTTGTTGGATTAGAATTATATTTCGATGATTTTTAATTATAGCATTATAAAACAATATATGTCTCAAGTGAAATACAGCTTTCATTAGTTGCAAAGCTTGTTGACTAATAAAATTATTTTGACGATGTAGTTGACAAATTGTCATGTTGGTTTAAAACCGTTTGATTAGAGAACCGATTTGGTTAGTTAATGGTTTCGCCGGAGGCTGCGTGAAATTGTTTTGAGAATTTCCAGTTGCTTCTATGATGTGTGATTTATGAGCAGTCTTTACTTATTTGGTAAGATTTGATTTATTTAGTTATTCGTGTGTAATAATGTGTATTGTGCATAATTGAACTAAGTTTTAGATGAACCTATATTTTAAATCATGGAAAACTGTTGCGGTACCTAAAATACAATTTTTATAAAAAAATATTGCACACACATAACGCACACTTTTCTTATCGTATTCAGCATTTTTCTACGTTTACGTGATATTAGTTTTTCTTCCATGATAATGTAGGCAGGCTCAGAAGTGAACTTTTAGCTTACCTTAGTTTTGCCATGTAATGTGTTGGACTTTGTAAGTTACGTGTGTTGTGAATAAATAAATAAATAAATTAGGAGTCGAAGACAGCTATATATAAATAAATAAGAGAGAGTGTTTTTTTTTAAATTAAACTGATTGATGTGACAACAAGTCGTCTGTCCAATTCAATAAAATAATCTTATTTAAGACAGGATCAGATATTACCATTGAAAATTTAATTTTTATATAGCTGGCTTTAAAATTAATAAGCAATGCTAGTTAAACTCTTATCTCGATGCGGATTTTATTGAACTTTGTTTTGCGTTTATTCATTGCGTGCATGTTACAAGGTATAGACAATAAAAAAATTACATTTGCTTTTAATAAAATAATTACTGCGATAGCCGTTCAACATTGTTATGAAAGAGAACACCCGCGGCGCCAATGTCATCGCGGACTGAACTCTTGCGACACGCGGAACTCTGAAAAAGGGTTGACGCAAACGCACATTTGCTCGACATTTGTTGACAGAAACTAAAACTTTAGATAAAACAAACCCATTTGGAACCTTATGTCCTCTAAATCTCACTCGGGCCTATTCAGCTCATCTTCAAACATGCAAATTTTATTCTTGTATTGCTTAAAGAGAATGACGTTAAGGAATCGAGACCCCAAAAAAGTCTATACTAATAAGGCTACGATGCTCCGTACTCTGACAATGTCAACAATGTTCCGCTCTTTGCTGGCTGTAGTACTAAAAAAATAGAAAAGCTGTGATAGGCCTGGTTACAAAGTGCAGCCGCGGGCAAGCATCGAGCGAGACTTACGGCATTGTGCCATAGTCATCCCATTCTTGGATAGGCTGACCTCTCGCGACACGGGCCTTTGACGTAGATATAATTATTTCGAATGAAGCAACCTTTGAGGTCTGTTATGAAACTAAAACAAGCTTCAGAGACTTCTTGTAACGTCTCTACATAGTATAAAACAAAGTCCCTCCCCAGCGTCTGTACGCTTAGATCTTTTAAACTACGCAATGGATTGTAATGCGGTTTTTATCAATAGACAGTGTGATATAAGAAGATGGTTTATATGCATAATACATGCATATCAACCTACCTCTTTCGTGCGAAGCCGGGGCGGGTCGCTAGTATTAAATATTCGCATAACGATGCATATAACTGCATTGTTTGTGCTCATTTCGTAATTTTTGTATATTGAAAAGAGTTCGATTCCGCGTGTTGCTTCATTGGAATTCGCGACTTTTTTCTAGAACAACAGATGTTTGAAATTGTTTTGTAAGAGAAATACGCCGTTCTTGATGATGTTACTGAGTAGTAATGATACTGTAATGACTACTGTAATGTAGTTCAGAATACTTTTTTTTTATAAATTTGTGTTTTTTTATAAAGTGATGAGACGAGCAAGTCGTTCGGCTGATGGTAAGTGCCACGCCTGCCTATAACAATTGCAGTGCCACCCAGAACTTTTAATACCATAAAAAGCACTGCGTGGCACTGCATTGCGCTCTTCACCCCGAGAAATCAGATATGAAGTCTCACATGCGCAGTAATTTCGCTGGCTACAATGCCCTTCAAACCGGAACACAGTAATGCTTGCGCACTACTGTTTGGCAGCAGAATTACTGGCAAAGCTGTGGTACCTTCCCAGACCCTCCGCGTATTTACGGGCTCACGGATTAATTGGTCGTTATTGGAAATGTTATAATCCCATCAATTAGGTATAGTTGTTTGCAATAAATAGCTTAATTATTATCTATAACTGTTATTGATAGATATTTCTCAATTAATGAAAATGTCTTACTATATTGATTGATACCTAACGAAGTTGTTCACGTAATTATTATAGCGAGTACAAAATGGGTAACTTATTAAACACTGAGATAAAGTAAAATTTGATTTAGAAACGGGACATTTACTATGTATTTCTTTTTACCAAAACAAAACAAATACATGGTTAATACCTCTCCACTCCTACTCCTACCTCCTGCTCGCACCAAGCGCTTTGCTTCGACCTTCATAATTCGAACGGCCAAGGAGTGGATAGCTATAATTCGGGTGTCTTTAAGACAAGAGTGAACAGGTTTCTTCTAGGCGTGCGTGGTACATCTTCAACCGCATCGTCACTTAACAACAGGTGAGATAGCGGTCAAACGAAGGCTTATAAATAATAAAAAAAACCCCGTTTCTAGATTAAATTCTACTGAGATAAACTTTCTGTATTTCACACTTTTTACTCGAGATGGAAAGCAGAATTGCGCTAAAACTAAACTAAGATAGTTAGCCGAGATTAGCATACGATATGACTATATTATAATTAGAAGACAAACATGTGAAATATGAAACTGTATGAAAATTAACACGAGCGAAATTGTAATTACTGAGAAGCGAAGCCAGAAATGGGAAAGCAGATTTGCATCAACACTATCGCAATTATCTTGTAATTCATTCCAACAGTGAGCAGGCGTAGATACAGTGGCGTAGCTAGGTAGAGCGAGTGTGAGTCAGCGGGAACTGGTGCGCCTTTCGATCCGACGCACCTGGGTCGAATCCCGACTCGACCCTGCACCAATGACTTATAGTTAAGTGCAGATTTTGCGCTCTAAAACGGTGAACGAAAACATCGTGATAAAATCCGCTTATGCGCTTTGGAGTGGGCCTAGGCTCTGGCCGTGGTTGTAATACCACCCACCGAACAAAGCTATGCCGTCAAGCGACCTAGTCGTGTTTCGGGATGATGTTCGGTGAACCATCGGGGAGGACGGGTCTGAGCAGCCGCTCAACTGCCGTCTCTCTCTAGATCTATGTACTCCATCTTAGGCCACATCATCGCTTCACATCAGGCGAGATAGTGGCCAAACATAGATCTATTGCTGCGTAAAAAAAAGGTAACCAAAGGCCCTGGGGCAAAATATAAATTAGGGCCCTAACTAAACTATTTAAAATCGTTTGTTTCGTATTCGTCGCGTTCGAACTCTGGTTTATTTATATTCCGAATGTGAGAGCATTTCTCCTACATTCACTAGTTTAATTTATAGTTTGTAAGTGAGAGACCGAGAGGCCTCCTGGGCTTGGGGGCCCCGGGGCACTGCCCCGTCTAGCCCTCCGCTAGCTACGCCACTTAGTAGATATATTTTATAAAGTTGATTTGCGTTCCGTATTGTCTTGTTGTACATAACATTCACCTTTCGTTTGGAACATTGCTCCATTACGCAACTTGGTAGCCCGTGGGAAGCTGTCACGGGGAAATGAGACATTGTTGGTGAAACCATTCCAGCAAGATTCCACCTTCTATTTTTGATCGCTTTATTGTGCCCACTGCGCACTTTTGTTCGTTACGAAACACATTTCGCTGAGGGCATTGTTGTTTTTAGGGTTCCGTACCCAAGTAAATAGAAGACAAAGATGCATGGAACATTCCGCTTCTGCCAAGTAGCCAACGGGCACAAGAGAAACATAATATTGTCAAAAACAAACATGAAATATTGTGACAAAAGTTCTAAAAAAAATTCCTCTCAGTTTCTTGCCATATCTTCTTTGAAATTTTCACAGATGATGTATTTCTGTTGCCGCTATAACAACAAATACTAAAACAGAATAAAAAATATTTAAGTGGGGCTCCCATACAACAGACATGATTTTTTTTATAGATAATGGTACGGAACCTTTCGTACGCGAGTCCGGCTCGCACTTGGCCGGTTTTTTTGAATGTACATAACGGAACTGTATTCGCCGAATCGCATGGTGTGAATGAAAACTCTCTACTCAGAAATTTCATAATGATGGAAATGGTATTATGAAATGTCAAGTCTTAGGCGAGAAACCCTACTAATATTATTAACTAGCTGCGCCTCACGATTTCACCCGCGCGGTTTCCTAGGATAAAAAGTAGCCCATAAATATTATTTTCCAGGACCTAAATAAAGTATGGGAATTGGCTTGCGTTTGACCACTATGTCACCTGATGGTAAGCGACGATGCGGTCGACGATCAAGCACGCTTACCAAGATAGTACTTGTTCACTCGAGACTTGAAGATTCCTAGATTGTAGCTGTCGGGAAAGACTGACTCTGGCAGGGAGTTTTTAGAATATAAATTATGACATTTATTGAATTTTATGACTTTATACGAAGTGACTTTTAATGAATGTTGTATAAATAATTGTATATTGTTTAATTTACTACATTGTAATGTTATTATTATTATTTTATTTTAAATCTGACTTGTATTAATGATACCAATAAATTGATTATTGAGTTCCACTCGTTAGGAGTGCGCATAATAAAAGTGGAAGCGAAGCGCTTCGTGCGCGCGACATACAATATCATCAAAATCTGTTCAGTAGTTTTTGCCTGATTGAGTAACAAACATCCATCCATCCATCCATCTATCCATGCATCCATCCTCACAAAATTTCGCATTTCTAATATTAGTAGTATACGAAAGTTTGTGAGGATGAATAGATGGATGTTTGTTACTCAATCACGGATAAACTACTAAACGGATTTTTATGAAATTTGGTATGTAGGTCTTGAAAAATGACCGGGAAACCACAGGTGAAATTGCGGGACGCAGCTGTTATGGCATTATCTTGAGAAAAAAATAACATGAATGGTCTAATCTGTGTATGTTCGAAGCCTGTTTTAGCATACGAGCTAGATATTCAGTTTTCGGACTTCATATTCAAGCCAAACTGAATTTTCGCAGCTGCCTCCGAAACCTGATTCTACTTATAATTGTAGTATTCATTCAGTTTAAAACGATGAATAATAACATACCTAATTATTTGAATTTTACTCCTTATACACCTACTATTAATTATTCTGTGCATTACTGTGTTCCGGTTTGAAGGGAATTGTAGCCAGCGAAATTGCTGGGCATTATGAGACTCAAGAGCTAATCGTCTCAGGGTGACGAGCGCAGTACAGTGCCGCGCAGGATTTTGCAAACAAAGTTCTGGGTGGTGCTGTTATTGTTGTGGGCTGGCGTATTGCTTACCATCAGGCAATCGACCAGCTCGTCTCGTCATTCAGTTACATAAAAAACAGTGCTTCCACAAAGGTCTAACTTAATCTTTATTATAAACGCCTGGGGTGGGGCAAATAAATACTTACTAATTAATCTGGAAAGATCGCAGCGAGCAGTTATCAAAGTAATCAACTTTAAGAATTATCGCTATCCGACCCTTGATCTATATCAAGAATTTAATGTGTTAACAGTACGTCAACTGTATATGGCATCAGTAATTTTGAAACAGCATAAAACACCTATAAATCAGGATACAACTAGGAGAAGGCAGGACATTGTATATACCACACCGTTATGTAAAACATCGTTTGCACAAAAATTTTCAAATTTTCACGGGCCGTACTTATACAACAAATTAAGTAAAACAATCCCACTTAAAACCCTTAACAAATACACATTGAAGAAAGCCCTTAATAAATACCTACATGAATTAAATTACCAAAAAACAGAAGACCTTCTCAAACTGACTGTTTAATATGTGTGCCTTAACTAGGTATAATAATCAAATATAGACAAAAATTGATTTTTAAAAATTTCCAAGTTTTTTTATGCCCCAGGTATCTGTCATCATATTTTTAGCAAGACTTATTCATGATTTGATGTCAAACACCACATGCTGGTAACATTAAGATTTGTTAATAAAATAGCATGGTTAATATATATAATGTAATATATTTACATTATCTAACTAAAATTCTGTACTAATTTATATATCAATTATATACATATAAAATACTTTAATATTTAAATGTATTTATAATAGTCATTACTTAAACATATATATCATAATTATTAACAATGACTTTGTAATTATATAGTGCAAGTGTATATATTCAAATATATAATTATACCTTTCACATACGTATACATTTATCTTATTTTATTTCACTTTCAAAGTTACAACCAAAATGAACCTTTTCCATACGATAGAATAATTTAGTAATTAAAATAGTAATAACACGAATATCTTAGTTATTAGCAAATAGTTGAACTATACGTACCTATGTTTAGTATATAACAGCATTGATTACAGATAAAGGAAACTTAAAAAAAAAAACAATAACTTTGCTTGTAACTTCTTTATATCTTACATATACTAGGATACGTCATGCGTAATGAACACAGCGCACATTGCGGGACGAGAAACTCTGCCCTGCCGTCATACAGTTTTACACTAGTTCGGAGGGTAGATGTAGATTGTTTCTGACAATAGTGTGAACAACTTCGGGCATATTTACGCGGTGTCTTAATTTCATTGTAATAGTTAGGTCAACCCACTTATAAAACTACAAGTGAATTAACTTATCATGTATAGGTATTACGTATTAAAAAAAAAAAAAAAAAAAAATTTCTAGAATTTCTAGCACCGGCATTGTCACAGAGTCCCGTAAGCATTTCACAGGAAAATTCTCCAATGCTTTGTCGTACTGAATGGGAATTACGAGTGAGCACCGGCTCCGAGGCGTTTCGTATTTATTTTACGATTACTGCTAAGCATTTGTTTACATTTCTAATTGCTATAACTAAAGGAACTGAGTCGTAACGAAAACTGCTGGTTAGTGGCTGCTTTATGGTACTGATTTGTGAGTCGAGTTTGACGAGGTTTATTTTTAAATAACGTTTTATTAGTTGGTTGTTGTTTGACTTTTCTAAAAGCTAATGCAATGCGGTTTATGATCGTGTAGTTCTTAGCAGATATCTGTTTTTATCTACGTTTTAATGAAAAATAAGTAGAATATTTGTTTATAGTATATATGTTATCTATTCTTATCATGGTAATAATGAACCCCCAGGGGTAGCGCCCAGGCTAGCTCCAGGACCTAAGGATTGTTGCCCTAAAACAACTACCGGTACCAGCGGCCTAACTTGCCTTCCGAAGTATGGCAGCGCTCAGATGTAAATACCATACAAATAGTCACCCATCCAAGTGAACGCAGCTAACGTTTCTTAATACTTTCAGAAACTATTTAAAAAGGGGTTAGTAAAAAGTTATCATATCGCTAAAACCGCTGACATCAAAGTTATAGTTGCATTGAGCTCATAAATTAATTTGAAAAATTGTAAATGCTGTTATTAAGATACAATACCAATGTACTTATAAGGCAGTAAGATTGTTTTAAAGCTGTATAATTGTACCTACCTTCTTACTATGTATTTATTTACAGTAAATAAAATAGATAAAAAATAAATATATCAAATGTTTACACAAATCAATTTAACTATCTTAGGTTCCCACATAATAACAAAATATGTAACCTCTTGTAAACAACAATAATTGGCAAAGCACCGTTTTCCGCTAAATTTTATCGCGAAATGCAACATTCCGTTTCCGCGATGGCAATTACACGTCACAACACTAACAAGCTTGGATTCCGTCACCTCTCCATACGACTGAGCCTGTATGACGCCTTTAGTGTACGTTCACTGCGTTCACACTGCGTGTATCTGGTTATTACTTCTTCTTCTTAGCGAGTCGATCCTTAAACTCTTCTTTATATTTTTTTGGACCAGTACTCCGCCACAAGCACAGCATTGTCCGTGGCATTGTACAGGTCCTCGCGTGTACAGGTCGCGGGACACGCAGGGCAAGACAAAAGGTGTGCCCATAATAATAATAATATAATAATAATAATAGCCTTTATTAACAATCTTACAAGAAACAAAAAATACAATGTTCATACATCTAAAGACCCTGATAAGAATCACTTTAAAGATTGTCTTGCTTTTCAGCATAGGCCTCCCCTAGAGCTTTCCACATTGTCCGATCCTCTTCCAAGTCGTTCCTGCTATTCTTATAATCTCGTCCTCCTCTACGGGGTCTCCCTTTTTTCCTTTTGTTTTGTCTTGGACACCAGTCTAAAACCTCCTTTGCCCATTTGCCTTTCTTTTGTCTTACCAAATGACCCGCCCATTTCCACTATAGTTTTTTGATACAGTGATGTGATTGATGAGATGTGATGTGATTTATTTATTTATTTAGAAGACCAGCATAATGATAAAAAATAGTACTAATATTAAAGGGTTACACTAATACAGCGAATTATAGGTCTCCTTATGTAAATACAAAAGTTATTTCCTACATACAACTTTGTTGACATAGCTGATGATTAAGTTTATAGTGAGACAGGAAAGGACAATATACGATAATACGGGTAGGTACAGTGTTTATGTGTGTATGTATGATGAGAATTTACAAATTCACTAACAACCTGTTCAATAATTTCAAATATTCAATTATTTGAGTAAAGAGAGATTATGATAGCACTTCTAACTTGTGTAGTTCGGTGCAATCAGGTTTTGTTTGTAAACAACAGCACCCCCGCGGAGAGTAACCTCCATTTCCCGCACAATAAAAACACGACCTTGTTTATTGTTCATCAACTCTATTTGTTCTACCATCTCGTCACAATAAAGCCTCCTCATCAAACAAAAAACGCGATTAAACAGGTCATTGAACTTCAATCATTTAAAATCTCTGCTTAAAGAACTTAACCACAAAAAATCGCGTCGAACCGGCCAAACAAAATAAACAATAAATAAACACTCAAAGACAATCGTTGTAGCGTATAATTATCTTTAACGGTTAGTCAGGTTGGCGGTACGTTTTTTGATGCCATTTTTAATGGCCGTCATAGTTGTTACAGAGACTTAGGGTAATTATGGGCAGATCTACCTATTTATTTTGAGAAATCTGGCGTATGGTAGAGCATATAATGTAGATGAAAAGATTCGACATTACGGCTACAAAGAGTACAAAGTGAGGTACTCGAAATCAGCCTCTCAGATAGACGTCTTCAGTTGTACTTGTACACATTGTCCGGAATGTGCGGAGTGGTCTGAAGATTTTTAAAAATTATACGCTCAACGATCAACATACATAGATCCTACCCCTAACTAGGATTCCCTGTATCTAGGGAACCAGGAACAAAGAGGATCATGGTTCCACAATACCCAGACACAAAAGAAATGCTTGCGATTTTTTTCTGTGGACAATCATTTGTCCCGTCGCGGGAAACGAACCCGCAACCTCGGTGGTGTATGGGATTCAAGTCAACCTGCCCAACCACTACACTACAGAGGCTGACAAAAGTTCAGATCACTCTGCGCAGATCAATGTTCTAACTCCATTCCTAATGACCAATTCTTTCAACACTCGGTTTTTATTTTAGGTAATCTGGGTGTCTTTAAGACAAGAGTGGACAGGTTTCTTCTAGGCGAGCGTGCTGCATCTTCGACCGCATCCTCACTTAACAACAGGTGAGATAGCGGTCAAACGCAAGCCTATAAATAATAATAAAAAAGGTAGACCATTATATATAGGATTGTATTTTTTGTGTCAGAATTATGGAGACAAAAACACTAAAAAAAGATTTACCTTAAAATCGAAACAAAATAATACTACATATTCTAGAAATTAAATCAACTGTATCCTACCTAAGTAACATGAGTGGTATTTGTGAATGGTCATAACGGTCAAGGTGGCTACCAAGGTTCGGTCAGTTACTGTGATCACTTTTCATGGATCGAATAGGACTGCGCATTCAAGATATAGTAATAACTTAGTTTTACTACATCACGCTCATAATGTGATAATGTGATATGTGTTTAACAAATTCATTCATACTTATAAAAACTAGTCTCTATCAGCAAAATGTGCGATAATATTGATTGTAAGAGTATTTTTGGTTTCTAAAATTAAACGGGCGATTCCCGTAAGAAATATTATGAGATTCAATCGGAATTACGACTTCTTTCACCATATATCTCATACATTCGAATTTGGCACCCAAACCACATAGTAATTAATAATACAAGTACCCAAACCTGAGATACATACATGCATACATGCTATTTATATATAGTTTTACATATTGTTACATAACATTCAGAGATAAAATCAGGCGTGGCGCAGAAGCTACCGACGTTACACATTAATCTTCATTCCTTAAACGTAAAGTAACAGACATAATATTACTCATACTTAGCATAAGTTATGTGAATGCTCAATATACGCTTTCACAAGGATCAAGACGGAATACCTGAGGCCTACCTACAGTCGTCTCTCAAATGAAACGTTTCGTTTGTCAATGGCTTTCGATAACGTTGCGCTGAAGCTGTGCCGATTCCGCGACGGAAACTTTGCCGTGGAACGATAGGTATTCCTCGTAGTTAGACAATTGTCACTTGTTTTCAATGAGCTATTCGGAACGGTTTTTCATTAAAGTCAAAACCAAATAGTCAAAGTCAAATATCATTTATTAAATCGCAAAAGTGCACTTTTAAAGGTCACAACACAAATAAATTTAAAAATATGTTAAAAATTGTAACGTATGTTAACATGACTTTGAAAAAAGGTAAGTATGTTTACCCATTTATTTTCTACATTCAAACTGAAGTCCGGGTGTGGAAAAGAAATGCGAAAACTGACTCTACCAGTAGTGCTTCGAAAATACACCCGCTATAGAATGTCTCTTTTTTCAAATTTTAAAATGTCTCGAATTGACAATTAACTTTTATTTGATTAAAATGAAAAATTATGTATAAACTAGCTGCGCCCTGCGGTTTCAACCGCGGTTTCCCGGGATAAAAAGTAGCCTATGTGTTAATCCAGGGTATAAGCTATCTCCATACCAAATTTCATCAAAATCCATTCAGTAGTTTTTGCGTAAAGGGGTAACAAAGGTACATCCATACTTACAAACTTTCGCGTTTATAATATTATAATGTGAGCGAGTGTGGCTCAGGAGCACGTGCGACTTTCGATCCGACGCACCTGACTTCGAATCCCGCTGGCCCCGCACCACTGACTTTCTTAAGTTATATGCGGACTCGCTCTATAAAACGGTGAAGGAAAACATCGTGATTAAACCGGCATGTCCAAGAATCAATCACAAAAATTCAAAGACATGTGACATCCACCAACCCGCACTGGGTCAGCGTGGTGGGTTATGGCCCATACTCTCTCTATGAGAAAAAGCCCGTGTCCCAGCAGTGGGAACGTGATGGGCTGATGATAATATTAGTAGGATTAAAATAAACAGAATGTCAAACAAAAAGTGCGAGTGAGATGTCCCATAGTCATAGTTGATGCATAGTCAGATTGATGCAATGTTACTGTATTTTTTTATATTGCTGTCAATAATTTGCAGACAAATTTTACAGACAGTAAATTTAACATCTATAGAGTCTTGACGCTATGTAAAATGTTAAATTAACTTTTTGATTTGAACTTTGAGTCTCGATATGTATATTGCCTATTGTACGCGTATGTCTTGTAAGTATATTGAGTATTGTAGTAAGAATTAATATTAGCTGTGTAAAATATGTATCCATTCTTTACTATATGTAGGTGCTTGTAAATAACGTTTTGGTAATCTACCTTCAAGTAAATAATAAAGTCAGTGTTCATCCTACTTGCTTGTTTTACTACATGGTGGCAGCGGCTTTCCGTAATAATTAAAGTTATCGCATAGTTTTTGGCAGTATTTTAGTTTGTTTACGTTATATATTAGTGAGTAAGCGGTGATAATTATGGAACACGCTCGTCCGCCGCCAGAACTGCAGATCGAAGGCAGTCCTGTTGCGCGAGCTGACGCGTGGCGAAAATGGTGGAAACAGTTCGAGGTATTTCTAAAAGCATCCGGCGTAAACAAGGAGCCGACGGATGTGCAAGCAAGCTTATTGGTGAACCTCGTAGGAGCGGAAGGTTACGAGATATATTCGACGTTTACTTTCACGAAGGAAGAGAATGCCGACAGTTTGACGACTTTAAAGACGAAATTCGATGAACATTTTGGAACAAAATGCAATGTGACTATGTTACGTTTTAAGTTTTTTACTCGTAACCAATTACCAGGAGAGACAATTAGCCAATATGTCACAGCATTGAAACTACTCAGTCAGAATTGTGAGTTTGAGCATTTGACGGATGGGCTGATAAGAGATCGCATTGTCTGTGGTGTGTTGAGCAATGTAGTCAGGGATCGTATGCTACGAACGGAGGAGTTAACTCTAGCGAAAGCTGTACAAATCGGCGAGGCCGAAGAGTTGTCAAGAGAAGAGAGTCGCCAAATCGAGGAGGCAAATAATACGAGTACGTCTAGTGGACAAATAGACGCTCTGGTAGACCGGAACATGGGCGCAGGTCGAGGCAGAGGCGCGCCAGGTGGCGGAAACAAGCGACGCGGGGGCGGCGCTGGCGCCGGAGGTCGAGACAGGGGACGCCGCGACGGCGGGTGGCCGACGGCGCAACGGAGTCATCGGGATCAGTGTTCGCGTTGTGGAAGTGTGTTTTGTGCGGATAGTCAAAAGTGTCCGGCTATAAATGCTATATGTTTCGTATGCAATAATCGTGGGCATTTTGCGCGAAAGTGTCTTAATAAAGTAGGTAAAAAGGTGCATGACTTGAACATGTCTCAGCTCACGGAAGAATCGGAGGACGATGACATGTTGTATGTGAACGTGGTGAAAGCAAAGGACAGATGCTCACAAGGACAGTGGATGGAAAACCTCGAGATAAATGGTATGCAACTTACCTTTAAACTAGACTGCGGGGCAGACTTAAATGTTATGTGTAAATCTGATTTTTATAGCTTAGGATTGAATGAAGCTTGTTTAAGGCCGCACAAAGACAATGTATTTTCATACACAAAAAATAAATTACCTATAATAGGGGAATGTCAATTAACTACTATTCGTAACAAGCAGCAATATCAACTTAATTGTGCTGTCGTAGATATGAAAGTTCAAAATATTTTAGGACGTGAGGATTGTGTGAAGCTAGGTTTTATAAAAAGAGTTGATACGTTAGGCCAAGACTTTGTACATGAATTTTCGGATCTGTTTCATGGCGTCGGAATGGTATCAGGTGTGCATAAAATTAGTATTGATAACTCCGTGCAGCCTGTTATCTGCCCGGCAAGGAAAATACCGTTAGGACTACGTGAAAAGTTGTATACTGAGTTACAGAGGATGGAAAAAATAGGTGTTGTGCGTAAAGTGAACCATCCAACAGATTGGGTGAATCCCATTGTTATAGCGGCCAAGAAAAATGGTGATATACGCGTATGTTTAGATGCACGTGTGTTAAATGGCGCTGTGAGGCGTTCGCATTATTCTTTGCCTACAGTGAGCGAGATAGCAGCGCGGTTGCGCGACGCGCGTTTCTTCAGCGTTTTAAACGCGCGTTGCGGGTTTTGGATGCTGCAGCTAGACGACGCCAGTGCTGACCTTTGTACCTTTAGCACTCCGTTTGGAAGGTATCAGTTTACGAGGTTGCCATATGGTGTGAGTTGCGCACCAGAAATGTTCCATGCAAAGGTAAGACAACTTCTTGAGGATTTAGAGGGCACCGATTCGTTTTCTGATGATATAATTGTGTGGGGGTCTTCAAAACAGGAGCATGATAGGCGTCTGAAGTTGCTAATGATAAGAGCTAGAGAGGTTGGAATAAGATTTAATAAGGAGAAGTGCAGGTTTGGGGTCAATGAGATAACATATTTGGGTCATGTGTTTAATGTAAATGGAATGAGGCCTGACAGTAAGAAAGTGCAAGCTATTGTAGACATGCCTGATCCAGCAGACAAAAAATCGCTGGAAAGATTTCTAGGTATGGTCAATTACCTATCCAAGTTTATACCTAATTATTCACAATCGGTGTCAGTGTTGAGAGGTCTATTAAAAAAGAATTCTGAATGGATTTGGGAGTGTCAGCATGCAGAGGCAGTTAGAATGTTAAAACAAAAAATTTCGTCTGCACCTGTACTATCGTTATATTCGCATAGCTTACCTATAGTAGTGTCAGTTGACGCGAGTGCGTGCGCGCTGGGTGCAGTGTTGATGCAAGGGGGTCGGCCCGTCGAGTTCGCTTCATTGACTCTCACGGAGACACAGTGCCGCTATGCTCAAATCGAGAAAGAATTACTGGCCATAGTTTATGCGTGTGAACGATTCCATCAATATATTTTTGGACGGTCGGATGTGACAGTACAGTCGGACCACAAACCGCTAGAATCAATTTTTAAAAAATCTTTAGCGTGCGTTCCGGCGAGATTACAGCGAATGATGTTGCGCATCCAGGCTTATGATATAAAGGTGACGTACACGCCGGGTAAGTACATGTACATATCAGACACACTTTCGCGTGCTGCTTTGCCTGAGTTGATGCATGAACGTATGAATGAGGAGGTCGAAGCGCAAACTTGTTTTATGATAGAACAGGTACAGTTTAGTGACGCGAAATTAGATTTAGTGAAAGAGTGTACGATGAAGGACGAAGAGGCTAAATTGTTAATTAAGTACATTGTACAGGGATGGCCGAGAAGTAAATATGAGATTGAAGAAAATGTTCGTTTGTATTGGTCGTACCGGGAATGTCTGCAGTATGTGGAGGGCGTTATTTTTAAAGATAGCTCAGTTTTCATTCCGCAATCGTTACGCGGTGAAATGCTGAACCGCATCCATGAGGGCCACCTCGGGATCGATAAGTGCAAGCGGAGGGCCCGTGGCGTACTGTTCTGGCCGGGGATGACGCGCGACATCGAGCGCTGCGTGCGCGGCTGCCGCACGTGCGCACTGCACGCCCCCGCTCCGCATCGCGAGCCCCTGTTGCCACATTATGTACCGGAGGTACCGTGGTCGAAAGTAGGTTCAGATATTTTCGAGTATAGAAAGAAATATTATTTAATGTTGGTTGATTATTTTTCAAATTTTGTTGAGGTAAACGAATTAACTTCCATAAATAGTAGATCGATCATTGTGGCTATGAAGGAGCAATTTGCGAGACATGGTATTCCCAATCAATTAGTTACTGATAATGGGCCGGCGTATCATTCTAAGGAATTTAAAAAATTCCTGCAGGAATGGGAGATATCACATTTTACATCGTCTCCAATGTATCCTCAGTCGAACGGAAAAAGTGAACGGGCTATCCGAACGGTAAAACATTTATTAAAAAAATGTATAGATTCCGGTCATGATTATTATCTCAGCTTGTTAAATTTTCGTTCCACGTCTAGAGATAAAATAGATTCACCGGCGCAGATACTAATGGGTAGGCGACTAAGTACCCGTTTACCTATTCACAAACAGTTATTATTGGAAAAGGTCGATGTAAAAAAGAATCACGATGAGATTTTAAATCAACAAAATAGACAAAAGAGGATGTATGATAGTTCAGCGAGAAACCTCCCTACATTACGGGAAAATGAAGAAGTAGTGATAGTGGATGGTCATAAGAGGAAGTTCATGAAGGTGGTTAAAAAATTGAGCGAACCACGGTCTTATCTATTGCAGGACGCAGTAGGTAGAAAGTACCGTAGGAATCGCCGACACATAATAAGTCGACAGAGAGTTTCAGTCGAGCAGGAGCCAGATAGAGGTGAGACTGAGTTAGAGAGCTATAAAGATGCGAGTGATGGTTCGGAAGTGCTTTCTGGTACTTCTCTCGCCATGCGCAGTTCTGGGCAACCGCAAACTAAGTCGGGGGGACAGGAAGACGCAAGTCAAAATCAGTTACTTACCTCTGCTAGGTCTAAACTGTATAATAAAATAGGTCCTATAACTAGAAGGAAAGCTCGTGATTTGGCTGGTTCACATGCGCAGACTGATAAGAATGTCATACCTTAGTTTTAAGTTCGTATATAATTAATAGTCTGCGATTATGTACTTACCTACCTAGATATTAAGTTAGTTTATGATGATAGTTATACCTAATCTGTGTGTTAATTGTCAGTAGTTAGTGAGGCGAGGTTATACGTAAATACATACTTAAAATGTTTGTGTGTTTTTTTTTTTGTAAGAGAAAAACAGTATAGTTATAAATAAATATCAGTTTTTATTAAGAGTAAAAAATATATAATTTCATAGTTTCACGTTTGATTACAAAATGTTAAATAAATATATACCTAAGTGTAATAGGTTGTTACCTACTTATCTATATCATCTACCTATTAAGTCTACAGGTTTTGAGTTTGTCTCTGTTGATTGTTTTAGAAGGGGAAAGATGTAGTAAGAATTAATATTAGCTGTGTAAAATATGTATCCATTCTTTACTATATGTAGGTGCTTGTAAATAACGTTTTGGTAATCTACCTTCAAGTAAATAATAAAGTCAGTGTTCATCCTACTTGCTTGTTTTACTACAAGTATGATGATGTATTGCTGTCCTGTGCCAATCATAAAGCTTCATCGTAGAAGGATAGTAGGGCCCTGTGCCGGCAAGTTTCCTCAAAGGTGTTCCAAACTTCTGTATTTGTACGCGCGGATAAACGTGCCGTGTTCACTGCTGCTGTCCTGTTCGGTAGATGGTGAAATAGTTGCAAGTTATGAGCGATAGAGATTTACTATCAATGCATACATCATACATATCACTATTATCACCAAGCAGTTTCTGAATGTAAGGAATAAATGGTCCAAAGACAAATGTCCATCATTATCTCGAAGAGCGTGATGCTAGTGAGGAACAGAAAGTAAATAAAATACACCCAACAATCACAAACATAGATCCTGCCCCCTAACTAGCACCTAGGGAACCAGGAACTGAGGACCGTTGTCGAACAACACTCAGAAACGAAACCAATGCTTGACTTTTTTTCTGTACACAAACATTTGTCCCGTCGCGGGGATCGAACCCTCAACCTCAGTGGTGTATGAGATTTGATCCAACCTGCCCAACCACTACACCACACATGGTATCAAACTAAAAGTTAAAAGTTTGTTTGGTGGTACTTTATGTATAATTGTATATATATTTGTATATCTATATGATTAAAATATGATATATATATATATATATATATATATTTATATATCATATTTTAATCATTTAAGTTTAAAATCATTTCATTCGTCCTACTTATTATCTACTGCACACTATCCTCTTTTAAATGTTGTTTTCCTTACCCTATGGTTGTCTGGAAGAGATCGCTGCTTAGCGATAAGACCGCCTATTGTACTTATTAATTATGTATAATAATAATAATAATAAGCCTTTATTAATCTTTAACATTAAAAAGTTTACAGTTATAAAGATACAAATATAAATTAGATTATTTTTTTTGAGTAAATTAGTAATAGCATTTATATTATAATAAGCACGTATTATTTGCGTAATTACATCTATATATATAAATATAATATAAATATATGTATATATTTGTTAAAGATCCCTCATTGGGTAAAGGCCTCCTCAAGTCCTTTCCACTTATCTCTGTCTTGTGCTATGTCCATCCAGTTGTTTCCAAGCATCTGTTTCAAGTCGTCTTCCCATCTCATTCTTGGTCTTCCTCTTTTTCTCTTTCTTTCTGATGGCCCCGGCCAATTCGTACTTTCAATTGTCCATCTATTATCGTCCATGCGAGCTATGTGCCCTGCCCACTTCCATTTTAGCCTTAGTGCATATTGTAACGCATCTGTTAACTTTGTTTTGTTTCTTATAATTTCATTTCTAATTTTATCTGTTCTTCTGATATTTAATATGCTTCTTTCAATATTTCTTTGGCAAACGTTTATTTTGTTTCTAACAGATTTTGTGAATATCCATGTTTGACAGCCATAAGTGAGGCAGGGTAACAGGCACATATCTACTACTTTCTTTTTCATATGAAGCGGGAATTTTCCTTTCAATATTTCTTGTAGAGCCCAGAATTTTTTCCATGTTAATCCAATTCTTCTTTCCACTTCTTCCATATTATTGTTATCATGAAATGAAATTTGCTTTCCCAGATAAATATAGCTATCAACATATTCTAGTTCAAAATTGTTTATGTATATGGAGTATTTTTTATTGTTTGACATTACCTTCGTTTTTTCTAGATTCATTTGTAGTCCAACTTTCCCACTTTCTTCATTTAATATATTTATCATAGATGACAAGCAAGCACAACTTTCAGCAAACAAGATTATATCGTCTGCAAATCTTAAATGACTTAAGTATTTTCCTGATATTTGAATTCCTTCTTTTTTCCAGTCTATTTTGTTCATGATGTTTTCTAGAACTGTCAGAAAAAGTTTTGGTGATATTGGGTCACCTTGGCGTACCCCCTTTTTTATAAGTATATTCTCTCCTTTCCTTTCTAATTTTACTCTACTTATAGTGCCCTTGTATATATTTTTTAAAATATTTATGTAGGTTTTGTTTATTTTGTTCTTCTCAAGAGCACACCATATAGATTCATGAGATATGCTGTCGAAAGCTTTCGTGTAATCAATAAAGGCTAGGTAAAGTGGAGCGTTGTACTCTTTATATTTTTGTATGATTTGCTCTACAGTCTGAATGTGGTCAATTGTTGAGAATCCAGAGCGAAAGCCTGCTTGCTCAGATGGTTGATTTTTATCAATTTCAGGTCCAATTCGAGTCTGTATAATCGAAGTGAATAGTTTGTAGATGCATGATAGTAGACTTATAGGCCTATAATTGGATATATCATTTGGGTCACCTTTTTTATATAAGAGAATTATATTTGACTCCTTCCACTGTTCAGGCACTGTCTCAGTTTTAATTACCAAATTAAACAGATGAGCTAGAGGGTGGGCCAGGTTTGGAGCTAGTCTCTTTAAAATATCATTTGAAATTCCATCTGGGCCAGGGCTTTTTTCGGCTTTCAATTTTTTGATATGTCCAATTACCTCCATCTCATCCACCTCCTTGACCTCCTGCGCTCCGTCCAGAAAGCCTATGGTTTCATCTTCTTTATTCTCAGGCTCGATTTTTAATTCACTGTACAAATCTTTATAATATGATGTAGCTATATTCAGAATACCGTTTCTGTCTTTAACTATATCTGTTGTGTTGGATCGTAAGCTAGGAATCCACATTCTATGCGTCTGCAGTTCCTTAAATGCCCTCTTGGCGCTTCCTTTTGTCTCTAAATAATATTCCATTGTCGTAGTTCTATGTATTTCATAATCTTTACTAATAGCTTTATTCGTTTCTTTAAATAATTTACTTATCTCCGTTTTAATATTTTGTGTTTTAGTTTTTAAACATAAGAGTTCATGTCTTCTTGCAATTAGGCTTTTGGTTTTTTCACTTAGTATATCTTTTGTCTTTCTCTTCTGATTCCGACTTGCTTTGTTACATCCATCTCTAATAAGTTTTTCTAATCTGTTGTAGTATGTTTGGCTGGTATCTTCTTCTCTTAGTGTGAGGCTTTCTTCATTATATTCTTTTATATATTCGACACATCTTTCTATTTCCTCTGTAGTTGTTAGAGTTCTGACCACATTATTATAGTTTCTTCTACTTTTCTTTCTTTCTTGTATTTCATAAAGACTTCGAACTAATTAATTATGTATAACCAACTGTAATTCTGTTTTCTTTTTTTAAGTGCAATAAAGTGTTATCTATCTTTCTATCTATCTACTTTTTGTACTTTCTGATCAGAAGACTGCTATCGAATCAGTAAACTAGATAGGTTGGGAGTTTGGGACCTATACGATATCCTATAGATCAGTTAAACTGGAAAGGCAACAGTTTTTGCGCATAACTTGCTCCACCTCACTGTAACGAAACTTGTGCGACAATTTGCATGAGGAAACCTTCGCTCGACGCCGGTCCATTCTGCCGTCAGCTCATTTACATGACACTTTCCATTTCCGCTAGGTGGCGCGCTACCCTCACTTACATAACTGAGCGCTGAATGCCCCGCCGGCATTGTTTCGCGAACAAATGTATGCGATGAGCGTGTAATTTTGTTATGACTAGCGCGGCTTAGAAAAAACGAAAATCTGTTGGATTTTTAAAAGGAAGTTGGAGATGTATGGTAATAAGTTGAAAACAAAATGAAACATTGATAAGAGCTTGTAACAAATATTTACAATTTTCAGTTCTTCGTAGTCTATATTCGTACCTACGTGCCATTTATAATGCGATATTATTATTTATTGTTCGATATTAAAAACGAAATACCAAATTTCTGATATTAAACTTAGTCCATTTAGTAGGTATATCAAGTCCAGTAAACTTAGCACTGAACTATTAAAACAAGTATAGGTACGTTTTATGTACGTGTTATTTTAAAAAACCGACTTCAATGTATCTTCGAAGTCCAAAGTCAAATATCGATGAAATTTATATGGGACCACTTCGTAGCTTTAATAACCCAACGCAAAAAGAATTTTCCAAATCGGTTCATGAATGACGGAGTTCTTAGGTAACAAACATAAAAAAAATTACAATGGATTAGAGAACTTTCCTTTATGAAGTCGGTTAAAAATATAAATAGGTTGTTGAACGTTACATTTCTCCAGATATATGTTAAACTTACCCTTCCAAGAACAATTTTATCGAGAAAAAAAGCAATTATTAACTAGCATTCCCAGAATGTCTGAAATGCCTGCCGCATTCCAGCTAGCTTACCCGTATTAATCACTAAACAATACCATTTGGCAACACTATAGGCACTCGTATTTACATTCGCCATTCAATCACATGCCATTGTATAAACATCAGCTTCCTACCCAGGGCTGTCAGCACATTGTCACCAGCCAGCGACGGCCAGAGTTATGCCCTATTGAATATTTAGCAGCCGCTACTCGAATACCTTTGTGTGACGTCCCTAGGTATGGAAATGCTTCCTTCTATCGGGTTTAGAAGGAATTTCGTTTGTGAAATACAGGATTATTGAATAAAATTAAAGTAAACTTTTGTACACAGTTTTATTCGCATTATAAATTCTGCGGCAAAATGGGCTAGTTTAGTTCACAGAGTTGTAGAAAGTTGGAAGCCCGAATCAAATCGTGACTACGTCCGATATCGTACGCGTCGTTATTATGCTTGCTTATGTCAGTTGAACATTATGCCAATTGTATACCCTCTTACGAATTATGCCACACTGATATAACTTTTATTACCTATCTGGTAATTGCGTGCGTAAAAGTGTTATTTTTTTCTATATTATGACCATATAAGTTGGAATTAGCATAAGAAATGCAATATTTAATTTCACCATTGAATGTTTTTATTTTTTTTATTTTTCGCCACTCTTGTAAGCGCTATTATTATACTTGATTATATTAAGAACAGAATTATATATATATATATATATATATATATACACACACATATATATATATATATATATATATACACACACATATATATATATATATATATATAAGTAATTAGATTATATATTGTATATGATATGTAAACTCTTAGTATGTCTATTATATTTTCTATCACCACCGTCTCGTTTCGTTATCGTATATATTATACTTGTTACACCATTGTAAACATTTAACTTGTACTTTATCTCTATTTTTAAGGTGAATAATAAAGTGTTTATCTATCTATCTATTTAAATATCTTTGTATGTATAGTGTAATTTACCTAATATGTTGTGTATTTTTTTTTAGTATATAAATTTTTAAAGCTTACATACTTTTAAGAATTTTAGTTTATGAAACGAATGTTCCTACAACAATACACTGCCTAAGCTACGTAAAGCTCTCAGAATGCTATCGTTTCGACCACTCGAAAGCTCTGCTATTCAATGCTTGCTATGAAGCTTTGTAAATGCAGCCAAACCCACTCGACACCAGTCGACCATAAGGCGGCGGTTTTCCTGAAAATATTTAATGAATGAGGGAAAAACAGATTTAACGACTTTCCACATTAAACGTAAGTTTTTTATGCTACTAATCAATGAATCGAACTTAATTTTTTTATGCAGTAAGACGAGTGCAATACGATGAGTAAATAGTTCGCCTGATGGTAAGCGCCATGCTTTTTAATATCATGCAAAGTACTACGTAGCACTGTATTGCGCTACCACACGACGCGAGACCACATCTTATAATTATTTAGTCTCATATGACCAGCACAGTCATTTACAGTCATTTCACTGGCTACAATGCCTTTCAAACCGGAACCCAGTATAAATACAACCTGGTGTATTCAAATCAAGAGTGAACAAGTATTTACTGGGTACGCGTGCTACATCTTCGACCACAACGTCGCTTCCCATCAGGTGAAACTGTGGTCAACGCTAACGTATGTTGTCAAAAAAGTAATGCTTACGCACTACTGCTTGGCGGCAGAATAACTGCAAATTAACTAATGTCAGATATAAAGATCACACAAAGATACATATTTCTTATTATAAATGACTAAAAAAATATATTTAAAAAATGTTTATTCATAAAAATATATTCTATTGTTAATCAACGAGGCGTAAAATTAATTGCTCCAAATCATATTAATAAGCAAAGTTAGTCCCAATTTTTTCGTAAGGTCATTTCTATATCATTAACTTTGTATAAATTCACAATATGTTCCCTAGAAACGTATGTGGTCAAGAGAAAATCGAAAATGTTTTCTATTGTGTTCAGTTTATCGGTATATATTTTATCGGTGTGCTACTCCACTGGGCCACGGGCTATGTAGGTTTCGGTCAATTCGTTTAAATTGGTCAAATAAAAACAACAATGCGTAGAGGGTGTTCGGAATTCGTGAAAATATTTTATATTCACCTTTGAGTTTACCTTTCTAATAAGTACCAAATTAGAAAATAAAATCGTAAATAAAACACGTACATAAAAACTTTTAATAGATTTGCATTGAATCTAGTAGTTTAATAACGTCGACTTTGAATATTTATAATTATGATTGAATATTTATAAACTTTTCATTTTGTAATACTAAGCTTAATTAATTCGCTTTGGAAATCTTCATATATTGTAATTAATATTACTAATTATTTAACTGTTACTGTTAGTCTGTGCCGTCCCCGTTTTGGGCAAAGGCCTCCCCATGGGGGGAAGCGCAAGATCGCGAAGAGCCTGGAAGTCATGGGACTTCGCGATCTTGCGTTATTGTAGACCAATAGTCGCTAAGGTGTCGAGTTCGTTCCGCCATCTCATGCGCGGTCTGCCGCGACGCCGCCGCCGTTCCGCTGTATCGGGACGCCACGTGGTGGTGATTTTGGCCCACAGCTCTTCTGGCACAGACGTGATCAGCCCAGTGCCATTTTAGTTTTGCGGCTTTATGTACATAATTCAAAAATTTAATGAAGCTTTTAGAACTGTTTTGTGAATGTACTAAAAGTTTCGGCCTCAAATATGTAAAAGCTATTAATGACTTTAAAATCTCGAACAAAATATTTTTTCCGCTGTAAAGTATCAGAAGTATCAGAACTATTACCACTCTGTATACAATGTTGTGTGGCCAATCATCTCGTGTTGGGCGACAAATCAAATTAATTAGTCGCATCAGTGGGCGCGAGGGTCGCTGCTATTGCATTAGACCAATTGAGAGTCTTGGCGACGTCCCAGCTAGGAATGTGTTACTTGCAGTCTGATCGAGTCCCATATCAATGAGTCCCATCTAGGAAATAGTGGGACTTCTTCAGAAATTGAATGTGTTCATGAGTGAATTCATAATGGATCTAAGTAAGCCTTAATACTCTTATTTCTTATTGCGAGATCTATACAGGCCTCTTTATATTTTTGTTTTTTAATCTGCATCCGAAGATTATGTAAATAAAGCTATGTATAAGTATTTTGAATTTTAATCTGCAATTTAATCATACAATACAAATCATACATTAAAACTGCAACTTAATCATACAATCATGAGACTTAATTTTAATTACTTCGTTAAAAGATAAACATTGCTTTTTATTTATTTTACTCAATAATAACAGACTACATAGTAAACAATATAAAAATATATATAACATATCAGAGGCCCATATCACAAATACCTTAGAGACCCACATAAGTATATATTACATTTATAAAACACTATATCTTAGTAAATATATAGCAGTATGCATTCCTCAGGATAAAGTTGCTGTGATATAGATTGAAGTATTGTTGTTTGAAGTATTCTAGTATTGCGGAAATACATGATCAAATCAAATCAAAATCTCTTTAATCATTTTGGCATCACAGTCGCACTTATGAACGTCAAATTATCACAATGACTCTACCACCGTATCGGAAAAAGAACCACTACTCAGAAGATACGGCAAGAAACTGAGAGGCATTTTTTTTAGAGATTTTGTTACAATTTTTTGGGATTTTACAATGTTATGTTTCTTATGTACCAGTTGGTTACTTTGCAGAAGTGGAATGTTCCAAGCATCTTTGTCTTCTATGTAATTACGAACAGTGTAGTATGCTTTTCTCATTAGAACATTCTTAACGCGTAATTTAAATTTACTTTCTGTGAGCTCCGTTATACACTTTGGAATTTTATTATAAAAACGTACGCAGTTGCCCATAAAGGACTTATTCGTTTTAGTCAGTCTATACCTAGGTACAACAATCCTATCCTTATTTCTAGTGTTTATGTTTTGATGGTCACTATGCTTACTATACTCAGATAGATGTATGGGAAGATATAGCTACTTTAGTTATCGTAACAAGCGTTATCAGTTTCCATTCGCCTTGTACGAAGGTAAGTGATACATTGAGTTTCCTTCCGGAGCTCCGACATGGACGACCTTTCTTCGACGCATCCCAAGGGCCCGAAAAAGGTATGTGAGGTCTCAAAGGAACTTTCGATCGTCACCATTTATGAATAGTAATTTTCTATTGACAGTATCTTCGAGTAGCTCTCACTTTCATAGCAGCAAATTCCTCACTACTCTGCGACTATAAATAAGCTGTTGACAATAAGCCACGATGTCCAAAACGGACTACGAAATGTCAAATGGTGACCATTGATCACCATTGCTCGAGCACACGATCTATTTGGAACCTCAATCAATTCAATTTCCCTTCACATTATTCTGTATCCATATAGTTCTAATAAATTCTACTTTCAACGAAATATACTTTCTCTAACCCTTATAAGGGTCGGAGAGACCCCAGGGCCCTTGTAAGAGTGACCGAGTGAACCATAGAGAGCGAAGGTTATCGAGCCTTGTCATCTTTGTATGTGGTTTGTGAAGAATGGAGCTCCAATTAAATAGTACAAGTGGAACACATGATTGTTTGATGTTTTTAATAGGTGTAGGTTTTAGTAGGTAGGTCTCTCGTATGCGGGAGGCCGTCTGGGTAGGTTTGCCAGTTATTTTATCGCCAAGCAGTAGTGTGCAAGCATTACTGTGTTCTGGTTCGAAGGGCATTGCAGCCAGCGAAATTATTGGGCGTATGAGACTTAATCTCGAATGTCTCAGGGTGATGAGGGCAATGCAGTGCTACTCAGTATTTTTTACGGTATTAAAAGTTCTGGCTCTACAATTGTTATGGGCAGGCGTGGCGCTTACCATCAGGCAAACGCCTTGCTCGTCTGAACACTTAGTTCCAAAAAAAAATGAATTTGTGTAATGATAAATCTTGTAGTTTTTTGTAACTGAATGACGAGACGAGCTGGTCGTTTACCTGATGGTAAGCAATACGCCAGCCCATAACAATGACAGCACCACCCAGAACTTTGTTTTGCAAAATCCTGCGCGGCGCTGCACTGCGCTCGTCACCCTAAGACAATTAGCTGTTGAGTCTCATAATGCCCAGTAATTTCGCTGGCTACAATGCCCTTCAAGCCGGAACACAGTAATGCTTGCGCACTACTGCTTGGCGGCTGAATAACAGGCAAAGCGGAATTTGTCGTGGAGTGGATTTGTAGTGGAGTGGATTTGTCGGAATACTAATCAAATCAAATCAAATCAAATTAATTTATTTTTCGACCAACATGGATCACAAAATATACAATAATATACATTATTACAATAATATACATTACTAATGCCCGGCATAAAATTCCTATATTCAAAGAAGCGAATCGTTAAACTACGAACGTAATTATTTAAAAGTGTTTATGAAGGAAGTAAGCGAGAAATAAGGAAAATAAGGAAGGAGGAGGTGATAGAAATGTTTATTGCATAGTTTTAATTGCAAAAAATATATTCGTTATTAATAGTTGAATAATTTCTAATAACGTAACAGGAAATGGGAAAAAGACGAACGTTGGAAAGCGAAATTTTATTGTGCGTAATAAAAAAACTACTTATTTGCCTGAAAAAGTGTAATTTACAACGAAATTTTTTTTACTCGAAAATGTACTGAATATATACGTACATATATTCAGTACATTTTCGTTATCTGCTCAAATATACTAGGTTCTTACTTTTTACGAGTTACGAGTTACCAGTTATCTATTATGTTTGTATTACTGTACCAGATATTAACAGCCTCTTCACAAGCCAATGCTAATTCAGCGAGCAAACGTCTATTAAATCAGTGTGTCAATGGATGCGCGTGCGCAGAGCGTTGGACCGTGTCAGTGACTCGACCGACTCGGTGTGTTTTCGTTGACATGTTCCATAGCGCATGTAACTTTATAGATTCTTGCTATGTAAATGTCGCTTAGTCATAGTTTAAAAACTGATTTATTTGGGAAATTGATCTACTTGAAATGTTGAGATGGTAACCGTTAGAGAGTCTCATCCCCACGCAAGTTGCTGAAAAGAAAGTTCCAAGATAGATAAAAAAAACTTCACATAATATACAGACGGAGTAGAAATTTGCATAATTAATTACATGTCCATTTATAATTACTAACTGCTCAAATGTACCTTTAAAACAGAATTTCAAGCTCGTAATTAAAACTGTTTGTATTTACATAATCATTTCGTTGGTAATGGAAACGCACACACAAGGAACGTGATTAAGTATTTTCATTATGTATTTATGAATGAACGCAGGGTATAAATAGTAATCATTCCTCACATTTGTAAGATACACTGTATTCTGTACTTACTTACAACTGTATTCCCACACTTATTACGAGCAGAGGTACCTAGTCTACTAATTGCCTTCCATCGTTGATAAGATGCAGTGGTCTTTCTCCTACATATTCAAATTATGTCATTTGTTTTTTGTACGCTAATTATCACCATAGGATCGCTACCATCTTCGGTACAACCTGTTTTACTTATCGCAGTTGGGTTAACTGGACGACGTTAGTCCTACCACCAAAGAAGCTCCTAACGATGAGATACGCGAGCTTTCCCACGAGCGGCGGCCGCTAGATTGATATATCTACATAAATTACACCGAGTTCACATACACATACATACACTGGACATGGTAAGTTAACACTGACCGTGGTTGTGTGTGCGACTGCAGTCTCGGGCCACACAACTAGCAATCTAGTCGCATCGTTTACGCGCATGTACTTCTCTTTCGCATTGAGATATATAGATATCGACAGGAGGCGTCCTCTCAGTTGTTTTGCTGTCAAATAATATTGTGCATTCAATTTACGGTTACAATGGAACTATCGCAGAATTATATTCAGAAATGAATTTTTTGCTTACCTTAAATTTGCCATGTAATGTGTTGGACATTGTCTGTAAGTTACATGTGCTGTACGAGTATAAATAAATAAATAAATCGCAGGTAAAGTAGTCCGTATTTGAGACTTATAAGCTGATGTTCCATGGAAGACAAGCATGGTGACAGGCATAGGGCTTACTATCTCCAGTTGTTACCTAATACCATAAAAGGCAATATATCTCCTCTTTTTCTATCAGTCTTGTGGGCCACACAGCAAGCCATCTTATATTGGTCACTTTCTTACATGTTACTTCGCAACATCTGTCTGTCAGTTTTAGAACAGGATATAATGTTAACGGAGTATCTTTAGTTAAAAATCAAAATCCCCATAAAACTAACTAATGAGAGACTAATGACACACGGAATTCTAGAGTATACCTCAAATAGCTTTTATAAACCTTACATAAAGTGCACTAACATATGGTGCAAAAAGTTATCTGTTGGGACAGTAAGAAAAATGAATTCAACAATGTTTATGATCTTAATTCCTGCTCTAGACCAGAGCACTTAGTACCAAATCCTCTAGAGAATCTTGGAACATTAGATCTACACCGACATCATAAACACGTATCATCCGCAGTGTCGTTGACTCAGGTGCATCAGGAAGGCAAATTCGTCGGCAAGCCTCTAACGCTCGCTCCACGTTTTTGTTTGCATTAACATCGCATCTGTCATCCTAAGTGCTTCAATAAAAACTCACTTAAGCAGCAAGCGAATCACGAACGCACGAGAAAACGAAAACAGCATCCGTACGCTTAATTGAATTTTCAATCTATCGCGTGATGGGACGATGCTGTTCTTTGGTTTCTTGTTTTTGCTTCACTTCTGGTAGGTATTTCTTTTTGACACGATTTGTTTGTCCATAATCTAACTTTTATTTAGAAGCGTCTGTTTGCGTGGGCCAAGTGTTGCGATCTCTATTTTTTTTTTTTCTTCCAATTAGGCTGCCTGCAAAAGCAAAAGCGAGTGTGGCTCAGTGGGAGCACGTGCGACTTTCAATCCAACGCACCCGAGTGCGAATCCCGTTGGCCCCGCACCACTGACTTTCTTAAGTTATGTGCGGAATTAACACTCGCTCTGAAAACGGTGAAGGAAAACATCGTGAGGAAACCGGCATGTTCAAGAATTAATCACAAAAATTCAAGGAAATGTGACATCCACCAACCCGCACTGGGCCAGCGTGGTGGATTATGGTCCATACTCTCTCTACGAGGGAAGGCCCGAGTCCCAGCAGTGGGAACGTGATGGGCTGATAATGATGATGATGATGAGGCTACCTACTTTAATGAAACACACTTCAGTTTTTTTCACAATATTTTTTTACAATCTAGTATTACAATCAATTTTACATGAAACGTGTCCAAATAGACAAACAGAAGGAATTGCAATAGCTGATTATTAAAAGTTAGTAGGTGCTAGAGTGCCAGAATGGAATCTCCGTTTGCGCTATTCATATTTTTTTATGTAACTTAATAACGAGACGAGCTGGTTGTTTGCCTGATGGTAGGCAATACGCCAGCCCATAACAATAACAGCACCACCCAGAACTTTATTTTACAAAACCCTGCGCGGCACTGTACTGCGCTCGTCACCCTGAGACAATTAGCTGTGGAGTCTCATAATGCCCAGTAATTTCGTGGGCTACAATGCCCTTCAAACCGGAACACAGTGATGCTCGCGCACTACTGCTTGGTGGCTGAATAACTAGCAAAGTGGTGCCCACCCAGACGGCCTCTCGCATACGAGAAACCTACCACCAGTAAATATATAGATACCTATATAGCAGGCAGAGCGTTTAACGCAATTAATTAAGTAGGTACGCATTATTATCCTGAGTAACAATAAACAAACATGTATCTATTGTTGACGCGTCTATTGTTTCGTAAATACTTACTAACAAACCTAAGTACATTTGGTGAAGATATTCTCTAATTTATAGCATCCTTTACCCAATTAATTAAAGTTAAGGATGTATTCAGTAGGTATTATTGTTTTGTTTCTTCGTAATCAGCCTTAAGAAGTTAAATATTCGCAAGGGCAGATTTTGTAACTGCAATACAATCCTATTTATATTATAAATGCGAAAGTTTGTTAGTATGGATGTTTGTTACCCAATCACGTATTAACTACTGAACGGATTTTGATAAAATTAATATAGGTTCTTTAGGTCCTGGAAAGGACATAGGCTACTTTTTATCCCGGGAAACTGCGGGTAAAACCGCGGGGCGCAGCTAGTTTATAAAATTTACCTTACCAGCGCCTTTGTTGCCCGATTCTTATAATCTAGGTGTCTTCAAGTCTCGAGTAAACCGGTATCTTCTAGGCAAGTATGATCCATCGTCGAACACGTTGTCACTTTCCATCAGGTGAGACTGCGGTCAAATGCTTTCCTATTCGGTAATAAAAAAATAAATATATCGCAATGAGCTTTGTTGCGCTTAGTATGGAAACTAGCACCACTAGCAGATTACATTACACAGATAGTACAATAACGTACGATTACACTTTACGAGGGGTTTCCAAGCGTTTAGCAAGCGATTAGCGATCACGGTTACTTTTTTGACAGTGGCCGTCCTTAGTTTTGTTCCACTGGTTGCGCTTACGCAATAAATGCGATCATATTGCACTCATTTGCATACAATACGGCGAGATGCTCCGGCGTTACCTAGTGCTGATGAAATAGTGGTCAGATATGATTTGTATTGTACCTGCAATAAATTGTACTGGTATATGTAGGTACGAGTATTCACATTTATATATTTAGTTACTCATTGTTCGTTGTCTATTTATATTGATTTAAAACTATAAATAATTTTCAATGTGTAAGTTTATACTCGACTTTTGTCTTTCAGAAAATTCCAGTCAATTATCCAAAAGTATTTCTTACCTAACTTCAATTAACGTTTTGTTAACGTATAAAGTAAATAAAGATGGCATTTTGGATCATTAGCATTATCACCGGACAATAGTTATCTTCAGGTCGTTGAAGCCAATCTTTGCGTCTGCTGTAACGTTTATCATTCCTTTTCAGTTGTACTTTCTTGTCTGCTCACGTCTTTCTTCAGCTCTTCTCACATGAGTAACCCCCATCGATCTTATTACCAAACGTTAGTTAATGGAGTGTGCAGTGCACGGGAGCGGTTGCATTGAGAACGTTGCCCAACGCGGCGGCGGCGCACAATGGGCCTGCGCCTGCGCCGGCCGACACGGTGTGTGCGTCTGATAGTCACGGTGCCGGTGCTGAGTGTGTGGTGCCGGTGAGAGGATCCTTGGCCAATGTAGTTTTGAAAGCCAAGGGGTGCATGTTAATTATTCTTGATCATTTGCATAGTAGCTGGGGTTCATGAACTTGGGATTACAAACTATTTTCAGGGGCGAAATTTTATAGCAAAAGAAAAAGGAGGTATGTGAAAGGTCCTGAAAAAGGCTGCTCTAAAGTTGTCATTAGAAAAAATGCTTACTAAAATTTCTGAAAGCTCTAGAATACAAGTCGTGATATCAATGATACTGTATTTTGGTTTGACAGAAATAACTCGAAATTTTAGTTAATTTTAAAAATATTTTTCTCCATAGTTGAGGTTTGAACTAAATATAAATGTGTAAAATATTTTAATAGATGTCACGTCGGTCAACCTAAGACATAAGTAAAGGGAATGCACATATTTCGAACACCGTGGTAACTGCTTCGGTCACACAATTGGTAAGAGCGCTTCCTGTAAGAAGGAAGAGAAGGAAGAGAAAATATATATTTCACATACTTAAAAATGTATTTAAACAACTCGTGATACCTTTACCGGCCTTTACTCCTCCTTTTAAGAAAAGTATATCAACATTGAATTCGAGGTAGTCCTCGATTATGTCTACCTTTAGAAACAAATTTGCAATTCTCATCAACCGCTCGTCGTCTGTATCATGAGACCATGCGTGGCGCGACTGGCGGGTGTGTCACGTTATGCAAGAGTAGGCCTAGTGGCTCGGATAATGACACTTGAGACCTATATCCGTTCTGATCGCCATTATCGATATCTAGTTCATTGACTAGCCAAGATTATTCTGGTAAGATAGGTTTTATGTTCCGTTTTCGTATTGCATCGTTATCTTCTATCTCTTTCAGTTTAAAGTTATCCGTGTTCTAAGTTCTAAGTTATCAGTGTTCTATATAATTTGAACTGAATCTTAGAGGCTCTTAAAAGATGTTGTATTTCACTCGATTTCTACCAAGGCGGCTTTGTTCCCCCATCTTTTAAAATTTCTTTACCATCATAAATATTGTATTGGTATTGTTTAACGACAACGTACGTATCTCCCCCTGTGGCAGGGGACGCTTGGAAAGCACGCACATTACATGAATCATTTTCAATTGACTGCGAACTAAAGATAAGCTTTGTTTGGGTTTTTGTATTTTCTATTTTAATCGCTGTTAGAATAATACATTTTGTAACAAAAAAGCGTCTTCAATTCTGATGTATCGTTGAAGTCCAAGGTCGAATATCGATTAAATTTATATGGGACCATGTTGAAGTTATACTGAACCCAACGCGAAGAATTTTCCAAATCGTTTATAAATGATGGGGTTCTAATGTAACAAAGATAAAAAAGGACTTGGAAACCTCTTCCTTTTTTTGTCGGTCAAAAATACGATAATCTTACGGAATAGCGATGAAAGTTGCAATCGCGGTGGTTCATTTTTTCTGTTTCGTGTATCTCTAAATACTCTCATTGCAAGCTTAATGAATTGTATAACCAATCCTAATCCTAATACACTGTACGCTAGTTAAGTAAAGTTGGACAATTTATTTTGACTGATATTGCTACCAGTAAATTGTAGTTGTTGTAGTAATTTTGTAGTTTGTTTACGAGTTTGGTTTACGAATTGTCTACTGATTTTGTTTCATCAGGTTTTGGTCAATCAATAACTTAGATAATTGCCAAAACAAATTCTAGTTTGTTTGTAACATTGTATTATATTGTTCCAGATGGTGGTGAACCTAGCCCTGGTGATATACCATGCATTGGACTACACGCACTCGGAAGATGAGGAGCGGCTCATATCGCCGGACCTCGAGGGCCTCATCACTGAGATGACGTCTTGTGACGCTGCAGGTAAGAGATTTATATTTTGACCTGAGAATAAATAACTAAATACGCCTAACGATCACATACATAGACCCTGGTCCCTAAATAAGATTTCCTGTATCTAGGGAACCGGGAACTATGATGACCATGGTATCACAACATCCAGACACGAAACTTTTTTTCTACGCCCAAACATTTGTCCCGTCGTGGGAATCGAACCCACAACCTCAGTGGCGTATGAGATTTGAGCCAACCTGCTCAATAACTACACCAATGAGAAATATACGGTTATGAGAGTAAAGCTGCTGTAAATGCTGAAAGTAAATGCTGAAGATTGTTTACAACAGAACTAAAGTTGTAAGATTTGTTAAGAAACAATTTATTTAGAAGAGGTATAATTTTAGATTTGTTAAAAAAATATTTATATAGAAGAAGTATAATTACTGTACAAGCTAAAAATTGGATTCTAAACGTATAGATGCTTTGTCTACGCCTTAGTGTGGCAAAAATACAAGATTTACATCCTCGGGAAAGTTAGCATCAACTCTGGCCAAATCACTTACCGTTTCGCAAGCTTTATCCTAGTTGAGGTCATGAATACGATTCGCTTACATTTTCCTCAACATTCAAACGGGGGTAAGCAATTACCGCTAATCTCGACTTTCGATACGAACAACAATGCATCCCAACAAAGGCTCGGATCCCATTGACTGTTCCACCTTGCCCAACATTCAGTTTTCACCAGAGACCGTTGTGCCGGGGACGGTAGCTGAACTTTCACCCGAGCGACCTTCTTGCACCGTCACGTCTGAGGCCAAAATAAGAGCAGTGCTGCCAAATTGATGGTAACCATTTTATAAATTGATAGTAAATTGTTTATCCGATTCCGAGGAGATTTATTTAGTATTGTTAAAGTACCTATTCGATTCTGAACTTTGAACTTCGTCTTTGGTCTTTAGTTAAACTATAAAAGGGTGTATTTACCTTTTGTTTCTTCACACTTTCTCGTAAATAAGCTTACTCTATTTGTTGAGAAATTCATTAAAATTTTAAAATTATATAAAATAATTCAGGAAATTAATTAATATTACATTTTACCCATATAATACATCTTAAAAGAACTGTATGTCGAAAGTAAGAGTATTTGCAGCCAACAACGTACATAAGGCAGTAAAATGTTTACAAAATACTACTAAGCTACAACTTTGTTTAATTCAATCATCACCAGGTGGTACACTCAGTACTTAGCTCAATAGTTGCCGTAAAATCAATTTCCAGATCTAGAGAATCAGATTACAAATTACAGAACCGTAAAAGTAAAGGTCCAAAACGATGTTACTTTTGCGCAAATAATGACTTCAACAATGTTATCGAGGCGCGGGAATGTGCCTCGTTAGAATAATGTGCAGTGATATCAATGTAGTGGACATTTACTAAATGTCATTTTGCTATCGTTTGGGAGTTGAACTTTGAGGTATGATATTTGGAATTTAAGAATTATCCACCATTAAATGCTCTTAAAATATATTAGTATGAGGTATTTCAATGTTAGAGCAACTGATAGTATTTTATTAAATATCATAGGGGACAGCAAAATACTTTTGGAAAAACACTTAAGAATATGTAAATGACCTTCAATTCCACTGGCATTAAATAGTTACGCCATCGACAACTTAGTCGTTATCAAGGGTTTTTGACTGGACTAGAACGGAACCGACAATTCATTAAATATGGTTTATATAACACCTCTCTTCTACAATACTATTAGATGAATAAGACAAATGTTTGTTGAGTTTGGTAATAACAGAATCAAATTATAGAATCTGAATCCTGCTTATTGGATGCGGTTATAACTATTTCTAACCATTTTGAGTATTTGTTTGTAAGATTACGATTTTTACGGATGAACTTCGATATTTTATCAATTTGTTTTGGTTAAGCTTCGCAGTTTGGTGTTAAGCGATAGTTTTTGTCATGTCGAATTATTTGATATCTCTCACGCTGGGAATACGATTGGAGACGTGCGTGCAAACACGTTTTCTGTTAATACATCCGTTAGAATTTTATTGGCTTTGAATTGGGTGGGAAACTATGGCTTTTATTATGGCTTTGTCAAATACGCTAGGCAATTAAAATAATAATTTGATGGGCTTTGCATTGTCTTTGCCATGTTCGGCGATGAGTTCTTTTAGATAGCATAATTATTTTTAATTGGCTTGAAAAATGTTTACAAATATCATATCCAGCTGCTTTTGTTTAATATGTTATGTATAGGTTAGTGTAATAGGTTAGTAATTTGATTACATTAAAATACCTGGTTCATTTAATACATTTTGGTATTCAATCTGTTTTCGGCCGAAATATTCATAAATACCTATGCATGAAGCAGATAGTGACAAAGGTATGTCGCCTTTGTATTTACTGTTTTGTTTTCCATAATTATGCCTGTCTTTGTTACTTTTCACCTCCCTTATTGCGGTTTTCTTTAATTTCATAAACGACTAAGAACATCAACCTCGGCGTTATCAAGATCATTACCGTTGTTCCAGCGAACATGGGAACTTTCTTCAACTGCATTATGCTCAGCCGATGCGTGTACGGTGTTACGATTGTCATTGTGCAGGCAGTGCGGGCTCGAATCCGGGTCGGGCTAATTAAACTTTGTGCTTGATTTATGCTGTGCGTGCTTCTTTATGGCTTGCACTTGTACGATGTGAATCTTGTGGGTTATGCTCGATACAATGTGAGCTGTAATTAATGTTCATTGTATTTTCACGAAAGCCTTTGTATGTTGGAGGTCTTACTTGGGTTCATCTCTCTACATACCTATAAATCGTCTATAACAGTGCACTACATTATTATTTCAAGCTCTAATTATATATGTTTATATTATTATTATTATAAGCCATTAATGTCCCACTGCAGAGCAAAGGCCTCTCTTCCCTCCTTCCAATCTTCGCGGTTTAGGGCTCTAACAGGCCAATCATTCCAGTAGGAATCAAGTTCGTCCCGCCATCTTTTTCTGGGCCTGCCGCGTTTGTTATTATATGTTTATAGCTTGATATATAAATTATTATTATTTATAACTTTGAGAGTTCCCCGCAGAGTTTCTTGGTGCTATCTTCTCTAGCGGGCGTATTTCCGAAGCACTGGTAGAGTCAGTTTTCGCATGATTTTTCTGGTCCAGGACTTTGAGTATGGGAAAGAAATGGGTAGATATGCTTATCATTTTTTAAGCGGCACACATATGCTTACCTCAGTAGCGGTTACATATTTGAGCCGTTCGTTTGGTGGGTCTGTGGGGACCGGGAGCTCATCGTATTTCCAAAAGTTTCTCAGAGCGCCTGATCGATGCGACGCGTGACCAAAATGCTGGGACTTATTTGGCTTAACGTATCAGTATTGCAATCCAATGGGGCAATAGTGCCAGCATCTTGAGTACGCTGCAAACTGGTAGTGGGCTGGAGCATTTGGGCGATCTATAGGCCTTTAAAGGTCTGTGGATTGTCCAATTGCTTTTCCTTGAAAGTAGTTAGTTTACTTTTAGTGAGTTTATTGGCTCTCATGTCCGCATTAATGACGCTAAGCCATCGTCCCAGGCTGGCGTCGAGATCTTGCTCTTGAAACTACAAGGTCTGATTACCGACGTACTCCAACGGTTTGCGGACGACATGACCCAGCCTCCTCAAAAAACTCTCCTGGAGCTTGTCTGCTATGTCCCGTATTTCCAGGCTGCCACGGATGTGCTCGTTACGTATGTAGTGGCATTTTAATATACCGACAATATATTTATGAGCAAACACAGGTTTAAGCATAACAATAGCGGGAAAAGCCTTGCATTTACATGTTCACATCGCATTCCGGAACAGAAGAAAGGCAAAACGCAGGCCGCTTCCGACTTCTCACACTGTGACTGTCGACTTATCTTCAGCATATCTCAATGACACTGTTCGCTAATAACTCTATTGAGATGGAGGTCAGGTAGAGCTTTTGAGGTCAGAAGAAACTGTTGAAAAATAAAAAAGTAAATGATAAGATGATTGGGACAGTTTTGGTGTTCGCAGCGAAGCATTTAGTTATCGATTCTAGTGACCGAATCTTATTCGATTGCTATTGCATAAATCTAATGTGTCAGTAATGTTCGAAGTTTACTTATTCAATATTTGCATAAGGAAGTATTGTGATGCATTACCTAGGGGCTATTCATTCTCACTTTCTACAAACAAACATTGCCGTTTGTCAACCTTATATACATACGGTTAGCGGCAGACGGCCTGTCTGCCAATCTGTATGACATTTACAGCGCAGGCCCACGGTGACCTCTGCTCCGACACCGTCGCCGACGCCTCCCATACCGCTAGTACAATACAACGCGACTATTCGTTCCGGCGTCTTTCACCTCCCTTTCCAACTCTCACGGACGCGCTCAATCTAAATTAACTTGTCATATTTTCTGCTTTTCCCTCGAGACGCCAGTTTTTGCTCCCGCCGACTGACGCAAGCTCGATTCATAATCGAGTTGTAATTTCTCCGGTTACACATTTACCGCTTCCTCGTCTTATACGAAGGTTCCGAGATGAATTTATTGCGTTTTAATCGCTCGCACCGGAAAATATACCGTTTTACGTTTTCTAGTAATTTTATGGCGATCAAATTGTGCGCACCTGCCTACGGTTAAAGTGTCAACAGTTAGATTGTTTACCGATAAGGAATTTCCGCGCCTGTGAAACAACGGGGTCGCGATAATGTTCGGAAAGAAATAAACATCGATCGTTTATCGAACGAGAGCCGTTTGTGGCGAATTATTGTTTCGAGAGGGCTATCGTAAATCTCGTACGTACGATTCCGATCGTGAAGTTCACGGCCATTTCAATTCGTTTGACGTGTAACTGTTTATTTTGTTGTGGGCGATCGATTGGGATCCCATCGAAAGTATCGATTGTATCGAGGGATGCGAGCCAATACCGGTCAGTGGGTCGAATCGGACAGGTGAATAAAGGCGCGCACAATTGATGCTGTGACAGCACTGACGAACCCATTGTTCAAAGATCTTTGACTATTTTTAGGCGCATTATCGCTAGCACGTTGACGTTATCATAATCGATCTGACATTCGGTGATCGATTGAAATCGTTCGAATTCGAGGTCAAACGTTTTGTTTATCGTTTATTTATATTGCACTTTCTTTTCCATACGCAACGCAAACTGATAATATTTCAACAATCTTTTTGAAAGTATTCGAGATATTTTATTATGTTCAAGTTCGATGCCTTCATAAAAACAGCCTCGCTTTGCGATGAACCAACAAAAAAGCTGAAGAAGAAATTACTCCTTTTATCTTGCCTTTTATATTCTGATCTGCTAGCGCAAGTTTCCCACGAGAGGTAGGTATGTAAATAACTATGCTTGGTTAAACGAACCTCTTTCTTAGTAAAAGCACTTGATCCGCACTGATAGTAGGTACTTTAGTACGTAGTACTATGGACTTTAGTCCATGGTAGTACGATATAATGAGGAACTATTTGCAAGTCACGAATAACTAACTAGTACCAAGGAATAAAATACGCCAAAACGATCATCTGAATTCCAAACGATCTGATGTTTTGAGGCAATAAGTCCTTTTTATTTTTTTACATAGACTTTTGACTTTCAATTGTCCGGAGGAGAAAGTCACTGAAATGATTTAGGTAATCTTACAGGTCAACCCCCGTACCCACTGGTCCCTCAAGCGCCAATCGTTAGTGTTAAGCACAGATTAAGGTATAGATTCATTGCGACAATGTCTTGTAATGCCATATATTGTCCGATGAAAGTTTATTTCAACTTGCAGTTATCGTATTTTGGTGTAAATTAATGAGATTGGATTTTGATGGGTTATGGGCAAAATAAACCAGGATTTCGGTATAAATAAAAGATTTATTAAACCAAAATACTCAAAACATGACGTTGGGTATAACGCGACCAGAGAAGAAGGATCGGCTAAGCGCCGCCTTACGACATTTGTGAGAACTAAAACACTTCTTTAACTGTTTGGTTTATACTTCCTAACACCTACCCTTAAACTAAACAGTCCTTAAACCAAGATTGGAAATACAATTAAAATATTTCTATTTCGTCAAAGGTTTTGTAAGTAAATTAGCGGGCATACATCCTACTAAACTTCTATACTGCGAGTGAAGATCATTTTTGGCCCCTTTTCAAATTTTACTGCATTTCCAAATGGTGTACAAGCTGCTTTACATTCAGCCATTTTCAATCGCTATAAATAATTCTGTATGTAGCTTTTCTGATCAAGAATTACTTTACCTTGTTCTTGTTACAAACGCATCCCCAATATATGCGTAACTTTTCCAAGGTCTTTCATTTCAAAAATTCTCATCAGATCTTTTTTCAGTTTGCTTTTCTGGCGTATTTTTTTTTTTTTTTTTTTTGCGAATAGTAAGTTATCGTCGACAAATATAGCCAAGATTATAAGATTACCTGTCTTGTCTGAATTTAAGTAGACACATAGTTCACAGAGTGATTTCTTAAATTTGAGATCTGTCAAAGCTTTGTCTATTTTATCATACCAGGCCTTCAATGCCTGTTCCAATCCATAGACTACTTTATTCAATTTCTCATAATTAACATAATTCTCTTTACCTTTAACTTGAAGCCCTTCTGGCTGCTCTGTATATACAGATTCACTAAGATCGCTATTGAGAAATGCTGTTTTAACATCCATGTGATCAACTTGCATATCTAAATCTGCTGTTAAAGCAAGTAAAGTTGTAACTGTTGAATATCTTACCACGGGTGAGTGTTTCGGTATAGTCAATCCCGTATCTTTGGGTAAACTCTTTCGCTACAAAACGTGATTTATAACGCAGTAGCTCACCGTTTGGTCCATACTTTCTTTTCAAAATCCTTTTACATTTAACAGCGTTATTTTTTTTAGCAGGAAGTTGTGTTAAATTCCAGGCTTTATTTTTCTCAAATGACTGATATTCATTCGTTATAGCATTCTTCCAATGCTCACGTTCCGCTCCAGAAAGTGCCTCATGTATAGTCAATGGTTCGTCGTTGCGGGTCCCCGTTACACCCGTTTCCACTGCAATCGCTGCATACTCCACTCCATCATCATAATCATACGACGAGGTATCTGAAGTCATATTAGGCGTCCAAGTAATACCAGCAGGATCCTCATATTCAAAGTCTGGAGTTTCAGAACTTGATGTCTCGTTAGGCTCGTTTAATTGATCTGCAATATTGTCATTGCATTCTAGACTAGAACTAGTGAGCCCTGGCTGACTTATATTAAGTTCATTATTTATATCCTTGTACATAACGTTTTCTAAGAACTGTACGTCTCTAGACTTTATACATTTAGATGGATTGTCGCAGTCCACCAATCGAAATCCTTTGGACTTAGTACAATATCCTACAAAAACATACTTTTTACTCCTTGCATCCAACTTTTTACGGCTTTCTTTTGGTATCATTTCATATGCAATACAGCCAAATATTCTCAAATTAGATAAATCTACCTTTTTACCAGTCCATAGTTGCTCTGGAGTGGTGCCTCTCACTGCTTTACTCGGTGCCTTGTTCTTTAAGTAGACGGCCGTGTTAACGGCTTCCGCCCAAAAAGGCTTTTCCATTCCAGCGTCCTGAAGCATGCATCGTGCCGCTCCCATAATTGTGCGATTTGCCCTCTCCGCCACTCCATTCTGTAGTGGCGAGTAAGGTACAGTCATCTGGTGTTTGATGCCCTGCTCTCCCAGAAATCTCTGAAATTGACTATTTACATATTCACGTCCGTTGTCTGTTCTTAAAGATTTTATTTTCAAATCAGTTTGATTTTCAACATAATTTTTAAACATCTTGAAAGTGTCAAAAACTTCATTTTTACTTTTAATGAAATAAGCAAATGTCATTCGTGTATAATCATCTATGAAGGTTAACATATATCTGGCACCACCAAAAGATGGAACTGACATCGGGCCACATAAGTCAGAATGTATCAAGCCCAATTTTTCTGTGGCTCGAGAATAAGACCTTTTTGGGAATGGCAATCTAGATGATTTCCCCTCTATGCAAGCTACACAAGGTGTAAAATCGTTATTAGTGTAATTAATTCCACTAGCTATACCTTGTTTAAGTAAATCCATACTTCGCTTATTCAGGTGTCCGAGTCTCTTATGCCATACCTCCTGGGACGGGCTTGTCTTACATAGATTTGCAGCTTCTTTATGTTGATCTTCAGTTAACACTTGACTCTCGGTGTCGAGTTTATAAACACCATTTTCTTTGGTACCGCTTGCAATTTTTCTTTCACCACAATAAATATTGCACTTTTGTGTTTCAAAGTGCACTCTGAGACCTTTGTCAGTCATTTTGCTAACAGAAAGCAAGTTCGTCGACAAGTCCGGCACAAATGCTACTTCACTTATTTTAGAAGTCTGTTTATGGCCTTTTAACAATAGTTCGACTTCACCATGACCATCACTTTGTATCGTCTGTTTATTTGCTACTGTAACTGCTCGAGGTGTGTCCTTAACATAGTTTTTCAATAACCTTTTGTTGTTCGTCATGCTACAAGTGGCTCCACTGTCGATATACCAGGCATCAGAATTAATTTCTACAGCGGTCAATAAAGTTCCATTCCGTGCCAATTCTGCCTTTTCACAGCGTTTTGTGTTTGTTTTTGCTGGACAACTTTTAGCATAATGACCGGGTTTACTGCAATGAAAACACTTGTACTTCGCATATTGTTGATTAGTTGATAACACATTTTCCTCACACGTACCACACCTTCCGTTCTTTGTAGATAGTTTGCTGTCTACAGTGTTTGGTGGCCGGTCTGTCAAGAATGCTCTTTCTTCAGTTCTGTCGAAGTTTACTAAGTTTAAGTTCCTACGCAACGTTTCTTGTAACAGTTTGCTTTGCACTATTTCACTGTATAGTTTGATGTTTGAATTTTCTAATGCCATGATGAGTGGATCGTAGTCTGATGATAAACCACTCAACATCAATACTGCTACGAAATCATCATCTAATGGAGCATTAATATCTCGTAATTGTTGCGCTAAATCGCGAATCCTCAAGAGATATGCTTCCATGTCGTTAAATTGCCCCAACTTTAACCCGAACAGAGTACGCAAAAGTCCAAGTCGTCTGCACAGCCCTCTATCTTCATAGGCAGTTTTTAGATTATTCCACGCTTCGTACCCACTGCTTGCGTTTCGTACATGAGAGAAGGACGAAGGTTGTACCATCAAGCAAATCTTTGCAAGCGCCCTTTGTTGCTTCCGTTCATCCGCAACCTCAGGCTTCCCTGGCGCAGATTCTTTGATGCAATCCCAAAGATCCTCATGTATTAAATACATTCGCATTAGAAATTTCCAATTGCCATAATTGGTAATGCCAGTGAGCTTCTCGAAGTTAATTGATATTCCAGAAGTCATTGCCGAAGATACGCCGGTGCCGATGTCGGCGCTGGCTAGCGCTTTGCTATTTTCCATTTTTTCACCTTTTAATAAAACATCGCGAAAATAACATACAACTTGGCTTTATCTCGTATCCTGGGCCCATAACCTGATGGGTTATGGGCAAAATAAACCAGGATTTCGGTATAAATAAAAGATTTATTAAACCAAAATACTCAAAACATGACGTTGGGTATAACGCGACCAGAGAAGAAGGATCGGCTAAGCGCCGCCTTACGACATTTGTGAGAACTAAAACACTTCTTTAACTGTTTGGTTTATACTTCCTAACAGATTTCTTGCTGAATCGACAATCATTAGACTGCATCTCATAGTCGCAGTGAAGATATACCTACCTTCATTTGAGCTCAACACGATATACGATTGGCACTTAAGGGACCAGTGGATACGGAAACAGTGCATATTGTATACACTTAATATTACAGACTTTTATAATGAACACCACACTGACCGCTATAGGTATTTCAATTAAAATTCCTGTCCATCCAAAGGTTGCCTGTTAGAAATTGCGCATAGCGATAAGGCCGCCCATTGTACCTATCCACTGTTTTTTTGACTATGTTTACTATTGTTTTTCTGTGTATTTAGTATTTAATAAAATATTATTGTATTGTACAAAGGCACAACACATTTTTTATTACACAACTAAAACACAACATATTTTTACGACACTTTCACTTAAATTGACTTTAACACCGAGATTAACGTCCGTTTATATCAATCCACTTATCGAAACGCGTTTTATAGGAATATAATACGGCCGCCCGCTGTTGCATATCGAGGGCTAAGATCGAATCGAATTATCGACAATGCCTGTTACGATTGTGGCTAAGTGATACCTACTTGTAATCTGTAATGTAGTAAAACTAATGGGTTATGTTGAAAATGAAATTTAAATATATTTAGAACAACATTTCCGCCAGCATACGTAGGTAATCTTCCAAACCATCAGCCAGATGGATCGACGACGTGGCCAGGGTTGTTGGGAAGATGTGGATAAGAAAGGCACAAGACCGGAAGGAGTGTCGTGATGGAAATGAGGCCTATATTCAGCAGTGGGATAAGAAGGGCTGAAAAAGAAAGTAGGTACCTATCCTAGCACAAAGAGTTTTATTGTGTGACTAGCGACTGCCCGCAACTTAGTTCACGTCGATAGGTAGGTGTACCGTAAAATATAGCCTATGTCATTCAGGAATAGAGTGGCTTTCATTAAGTGAAAGAATTTTGAGAATCAGATCGAAATTGCAAGAGATTAACAAACTTCGCATTTACATAAAAACAACTTTGCTCCTTTATTATATTAGTAGGTTTATGTAGATGTAGGTATAGGTGAAATGCTTTATTGCTGTAAACGCAGCTCAATTTGACTTAAGGTATGAATACCCTTTATATTATATATCTGGTCATTTGATTAAATTTTTTACAGAAATTAAAAAAAAACTGGATTTAATATTTTGTTGGAATATAATATGGCCGCCCGCTGTTGTACATTGGAGACAGATATAGAAGTATCGATAAACCCGACAAAACAAATGACGATTGTACGTTTATGTGATTCTTGTAAATTATAAACATGTTATAGCGTTTGTAGATGACATAAAACTAATTTTCTTGAAAGTGATTAATAATAAATCAAATATGTTTATGTTTGCCACAGTCAAAAGTTCTAGTGTAACATTATAAATAATGAACATTTAACATTATTAACTTCAAAGCAAAACTTATTGAAACTTTAAACTAAATTATTTCAGCCGCAGGTGATAAGAGAGCTGGCTCATTCCTTGCTCAAAGATCAGCGTTAGCCTATCAACGCGGGAATGTAGCCAGCGTTCTTGTCACCTTGCCTTATAGACACCACTTGAATATAAATTTTAGTTTTATACAGTTTATTGTTTAGTGTCTTTATATAGGGTTTTTTGTAGTTACAACTAAATTATCATTAATTTATCGGTTAACCACCAGGGAGACGGGTCTGAGCAGCCGCTCAACTGCCGTCTCTCTCTAGATCTATGTGCTCCATCTTAGGCCATATCATCGCTTCACATCAGGCGAGATAGTGGCCAAACATAGATTTATTAAAGGTAAAAAAATAAATATTAATATTAATAAATAAAATTAAAGAAATATTTCTTCAATGCTCTAAGGGAACGGTAAAGTTAATACGAGAGATCTACTTAGTAGATTCCATTCCAATTCCATTTCCAATTTGAAAGGAACTATTAAAGAAATAGTGTCACGTAATCTTTCCAATATCTCTCGTATGGTTCAATGTTTGCATATTTTTCTGTAATATCATTAGTGCCTATCACTCATATGCTTTCTACCACAGTATATCATTGTAGTTCGTAATCGATCTCCACCCTAACGTTGTTCAAACCATAATAAGGTCGTAATGGAACTAGTTCGTTGTCTAGTGCATTTTCATCCTTTCTCTTTTGTGTTAAAGTGATGTCGAGTTAATTGAAATTCTAAGATTAGTATTAGAAAATTAAAACTGATCACTAGAACAGTGGGGAGAGTTAATTAGGCTTTTCTAAACGTACCTAGCTAATATTTATGTTAATACTATAAGGGATTCAGAAGTAAAAACAACTTTGAAGTTTGATGTTGATTTATTCGTCACTAAAATCGCACTGACACTGAATAGTTGAATACGTCTTTACTGCTCGAACGCTACTAACAGACTGGCCTGTATCTTCCCCACCAAGCCCTCACTCTGGTCGGCTGTCGGGTTTACCGGAGTGGGGGTGACGCTTCCCTATTGGTGAAAATAAGTAAGAGCTCAAACTTAGGTCCGTACTCATGACCGTATAAAAATGTATTTATTATAAATTTATATTTATTTATTTATTTATTTATTAGGAACTACAAACAGTACTAACAATATGGACTAATTATTATAAGTCATACAAAACACACTTATTTATTATAAGATAATGCTTAAGTTAACAAATGTTAGACCCACACCGTAGTTCACGAGTTAACAGATAGCGGTTAGTGTGTGCTGCTCGCTAAAGCAACTATCTAGAAAATTATCGTTACATACGTATTAAAGAATAATAATAATATAGTTTTACATTGCAGTTAATGTATAAGTTTCATTCCAACATTATCATTTGAAATGAACCAAAAGAGAAAAACAATGGCAAAATAAATCTATCTATAATTTGCACTTGAGAGTGTCAATAACACTCAATTTAAATTTAGCAGCTGTAGTTGCAAATATATCTAAGTTTACAAAATTTTTATTATATATGTCAACGGCTCGGCGCAAAGGCGCGCGCTCACCGGCATTAGTTTTGCAAGTCTGAGTATAAAATACTCGTTGTGTGCGCACTTGCCGCACAAAACATGTTTTTGGCACAATATACCACAATTTACTACAGAGTTCCATACAATCAAATTTGTTGTTACATATGTTATACAGGAATATAGTGGTAAGTATTTATGTTAATATTTAGGTTGACTGATCTTAAAATATGTATGTAAAATATGTGTAATAATTATATTTCGTAATGAAGCTTACAATACATAATATATGTTTTAAACTTGTTCACGTCTGGTTAGTTATATTTTGAATTTAATATCCACAAATTAAATTAAATTTAAACGTTTTCAAAATGCTTTATCGCAAATGCAAAATACAAAAGTTTAAAGCACTCTTAATTTTCGTTAAGAGATGATGAGCCTATATAAATTGTCTTACATGATAATGCAATTTTTTTTTGTATAACGCCTTACGTTGTCCTAATTTAAATAATGAAAATCGAATAGTCTTAATCCTTTTTACTGAATTTATTGTCATGGCACGTTACTTTACAAGCTTTGATTTCTGATAAAAGCATAAAAAGCCGTGGCTAATCACGACAAAAAGATCCCAAAGACACATTTGAACCCTTTTTGTTACCGGGTGGCCCCAATTGTTTCCCAAAATTTATTAGATCACACCAAAAAGGCCATATAATAAGCCACGGCGACCTACATTAGGGGCAAGATTACAGAATGTGTCACAAACATGTAGGTGCCTGTGGGTGGACCTGTCCTCTCGAAATATGAGCAAAACAGGGCCTACATGGTCTTATAGCTATCAATATGAATAGGCCTTTTATGCAAACCTGGTAATTTATAGTTTATTGTCTAGTAACAAACTGTCGCTTAATTGCTGGCTGAATTGAAACCGATCTCTACTCGCATTGATGGCTTGGAGCGGACATTGTATCATAAGGGGCGGGGGGTAGACCGTACCATTTGTTTTCTTCCTTTTTAGTGCGAACGTCAAAGGAGTGGAATGCCTTGCCGTCGTCTATGTTTCCACATAAATTCCTAGACATACAAGAAAACTGCCTCTAAACTTCTTTAAAAAAAAATGGCATGAATGGCTTTTATTATCTAAATGAATTTTTTAATTGCAAAGACAAGTGACATTATGGACATATTTTATATTTTTATTTTTTGTATTTGACATATTGTGCGTGTGAATAATTAATGAATTTGATGTTTAATGGTTATGTATTTTTTTAAATTAATCTTTGACTTTTACTGTACTAGTTATATGCATGGGACATTTATTTCAATTAATTTAAATAATGTGATATTATGAAATTTTGTATGCCAGAAATGGTGAGACACGCAGAACTCTAAAACATTTGCAAACTTTATTATGACCGTGTTTCCTACAAATAAATATCATTTCATCATTTCATTTCAATACAATTTGGGTGTGTTCAAATCTAGAGTGAACAAGTATCTACTGGGTAAGCGTGCTACATCTTCGACCGCGTCGTTGCTTTCCATCAGATGAGATTGTAGTCAAACGCAAACCGAGTCTGTAGTAAAAAAAACATTCCAAAGGAAAATAAATTACGTCATTCAACAAACATTTCGATTCCCGCGACGGGACAAATGTTTGTACACAGAAAAAAAAAGGAAGCATTTGTTTCGAGTCTGGGTGTTCTGGGACCATGGCCTTCATTGTTCCTGATTCCCTAAATACATGGAATCCGAGTAGGGGCCAGATCTATGTATGTGATCGTTGGGCGTTATTTATTTAATTACTTTTGTTTCGTCAGTCTTTACGCGAACCTTAATCAAGGTCTAACTTTATTTACTCTATTATATAGGAGGGAGTATCTGATCAGCAAGTTTTGGTTGACGCAAGGTTCGCGTTTTTCTCACACAAGTCGAGGTCGAGTAAAGGCAGTAAATTGATAACGCGCTCTTAAACTCACGAGGAAACAAGAAAGCCAAGTGATAATCGTAAAAACATCGACGACAGCTCGTCCCGTTTCTGATGCGATTTTATGGTGACCCTAACTGTCCGAGGCCCGTTATTGCACTTATGCGGTTGTGGAGGGAATGTGTTGCAATAATATAAATAGACCTTAAAAGGATCTTAAGTATAAATCGGGATGGGACAAAATGACCGAGCACCGTGTGATGTTTTTTAAAAAATGAAGGGCAATGTAGCCAGCGAAATTGCTGGGCATATGAGACTTCATATCTGATGTTTCCGGGTGATGAGCGCAATGCGGTGCTATGGAGTGCTTTTTATGGTATTTAAAGATCTGGGTGGCACTGTGATTGTTATGGGCGGGCGTGGCGCTTATCATCAGGCGAACGACATGCTCGTCTCATCACTTGATTCCATAAAAAAACCAGAAACAGTGCTGAGAGAACTATATATACATATGTGGGTTTCAGGTAACCATAGAAGACTTTCCTCTCTTTTCTATCTTATCTACGGAACATAACATAAAGTCATGGACATAACAGACTGGGGTAGGAAGCTACAGTCTGTTAAGTGACATGGACTAGGCTCTAAGAGTTCAGAAAAAATCCTATATTTCCTAAGAAATAGTAGCTTAGCATGTAAGTTTCATCCGTATGAAAAAGCCCTTTTCACGGAAATGTTATCAATGTACAATATCTAAAAAAAAACCAATTTACATATTCATCGAAACTGTTCCGCTACTGGGTGGCGAGCATGAAAATTGGAGCCAATAATCCGAGCCGAATTGATTAACCGTCATCGCCAAGTTTCCTCGTAAAAGATAAATAAAAGCAGAGGAAATAAGGCCAAGAAGTTCAAAGAACGTTAAAGTGAGTACCGATTTGCAAAATAAAATGCAAATTTCGCCGATATCCATAAGCCATACTAAAAATTAGGGTAGTAAATAATTTTTAAATTGCTTCGTCGTTAAACTCATCTTATTATTATCTCATTTATGTTGACACCCTTGTCTCTTACAGTTTCTAAGTCCTCTCCATTCAAAGTTTGTCTGGGAAGGATCTTTTTGAGCGATAAGACCGCCCATTGTAACAATAGTTTTTAGTTTGTTATTTTTCTTTTTGTTGTTATAATTTCCATCTCCATTTTCATAATTATATTCAACTTTTTTGTTGCGTCGGAAAGCGACCGCTTTCCGTCAGCTGATTTAACAAAGTCCTGGGTTCGACTTAGTTTCCATTCTACAAATATATTCGTTTTCATAGTTACGTAATGCTTGGCCTCAAAGGGTATATCTCCTAGACACATTGTCTGTGACACGAACATCACTCCCAGTAGTCTGCAATAGACATCTGATAGAGAAAGTCTAGCGCCGCCAGGTTAGCGGACAATATTAATAAATTGTTATTAATAGTCCGATTCTATTGAGCTTTCTTGACCAGCTTAAGCGCCCCATTGTGAGGCAATTCGGTACATGATAAAAGGGCATTATTGCGGTGTACCTAATGAGATAAATGCCTGTAAAAATCTTGTATTCTTAAATATTGAATGAATGGATTTTACCACGTTTTTAATATATATTAAGCCACTTTCTTGTTTGTCTGTCTGTCGTTCCGGGTGAAATATTACAACTTAAATATCGAGCACTTCCCGATTAGCTATCCGCTGAAACTTTCAAGGTAGCGCACAACTCGATGAAAATGTATTCTAAATCTATTTATTAGCATGCAATGCCGACCTAACATCAAAAGGCGCATAAAAGCGTGGTTTATAGATTATTTTCTTAATCTGCCGCTTTCTTGTCTCGTTATGCCAACAGCTGTTCCAAAGGTCTCACGTGTCTCACGTCAAGGATTTTCTGTCTTTTCGTTTCTTGGACGGTCGTCCTGACCCCACTATCAACCTCTGTTATCTTTTTTCACTTGAATTCTTCCCGTAAGACCAATAGAAATCATCATCAGTAACCTGGAAGCCGGCAGAACAACGACGTTCAAGTCATACAAGCTCCAGATTCCAGCAGCACTTCAGAAGATGTTCCTTAGTCCCGACTTTTGGCCTGAGGGCGTGGTCTATCGACGCTTTAGGGAAGCGAAGCCGCCGAAAAACCCCTAGAGTTTAATATTATCATTTGAATTGTATATGTTAGTCTCTAAGGTATTTATAGTATGGGCCTCTGATAATTTTACTTCGATGTACCTTTATTATTGCCTGAAATAAAATTATATTATTATTATTACGTTTCTTTGATTGTTTTTCCTAATAATGTTGAGATTCAAAACAACCTTTGAGTCTTGTTAGGAACATTTGAGAAACGATACTTTAGGAACAGTTCCTGCCATCAGTTGTGTAACCGTAGAAACTATAAATGGAAAATATCACACCAATTTCCCGAGAAATCTACCACCAACCTAGTTAAACAGTGTATCGATAGTTTTTTTTTCAACGCTATTGTGACTTAGATATTAAACGGTGCCTAAAGAAAAGCAAATAAATAAAAATTTGTTTTTCTGTCAATAAAATGTATAAAAAAAACTTTAATTAACATAACTGAAAATTGTGCCATTATTTTTTTAATAATTCGTATTTTCGTAACTTGTTCAATTCAGTGTGACTTCACGCCTGTTTTTACTTAATAAAAACAATTCAAAAACAATTTTTTTTTCCAAAAATACTGCAGTTATTTTAAATAGTTTGAAAATGAAAAGCCACTCGAACTATAAAACACAAATACAATAAAAAAACTATAAAGATTTTAGAGCTGTACCTATAAAATGATGTATAATGTGCATGTGGATGTAGCTGAGACACATCGGGTGAACGTATGACGCAAAAGTTATTATTACCTAAGTATATCTTAAGTACATAAAGTTATGGAAAAGTAAATGCGCCTCGCGGTTTCATCCGCATAAATGGCAGCCTGTGCCCCTTTATTTCCTTTTCCAGGACCTAAAGTACCTACATACCAAATTTTATCATGATCCGTTCAGTAGTTTTTGCGTGACAAACATCCATTCATCCATCCATCCTCACAAACTTTCGCATTTATAATATAAGTATGATTAGGAATTAGGATTGGGATAGGATATGTGAAAACTAGCAATTTCACAGGTTTTCCGATCGCCGGCACTGTTGTAAGCAATGGTACCTAAGTAGTAGGGGGCTCTCTAATTTATTCTGCTTTGGTTGTTAAGACGTCGGCGCTGAACGAAGTTTCCGGCTTTTTGTCCGTCAGAAAGCCAGAACAGTAAGAACTGAGCCTGTGTTCCGCACTTGTTAGGGTGTCTGGCTATTAACTAGACAACTTTGGGAAGCTTAGAAAGTTGGATTAAAATAAATGCTGTAAAGATAATATAATATAAGGTTCCGAGCAGCAATAAAGTTCTCTGGCGCAATACTTTATAGGTGTAGACTTAATGGAGAAAAGCTGTAGCTGGTACTTATGGTTAGCTATTCTAAGAGGTTGAGTGTGTTACTAATTTGGAATTTACGTAGGCTTTATTGCATGCGCTCTCGTAAACAATGACCTAGACTATCGAGTCTGTATAGCCCCTTACCTTTGTGTAATTCAATAAAACTTCGTTTGTCAACTTGCGCTTTTCCCTTTAGCATCCCACTTTTCATTCATCACGCGAAATATTAGTCCTACCTCTATCTAGCTTAGTTATTTAATCTTCCTGTTAGGCAACATTGCATAACCTCTTGATGAACCAGTTAGAAGATTTATTATGTTTTTTATTTTTATTTTACTATCCGAGAACTAGTTGAGGCGCTTTTATTGCTACTAAGAGGTACATTACATGAGACTAATTGGGTATTGTTGTAAAAAACGTCTCTACAAACGCTAAAATTGTTTTTTTTGGCCATAATTTGGCCCATGTGTTCTTGTGTCACATATTAATGCATACATTAGAATAATCTCATACGTAATCCAATCATATAATAATTTGACAGCCTCTGTGGTGGTGGTAGGGCAAGCATTTGTTTCATGTCTTGGTGCTGTGGGACCATGGTCCTTATAGTTCTTGATTCCCTAGATATTGGGAATCGTAGTACAGGGCCAGGATCTATGTATCTGATCGTTGGGCATATTTTTTTTAAACCCCTACGTTATGTTGGTAATATTCCTTAACATCAACACAGTTATCATAAGTTTTCAATCTATTATGGTAATTAGTGAATTCAAGCCATCTATCCTAAAGATTCTTCTGTTACAGCCATCAGGACACCATAAATGAGTCACAGTGAACTTATAATGAGATATCGGTTGCGCAACGGTTTGTGACGCGACGACTGACTAGCGCATGGCGCCCATAACGTGGCGCTATTGTCGCATTATGGCGCTATAGCCATATTGTGGCACTAGGGATTTATTGCCGATTTATATAGAAGCTAGAAAGCCTGTCAGTGATCAGCAGTGTCAGTGATTGTTTTGTATTTGTCACTGTGTGATGTAAGGTTCGTTTTACATAATAGAATTAAGCGTGTAGTCATCAAAACGATGAGTAAATTTTATCATTTAACAATTTATGTTAAGAGTTTCAAAGCTGCTTCTTGGATAGAACGATGTTGGATTAATTTTACTCCACATAACCCAATATTTAGAAATGCAGCATTAACCTGCACAAAAGGTCTTACATTTTATGGTTACAATTACCAGGACACCTTAAAAGAGACACAGTGAACTAATAAAGAGTAAACAGTAGACTTCGGTTGCGCAATGGTTTACGACGCGATGACGACGTCGACCGACTAGCGCCTCATTATGTGGCGATATGGCCACATTGTGGCGCTGTGGCCACATTATAGCGCTCCGGTTTTATAACAACGTAGTATTGGCGTGTACGAGAAGAGCAATCTCTTGAAAATATATACAGCCAGAGAGCATGGCGCCAAAGGATCTGTGTTGCCAATTTCCGCTTTGTAAACTTTATGAATGCCTAGTCGGTATTTTTTACTGTATTCAACTAAAGGTAAATCTTGCTTTTGGTTTAATAAACTGAATTGAACTAAAAAGGTTTATTAGTAATTTACTTAGTAAGGTTTTGGAAAGCAACACAATAACTTTTAGGTTACTTTGGCTTGGCGATAAAAGATATTATTTCAATAAAAACACTCTTGTTGTCAGCTGTAAGTTCTAATAGGTATTGTATTTAATTTAATTTATCGGGGGCTACGGTGACCGAATGGAAAGGACATGGGTGGGATCGCAGCGCCATCGATCGGGGAGAACCGCCACGGACCCAACATTTCATAGCGAGCACACTTGTATTGGAGACCGTTATTTATCGTAAACCATTGTTTTTATTCTGCCGACGTTATAAAATACATTAAACGGTGCATAAAATTATAATTTTGTGGCTGACTGATTAATGATACGAAAAGGTTTTGAACACTAAGTTAAATTAGCCATGTTATGACTACAAGTAAATCAAACTCCTAATAAAGAGAATAAACAATATTCTCACAACAATGGACCTACATCAATCTCATCGAAACCGGCTTCGTAAACGCCACCACATCCTTTGTTCTATTTATTGACCAATAAACTGGAATAATGCCATGGACCATCCAATAACGCTGTCAATAATACGGTCAATAATGCTGACAATACTAGAATTTATCGGCGCCGCTCACTTTCGTTGTTCTATTCTAATTGGCCTAGTCTAGTTAGGGCTGCCAGATATCCTTTTCTGGACAATATACACATAAACTTAGCCGTGGCTGAACTAAAGAACGCATTTGATAATTATAAAGTTATGAAGAAGTTCAATGTTAGAAAATACCCCAAAATAGTGTCTTATCATGGTCACGAAAATACTCTGTAAATAAACTGAATAAACTATGGCGGTTGATTCTGGCAATGTCACGAATACCAGAAAATATCAAAAAAATCATTCATTCTTGTGTTTGGGTGTTAAGCCTCGTATTCACTAATTTCCTTTCAGTTTAAGCGTCACTTGTGCTAAAGTGAAATCGAGTTTAACCAAAGTCGAGGGCAACTTGATTCTTTGTTTGAAAATTGACATTCAATCCATGATAAACGCGTTTTCACGTGGTCGTTAGTAGGCTTAAGTATTCTAGTTTCAGTTTAAGTCTAAGATTAGAATAAGAAATCAAGGGTTTACATCAATGGACTAAATGTTTTTACTCGCATCGTTGTACCATGATTCTCTAAAACCATGAAAGGCATTAGGCAACCCTAGCATCAGTGAAATGTTTACGGAGAGCTTATGCAGCATTGATGACCGCCATTGTGTTTCTGATACAGATTGATAGAAACACATTTGTTTTATTACGTGACTTTTATATTTTGATAGTAGGACTATTAATTGCGTAATTTGAATGTTAGTGGTAGTAGTGTAGGTTAACTATTTATTTGAAGATTTGTTTTAAAGTTTACGAGTCTAGTTACACCTGGTGTTTGCAGTCGAGAGTAGTCAAATAATTAATCTAATATTACCTATAATTTCTTGAAAGGGAGACATAACTATTAAGTTATTTGTTTTCTTATTATATGACTGTTTCGTCATTTCGTGTATTTTGAAAATTCTCTCATATATACCTTCAACCTTCATAGCCCTTGAGAATTTTAGCTCATTGACAGCCCTAACACGCAACTCAAAAAGCTTCTAGCTTTTTACTCGTTTAAATGTATGGATCACAACAGTTTCCGAATATTAAAGAGCTAGATAAAATAATATAAAATACCTGAATATAAAATATAAAATACCTATGTAATCAAATCCATGAGTATTACTCAAAAAATAAGGTTTTGTCTACTGTACAATATGGTTTTCAACCTAAAAAGTCAACATCTCAGCTTCTATCAAAATTCACTGATGAAGTTAATACATGCCTCGACGACAAAAATCATGTAATACTACTGTTTATAGATTTCAGCAAGGCGTTTGACACGCTCAGGCATGAAACGCTTATTAAAAAGCTAGATAACTCTGGTGTGCGTGGGCCGCTTCGCAGATGGTGTGAAGACTACCTCAACAATAGATACTACTCGGTTAAAATTGGAGGGGAATTAAGTGATGCTATTAAAGTAACGGAGGGAACGGCACAGGGATCGGTGTTAGGACCACTGCATTATCTTGCTTACGTTAATGACATGCAACACGTGATTGACAACTGCAGCGTGTATCAATATGCTGACGACACGTGTCTCGTAGCTGCAAATAGGAATCTGAAATTGGCTGCGCAATGGATGCAAAGCGACTTCGTAAAAATAGCTAAATGGTCTCACGATGCGGGTCTGGTACTAAATGCTAGTAAAACCAAAATAATACACGTCCACTCAAATCATCTGCGGCATTACGACCCCTTCCAAGTGATAGCACATAGTCATAGTTGCATGCACAAGGTACCATCTCCTGACAATTGTGCCTGCGAGCCTATAGAACAAGTACCCCAACACACTTACTTAGGACTAATCGTTGATAATAGATTCAGCTGGAGATATCATACAGAATCTGTATGTGTCAAGCTTCGTGCTATTCTGGCAAAATTTTATATCTTAAAACCTAAAGTACCATTTAAAATTCTAATGAATATGTATGTGGCTCTGGCGGAATCTATAATTTCCTATGGAATTACTAGCTATGGGCAGACCTTTAAAACGTATTTAGACAAAATATCAAACCTACAGATAAGAATCTTAAAATTAATTGTACCTAAAAATATAAAAAATAAATGTAAAAATGATTTTTCAGAATTGTTTCACTACTGCAATATTTTGCCAGTTCACACTCGAGTACATATGTCACTTTTAATTGAACAATTTAATAATGATGAAATACAAATACCCATAACACATAAAATAACAACACGGAAAATTACCGAAAATAAACTTAAAGTTCCAAAGACTTCGAATTATTATGGTCGGCGTACATTATCGTATGTTATCCCCACATTATTAAATAGTATACCCCCGCATATTAAAACTAAACTAAATAGCAGAAACTACAAGAGTTTTTATAAAAAATATTTTCACAAAAGCGCAACAAATAACACAACATCCTGTATCTGATGCCTTTGTAAGTTATTTACTAATTCTCGGAACCAGGCGTCGCACTGCCCGCCACCCGCCGCCGCGCCGCATGCCCCTCGCCTAGTCGCGTTGTCCGACCGGCGCGGCGCGGCGGACGGTAGCGGAGTCGACCCTTACATACCTAACCTACACACTAGTAAACAGATGCTTACCTATCTTTTGTTTACGTTGTATGTGTTTACATTTATGTTATTTTATAGTTGAACTTTTAATGGCAGTAGAAAGCGAATGTGCGTACCAAGACAAACCTACTGTGGTTTTGTGGTACTACAGAAATATGTTTCGTATAATACGTTTTGTTTAATAAATTAAAAAAAAAAAAAAAAAAAAAAAAGATGTCTATTAAACTAAACAGTAAAGATATTACTGCGTCCATTTTTTATTTATACATCAAGTCACGTTGTAGCCAGCGAAATAACTGGACATGTGAGACTATCTGTTGTCTCGGGGTGACAAACGCAATGCAGTACTTTGGGTAGAAAATTCTGGGTGGTATTCCTTTTTATTATGGACAAGCGTGGGGCTTACACATAACATGTTCGGCTGCATTAAAATTCAATCGCAAATCCGTCCAAAGCTCTAGCAGCGCTTGCGCAAACTATGTACAATGACTAGGGTCAAGTGCTCAAAAGTCAATATGTGTAACGGACTTCTCGTTATAATAATCATTGAACCACATATGGACAGTGTACACAGACTGATTTACAGGCTAGTCATTTGACTTAATATTACCGGATATTAAAAATATTATTGCACATTTTGAAATTCAATGTCAATGTTCGACGTGACCTGTTTTGACTATAGTTAAAGTTTGTTTTGATTATTAATTGCACTTAGTAATCAGATATTTTGCAACACTTAATACCGAATGGATAAAAACCAAACATTTACTACATCGAATAAATCAAACAACGTCGAAAAAATCTCAAAAATCTTGGTCAGAGTAACATAGTGCCTATATGAATTTGAATGTAAACGTTCCTTTTTTTTACAGAAGAAGAAGAAGAAGAGGAAATCGAAGTTTTATCAGAAGGATCCGTCTCATCAGAAGGCGGTCGAGCCGACACAGATGACGAAGGCATCGAGCGAGATTCAGAGCCGGCGCCGCGGCGCAGGCGCAGGCGACGGAGATTCATGCTCAGAGATGTTATAGAGGTGAGAACGCACTGTTTCCCTGTGTTTCAATCTTTTATCTATTCATCCTCTCAATTTAATATCGCTCTACTGATAGATTCCTAAATGGTCACAAGAAATAACAGTACTAGGTATAGCGCTCTATTTTTATTATTTGCATTGTAGCCAGCGAAATTACTGGGCATATGAGACTTAATATCTGATGTCTCGGGGTGATGAGCGCAATGCAGTGCTACTCAGTGCTTTTTATGATATTAAATATTTTCTGGGTGGCATTGCCATTGTTATGGGCAGGCGTGGCGCTTACCATCAGGTGAACGACTTGCTCGTCCCATCAGTCAGATCCATAAAAAAATACTATACCTGAGAAATTGTTAGGCGTTACAGAAAATGCATGAAATACTAGGAGATATATTTTATGATATATTATAGTAACAATAAAGACCCTGAACCCTTATTAAACTTCAATTTATAATTAGACAGAACACTAGTCCCAAGACACCCACGAGAGTATTCCATAACGTGCGTACAAGTATGATATCGGGAATCCATATTTCAAATAACGATCCAACTTCTGATATCACTAATTAGAGACATCCAAAGATAACTATGATGATTAAACCATAGTTTTAAAGTATGACCAGTTTATCTTGACCCGAGTCTTTAGAAATTAACCTGAAACTACTTAGGTAAATGCCACAGAATAAATTAAACTATGTAGGTGCTCTAAAAGTGTACGGTAGGGTCCAGATAAAATTGACACGCTGTAATTTTGGTCGTAGTTCCTTGAACCCATAACTGATAATATTTATTTATACTTTCGTTCACCTGTTCTACTTTCCCTTTGGAGGCCACTTCGAGCATGATCCTTATCCAATGTAATTATTTTAATGACTTTCGGGCAAGTATACGTTTATATTTTCATCGAAAGAAACGATAAAAGTGAAAACAACTGTCTGCAACTAATGCAGTCAGGCGTATGTTTATTTTCATAGACATTGGACTGATCCTATTTTGCCTTGAACTTGCTTGCTGAGCCATGGGTGTCTTTACTTTGTTAAACAAAAACCTGGATTCTGTTGGCTCTATCATTTTGTTCATGATACGTTATATTTCATAAGGCTGTTAGAGACGAATTTAGGGTTGTGCGGAGTCTTTCACAAAATGACAAGATCATTACTGTTATTGTCAATACCTTTAAGCATTCATATCAAAGCGTAAAAATTGTCAAGCTATGACAAGTGTTAAAAATTACTCACAATGTATACATACCATTAACAACAAACAACCACAACAAACTAACAAGTTTAAATGTTACCTATTTTGGCTCGAGTGTTAAAACGGCCTTGTCCATTCCTGCATCCACTCTCCCTTCCGTCACCTATAAAGTCACATTGCATCACTTGCACTCAAAGTGATGACATCTCGCTTTCACTCACTTATTTGGAAGTGATTAGTGATGGAGACCAGTTTACCTCTTAAGATTTGGTGTGGACTCGCTATCGACTTATAATTTTCAAATAATGAGATAAGGGAATCGTGAGCGGTTTTGAAATGGGAACTTTATGGGAAACAGTAATTAGTGTTTGTATTAATGGAGTGGTGAAATATGGTAATAATGTTATCATGTAATATTTATTTTGTAACGTAGTGCCCATAAAATATTGTGAAACTAAAACATAAGGAATGAAAAGGGAATGAGAAAGGGGGATTAGATTAGGTCATGACGTTCCGAAGCACGCTCTCCTTAATGGACTCTAAATCTGTAGTATTACAAGAATTAGGTGTATACATTATTTCAAAATTAAATAAATACGTGAACCAATCTCAAATTATATTGTGATTGGTTTAACGCATTTAATTATGACGATGATATATAGATTTTCACACCTTTTAAAATAATGCACTTACTTCAGATGGAAAGTTTTCGATGACAGTCGCGAAGTTGAGTAAAGATAAACTAAGTATATTGAGTGTTGATTTAAGTCTTTAAGTACGAGTTAAGTTTTTATGTAGATGAAAATCAATTCAATGAGCACACGTGATAAATTTTAAATTTTATGCTAAGTTTATCGTGAAGAAAGCCTGGTGAAAGAAACTCGTCAACAGAGCAATTTACTTAAATGACTGAAAGTTATTGGAATGAGTAATGCCTGTTTTATAATTCAACATCATTTATTTTCCTGGTGTTGTACGAAAAAGAGTCTATAACTAAAATCATAGACTAAAATCATTCGTTATGTGCAAACATGGCGCTTACCATCAGGCAAACGACTTGACCGTCACATCACTCAGTTCCATAAAAAAAATTACCATCCGGTATAAATAGTCCCATATTTTACTTTGTTTCGTTGTGAGTGTTACTGTCGCCATCGAAATTATAAGAATGACGAGATTGACGAGCGCATTTCAGTGCTACGCTATTTTTTGCAAATTAATGTCTTAAGTGGCATGAGGCGACACGCAATTTTAATTCTTCACCTAAACATACTAAAAAAAATATACAACAGCTCTTCAAGGAAAGCTATACTTAGTCGCACAAATAGAAGTTCCTTTTTTCTCCCACTTTTCCTCGAATGTTATCTTAAGCGGGTAGGATGGGGTAAAGTAGGTCAATGGACCGTGTCGTGGTAGGAACTCATCAATAATAAAGGTGGTTCTGGTTCTGACGGACCCTTTTTGTGGCAAAGATTTCGTGAAGCTTATGTGGTTTTTATTGGTGTAGGTATATGTGCTTGGACTACGAATCACTGCAATTTGTTTTGTCATAATCCTCACACAACGATATAATAAAGAAAACAGGTGTAGGTTTGGTGAAAATGTTTGTTTTATCTTTTTTTATGGAACTGACTTGTTTTATAGTATTTAGAGATTTGCTTTACAAATGTTCCAAATGCCCACGCCCTTACAGTCTAGGTAGTCAGAATAATTATTGATGTAATAAGATTATGATTCAGCATCAGCATGTCAAGGTCCAGAGGAGGTAGGGGTAAGCACGACCACTTTCGCAACACTCCTTTGTCCGGCGATCGCGGACAACATAATAACATTATGTCAAGCGCAGTCGATCGACATGACACCCATAGTTCTGCGATTTGTAATCTTTAGATCTTGTGCAAACATTATTAGTACTTACTATGTAGTACTTATACTGTTTGCATTTTGTGTTAGTTGAAATAAAAAGAATTTCAAAATGAAGCACATCAAATATCGGGTTGGGAACCCCCAACGAGTCACATCCAATCAAGTCACAGTGTTACTGGATGGGATTTTTTTTCCCATCGTGTTACACTGTTACTAGTTGCAACCTATTTTTACAAGTGTGTTCCTAACGAGTCACACCTAGTGTAACAGTGTGACTCGTTAGGAAAAAAAATCCCATCCAGTAACACCGTGACTCGATTGGGTGTGACTCGTTGGGAACCCACCAAATATTGTACTTTGTAATGTACTTGCGGAAGGCCTTCTGGATAGATACCACAGCTTTCCTAGTTATTCTGCCGCCAAGCAGTAGTGCACAAGCATTACTGTATTCCAGTTTGAGGGGCATTGTAGCCAGCGAAATTACTAAGCATATGAGACTTAATATCTGATGTGTCGGTGATGAGCGCAATGCAGTTCTAATCAATGTTATTTATGGTATTAAAAGTTCTGGTTGGACCTACAATTGTTATGGGCAGGCGTGGCACTTACCATCAGGCGAACGACTTGATAGTGTCGTCACTCAGTTACATAAAAGAAACTACAGGTCTATGGTTACTGCACGCATGAAATGCACCACTGTGGTGGTCAGGCGTCAACTTTGACTATAGATTAGTTAGTACCTTCTGCTTATTGTATAGGTGTTAATTGTGTTAACAGCGATAAAAATAAATAAAAACATCCTTAATAGGATAATTTCATTTTCCATTAGCAATAAAATTATCCTGCGATTTAAGGCGATTAATATGATGAGATAGGATGTTATAATATTGTTTAGAAGCGTTTAAGAAATTAATTGAATTGAGTTACGATCAAATACTAGTAGATACTCAAATATTAGTAGATTCTGTACAACATACTTATCTTTACTAATATTATATGCGGAACTTTAGAATGTTTGTCTGTTAGTTTGTGTGCTTGTTATCTATAGAATCGAAAAATACCGAACGGACCTTAATGCGGTTTTCAATGTTTGACAGCCTACATCTAAACTTACAAGTATTGATTGTGTTTTGTTTTGTGTTTGTTTTACCTCAGAACTCCGTCATTCATGAACCGATTTGGAAAATTCTTTTTGCGTTGGGTTCAGTATAGCAACGAAGTGGTCCCATATTCATCAATCAATTTCATCGATATTTGACCTTGGACTTTGAAGAACGGTTTTTGTTATTTTGTTTTAAATTAATTATCATTAAATCTGTCAGTACTTTTAACTGCCTGTATATTAAGTACCAACCTAGGAGTCTTCAAATCGAGATTGAACATGTATCTTCTAGGCGTGTTACATCTCAGACCACACAATCGCTCACCATTAGGTGAGATAGTGGTCAAACGCAAACCTATAAATAGTAAAAAAAAAGTATTTTTGTTTGTGCAGAAGTTAAAGAAATATTTATTATAGTACTCGTTCCAAGTTCTTAAACATCGTTGAAATAATATAGATAGGTAGGTAAAAAATAATATGGAACTTACATAGAGCTATAACATTTTTTTTTAAAGTTTATAATCATCATCACCATCATTTATAAATGAAGGTAAGGATGATTATATATATATATATATATATATATATATATATATATATATATATTATACTTACCCATCTCTCTAATATATAAAATTCTCGTGTCACAGTTTCGACCAGAACAGAATAGAATCGGCCAACATCTATTTTTTTTTTAATAATTGTTTTTAATTTATATGGCAAAACAACGTTTGCCGGGTCAGCTAGTTATTTATAAATGTATAAACGCATGTTGTGTTTACTTATAATTGGTTGCGCACATAGCATAAGACTATTAGTTAAGGACTTACTGTAATTGTTTTGTATCGACTGTTGGTTAACCTAATACATCCTACTTATATTATAAACGCGAAAGTTTGTAAGAATGGATGTATGGATATACCTTTGTTACTCTTTCACGCAAAAACTACTGAATGGATTTTGATGAAATTTGGTATGGAGATAGCTTATACCTTGGATTAACACATAGGCTACTTTTTATCCCGGGAAACCGCGGGTGAAACCGCAAGGCACAGCTAGTAAATAATAATAATCATCAGCCATTACGTTCCCACTGCTGGGACACGGATCTTCTCTCATAGTTCTCTAATAAGTTTGGGCCATAATCCACCAAGCTGGCCCTGTGCGGGTAAGTGGATGTCACATGTCCTTGATTTTTTTGATTAAATCTTGGATATGCCGGTTTCCCACGATTTTTTCCTTCACCGTATTGAGAGCGAGCGTTAAATCCGCGCATAAATTATGAAAGTCAATGGCGCGCCGCCTTAGGGATTCGAACTCTGGTGCGTTGCATCGTGCTCCCACTGAGCCACACTCGCTTTTCATAAAGTTATAAAATTTGAATTTATAAACTATAAGGTACAACTGGTACTATTAAGTATTCTGTGGTATAACAAAAGTTCAAAAGTTCTTTATAATTTTTTGGCATCACGGACGCACTAATGACCATCAATTATTACAATAACTCTACCATCGGCACCGTATCGGAAAAAGAACCACTACTGAGAACAAAAAACAGGTAAGTTCATGTCCTATCAAGTTCGTCCCAATCGATCTTACCATGAGTCACCCAGACCACCTCCTTAACATAATCTCATTAAAATTCCTGCCACATCAGCCCGCCACCGCGAATTCTCACGATAAACCATCGTAATGTTACGTATTTGCAATTTTGCATGATAACGAAAAGTCACTGAATTTATATATACAGAATCTGAGGGAATTAAAATCAACTACAATACATTTCTAAAAGGCTTACTAATCACTACTAGGTAGGCACCTCTAGCGGCGTTTAAATATTAAATGATATTTTAAAATCTTTTAATACAATTTCGGCATCACGCAGACTCGCGTATGGACGTTTATTATGACAATAACTCTACCATATTATCGGAAAAAGGACCACTGACCACGACCACTGTTACCCATAAGATACGGAAGAAATCGAAGGGCATTTTTTTTAGTCACAATAATAAATATGTTTTTTTATTAAATATTATTATTATCATTCGTATGTACGCATGCTAGTTGGCTACTTGGGAGAAGTAAAACATTTCAGGCATTTTTTCAAGTGTGGTTCAGTGAGCGAATGTGGTTCAGTGGAACCATGTGCAACTTTCGATCCAACGCACCCGAGTTCGAATCCCGCTGGCCTCGCACCACTGACCTTCTTAGTTATGTGCGGATTAACACTCGTTTTTAAAACGGTGAATGAAAACATCGTGAGGAAACCGACATTTCCAATATTTTTTCACAAGTATTCAAGGACGTGTAACATCCACCAACCCGCACTGGGCCAGTGTGGTGGATTATGGCCCATACTCTCTCTATGAGAGATGGACTGTGTCCCAGCAGTGGAGACGTGATGGGCTCATGATGATGATTGGACTCTAACTTCCGAATAAACATTGTATTTGGTGTTATTGATGAATCAGGCCAAGCTCTTAGCAAGATTGAACCTCAAAGTTTCTCTACTGGAGGCGAAAACCCGTTGCACTGTCAATAAACATGGTTCCGCAGTTCCGAACCAATTATATAATAATAAAAAAATAAAAACGTTTATTGGTAGAAATGATTACAGAAATTTTGGTAAAGACAATAAGTATTTTAAAAGCTATGAGAAATACCCACACACAATTCCACAACCGCTTCACCCAGCAACCGTGTCACCGCTGGAGATGCCCGCTCCCAAACTAAGAACCAACCTGTATCTCAGGATCCGGGAAGCTCCAGCGATGACAATGGTCTCGGGGACATGCGATTCAACAATCAGAAAAGGTTCACTAGGTATTTCAATTGTAATTCAAAAGATTGTGATTTTTTTACACTTTTGATAGCATCATTATGTTAGTTCTGCATGAATATAAAAACAATTAAGTACCTACTTTAATGCTAAAGTGAGGTGCGAGTTACAGAGTGCAGCAATATTTTAAAAGCAGCAGAAGTCTTTACCGGTTTACTAAAACCACGATTTCTTTCTCTTCCCCAAGCTCGTAGTGGTTCTGTTTACGTAATTCAGCGGCTAGACGAGCAGATCGTTCACCTAATGGTAAGTAACATATAAAAATTGCAACACTCAGAACTTAGGCAAGATATGAGAGAACAATGCCTTGACAACGCGTAGCATTCCTTATGTAGGTTGAAAATGAACCCCAGTATCTAGTTCCACTTGGTCTACGTTGCAAAGTCCGTGGGAAAATTTATTTATTAATCCAAAACCTTTACATGCAACTCAATAAATAATATAGCTCAGAAGAGAGCTAGTTGCTGCTCATGGAAATTAAGTTCAAATTACGTGTAAAAATGATTTTGAAAAAAGCATACTCCATAAATATGTAAATATAGAAGACAAATGTGCCTAGAACATTCCACTCCTGCCAAGTAGCTAACTGATACATAAGAAACCAACACATTGTAACAAAAGCTATGAAAGGCCCCCAATTATTTGCTATCCTCCGGTGATTACTTTTTAAAATTATATTTGAGAGAAATTTTAAGAATTTTGCGAGCTTTCTAATAGATTTAAATTAAAAGAATTTTACTAGAAGCTGAGATTATTCAAACTCCTTACCAAACCAAACGTGACTATTCCACAATTATAGCGGACAAATAAATGCAGGGTCGATATCTTTATATCATTTATATTATGGTTGTTATCAGTTATCACTGCTGCTGCATTCGGTAGCATTCAGTTTATCCTCACAGTAAATATGCTACCCAAATGATAACCACGACGAGATAATGAATTGAAAACTCATATAACCGAGTCACGTGTTAACTTTCAAATCCTTTCTATTTAGGTATCAATTTTATAAGGACTTTATCTATATTTTTTTAGTACAATTCACTTATTTTATATTATCATCAGCCTGTAATACGTGAAGTAGGAATCCCTTAATGTGTGCCACTTTCCAAGATTCAATTTATTTTCAAACAAGTTTCCTCCGCTACCTATTTAATAGGTCTGTTGTATCAGCTATCGCTATCAAACCACCACTCATGAAGTTATTAGCACATAGAGAGCAGCAGCTAAACAAAAGCACGTCGAAACAAATGGCTCTGTAGTCTCATCATCATCATCAGCCCATTACGAATTCGAGTGCGTCGGATCGAAAGTCGCACGTACTCTCACTGAGCCACACTTGCTCAGTGTCACGGCCGCACTGCAGTCTCATAATGCCCAGTAATTTCGGTTGAAAGAGTGCACTTCAAACCGAAACACAGTAATGTTTGTGTCCTGTTCCCCAGAGATGCGTGTGGCACTGCGGGGGCAGCGGGCGCTGCGCGCGGGACGCCGCCGCGGCGCACTACCGCGCCGTGTGCCGCGCGCTCGTGGCTGAGGCGCTCGAGCTGGCCTCCTTCCTCGCCAGGGTGCGCGTCGGCGGCGCAAGGGACATGGGCGCGGCTGAGGACTCCGTCGCGCATCTCGACACGCTGCGCTTCTCTGACTGGGTGCGTATTGTACTGCTGCGCTGGTCGCCTTTCTTGCCAAGGTGCGCAGAACATGGACGCGGCTGAAGACTCCGCCGCGCGTCTCAACACGCTGCGTTTCTCCGATTTGGTGCGTACTGTTGCGCCGTTTGTGCGCTGCACTGGACTTCTTCCTTTTCAGGGTGCACGTCGGTGGCTTCCGGGACACGCTGCATTGCACTTTCCTGACTGGGTGCGTATTTGCGTATATACTGCTACTCGATGTGTGCCGAGAACTAGCAGATGGAGCGCTCGCGCTGATCTCGACATGCTAAGGTGAGTGTTGAAAAGTGTGGATAGCGCCAAAGACAGACGCTGCGGTGTTCCGATGGAGTGCGTAGTAGTACTCTACGCCTCAAAGCTGAGGCAATCGAGCTGAGTGTAAGTTATAATAATATGTTAAAGGCCCATATCAACTGTCACCGTTGAAAGGAATCTGCTTTCGGCTTGGTGTGTATTATACTCTCCTGTTCTTGCATAGAATTATAATGATGACCAGCTGCTCAACATAGCACACCTTAGGTCAGGTTACGCTAGGCGGCATTTGATATGTATAAGCGTGCTTTAGAATAATTAGTTAGGCTGAAGTTGATGCTACTAGCTACAGCCAGGCGCTTTGTCAAATGATGATAATAAATAAATCAGCCTTTTATTCAGACATACTTATTAACATATCAAATAATTTCAAACCAAAGATAGGGCAATACAAAACAATAGCAAAATCCTTACAAAAAGTATCAGAGATAAATCAAAAGATTAAAATAATGAAGGAACAGCCTTCTGATAATGAACCTGATCGTCATAAGATTTTGATAAGTTATAATAAGATAGAAATCAATATAATCACCAAGGTCTTGATATTATCAGCAACTACTTTAGATCTTTATCAAATAGATGTGTGACGGCCGAATCACCAGTTATGATAATGACTAGCAGGTGATATGATACGCAGTTATGCGCATCTGCTCCTTATGTATTAGATTACCAACAGTAACTAGGATCTCAGGCTGGGTGCAATGGACTTCTTCCCAGAGATACGCATGTAGATTGCCTTAGTATAGGAATGTTCTATTAATGCCGCTTGCTGCTTAGGAATTGGAATTAATAGGACTATTGGTGGCGCTTGATGTACCTATACAATTTCTGAAAGACATTTTCAAATCCCTTTATGGAAATTATTGTAATATTCACTTTCGTCCCTAAATTCAAATTTTGGCAATAATTATGAATGTGTGCCTTATAATTAATAGATTATCTGTGTTCTAATGGTATGTAATTTGTCTATTGTAGTCGAACCGAAGGATATGGAGAGCTTTGCAAGTACGTAAAAGTCAATAGATGTGCCCTAAATAGGTAATGTAAAATTGCTTTTGTCGAAGTAAAATTATCAAGAACATGCATGTATTAATATTCCTATATTTGCGAGATAGTCCATTGTACTTTAGTTCGATAGTTTTCTTTTGGCCGCATAAGTATTTGATAAACATAGCGCCTACTTTTTTCTCATAGCAAACGCAGTCGCTGCTAATCTAATTGCTATTGTAAAATTTTCAGGCGCGGTTTTGGGTGCAAGTCATAGGAGAGCTCAGAATGGGAGTGAAGTTAAAGAAAGTAAACCATTCGAGGACGCCCATTGAGTATGAGCTGACACCGTACGAGATCCTGATGGATGACATCAGGTCGAGAAGATATACGTTAAGGAAAGTCGATGGTGCGATACCTCCTAGGTAAGCATATTCTTATTTTGTACACGATAAAACAACAAGAAAGCTAAAACATTAACAATACCTACTCGTAAATTAAACGTTACATACTGAGGACCTTTCTACCGATATATTAATACCTAGACATCTTAAGTTTTAATTTTTCTGACTGGACACAAAAAGCCTTAAACCGTGAGGAGTGGAAAGAGGGTAGGGAGGCCTTTGCCCTGCAGTGGGACAAACCAGGCTAATAATAATAATAATAATAATAATCTAAAGTTTTGGCTCAGATGATTTTTTTTTATAATTTGTTTTTAATATAGAAATTATACAAATAATATTTTTTTCTTTGTTTCAGTGTAAAGAAAGATGCGCACGCAATGATTCTCGAATTTATTAGAAGTAGACCTCCACTCAAAAAGGTAAAAATAATTGGTTGTAAGTATTTAAACTAATTATAATCTTAAAATACCTAGGTACCTATCTTCCACGATCTGTAGTATTTTTGAACGAAAGGGAAGTCTTCACCTACAATAATTTTACACGTTAAAAGCAATATAGAATTTTCTCTCATAAACTCGTTTCTGCAAGTCACTTCACGATCATTGCATGCGTTTTAATAGTAGGCGTCAAAAAGTTTCCATTACATCTATCGAAGTGTTTAGTGACGTGAGCGTGACTCCAGTATTTTTGGAGAATTACTTGACATTATGAGACTCAACAGCTAATTGTCTCCGGGTGACGAGCGCAGTGCAGCGCCGCGCAGGATTTTGCAAAATAAATGTTCTGGGTGTTACTGTTATTGTTATGGGCTGGCATTGCTTACCATCAGGCAAACGACTAGCTCGTCTCGTCATTCAGTTACATAAAAAAATACTTTGATTCCACATTAATTAATATATTGATTAAATGCGCCTAACGATCAACGATATATTGATCCTGGCCCTAGGATTCCCTAACTAGAGAACTAGAAACTACGAGGACCATGGTCTCACAACACGCAGACACGAAACAAATACTTGCGCTTTTTTTCTATGCACACATTTGTCCCACAGCCAGAATCAAACCCGCAACTTCGGAGTTATATGAAATATGAGAAGTCTACCAACCAACACACCGAAGAGGCTGTAAAGTTAAATTGGAATTTAATCCTGATTTCTTCATATTTTATTAATAACAAAATCATTTATTTCATCAGTGTAGCCTCTCTGTAGCATTTGTGTGTATTGTAAATCTATATATTTGTTATTGCTATTTTTTTCTCGCAGGCGTCGGAACGAAAGTTACCACCTCCACGGCAAGAGGTGACTCCTCGGGAGAAGCTTCTCGCTTCCATCCAGGTCGGCAGACAGCTGAGGCCCACACCACCCTACTCCAGGCGGTTATGTAAGTTACTGTTACTGTTAGCCTGTGTCGTCTCAGTTTAGGGCAAAGTCCTCCCCCCATGGCTTCCAGGCTTCGCGATCTTGCGCTATTGTATACCAATAGTCGCTGAAGGCGTCAAGTTCGTCCCGCAATCTCCTGCGTGGTCTGCCGCGACGCCGTCTTGCTGTTTCGGGGCGCCACTTGGTGGTGATGTTGGCCCACAGCTCTTCTGGCATGCGACAGACGTGACCAGCCCAGTGCCATTTCAGTTTGGCGGCTTAGGTACTTATGTAAGTACCTAGCTATCGATATCTTTATATCATTTATATTATGGTTGTTATCAGTTATCACTGCTGCTGCATTCGGTAGCATTCAGTTTATCCTCACAGTAAATATGCTACCCAAATGATAACCACGACGAGATAATGAATTGAAAACTCATATAACCGAGTCACGTGTTAACTTTCAAATCCTTTCTATTTAGGTATCAATTTTATAAGGACTTTATCTATATTTTTTTAGTACAATTCACTTATTTTATATTATCATCAGCCTGTAATACGTGAAGTAGGAATCCCTTAATGTGTGCCACTTTCCAAGATTCAATTTATTTTCAAACAAGTTTCCTCCGCTACCTATTTAATAGGTCTGTTGTATCAGCTATCGCTATCAAACCACCACTCATGAAGTTATTAGCACATAGAGAGCAGCAGCTAAACAAAAGCACGTCGAAACAAATGGCTCTGTAGTCTCATCATCATCATCAGCCCATTACGAATTCGAGTGCGTCGGATCGAAAGTCGCACGTACTCTCACTGAGCCACACTTGCTCAGTGTCACGGCCGCACTGCAGTCTCATAATGCCCAGTAATTTCGGTTGAAAGAGTGCACTTCAAACCGAAACACAGTAATGTTTGTGTCCTGTTCCCCAGAGATGCGTGTGGCACTGCGGGGGCAGCGGGCGCTGCGCGCGGGACGCCGCCGCGGCGCACTACCGCGCCGTGTGCCGCGCGCTCGTGGCTGAGGCGCTCGAGCTGGCCTCCTTCCTCGCCAGGGTGCGCGTCGGCGGCGCAAGGGACATGGGCGCGGCTGAGGACTCCGTCGCGCATCTCGACACGCTGCGCTTCTCTGACTGGGTGCGTATTGTACTGCTGCGCTGGTCGCCTTTCTTGCCAAGGTGCGCAGAACATGGACGCGGCTGAAGACTCCGCCGCGCGTCTCAACACGCTGCGTTTCTCCGATTTGGTGCGTACTGTTGCGCCGTTTGTGCGCTGCACTGGACTTCTTCCTTTTCAGGGTGCACGTCGGTGGCTTCCGGGACACGCTGCATTGCACTTTCCTGACTGGGTGCGTATTTGCGTATATACTGCTACTCGATGTGTGCCGAGAACTAGCAGATGGAGCGCTCGCGCTGATCTCGACATGCTAAGGTGAGTGTTGAAAAGTGTGGATAGCGCCAAAGACAGACGCTGCGGTGTTCCGATGGAGTGCGTAGTAGTACTCTACGCCTCAAAGCTGAGGCAATCGAGCTGAGTGTAAGTTATAATAATATGTTAAAGGCCCATATCAACTGTCACCGTTGAAAGGAATCTGCTTTCGGCTTGGTGTGTATTATACTCTCCTGTTCTTGCATAGAATTATAATGATGACCAGCTGCTCAACATAGCACACCTTAGGTCAGGTTACGCTAGGCGGCATTTGATATGTATAAGCGTGCTTTAGAATAATTAGTTAGGCTGAAGTTGATGCTACTAGCTACAGCCAGGCGCTTTGTCAAATGATGATAATAAATAAATCAGCCTTTTATTCAGACATACTTATTAACATATCAAATAATTTCAAACCAAAGATAGGGCAATACAAAACAATAGCAAAATCCTTACAAAAAGTATCAGAGATAAATCAAAAGATTAAAATAATGAAGGAACAGCCTTCTGATAATGAACCTGATCGTCATAAGATTTTGATAAGTTATAATAAGATAGAAATCAATATAATCACCAAGGTCTTGATATTATCAGCAACTACTTTAGATCTTTATCAAATAGATGTGTGACGGCCGAATCACCAGTTATGATAATGACTAGCAGGTGATATGATACGCAGTTATGCGCATCTGCTCCTTATGTATTAGATTACCAACAGTAACTAGGATCTCAGGCTGGGTGCAATGGACTTCTTCCCAGAGATACGCATGTAGATTGCCTTAGTATAGGAATGTTCTATTAATGCCGCTTGCTGCTTAGGAATTGGAATTAATAGGACTATTGGTGGCGCTTGATGTACCTATACAATTTCTGAAAGACATTTTCAAATCCCTTTATGGAAATTATTGTAATATTCACTTTCGTCCCTAAATTCAAATTTTGGCAATAATTATGAATGTGTGCCTTATAATTAATAGATTATCTGTGTTCTAATGGTATGTAATTTGTCTATTGTAGTCGAACCGAAGGATATGGAGAGCTTTGCAAGTACGTAAAAGTCAATAGATGTGCCCTAAATAGGTAATGTAAAATTGCTTTTGTCGAAGTAAAATTATCAAGAACATGCATGTATTAATATTCCTATATTTGCGAGATAGTCCATTGTACTTTAGTTCGATAGTTTTCTTTTGGCCGCATAAGTATTTGATAAACATAGCGCCTACTTTTTTCTCATAGCAAACGCAGTCGCTGCTAATCTAATTGCTATTGTAAAATTTTCAGGCGCGGTTTTGGGTGCAAGTCATAGGAGAGCTCAGAATGGGAGTGAAGTTAAAGAAAGTAAACCATTCGAGGACGCCCATTGAGTATGAGCTGACACCGTACGAGATCCTGATGGATGACATCAGGTCGAGAAGATATACGTTAAGGAAAGTCGATGGTGCGATACCTCCTAGGTAAGCATATTCTTATTTTGTACACGATAAAACAACAAGAAAGCTAAAACATTAACAATACCTACTCGTAAATTAAACGTTACATACTGAGGACCTTTCTACCGATATATTAATACCTAGACATCTTAAGTTTTAATTTTTCTGACTGGACACAAAAAGCCTTAAACCGTGAGGAGTGGAAAGAGGGTAGGGAGGCCTTTGCCCTGCAGTGGGACAAACCAGGCTAATAATAATAATAATAATAATAATCTAAAGTTTTGGCTCAGATGATTTTTTTTTATAATTTGTTTTTAATATAGAAATTATACAAATAATATTTTTTTCTTTGTTTCAGTGTAAAGAAAGATGCGCACGCAATGATTCTCGAATTTATTAGAAGTAGACCTCCACTCAAAAAGGTAAAAATAATTGGTTGTAAGTATTTAAACTAATTATAATCTTAAAATACCTAGGTACCTATCTTCCACGATCTGTAGTATTTTTGAACGAAAGGGAAGTCTTCACCTACAATAATTTTACACGTTAAAAGCAATATAGAATTTTCTCTCATAAACTCGTTTCTGCAAGTCACTTCACGATCATTGCATGCGTTTTAATAGTAGGCGTCAAAAAGTTTCCATTACATCTATCGAAGTGTTTAGTGACGTGAGCGTGACTCCAGTATTTTTGGAGAATTACTTGACATTATGAGACTCAACAGCTAATTGTCTCCGGGTGACGAGCGCAGTGCAGCGCCGCGCAGGATTTTGCAAAATAAATGTTCTGGGTGTTACTGTTATTGTTATGGGCTGGCATTGCTTACCATCAGGCAAACGACTAGCTCGTCTCGTCATTCAGTTACATAAAAAAATACTTTGATTCCACATTAATTAATATATTGATTAAATGCGCCTAACGATCAACGATATATTGATCCTGGCCCTAGGATTCCCTAACTAGAGAACTAGAAACTACGAGGACCATGGTCTCACAACACGCAGACACGAAACAAATACTTGCGCTTTTTTTCTATGCACACATTTGTCCCACAGCCAGAATCAAACCCGCAACTTCGGAGTTATATGAAATATGAGAAGTCTACCAACCAACACACCGAAGAGGCTGTAAAGTTAAATTGGAATTTAATCCTGATTTCTTCATATTTTATTAATAACAAAATCATTTATTTCATCAGTGTAGCCTCTCTGTAGCATTTGTGTGTATTGTAAATCTATATATTTGTTATTGCTATTTTTTTCTCGCAGGCGTCGGAACGAAAGTTACCACCTCCACGGCAAGAGGTGACTCCTCGGGAGAAGCTTCTCGCTTCCATCCAGGTCGGCAGACAGCTGAGGCCCACACCACCCTACTCCAGGCGGTTATGTAAGTTACTGTTACTGTTAGCCTGTGTCGTCTCAGTTTAGGGCAAAGTCCTCCCCCCATGGCTTCCAGGCTTCGCGATCTTGCGCTATTGTATACCAATAGTCGCTGAAGGCGTCAAGTTCGTCCCGCAATCTCCTGCGTGGTCTGCCGCGACGCCGTCTTGCTGTTTCGGGGCGCCACTTGGTGGTGATGTTGGCCCACAGCTCTTCTGGCATGCGACAGACGTGACCAGCCCAGTGCCATTTCAGTTTGGCGGCTTAGGTACTTATGTAAGTACCTAGCTATAATTAAATTATAAGTACAAAGGGCGAGTGTGGCCCAGTGGGAGCACGTGCGACTTTCGATCCGACGCACCTGAGTTTGAATCCCACTGTCCCCGTACCGCTGACTTTCTTAAGTTGTGTGCGGATTTAACACTCGCTCTAAAAACGGTGAAGGAAAACATCGTGAGGAAACCGGCATGTTCAAGAATTTATCACAAAATGTTCAATGTGGCATCCACCAACCCGCACTGAGCCAGCGTGGTGGATTATGGCCCATACTCTCTCTACGAGGGAAGGCCTAAGTCCCAACAGTGAGAACGTAATGAGCTGATGATGATAACAAATAGCTTGGTACACTTGTACACTAGGTTTCTTGCGAGAGGCCATCTGGGTTGGTATCACCGTTTTGCCAGGTATTCAAAAAGCAGTAGTGTGCAAGCATTACTTGGTTCCGGTTTGAAAGGCATTGTGGCCAGCGAAGTTACTGGGCATTATGAGAATAAAGAGCTATTGTCTCAGGGTGACGAGCGCAGTGCAGTGCCACGCAGGATTTTGCGAAACACAGTTGCGGGTGGTGCTGCAACTATACAATACCATACTTACCATCAGGTGAACGACCAGCTCGTCTCATCACCCAATTAATCCTATCCTTTCCTTATCCTTGCTCCCATTATTTTCAGATTCCAAACCCCCTTTCGGATACCACCTCCTTGAAACTAGAAAAAGCCTGTGAAATATAATTTTATGATCCTCCATTTTGTGTTGTTTTACGTTTTTATTTGAATAAGTTTAGTATTATATCAAGTGTTTCAATTAGACATTTTATTATGACTAAAATTATTTTAAAGTTTACGTATCATTTCAATAAAGTTTTTGACCTAATATGAATGTGGAACTAAATATTATTGTGTTACGTGAAGATATTAGACATCCTCAAGTCGCGCCGGATACTACAGTGTCTGAAAACCCGCCTCTTCAACCAGTGTGCGCTGGCCACCATGACATATGGTGACGAACATGGACGCCCATACATGAGGCTGTACACAAAATCAGGGTTGCACAGAGAGCCATGGAACGAGCCATGCTCGGCATCAAACTACAAGATCGAGTCCCTAATGTTGAAATCAGACGAATAACGAAAGTTCGAGACGTCGGAAAATCTGTTTTGGGACTCAAATGGAGTTGGGCGGGACACCTGGCTAGGTGGAGTGACGACAGGTAGAGTAAGGTACTGACTGAATGGTGGCCCAGACAAGGCAAGCGTAGCGTTGGGCGTCCGGAAGCAAGATGGGTCGACAATATTTTAAAAATTGCGGGCCGAACCTGGACACGAATGGCGCAGAGTCGAGGCGAATAGCATGATATAAGAGAGGCCTATACCCAGCAGTGGGATGTAAAGGGCTGTGGAAGATGATGATGATGACTTAAAGATATATGTAGAGAATCTACGAGAAACTTACACTACAAAAAAACTCCAATTAAAACAATACAGTAATAATAAATTAGAATATTATGTAACATGGATAGATATGTACCACTTATTATAGACTAGCTGTTCCCAGCAGTTTTACGGGATGCAAATTATCCTATGTCCTTTTACATACCAAATTTCATCAAAATCTATTCAGTGGTTTTTGCGTGATTGAGTAATAAACATCCATCCATCTATTCATCCTCACAAACTTTCGCATTTATAATATTTGTAGGAATAGCTGTTCCCTGCGGTTACAGCATCTGTGGTGTAGTGGTTGAGCAGGTCGGCTCAAATCTCATACACCACTGAGGTTGCGGGTTCGACTCCCGCGACGGGACAAATGTTTGTACAAAGAAAAAAATCGGAAGCATTTCTTTTGTTGTTGGACGATGGTCCTCATAGTTCCTGGTTCCCTAGATACAGGGAATCCTAGTTAGGGGCCAGGGGAAAAAAACAAAAACACAAAAAAAAAGAAAAAAGTCGCACATGCTCCTGCATGTGCGACTTTCTATCTGGCTCAGTGATCCGTGGCTCAGTGGGAACTGAGCTGCACTCGCTCCCTCTAATTATTTTTTATTATACTGATTAATTAATTTCTTTTATTTAATGAATTAATTGAATGATATTTGTTTTAAATGTTCACATCACAACATAAGAGTAAATTGTGACTTTACAATTTTTTACCCCATCAATCACATTGAAGGGTCCGTACGTCTAACTAATATTCATTTTTTTTAACTAGCCTATGCTGTCCCACTGCTGGGCAAAGGGCCTCTCAATTCTTTCCACCTGTCTCGCTCCTGTGCCACCTCATACCAATTTTCTTGGTGAGCGTCTAGATCGTCTCGCCATCTTTTTCTAGGTCGGCCTCGGCGACGTTGTGCTTTTTCAGGGATCCATTGTGTGTCGTCCCCCTAATGCAAAAACCAACTAAGTGCGCTTTTTGCGGGACGATATTTGCCCAGCGGTCAGGATGCATATGGCTAACGTGGCCCGCCCAATCCCATTTGAGCCTGGCAGCCTTATGTTATACCCGTTTTGGAGCGCAGCGTGGTGTTACGCACTCAGTCGGATCTTTTCACGCCCAAGATGCTGCACTCCATCGCTCTTTGGCAGACCCCAAGGCGAGACTTTTGCATTTCGGTCAATGACCAAATCTGCGCACCGTAGGTTAGGATGGACAGTATACACATGTCGACGAGTCAAAGATAATAAGATTCATTATTAAATTTAAATTAATTTATTTCTCTCAGTAACATCTACATTATTGTGGCCCTAACCACTATAATTAGTTCCTTCCCATTTAGTTAAACAAACAAGTTTAGCCTAAACATAAAAAAATAATTTGAAAAATGTACTTTGTTCTATAATTAAGCATTAGATCAAATTATATAATGCCAATTATATAATAGAATTATATTGTCTGTATCTAAGGAGCTAAGTAATATTTAGTTTTCTTTGTTACTACGAGGACCGTAGTCCCACAACACTTACCCACGAAACATATACTTGCGTGTTATATGTGCACAATCAATTTTCGCTTAGCGGGAAGCGAACTTGTAACCTCTGTTCTTCGCCCAACCACTTCACCACAGAGGTCGACAATGCAGAAAAGATTCCCATTACGCACTGGTGCGTTTTAAATTGGTAGTTCTTAACGGTGTCATCTTAATAATTAACTTTAATTATCTCTTGATGTAGTACTAAAAAGAGCCACACTAATCCACATTATGAACTAATATTATTAATGCGAAAGTTTGTTTGTTTGAGTTAGTTTCTTTTTCACGCTGTAATGGCTCAACGGATTTGAGTGAAGTTTAGAATGGAGATAGCTTATAACTTGAATTAACACACGTTTTATTCCGGGACACCGCGAATGAAACCGCATGGCGCAGCTAGTCTCATCCCGCACTTGTGCATTTGTGAGGAGAGATGTATGGATGCATGGATGTTTGTTATAATCATGTGTCAATCATGCAAAATCTACTGAATGGATTTTGATGAAATATAGTACCTATTGATTATTTTTGTTTCATAAAGCATATTGTATTTCTTAACCGACTTAAAAAAGGAGGAGGTTCTCTATTTGTAATTTTTTTAATGTTTGTTACCTCAGAACTCTGTCATTATTATGAACCGATTTGAAAAATTCTTGCGTTGGGTTCAGTATAATAGCTACGAAATGGTCCCATATAAATTTCATCGATATTTGACCTTGGACTTCGAACATACATTGAAGTCGGTTTTCTTTTGATAAAATGTATAATACTTGTTGGTATTTAGTATGTAAGCACCTGAGGTCCTGAAAAAGGACATATGCTAATTTTCATCTCGAAAAACTGCGGGAGGAACCGCGGGGAGCATCCTGTAATATTATAAATGCGAAAGTAACTCTATCTCTGTTTCTTTGACCTTTTCACGACTGAAAAGCTCAACTGATCTCGACGAAATTTGGCGCAGAGATAGCCTGTAGCCATGAAAATGTCGAAGCAGTACCGTAGCTAAAGGCCCTGGGGCAAAAAAAACTAGGGCCCCAACTAAACTATTTAAAATAGTTTGTTTCGTATTCGCGTTCCGAACTCTCGTTTATTTATATTCCGAATCTGGGAGAAATTTTTACTAGCTCAATTTATAATTTGTTAGTCAGAGTCCGTGAGGCCCGCGGGGCTTTGGGGCCCCAAAGCACTGCCCGGTCTAGCCCTCCGGTAGCTACGCCACTGGGTCGTAGGATAATGTTCATTCCAATTCAACGTGTTTCCCGAGAAATCGCGATATAACCAAATCTCACAATCGTAATTGTTTATTTGAAAGAAAGAAATTTGCAAGAATACATACTTATTTATTTTTACTTTAGCACAAAACAGTTTGTACATGGAGGACTTAATGCTAGATACCATTTTCTTCCAGGCATCCATGACGTGCAAGAAAAAATGGTAGCAGTGCAGTAAAGTGCAATATATCAGATGTCATAAAATCAAAAGTCTTGGTATTCAACCTGCAAGCAGGCGTGCAAATGTTAATAATGAAACTAATTTTAATAGAATCAGACTTGATGTTGCGGAAATTCATCTCCAAAATTGCTTAGGGAATTTTATTTATATATATAATTTTATTTCTAATGAATTTTACATTTACTATCTACCCCCATACATATATATTATTCAACAACAACTTTCAAAATATTCAGCGAAATTAATCTACATATTTTCATTGCGTTTCAAATCTAATGTCAACTTTGCAATAAAGAGAGCTACATAATACCTATATATCATTTAAAGTTGAATTCTACTCTACGCTCTATGAGAGCAGGCCCGTGTCCCAGCAGTGGTAACGTGATGGGCCAAATCAAATCAATCAAAAGTTCTTTATTCAATATTGGCATCAAATACGCACTTATGAACGTCAATTATCACAATGACTACCACCACCGTATCGGAAAAAGAACCACTACTCAGAAGATACGGCAAGAAATTGAGGGGCATTTTTTTTGAACTTTTGTTACAATATTTTATGTTTGTTTTTGACAATATGTTTCCGATAGCCGATGGTGATGATAATGAAAATTTAATTATGATTTTAGTTTATAGGACTATCCACTCGAACTCGCGGGAAGAAGCTAGTAAACTATAGCTTAACTAGTGAAGCGTCACGATCTAGTTCACAGCTTCACAGTTACGTTTGTGTGCAGTTGTCTCTTTATTATGAGATTTATGAGTTACACAACTAATTGTAAGATCTTCATGGGAATTAGAACAGGAGTTGTCATGTCACCTTGTTCGTCTACGACGGCAGCTGAGTGTTTTTTGCGGAACTTTAAAACATTTAGATGTAGTGTAAAAAATTCCAATTGAATCTGACCGAAATTAGAACTAATAGAGTTTCCGTCAATATCAATATAGTCGATTTTTTTTTAGGCTAGACTATCCCACTGCTGGGCAAAGGCCTCCCCCAATTCCTTCCACCTGTGTCGCTCCTGCGCCACCTCATACCAATTTTCTTGGTGTGCGTCTAGATCGCCTCGCCATCTTGTTCTAGGTCGGCCTCGGCGACGTTGTGCCTTTTCAGGGATCCATTGTGTGGTAATATTTGCCCAGCAGTCAGGATGCATATGGCTAACTTAGTCCACCCAATCCCATTTGAGCCTGGCAGCCTTATTGCCTACATCTGTTATACCTGTTTTAGAGCGCAGCGTGGTGTTACGAATATCTTATTCTCTGTTAATATTTACAAAGATTAAGTAGATCTACAGTTATTTCCTTCATACCATTTTATAAAGAAAAACTTTTAAAGAAAGGAAGAGAAGGACCACAAATACTCAGGATACTCTATTACATATCCAATAATCATCAATCAAATCGTTTATCTACTGCTTAAGGTATTCCGCTGTAAGCAGATAATAGAATGTCAATTGTAGTATGTCTTATGCAAAGCCTAGTGTAGATTCCAGGATCATCAATATTATTACTATAACAACTCGACTATTGTTCTATCTCTTATGTACACAACCTAGTTTTTAGCCGAATAAAGACAGGATGCGTGGGTTTAGAAGAGTTTTTAGATCTTTACAAATCCTGAAAAGCTACAGCCGCTTACGTTCCCATTGCTGAAATAACATCAGGTATATAGTCTCTTATCTCTATTACCTCACGAGGGTCGGTCTATAATACACCAAACGGGCTCATTGTAATTTTGGAGGTGTAACAAGTTCCAAAGCTCTTTATTTAGATTAGGTATCATAGGCGCACTTATGTGAACGTCAATTTATTATCTCGATTCTACGAGAGTATCGAAAAAAGAACAACAACTCAGAATATACGGCTGAAACACCCTTTAGGTCCAAGATCGGTACCTATTGTTTTCAAAGTTTAGGGGTTCCATTAAAAACATTACACAATAATATAAAAGGCTGTTTCTTGCAGTTTGGGTAAGGTTTTTGGTTTTCCCGTTCGCATTTTTGAGCGTGACTCAGGTGCTTGGAGTCGCTTTCTTTCATGTGTCATCGACGTTTTTATTTGCAAAAATAAACAAGACCCATTTAAAAGAAAAAAACATTGTGTGAAAGATAATTGCACACGATGTTGATAGGTATGTATATAAGCTTAGGTAAGCGGCCTCGGTTAATCTTTCCGGTTAGAAATAAACTTCTACAGTAGGTAATCCAACCAGCGACCTTCTGACCTAATGTGTCAACCGTTTAATAAAATAGTAATAACATAACATATCTACTTAGATAGTAGTGGAAGGAAAATATAGCCTTTGGCACGTTAATAGACGCGCGCATCAATCTGTTGTCATTTTAGTTTCATATAAAACTTCACAGAGGAAGAAGTGGTTTCCCGGGATAAAAAGTAGCCTACGTTATCATCATCATCATATACGTGTCACATGTTAGTTACCTTACTCCTCCGAAACGGCTTTACTGATTTTTACCAAATTTTATATGCATATTCAGTAGGTCTGAGAATCGGCTACTATCTATTTTTCATAGAATAGAATAGAATAGAAAAACTCTTTATTGTATACCAAATTATAGAAATAGACAATAACACAGTCCTTAACTAAGGTAGTACAATGGGCGGTCTTCATACCCCTAAGTGATAAGGATTGTTCACCCTTAAAATTGTTTTTTAATTTATATGGTACAACAACGTTTGCCGGGTCAGCTAGTAAATAAATAAATAACCCCAACGATCACATACATAGATCCTGGCCCCTAACTAGGATTCCCTGTATCTAGGGAACTAGGAACCATGAGGACCATGGCCCCACAACACCCAGACACGAAACAAATGCTTGTGCTTTTTTGTGCACAAACATTTGTCCGGTCGCGGGAATCAAACCCGCAACCTCAGTGGTATATGATATTTGAGCTGACCCGCCCAACCACTACACCACAGAAGCTGTCAGCTGGGTAAATCCAGGGTATAAGCTATTTCCATTCCGTACTTCACTCAAAACCGTTCAGCCGTTGCGGCGTGAAGAGGTAACAAACACTCACACGCTAACACACTTACTTACACACTTCCGCATTTATAATATAAGTGTGATTAGTGTAATGAATACGATAAAAAAATCATCAGTTAAAATAATAACCAAAAACAAACCCCCTAAACTTCTATCTGCAAAGTTTGATGAAATTTCTCCTCCAAGATACTAATAGGCCAAGCGATATGATTAATCTTTTTAAAGACTCGGCATCTGTTCTGCAATAACATCCACGTATTCATGAACTCTACAGCTCTAGATATAAGGATGAGATTAGGTAAAGTTCGAACAGGCGACAGAATGTCTACTAAAAGTAAATCTAGTTGTCTAGGTCACCGGGAACTTGGGACTATCGATCGGGATGTTACGAAACGTATTGTATAACCAAGCCTAGCGCACTCCGCACTGTAGGTACGAAGCTACAAGTACATAGCCGGACACCGACGGCGAGTCGTGCGTTGTTACACGTGCCGCGTCAGAAGAGATAAGAGCTATGCGATTGAAAGAGAGGAGCTCTGTAGGTTAATATGACTGGTAGGTATGCAGCGCTACGCGAGCTGAATTGAATTTTATTGCGTCATAGCAAGAGTCGCTGTTTGTTTAAATTTCTTTGCGGAGTGATGCTTCTGTCCCTTAGTATTCTGTGGTATAACTTGGATTCACTTAACTCTACAATTGCTTTTTTTATCAAAACTAGACTTAGCTTTCAAATGTAGAGAATAGAAAAAAACGATTGTTTTATGTAAAACCAATTAACTCATCTACTGTCAAAGGGGAACACTGTTTCCGTTTATAAAAGACACGCTTAGGTCTGTTAGAACTGTTAGGTATATTAATTTATACCTACTTATATACCAACATAATAAGTAACTATATGTAATATAGACTGAAAAAATTCAACGCATTGTAACTATTTCAGTGCCTACTATAAAAATTCTACATTTGCTAAAATTACTATTACTTTTCTGTGGCAAAGGTCAAATAGTTTTCATACTATCGTCAACAAATATGTTTAGCTGAAAAGGAACTCTAACATTGATTAAAAAATCCACAGTACCTCAACATTTCTTTTTTTAGTTACCTACTTTTTTCTTTGGAATAAAGTTACCATCCAATTTGACCAAGTCTAATCTTTTCTACAATAGTAGAAAATAATAAAAAAAGCAGACTTCATTGTGGACCACAATGGAGCGTAAAGAGTAAAAGGAATAAGTCGCGTGTTGCATAAAACTGGTCTACCAGACAGCGGCTCGGTAACTTTGCGATGAATTAATAATAATAAATATAATAAATAAACATTGATTAAAGTTATTCTAATTATTACAAATGTTAAAGTAATATACATGACAATTTATTTTCATTGAATTTAACACATTAACACAGTATTACTTGTTATAAGCTATTCATGGCAGAAGTCAAGTTTTTAAAACATTACAAATAACGTTAATTGAATCGTATAAATTAATTATGCTATAAATGGGATTTTCTCATAACAATGTAGAGTCAAATTCCATTTTCTCTAGCTTCTATTTAAACGTAACTAATTTTCCAACATACCTTTTAAAACATCATTAGTAAAATAAACACTTCTTCTTTAAAAGAAACCATTTTATTATAAAGTCAATATTATTCAAAGGAAAACCCAGACGTCCTACAGTTTGAGAGCCACTGTCTGTAAAGCAAAGCGTACATTCTCTTGCGCTCGCACTAGCCGCAGTCTGCGTTCGACGTTATCGATGTGCGGTTGTTTCTAATATATTTATAAATTAAAATATAGTTTTTTAAAGTTATTGAATAAAGATTTATTTTAAATTTAGAGATCATCGGAGACAATGTTGCGGAAGGAATGTGACCTTTAATTGGATTAAAATAAGTGTGTATTTCCTGTGGCTTCCGGCCACCCTTAGCATGAGGTTACGCGACAGCTAACAGGATTTTCTCCACTACTCATCAGTACCGGGAAATTCATCTTTGAGTGAAGTACCCTTTTGGATCGTGATCAATTTTGAGTCGTAAATCTTGCGAATAAGATTGATATTGGATTAGTGTGATCAGTGTTTTTTTTAGTGCTCTAGTTTTTAAATATGGGAGTTTGTATCACTAACACGCTTGCGATGGAAATAAGCCGTAAGTACCTACTTTTTGTATATGTCATTTTTAGGTATCACAAAAATTAGTCGTTCGAAAACAACTGTTTACCTATTTTAAAAATTGTTAATGAAATAAGTTTTCCAGTGTTGTTTAGTTATATGATCATTCTTAAGTAGCAAAAAATATTATAATTTGTCTCACTTATTTAACCGTATATATTATAGTGTATTGAAAGTTATATTATAAAAGTATTTAATAACTATTCTGTGCTAATAGTGCAGTGGTTGAAAGGACGACTCTTAATAGAGACGTTAGGTAATGATATTAGACTGACTTTGAAAACATACCATTTTTTATATGTTTTAACTCCACTATGTTGAAAATTTACTAACCCCGTATCGCTACGGTATAATATTTTATTTAACTACTCATTAAAATACTCATTACTCATTCAAAGTAAAATACATAACATAACTGAACGCAATTATTAAATATTTTCTTAACCTCTGGCTAGGCCAGCTTTTGACCACGATCTGACCCTGATGGGAAGCGACGATGTGGTCGAAGATGAAGCACGTTTCCCTAGTCAGTATCTATTCACTCTTGATTTTAACACACCTAGGTTGTATTTAACATGAAACAGACGATGGCAGGGCGTTTCACTCATTAGCTGTACGTATTAAGAAAGATGAGCCAAAACGCTTCTATTTATCTGGTTAGAAGTCGGCTAGTTCGAAGGTCCTGTTTATTTTAGATACGGGGTATTCTAGTTAGGGGAAGAAGGTCACTTACGTGATTGTTGGGCGTTATTATTGTTTTATATAGGTACCGCTTCATCATCAGCCCATTATGTTCCTACTGCTGGGATACAGGCCTTCTTTCAAAAGAGAGTATGGGCTATAATCCATCACGGTGGCCCCGTGCAGGTTGGTGGATGACACATATCCTTGAATTTTTGTGATTATTTTACATGTAGTATCTTTTGCCGTTTTTGAGAGCAAGTGTCAAATCCGATGATTTCCTTCACCGTTTTGAATTTCAGAAATTTGGTATGGAGATAGCTTATACCCTGGATTAACACATAGGCTACTTTTTATCCCGGGAAACCGCGGGTGAAACCGCAGGGCGCAGCTAATATAGCTATATTATCGCAATATACTTTACATTGTCATAAACAGGCGTGAAAATGCTGAAAATAACAAGCTGTTTGTTCGGTTCAGCACGTTGCTCTTATCGCTGTGAAGTGTAACCTATGAGCCACTAGTAGGTAACGCTAAAAACTGTTGGGAAATCTCTGTCTACAGATAAATGTTCTAAGATATACCTACTCGTAAATGTTTACTGCGAGTATGATAAGCGATGCAGTTTGCTACTGACAATGTTGTTATACCATAACTCATCACTTATCAGCTTCACTAATCGTTCATGTTCAGTACCCTCTAAATAGTCGATCTCGGTTGGGTTTTCAAAAGTATCTTCATCGTTCATCAGATTTGATTTTCTCGATGGACCAATGAACCAAGATATAAAAAATTCTACGCTATGTTCAAACTGCATAAATATCTTTTACCTTAAGGTGTAGCTGAAAAACAGCAATCCTGAGTCTTTAGTTTTTTCGTATCTTTTCGTATCTTTGTCTTTTTGTATCTTATTTTTTATGTACTTACCTATGAGTGTGCTTACTGAAAAGTTTCTTTTATTTTATTTAAAACAATGTAAATTTTGAAAAATGTTTGGCGTCTATCTGTATATGTACATCAATGTCCTTGATGTCTATATAATACCTAAATATCCTCCAATTTTTTTATTATGTTTGAACCATTACAAAGTTATTATTCTACCGACTGCGTACCTAAGCCTGGTATTGTAATGCATTGATTACAAAATAACGAACGAGAAAGCAGGCCTTTAGTAACGAAAGAATGCGGTTTCAACGTGAGAATATCTAAAACAAATCGGCCATTGTTATAGAACGAATTCTGCGACTCGTACTCGTACATTTCAATAAATAATTGTATAAAGTACTCAGGTATATTTCGAAGGCGCATACCATTTCTTTTGCACACAATCTACTATTTTAGAGCACCTGTGTGTAATAGGACTCTATTGGTCTATTTCTATCTTTGACATATTGCTCTATGTATTTGGTTTGAAGCGTCATCTTACTTTATACATTGTAATTTACACATCCAATATTTATAATATTATAAATGCAAAAGTCTCTCTTTTTCTTCTTCTCTCTCTCTTTCTTTCTCTCTATGTGAGAGTGCTTGTTACCATATAATCACATTACTCTATAACGACTGAATGGGTCTTGATGATATGTGGTCCTGGAGTTGGACGTGGATATTTTACATCCCGAAAAATCGGAACTGAACAGTTCTTTATGGAACAACTATAAACTGAATTCGGATATCTATTCAGATACACCTGGTTCTATGAAAAGTCACGATATTTGTGATTTTGTTTGGTTCTACCTTCATTTTCGGAAATAATAATTACACATGCATTCTCACTCTCAAACACAAACATCACACTGTTTTATTTCATTTAATTTTATTGTTTATGTTGCTGTTTGCTGTTGCTTATTCATTTATGTTGGTACCCCCATGACTCAATATCGACGAACATTTATCGAATAAAGGTGTTTGATGAAAATCAGCCTTGCGTGAGCTGTTAGGCTTACGCAGCTCAGTGCTGAGCCTACCCCTATTGTTGCTGTTTTTGTGTTGATAAATATTGTTACTTTCAATTCTATGTGCACAGCTTGGCAATAAATTATTTCTTTCTTTCTTTCTTTTTTTTCTTCTAATCTTGCCTAGTTAGCCTCAATCTCCGTATTTGTTGACACGTTACGTTAAACATGTGGGTCGAAAAAAGCATTTCATCTAAGTAGCTCAAAACACTTCGTTCCGATGCTGAAGTACCAACACTACAAAACTATAATTCAATTTGACACGGTTCGTTGTTACAACAGTAATACTAAAATGTAAGAGGGCAATTTCGGCGCAAATGCGAAAATAAGTTTGCTTTCTTTATATATACCAAATGGTTTGCTATGAGGCTGTAATTATTTTTTTGTTAAGATTGTTGTTGTAGCGTTGAAATCAATACAATACAATACAATACAATTTTACTAGGTGGTAGGTTTTTCGTATGCGGGAGGCTGATGGAATAAACTTTATTTAATTATTTTTATAAAATCCTGGTTTCTGACCGATGCTAATTTTATTGGTTTCATTTTTTACAATATTGGATATATCTTAAATGACCTTGATTACGGTTAGTTTAGATTAGGTATACTAGCACGATTTCAACAGTTTTTAACCGACTTCATCATGTGTTTATGACCTTTAAAAGTGCACTTTTGTGCCTATTTAATAAATGATATTTGACTTTGACTTTCAAAAAAAAGGAGAAGGTTCTCTGTTCGATTGTATTTTTTTTAATGTTTGTTCCCTCAGAACTCCGTCATTTATGAACCCATTTGGAAAAATCTTTTTGCGTTGGGTTTAGTATAGCTACGATGTGGTCCTTCATCGATATTTGACCTTGGACTTCAAAGATACTTTGAAGTCGGTTTTTGTATTTTTTTCTAAAAATTAATTCCTGTTCATTTATTGCAAATCCTACTTTTTACTAACATTGTGAATGCGAAAGTTTGCGAGGATGGATGAATGGATAGACAGATGGGTGGATGTTTGTTACTCAACCGGGCAAAAACTACTGAACGGATTGCTGTTCTTTAGGTCCTGGAAAAAAACATAGGATACTTAATATCCCGGGAAACGCGGGTTAATCCGCGGTGCGGAGCTAGTCTTGTATACATCCAAACGAAAGGTGTTAAATTGGCACAATTAAATCCATTCAAATGTAAACGTTTGGCAATGAATAATAACGCCAGAATACAATATTGACAGGTCTTGGGCAATAACAATTTATATAATTGGCGGTACTTCAACATTCACTTAGTGACCGAAATATTGTATGGATTGATAAACTTCTTTCGCTCAATTTTATGCCATGATGGCCATATAAAGGTAATGGTATATTCCTAATTATTAAACAGAGGTTCTAAGTCCAACGGCACATATTAAATTTTGTACTTAATCAGTTCTATTTTCTTTGTACGTAAATAGTTAAATCTTAAGAGTAAATTAACTTCGTAAACCGTATTTCTAAGAATTTGTCAAAGGAATTAAATCCTTAAAAAAACGCTGAGAAATACATACCGCTGCATACCTGCTGCGAATTGTGGAACGAACTCGATAAAGTCCCAGGATTAAATGAAAGGATGTCTCTCAGAGTTGTTATTCGAAATTGGTCAAAGGGTTTTCAAACGGTTATTTTGCAACATTAAATGTAGGCAGTAAACTGAAACCTTCAAGAAACTAAACCATGGCTAATTTCAATAAAATTGCTATTGAATGAAAATTCTTTGAAATAGAATAATATTCCACTAACGCATCTAGTAATCAAGTTTATTTATTTAACTCTTTATAGCACTATTACAAGTAATGTACAAAAGGAGAACTTTCCAGTGTTATCCAGTGACGGTAAAAGAAAGTTACAAAGAGTGCACCAAATATTAAAAAAAAACTAACAGATAAACAAAATAAAAATCGTAATACATATTATCGTAAAACAAAAGCATAAATTATTAAAATAAAAAACAGTTAAAACACTACATATATAATCCAAAACTAAAATACATAGAAATGAATACATATATAAATAAATACTTATTATTGACAGTAGAATACTCTATAATTACATAGAAAACAACAAGTTCGCACGTAGCTTTTTGCAACGTCTGATAACTCGATAGCCTAGTTTTTTTCGCAGCGCCAGTCGACGTCTGCGACCGCAAGCCTTTCCCGCGTCTTCTTGCGAAACCGGACAAATGCATAGACACCGCATTAACTGGCCCAATGGCAAAGCGTGAAACACGCTAGGACTAGGAGTCACGAGAACTTTTAGGGTACGAGTTCGTAGCCGACTGCAGACAGCAGCAGCAGACGACGTGTCGCTGCGACACGCCGCAGCGACATGACTGTGCAGTCATGATTCCGAACCCAAACTGCAGCGTCTCTGCTCCAGCTGCTCCAGCGTCGGTGGCACTACTGATCTGTGATGGTGCGACGTATAGTCGGGCAACGTGCCGCTAGCTGCGGAAGGTATTTCATAGAAATACATAGAAACCAGTAGTATCGCAGCAACATGTCATCTGCTGCTGCTGTCTGCAGTAGACTACGAACTCGTACCTTAAGACTTAATTATTATAATTCGTGAGGCTCGAGAGACTTAATAATAATTTTTATGTGTTCGCCGACATTGCAAGTGTTCAACTTAGTGCCAACTGATTGGACAAAGACCATAAACATGAGACTGCGCTAACCGTCGCCATTCTCACGGATCATTAGCGGTTTCCACCGAAAACTTACGCTAAAACAGTGCAGGACGCATGTGAGAGCAGTTTCTCCTCTTTACCGGCTAGTTTTTCCCTTGCTAATTTTTCTTTCTTTCAGTAGTGAGTTGTATTTGAATGAAAAATAGGCATAGCTCTCCAAGTTTCCATGTACTCTAAGTTGGATAATCTACTACATTGCTAGCTACTAGGGAAGTCGCAGTGCACTAAGCTAAGCAATGAGGAACTGCACGAAGTGTAATTTTTATTTTTCTCAATGAAGCTTTGAGAGAGTTACTTCTTACCTACATATCACATTACAGTAAGGTATACCAACGAGTGTTCATCAACTTCATTATTGATCATTGCAGAATTTAATTGTCATCATTAACTAGGCGTTCCAGAGTAATCATCTTGAAGAGATCGTTTACCTTGACTCTTAAATTATTCTTTGTTTGTCTGCGTACGTTAACCCGTCATCATCATTACCTACAGTTGAATGTAAACCAGGTACCTACATTGCCTTGGTGTAAATTGAGATCGTTTACGGTCTCCTAAAGTAACTGAATTTCTTACGCTCCAAAGTTCATGGGCACATTAACAAAAGAGCAGCAGAGATATAACTTTCAAGTGTTGCCAGGTCCAATTTTTGAAAAATGGGAAGTGTGAACCAAGAAAAATCGGGAGATGTATGAAAACAAAATAAAAAAATCGGGAAACTATTATTTAGCATGATATTCTAAAAAATCTTTTCCTTGGAAAAGACTTTTTCACACACTTCCCAAAGAACATAGATAAATATTCTAGCCTCCACAAGTCCAAGTCGCATAATTTTATTTTTTTTCACATAAATCTAAGAAGATTACAAAAAAAGTATGAAAATCAAAGAGACAGAGAGAGGTGCAAAGTTAGAATATTATTGAAGGTATAGTTACGTTGTATATTGTATGTCATTACGACTTTATTACATTACACAGTAAAATAGAAGAGCAGTCCAATATTGCGTTTTTTATACCCTTAATAGATCTATGTTTGGCCACTTTCTCGCCTGATGTGTAGCGATGATGTGGCCTAAGATAGAGCACATAGATCTAGAGAGAGACGGCAGTTGAGCGGCTGCTCAGACCCGTCTCCCCGATGTTTCACCGAACATCATCTCGAAACACGACTTGGTCGCTTGACGGCATGGCTTTGTTCGGTGGGTATTACAACCACGGCCAGAGCCTACCACTCCAAAGCGCCTAAGCGGGTTTCATCACGATGTTTTCCTTCACCGTTTTAGAGCGAGCATGCAAAATCTGCGCTTAGCTATAAGTCATTGATGCAGGGCCGAGTCAGGATACGAACCCAGGTGCGGCGGATCGAAAGGCGCACGAGTTCCCGCTGAGCCACACTCGCTCTAAAAATCGGGAGAGTTCCCTAAAAATTGGGAGACCTGGCAACAACAGCGCTTTCAACTGGACATACTTATTACCATTGCTTCACTCCTAAACGAAGTAACAACAAAAAACTATAAATTTTAAAGCTCTAACCTCAAAGCTATTAGGTGTATTGCAGATGCAAAAAAAGACATTGAACTTAGGCGCTTCGTCTAAGAAACTAGGTTAAATGTTTTATATTCGATTGCAGAAAGTTATCTCTTTGGGTTAGCCGCTGTCTGGGATGTAAGAGGTGTTTTAATTCAGGCTGCATCGACCGGTGTCTGGCTGATGTCATGTGTTACGGTTGTTTGGCAATGCTGTTTCCAAATCCAGGCCCCGACAACATAACGATTGTGTGGCAGATTAATTTGTATTGGTTAGTTGTTTTACTCTCTACGTTTACACAAATTTTAACCACAGGTACTCATGTAGCTACTACATTTCTTAATAATAAAAGTACACATGTTTTAATTAAGCACTAGCTTATGATACACGCAACTTTGTTCACGTGGAGTAAGGGTAAGTACAGCGTTTGGTCCCCTTTCGGCGTTTTCGTAAAATCCTTCCTTAGCGGGTGTGTCTACACCCCATGAGGAAGCTGCATTATTTAACGATGGTAAAACCTCTAAATCATCATAATTCCATTCAAGTAACAAGCTAGCTTTCAGTTATATTCATTTAAGCCATACTATCTCTTTATACTGTTTATATATTTATTTTTTCTTTTTGTAATTCTGTTTTCTTTTCTTTCTTTATTTTGTTAGTGTATGATTGTGGTCGTCAAATAAATGTCCTTTTATGTTTTTTCTTTTTATTAAAATAAAAGATCATCTCCAAACATCTAATTCCTGTGTACAAAGTTAAGAACCTACCAGTATGTTAACAGAGTAATTATCGCAGATGACACGAAGCCATTGGTTACAAAAAGCTTCGAAACACTGCCTTGAACGTTATGAAAGGTATTGCGCGTAAGTTCCTTTATATTATGAAGGTCATTGGGTCTTTATTCTTCATCTGTAGATTGTAGAACTGGTCTGGTCAAGGAAATATCTGTTGGATTGTAGCCAAGACGAATGACCTTTAAGACGTGATTAGGGTATTGATTCAAGATGCTTCTTTACTCCTTAACTTTTAGTATAATATATCTCAAACTAACCTTAAGAATAATAATTAAGATACATTGGAAAGTATTATTTTTTACTCTTTGATTAGGCTATTAAATATTCTGTAGATTACTATAGATAACTTTTTATTGTACACCAAAAAACATAAAAAACAAATAAAAAAAGTACTTCAAAATTAAAGATGTACATGGGCGGTCTTATCGCTAATAAGAGATCTCTTCCAGAGAAGTATTTTCCATCTCTATCTTATCACTTGACTGCCATTTTGTTATTTATTTCCTTCATATAAGGAACTAACGATCCGCCCCGGCTTCGCATGGATGCAATTGACTATTGTGGTGTCATTTTTTGATGATTTGACAACAAAACTTTAAATTTTCTCTACTATACAAAAACTTTTTAAATTAGAATTTATTATACATATTAATCTCCCGTTTAAATTGTCTAAATGACAGGCTTTAAATAGAGGGCCATTGCCATTGGGAGGAGGACACAGGACCATGGCCATATCAAAATCCATTGCGTGGTTTAGAAGAAGTAAGTGGAGAAACAGAAATGATGTTTTATGCTATTTAGAGATATTAGTTAAGTTGTTTCTTGGCCCAGTGTTCGAGGATATGCGTTCAACAGGTTTTGCAATTGAAACATAAAATTCGTATTAATTTGTAACAACTTCACTATCGAAGTTATCAAGGTCGAATCGAAATGGAAATGAAATGCTTTTGCCGAAATTGATAACAAAAATTATGAAATACATTGTACCAACACTGGCCGAGAAGATAAAATGAATTCCTAGCTGTCCAAAAAATAATTAAGTGGGTACTAAGTATCTCATTCGTCAACTTGGAAACTTAAATTTCGGTTAACATTTTTATAACGAATATACTGAGAAGATTAATTAAGTCCCTACGTATTTAATTAAGCGTTTCCAGCGTTGTACATACCTACATACACTTTGCGAGTAAGCTTCAAAAACGTTAAACAGCTGACGCAGCGGTAGCGTGGTAGGATCATCATCATCATCATCATCATGATGAGCGTGGTAGAATGATTCCAAATTTTTATAATAACCAAAACTCAACAAATTATTGTACCTATTTTAACTGTAAAAGTGGCATCAAAAAGAAGTTATGTGAACATAATAAATGTATGATTATGTCTGTTTTAAAAGGAGAAATTGTCTGTCTACAATTTAAAAGAATATAAAATTTATAAATCAAGATCTCTAAGATATTTTGCTAATTCATTCATAGAAATTGCATATTGGGCTTGCATAACAAGTTTCAGTGTCATCGATCGATTATACGAGATGTATTTGTTTCTAATGAACCTATCACCAATATGGCAAGTAACATCCGTCATTCAGAATCTTAGATCGTGAGATTTCTATCAATATTTTTAAAAGTGTACGATTATATGTATACGATATTACACCCACATTTTATCAGCACCGCAGTCCACAAATTAAAGGTATACCTAACTATCTAATATTGTCAATTGTCATTGTCATGTCATGATAGTGACAGTATGGGTATATAAATACCAAATCGTAAGTACTCGCGTTGTTTACAGCTTTGTCATTGACCTAGTCTTGGTCGTTGGTCAATTTTGCAAGATGATTAATGAACCTCCTAATATTTCATTGATTGATGAATCAACATTTAATAAACCATTCCATTGTCCTAAGATTCAACCGGTTTGACTTACAGTCAGCATAGTTCTTTAAGAAAACTATGCAACTACGTCGTGAAATTTTTCCAACTAAATATTTCATTTAGCACATTTTTATGTCGGACAAACATTCCAGTTGTTACCGTTACTTCACGACTTACAATGGTCTGTTGCGTCACTGCACATTTCATTGCTCCCTGGATCTGATACCATTTCTCATCTACTTACAGATGCCGTACGTATTTAGGTAGTTAGCAACTTACGACGAATGACGGGTAATAATGCTATTTAACGTTGTTGTTATTTAACAGCGTATTTTTATTTGAATGTATGAGCCGGCTTGGCAAAATAAAGTTGGAAGATATTAAATAAATCATACAGGCTCTGCCTAGTTGGGACTCGCTGGAAATGTTTCGATGTCATCATCATCAACCTGTTGCAGTCCACTACTGGACATAGGCCTCTCTAATTGCACGCCACTAAGCACGATCCCCGGCTACTCTCATCCAGCTGCTGCCAGCCACCTTGCGAAGATGTATGAAGATGTTTCAATGTAGGTTTTATGATTACTCTATATGTACGATGTATTCTTGAATTATATACCTATATATCTGGGTATAAATGATTCTTATAGGTACATTACATAAAAATTAAGATGTTTATATGAGGAGAAAATTGGGCGAGCAGCTGTGTTAGTAAATGTGAAAATTGAACGTGATTTCGGAGTATGAATAAATTGTACTACATATTTCATTAAATTAAGTCACGTGCGCATGTGTGTGTCGTAAAATTGCAACCCAATGTCCATTGAATTCTTATGACAGTTTGCTGAATTTTAACCGACTTCAAAAAGGAGAAAGTACTCTGTTCGATTTTATTTTTTTTGTTTGTTACTTCAGAACTACGTCATTTATGAACTGACGTGAGAAATTCTTTTTGCGTTGGTTCAGTATAGCTATGAAGTGGTCCCATATATTTCATCGATATTTGACCTTAGACTTCGAAGATACATTGAAGTCGGTTTTTGTTTTTTTGTTGTAGAAATTAATTATAATTTATTAATAGTGTAACGATTTTTTTAAATCATGAACTGGGAATACTTTTTTAGTGAAAAAACGTGAGACATAGTTTGTTCGTAGAAAACATCTCTGAAATGCAAAGCCTTTGCGTAGAAGATTGAGAAACAATATCTTCATCTTGTTACTCTTAATTGACGTCTTTATGACGTATTCCATTGTTTCTAGATTGCATTTTATTGCGATTTAATTCAATTGTGGTTCGATATCAGGCTACTTATTAACCGGCTTCAAAAAAGGAGGAGGTTCTCTGTTCGATTGTATTTTGTTTTCTTTTTTTATGTGTGTTACCTCAGAACTCCGTCATTTATGAACTGATTTGGAAAATTATTTTTGCGTTGGGTTTAGTATAGCTACGAAGTGGTCCCATATAAATTTCATCGATATGTGACCTTGGACTTCGAAGATACATTGAAGTCGGTTTTTGTTTTTTTCTAAAAATTAATTATGATAACAGATTACTCTAACTAGAAGAGTGTTTTAGTGACGAAAGTAATAGGTACGTATCGTATCACTGACGATATAGTTGATCTGAAACGATGACAGTAATTCAAATGATTATTATTTGGTATAAAATGCATTATAATTTTTTTATGCAACTGAGTGATGAGACGAGGAAAACTGCTCGCCTAATGTTAAGCGCCACATAAAAATTGCAGTGCAACCCAGAACTTTTAATACCATAAAAAACACTGCGTAGCACTGCATTGCGCTCGCACCCCGAGACATCGGATATTAAGTCTCATATGCCCAGTAATTTCGCTGGCTACAATGCCCTTCAAACCGAAACACAATACTGCTTGCGCACTACTGCTTGGCGGCAGAATAACTGGAAAAGCGATGGTACCTACCCAGACATTAAGTTCTCCTTTTGTACATTACTTGTAATACCTAATGCAATATAGAATGAAATAAATAAATACATTTCTTTCGAAAACCATAAACGCCATATGATTATATGGCGCCATGTGATTTTATAGTGCGTTTAAGTTTTTAAAATATCTACTTTACAGAGGTCTAAGAGGCGCTGTAACTAATGGAATATTCAATGTGATAAAAAGGTTCATCCAATTTGTAAAAATGAGCCCACGGGCCTTTTATGGGTTTACCTTGAAGCGTTAAAAACTTGGTAAAGAAACTAAATTACCGTTTTGGCGCTTGCGAAAAAACGTACACTATAATTCTTGCAATATTTATGATAATTTAAGTAGGTATGCAACATAAAAATTACACAATTAATTCGTAACAGGTATTGCATTTTAATTTTGGAGATTGAGTTATGTCGTAAAATTAAAATTGGTTAATTTACATCAGATAATAATATGCGTGTAATAATGTCATATTAATTTAGCATCAAATAATAATAATTTAGTTGCTAATTATATCGGATTATTTCGTTGTAGTGGGTATACTCACTTAACGACGACGACTAAGACATGTAGCTTGATACATTTCAAATATTACTAAAAGTTCTACATTTTCTGTGTAAAAATAACAAGGCTATAATGTAGATTAAAAAAATAATCTAAATACCATTTTTATGCGCCTAAAAATAAATTAAGAATAAATAGATTTAGAGCTTTAATAAGAATAAGTGCAGTGTGATTGAGTTGTGAGCTGCTCTGATAGTTTCAGCCGGATAGCTAATCGAGAAGAGCTCAAAATTTGAGTTGCAAGATTCCTCCCGGAACGACAGACTAACAGACAGACAAACAAGAAAGTGACAATAAAAACGTGGTAAAACAATACAATTCTATCAATAACTGAACCCGTGCCGCAAATTCATTTTGAGGGCTAAAAGCGCAATACAAAGTTCTTTTGGTCCCTTGCCCCAACACAAAGAATTGTGTTTGGTATCGATACTGTTGCAATAATAATACGTTTATTGATACCAAACACGACTAGGAATTAAACGCCTCTACAAAATATAGAGCTGTGTTATCAGAAGGCCTTACATTGTTTTCAAAATATCTCTCTACGATCGCAGCTCTACGATTTCCGTGAGAGCATGCAGCTAGCCTTGTGCAAGTCAGATGGCAATATACTTGGCTGGTTACTGGTCAATCTGCGAACCGGTCCTACGTACGTAGAGAGAGTCGATTTAAAACCTTTTCACAGTAAAATGTTCCTCAGTTATCTTTGCTGCGTAATGCATTGCGCTTAATTATATTATTATGAAAAGGTTGTAAAGTTTACTTCCGTAATATTTGTTCATTATTGAGGTCTATGGTGCGAAATGTCATGTCGGCTGGAATTGTTGGTAGTTTTTACAAGCTTTGATTTAGTTCCACTAGCCAATTGAATCTAACTACCAATGAAATCTTGCAATTCGTTTTACTTTCACTGACGATTGCTTAAATTTTGCACACCTTCTATAACGATAAAATACGAGTAAATACGTATAGGTAATTCAGTAAGTATTTTGACATCCATACGGTCTTTTTTTATGATGGACAGGTGATAGTGTACAGGAGACAACCTCATCGTTATAAAGGACCATTGCCGTGTAGCGCTCGTAGCGTAGCTCGCCGAGCCGTTCGTAACAGATCTGCTAGGTTAAGCACCGTTCGCAGCGGTCACAACTTGGATGGGTGACCGTTTATATGGTATTTACATCTGAGCGCTTCCATGAGAGAAGAAGAAGCCGTGGGCTCAACCAGTTAGTGACCGGATTTAAAAATTTAAAAGCTGCCGAAAAGATGAACTTACAATGCGCTTTTTAAGTATTTAGATAAATTGTTGTTAACACTGAAATATTTAAGCTTAGGTTAGATGTATTCAGAAGTTGGCCTTAACATTTTCTGAAGTAGGTCTGCAAAATAAGTTGCTAAGTGCAGTTATTATTAACAAGTTTATGGTAGTAGCTATATAAGCCTGCTTAAGCAGAGAGAAGGCTAATTAATATGTATCATTATTTAGAAGGCCGCATAATCATTTTCATATTAAACGTTTCAATGACAAAATTAAACAAAATGTTTAAAAAGTGGCATTTAATTTTGTTTACATGAATTCATTTAAATGTATTATTTTGCTAAGTTGATTTTCACTTGTAATTTTTCCATGACACCTGTCGCGCTTATAGTGCTACGTGATGACTACGTGGATTTAATCATACGGAGTGGAACGCATTGCCAACGTCTGTGTTTCTTGACAACTACGACCTGGGAGTCTTAAAATCGAGAGTGAACAAGTATCTTCAAGGCGAGCGTGTTACATTTTAGACCACATCGTTGCTTACCATCAAGTGAGATAGTGGTCAAACACAAGCCTATAGAGTAAAAAATATAAATTCAACTGATGAACTTTCTCTAGCATAGCGTGACTCCTGCTAGATACATTGCAAAGCCTCTTAACTTCTTGTTCCGCGTAGATAAGTCATTTTCCCGAGTTTAATCTTAGTTTCTTGTTCGTATTTAGTCTGGGAACAACTAGAACAATGCGTCGGCAATTCTAAACATAGGCAATAAACAATTATTGTTTTGTTACAATTGTAGTTGTGGTTCAATTGCTGCTGATGTCACGGTTTTGTCTTCGTTTTTGATGTTTGTTGACAAATTGAGACGCTGTACTCGTAGTGTATTTACAAAATCTTACTTCACTATCACTACATAGTATAAAACAAAGTCGCTTTCTCTGTCCCTTTATCCCTATGTATGCTTAAATCTTTAAAACTACGCAACGGATTTTAATGCGGTTTTTTTTTAATAGATAGAGTGATTAAAGAGGAAGGTTTATATATATAATAACCGTGCGAAGCCGGGGCGGGTCGCTAGTATATTATAAATGTGAAAGTTTGTAAGAATGGATGGATGGAAGAATGGAAAAATAGATGGATGGATGGATGTTTGTTACTCAATCACGCAAAAACTATTGACGGGTTTTAATGAAATTTGGTAGGTTCTTTAGGTCTTCGAGAATGACATAGGCTTTTCATGTCGGGAATCCGCAGGTGAATCCGCGGGGCGCAGCTAGTAAATATTATAACCCTGATGTCCCAAGCACATTTCTGAGGCTACCAGTATCAGCCATGTTCCTTAATGCTGGCAGCAATGTGTGGCTGTTTGGCAGTGCAGATCTGACTTATTAAAATTCAATTTTAAATGTAATTCCTTAATTGGTACTTAGAATCCATATATTATCCATATAGAATCCATATATATCCATATAGATCAATAGGTATATATTGCATTTTTGCTCTGTTTTATTGTTCTCGATGTTGTCACAAACTGTGGTATCATCTCTGACCTAATCTAAACTCAAGAAATCGTACCTCTGAATCCCAAGACACAGGCTTTCGCCTAGCTCGGGACTCGTCCGTCGTTTAGTCATAATTTTGCCAGAATAACTGGCAAAACTGTGGTACCCTGACGGCCTCCTCTGAGGCCTCGCATACGAGAGACCTACCACGAGTAATACACTCGAGAGCAATGAATCCGGGTCACTTAAAGAATCCTAAAAATCTCGGAAACTAAAAATGCTAGGTTAATGCAATAAATTGTATTAATAGACAATGTAATACTCCTTAAATGAAGGTATTAAAACTTCTTAGTTATTGTAAAGTTATATCATAAAAAAATCAAATTTGAAAAAGGGCCACTTTCGAAGATGGAACTACGAAATTACAGCATTTGGTTTTGCTTTTGTTTGTAATCTGTCATTTATGTGGGTACATAAACCATGTTGATAGTGCTCTATATTCATTATTCAAGCTGAAATTATGTCGCTTACGCCTGAAGAATGCACCAGAATACTTACAATGCTGGAAACCGGCCGGAGTCAGCGCGATACAGCCAGGACTGTCGGTGTGTCGCTGTCAACAGTACAAAGAGTTCTCCGACGTTACGAAGAAACTGGTTCTAACCTACGCAGACCAGGAACGGGCAGAACCAGGTGTACCACAGCACGAGAAGACCGATACTTGGTGAACACCATGCTTCGAAATCGCTTTCTCACAGGAACTGAACTCACCAATCAGTTTCGACGCCTCGGAGGAAGTAACCCAAGTGCATGGACAGTAAGACGTCGGCTTGCTGAATCTAACTTAAAACCCCTTAGACCTGCAAACGGCCCTAAACTGGAGCGTGGGCATCGTATTTCGAGACTAAGATATGCCCAGAGCCACGTAAATTGGAGTATTGAAGATTGGTCAAAAGTTATGTTCTCCGACGAATCAAAATTTATGCTCAACAAGCACGATGGAAGACACAGAGTGTATCGAAGACCAGGGGAAAGATTCAAGCAAGCATGCATCGAAGAAAAAGTAGCCTACGGTGGTGGGTCTGTACTTGTGTGGGCCGGAATTTCTTCTGAAAGTCGCACAGAGCTGGTGATCATAGAAAACGGCTCTTTAACTAGCGTAAGATATGTGGAAGAAATCCTCAATGATCACGTTGGTCCATTTATGGTCAATTTAGGTGAGGATGCTATATTTATGCATGACAATGCCCGACCTCATACAGGTAGGATTGTGAATGACTACCTTCAAGAGATGAACATTACTCGTATGGAGTGGCCAGCGCTCAGCCCGGATATCAACCCGATCGAGCATGCTTGGGACGAGCTAGGCAGATGCGTAAAACAACGAAACCCTCCCCCAATCACGCTTCGTGAGCTCAAAATTGCTCTCACAGAGGAATGGGAGAATATTCCCCAAAATCGTATAAGGAACTTGGTGTACAGCATGCCAAACCGCGTAAACGCAGTAATGGAAGCACGAGGAGGCAATACGAAGTATTAAAATTCAAGAAAATCGTAATAAAGTTCAAAAATTTCATGTTTCCTATTTTTGTTTTAAGGAGAGATCAGCAGTTTTTTTCTTTATGTAATTTTGTGTTAATAAAATGTATGGTGACTCATATTTTTTTTACTTTCATTTAAGGAGTATTACATTGTCTATTAAATACAATTTATTGCATTAACCTATCATTTTTAGTTTCCGAGATTTTTAACATTCTTTAAGTGACCCGGATTCATTGCTCTCGAGTGTATATAACAAGAATAAAAATAAATGTTATAGTTCTGACTTGCAAATTAGTTGGGGTTTCATCATCAGCAGCACGTTACGTCACGTTTTTATTTCATAACGTTCCTACTGCTGGGACTCGAGCCTTCCCTCGGAGAGAGAGTATGGGCCATAGTTCACCAGGCAGATCCAGTGCGAGTTGGCGGATGTCACATGTCCTTGAATTTCAGTGATAAATTCTTTACCGATAATTCTTAACGATGTTTTCCTTCACCGTTTTTTGAGCGAGTGTTTTATCCGCACATAACTTAAGAAAGTCAGTGGTGTTCGAACTCGGGTGCGTCGGATCGAAAGTCGCACGTGCTCCCACTGAGCCACACTCGCTCACCAGTTCGGTTGGGTTTACATTCACTAATTATTATTTATCTATGCATGTATTCCAGATGTGGCATATGTTTTCGTAGTTGTGCAATACGCGGCAGATATTTTATAAGAATATCGATGCATTTTTGTTTTACATAATTAACAAACATTATGGATAAATCATGAATAACGGCATGACAGAGTCGCCTCAAGTGAGGTAAAATTAGAATAAAATCTACACAAATCACACTGTCATAATGACTCAGACGAGAAATTAAATAATTAAACAATTATATCAAGAAAAAAGGTACCTAACATTTATACACATTAATTTATTTTTCACACTTTTTTTTTTACGCTTAATAGATCTATGTTTGGCCACTATCTCGCCTGATGTGAAGCGATGATGTGGCCTAAGATGGAGCACATAGATCTAGAGAGAGACGGCAGTTGAGCGGCTGCTCAGACCCGTCTCCCCGATGATTTTTACATTTATAATGATACCCGGCATGTACATAGTATTTAATATCTTTTAGTTTAGTTTTATTTAGTTTTTAAATTATTAAGTCTTTTTTTATAATTTAATTGACTTGTAAAATATTTTATCAATAAATGATATGAACCGCGATTAGATGAAAGTGAAAAAAAAACTAACATTTATAATGATTTTTTTTTGGGTAAATTTAAATAAATTTAAATGCATTAGTTTAATATTTTTTTATGTTTATTCATTATTTCCAAACATTTGCATATATGTAATGCAAATTCCACCCACTGAAAACTTAACGATGCATAATTTAATAATGATAATAAGTAACTGCCACGACATTGAGAGAGTTAGACAACGTTTAAACTGCAAAACACATTTAAAAGCTACAAAAACAATACAATACAATACTATTACACTTTATTGCATACCACAAACATAATTACATAAAAAAAAGAAAAACCTTAATTGCAGTAATATAATTAGTGGTCTTTTTTTATGTGACGGAATGACGAGACGAGCTGGTCGTTTGCCTGATGGTAAGCAATACGCCAGCCCATAACAAAAATAGCACCACCCAGAACTTTGTTTTGCAAAATCCTGCGCGGCGCTGCACTGCGCTCGTCACCCTGAGACAATTAGCTGTTGAATCTCATAATGCCCAGTAATTTCGCTGGCTACAATGCCCTTCAAACCGGAACACAGTAATTATTGCGCACTACTGCTTGGCGGCTGAATAACTGGCAAAGCGGTGGTACCTACCCAGACGGCCTCTCTGTCTTATCTCTGTCTTATCGCATAAAGTAATCTAACAGACAACTTTGGATGGATTGGAAAAATGTAAAAAAGAAAACAATACCTCCTCACATTCTTCGTTTTATATAAACTAAGTGCGCCCCGTGGTTTCACTCGTGCGGTAATTTTTTCGGGATGAAAAGTATTTTATGTCTTTTTACTGGTTATTACGTTTTTTTTACTTTTTTTGGCTCGCGTTTTACCTCTATCTCACCTGATCGTAAGCGATGATATGGTCTAAGATCTAACACGCTTGCCGAGAAGATTCCTGTTCACTCTCGATTTGAAGACTTAATCTTGTTCATTTTTCATTTCTTTATCTTATCCTAATCCAACATAAAATATTTCACTATTTTCATTCCAAATTTCATACTATAAACCTTTGCGACGTGAATAGGTAACAAACTCATACACGTCCAAACGTTCGCAGTGTGATAACTGTAACTGTTGTTGGGTGCTGTTGTTTTGAATCAATCATGTTTTTGCGCCGGCAGTGGTGCCGCCAGAGCGGGTCAGTGAAGGGAGCAGAGGCGGGCGCTCTTTTCTCGCGTGGGCATTGAACCAGTTCAATTTTGAACATGCTACATGCTAATTATAAACAAATGACTGTATGAAATGTGTGTCACTCCATCTGGCGAGTACGATAGATAGTGTTACTATTTTATTTTGCAGTTGTCTTTAAAATGCTCCCAATGCTTTGCCTTTAATTGCCTTTAAAATGCTTCAGAGGCTTTCGGAGGGCACAGCAGGGCTTATACCTGTCCTGTATGTAAATTCGCAGCAGTCACAACTTGGATGGGTGACCGTTTGTATGGTATTTAAATCTGAACGCTACCGTGCTTCGGGCACGTTAAGCCGTCGTACCAATAGTTGTGTTTGGACAACAGTCGTTAGGCCATGTCGGAGGCCTTCGGGTGGTCTAAAAACTCCGACACCAGGGTTGGCCATACATCCACACGAGAGAAGAAGAAGTAGTAATTGGAGGAAAGGCTACTACGCCGCCGTAGTCTGCGCCACGAATCCAAAGCGTAAACTCCCGGAAGAAGGACATCCTAATTGTCCGAAACCTGGTCGGAGTTATTGCGACACAATCATAACGTGAGTGTAGCCGTTTATATTTATAATAATAATGAATATTTCGACTCACGATAGTTTCCAAACTTTAATGGTTATCTAACCATGATCATCTGATCTTTAGTTTAGTTTTCAGATATTTCAAGATGAAATATATTCAGAAACGCTTCAATTTTAACGTTAAGTTATTTTTACAGAACTCTCCGATCGTGTCTAAGATCTAAAATAAAATTTACTTTCTAGATTGTTTACCTAAAAATACAAAAGATTTTCTGTATTCTATCAACCTTACCGCAGCGTCTGAAGCCTTTCGTATTTATTTAATTTTATTCTATATAAGCATATTATCAATTCAAATGAAGTATCAGTATTGCTTACCGAAGTAGACTTGAACTTAAACTGAATAATAAACAGTTACCACGTTTTGATCAAGTTTATTATTGTTGACTACTGACGAATTTTTTACTAAGCCTACCTTTTTCTTGGTAAAGAATCGAAAATTTTAATATTATTAGTTTGCTTTTATTAGTTCAATCACAGAATACTAAGAAACAGAAGCATCACTCCACAAAGAAATTTAAACAAATAGCGAGTCTTGCTATGACGCAATAAAATTCAGTTCAGCTCGCGTAGCGCTGCATACGTACCAGTCATATTAACCTACAGAGCGCCTCTCTTTCTATCGCATAGCTCTTATCTCTTCTGACGCGGCACGTGTTACGACGCGCGACCCGCCGTCGGTGTCCGGTTATGTACTTGTAGCTTCGTACCTACAGTGCTGAGTGCGCTAGGCCTGGTTCAATTCAATGAGTATTCATAATGCGAACAGCCAAGGAATGGAACACCTTACCAGCGTCTCTGTTTCCCGATACTTACAATCTAGGTGTCTTCAAGTCCAGATTGAATCGGTATCTTCTAGGCAAGCATCCATCGTCGACCGCGTCATCACTTTCCATCAGGTGAGACAGCGGTCAAATGTTTACCAATCAAATAATCAATAAATAAAATAAAGTATTTACGTACTTTCCATGGCATTGTGGGCGGTGAATTGGCTATAATATACCTACTTGATGCGATTATGTAATTTTTTAAATAATTATTACTGTAAGGCTTTTTATTTTTATTTATTTATCAATTAAATTCTCAAAACGTTATAAACAAGTATTTACGGAGAAATTGAATATGATTATTTCCTACTATGGCAGCAATTATAAATAAGTCGGCTGCATGACTCAATTAGTCCGGAATGTGAAGTTTCCCAGGCAATTTGAGAAACCTTTGCACTAGCAATAATTTATTCCTTGCAACTTTGCAATGCTGTGCTTTTGCAAACTATGCGAAATCTAGGCCAGAATCTCGCCCAACCGTTTATTTGTCTGTTTCCCTCTCGTTTCAATAAATCAAAACAGGCTGCCAAGGTTCGTACGTTCACGACTTCCCAAGGTCAGCACTATTGTCCCAACGCTCCCAACTCGATACTAAGCATAACTCGGAGGTTTATCGGACGAAATCAACCCGATTATATCACGATTGAGTGGCGCAACGTTCCGTTACATTTGACTTTCGACATGCGTTGTTCTTATCGCGCGTCGTGTGGTATGATTGTGAAAGAGTTGCTGGAAGTAGTACCCATTTTACTTATCTTACTTAGAAATAATAGCTATCTGTGAAGGAGAACAAAAATTTGCATGCTAAAAGACTTTAAACAATGCTTTATCAAAAGCCAAATCTTGCTCTTAAAAAGAGCATTGTAAGAACTTTACCCTCTGGCTGTAATCATGGGAAAACCAAAACAAACAAAACCTGGGCCAGCATATCAATTTGCAATTGCCCGAAGTAAACCACAACACTTTAAAGTTAGCAGCCCATTGAAACTTTTGTCCTGCGCTGCCTTTTGTTTTCCGAAAATAAACCAGCCTTGGTTTCGCTACAAACTCTCCGCGCCACTATGGCTGGGAAGGGTGGTCTTTCAAATAGGGGACATTGGGGGAACCCTCTTGCAGGTATTCCCGCGCATGCGTGAACTTCAGCAACCCCAGTTTTCCAATATGGCGACGACCGCCACAAGTCAAGCACGCGCTCACTATTTGCTTTGCATTTAGCAATCTAATTACAATTTTGTAACATAAAACCTTTAGCGAAAACCCGCGAATCTTTTTGCTAAATAGTTTTGTTTGTTATTTTGCGGAAATTTAGCTAATGAGTGTAGTTAATTGCGTCGCAGTGCTATCAGATGTGTTTGATTGAGTTAAGAGGTGGTAGCGCGTTTATTACGGTCAATGTCGTTCGCGTTCTGATGCGTCAATACATGCAACCTCAGCTGATCGTTAATTAGTTCCACAACAACTGCGCTTATTTTCCATTAATTTTTATTTTTGCCTCTTGATTCGCCAGTGCCTTCGAGTTATACTTTATCTGAGGCCAGTGCAGTTTAAAAAATAAACAAATTAAAAAAACACAATTCCCGCGCTTTATAAAAACGCGTAACTAGCCGAAAATTAAATCGTTCGAAAAATAAAACGTCGTGGAATTCTCCGTGGAGTTCCTAAACTCAGTCAAGCTGCGTCGCTCGAAGGTATCGCCAGCGGCGTTGCTGCTTGGCACGAGGCCTGTCTCAGGTCTGGTGGAGCCCGTCAGGAGCCCCGAGGAGCCAGCGTTGGACGTCGCGTCGGACAAGTCCTACTGGGGCAGCGTAGCGCCTGCTATGTCAAGTAAATAATTAAAAATGAAATTTATTTTAGAGACATTCATGCATTGATAAACGAACTAAAATTAAAATGTGAGCGCGAACACCTAGATATATGTACATATGTATCACTCATTATTAGTCCTAGTACATAGGTAAGTAAATAGTTAAGTAACCAGTTGTTTTAAAGATGGACATCAACTACTTTGCCTAGACTTGTAGATTCAAACTTTGTATCTTTATTACTTTAGATGATATTTTTCTTTTTAGACCTTAATATCAAAGCAGTTAGACTTCATTTCTATTAAATCCCAGTTTTTTTTGGGATTTGCACTCTTAGTGCTATCTAGGCAGGGTTCCATATCGTTTAATGAGGATACGAATATGACTCATGCATGACGTTGCAATACCTATCAGCTGCAGTGCAAGCGAATGCGGAGCCGCATAAAGCATACGTAAAAATCTTATTAAATGGAGTGGAAATGAAAAACTGGCACATAAGCAAGAGCTTGAATATAAATCTGGACGATGAGATATTAGAAATGAAAAACTATAAACTATTTCAAGGTACCTAGTATCTATTCTCTGTTTTTTTGTTTTTGAATACACGAGTTTGGCATTGTTGAAATCTTGTTAGAATAAAGTATAATAAAATTAACTTTATATAAAGCAAACAATTAACCACAAAAATTGCATGTCCAAGAATTATTCACAAATATTTAAGGACATGTGACATCTACCAACCCGCACTGGGCCAGTGTGGTGGATTATGGCCCATACTATCTCTGAGAGAAGGCCCGTGTCCCTGCAGTTGGCACTGATGATGATGAAACCATACAAATATTTAACGGAAAATTTTATTTACTAAACAATACATTTTATAGGTTTTTTGTTTGTTTTTTTTAGTAGTTAAACGGTTTATTTTTTGATACTAGCATTTTCTGAAAACTTATCGTTAAGGTCTTGAGGAAAACACCGACCATTGATTGACTTGCAAAGAAGAAAAACCAATACAACCCGTAATTCGTATTAATGGTTCCATAATCAGGTACATAAGTGAAGCTTCTAACGACCAATTAGCACCCAATTACCAACGAATTAGTTAATCAATTACAGATTATGAACCAGGTTGTTATACACTTTAGAATAGATACGTAATCTATGAGTGTCTTACGGTTTTTGAAATGCGTAAGTTTTTGGTTTAGGCAGCTGTTCAAAGCCTCTTTGGTTACTCTCATTACTAAGTTTTCTACGAAGATGTCTTTTTTATGGAACTGATAGATGATACGAGCAAGTCGTTCCTGCAAGTCGGGCCTGATGGTAAGCGCCACGCCTGCCCATAATAATTGCAGTGCCACCCAGATCTCTTATTATCATATAAATCACTGCGTAGCACTGCATTGCGCTTATCACGCCGAGACATCAGATATTACCTAAGTCTCATATGTCTCGTCAATTTTGTAATTATTATAAGAAATCGTTGTTTTTACCTGTATTTTTATAAAAATAAACAGCCTTGGACTTAATCCATTTTAAATGGAGATTAAAGTCGAAAACGAGTCTGACTTGATTTCCTCAACTTCGCGGTCACATTTAGTAAATTAAGGGCGGGATTAAACTGTAATAAATCTAGTTACTTTAAATGGAGCGAAGCAGTTTTAATTTGTGCGTTTGATAAGCATTTTCACTTTTTCACCACTGAGTTGGGTACGAAAGTTTTGGAATTGTAAATAAATATTTGGTATTTAATAGTACCTACAGCGAAAACCGGCAATTTTAAACATAGTTAAAGAATACCTATTATTACTAATTAGGTACCATAGCGGTGTTAATTGGCTCGTTCATCTAAAAGGATGTTTGTCAATATATTGCTTTTTTGTGTTGTTCACTATATACACATTAATAGTATATATATATAGTATAATATATACAATATAGTATAAATATATATATATATATATATATATATATATATATATATATATATATATATATATATATATATATATACATATATATATATATATATAGTATAGTAGTATGTATTGTATATGTGTAATCTCACAAAAGTCCCTACAATAACGTTAAACGTAATAGTTACTTTTCTTTGGTTAAACTATAGCCCACGCGAACGAAGTCGCGGGCAATAGCTAGTAACATATATAACAGTAATATGAACTACATAATCTTATATATAACGTTCTCGTGTCACAATGTTAGTTACCTTACTCCTCCGAAACGGCTTTACTGATTTTTACCAAATTTTATATGCATATTCAGTAGGTCTGAGAATCGGCTACGATAGACTATGTCTGAGTATCTATTTTTCATACCATAAGTGATAAGAGTTTTTCACCTTTAACATTTTTTGTAATTTATATGGCAAAACAACGTTTGCCGGGTCAGCTAGTAATATATAGAAGTGTGTCCGCTAGACAATTATTGAAAATTGGTAAGTATAATGGATGTTGTTAGTATTCCAGTGCTCACCTGTTTTATGATTAAAGGATACCTATACTTAGGTATTGGTTGTGAAAACCTTTATTGCAATCTTATTCTACTAATATGCGAAAGTGTGTGTATGTGTGGGTCAGAGGTGTTTGTGAAGGTGTTTGTGAGGTGAGGTTTGTTTGGTATGTATTGTACTCTATAGTTTGAGATGGTAAGTATGGCAGCTATCAACAACAAGCTGGTGTCAACAAAAGTTATTAATTGTGATAGATGTAATCTTAGTTGAAGTTGAAGGTTCTCTACGAGCGTCAATATTGATTTACAATATTGAAGTTTAGAAAGCCGACTATAAGTCCCTTAGTATTCTGTGATATAAGTAATTGTATTATAGTTACTGGTTAGACATTGTATTTTGGTTACCAACTTTGCAAACAAGACTTTTGATTTCACTTAGCGACCTAGTCGTGTTTCGGGATGATGTTCGGTGAACCATCGGGGAGACGGGTCTGAGCAGCCGCTCAACTGCCGTCTCTCTCTAGATCTATGGGCTCCATCTTAGGCCACATCATCGCTTCACATCAGGCGAGATAGTGGCCAAACATAGATCTACTAAGTGTAAAAAAAAAAACTTAAGAGAATAAGGAATAAGAATAACCAAATTACTTGTATGTAAGTTTTAACCTCTCTAAGCTACTATACATTTACAAACACCAATCATGAGTCAAGCACCTACCTACTTGTTTTAAAGGTCAAAATTTCCTTTAAATTATACCAGTACTAATGAATAGAGGTTTGAAAACTTTTCTGAGCCTGCGTCCGGTGTTAAAATGTCAAGGGTCGTTTCATTTGCGTCATCTCGGTATAGGCAATAGCGGTATACCTACTCGTAAAGCTGAAATAGGCCTGTGAATAAACTAAAGTCTATAACTATGTCCTTTGTGATGTCTAAATAGCTCTAGCTTTGTGAGTGAAATTATTTTAAGTAACTAAGTAAGAAGAAGCAATAGACCATTAGCGAGGTGGTCTGATGATATACTAGGTAAAACTTTTCGATAAGACCTGCATTGGAATCGTCAAATTCCAACGCTTCTAATGACCAATTAGCAACCAATTACAAATTAACTAGTTAATCAATTATTGAGACTTTTGACAGCCTTTATGGTTTAGTGGTTGGGCAGGTTGGATAAAATCTCATACACCACTGAGGGTTGCTGGTTCGATTACCGCGACGGGACAAATATTTGTGCACAGAAAAAAAAAATGTTTTATGTCTGGGCGTTGTGGGACTATGGTCCTCGTAGTTCCTGGTTTCCTGGGAATCCTAGTTAGGGGCAGGATCTATGTATGTAGGTAATCTTTAAAAAGAATAAAAATTATAAATTTTAAGCAATTAGCAGGGGAATCTTGTAACTTGAACACTGATCCCGATCGCTTTTAATTTCAAATTTGGAAGGCGTTAGCATCCTTCAAACCGCAATATCAATCATGTTTAGCGATTGTGATTTGGATAGTGATTGGAACGCGAACTTTGAGTAGAAAACTTGCAACACCTCAGACAAATTTTATAACAAACGACTGGCACAGTACAGGGATGAATGGCGTATGAGAGAGGAGGTTTAATCTTTTTTTTTATGATTATATGGGCTCACGTTTGACAACAACTCACCTGATGGTAAACATAGTTGCGGTCTAAGGTGGAGCACCTTTGCCCATGAGGTGCCTATTCACTTTTGTCTTAAAGAGACCCAGGTTGTAATTGGAAGGAAATAAGTATTCTGGTAGAGAATTCCACTCCTTAGCAGTACGTACAATGAAAGAGTCAGCGAAGCGCTTTATGCGGACTGGTGGTATGTGCACAACATAAGGGTGAAGTGACTCTCCTTGCAGTGGGCGGAGCTGATGATGATAATGTTGAACTAAATAAACACTTTCTTTGCTATTTACATAGTTTTGGTGTAACTCAACAGGCTACTTACTAAAACTACTTACAAGGAGAAGTAATTCGACATTGTTTTTATATAGGTTAAAGGTTAACGATGTAGCCCGCGTTTAATTTAAAGTAAATTGAGAACCTATATAAAAGTCAATATAATTTTAAAATTATTTTGACAAAAGTTATTTTACTTCTATTCAAAGTTTGCTACTATTGCATCCTCGTGAACTTCACGTATCGGGTAATTTTACATTTTTAATCTCCCGGCCCCGACGCAAAAAGGAGGGTTGTTATAAGTTTGACCACTTTATGTGTGTCTGTCTGTGCATGGCACCGTACGGGTGAACCGATTTGGATGCTTTTTTTATTTATTTGATAGCAGGTTTTCTAGCGGTGTTTCTTAGTCATGTTTTATCAATATCGGTCAAGCCGTTTTTTCGTTTTTATAAGTATATTTTTTTGTCCGGGGTTTTTAAAATTTTAGTTTACTGAAATTCTTGTAATAGCAGACTTGTTAGTACTTGCACTATTAACTATTCTGTGATGTAAGTGACTCTAGGTAACCATTATATTTTTCAAGGAAGGTATAGGAAGAGTATTTTTCTCTTGACCTTTAAAGTTTACTTCCGCTTGCGCATCACGTTTCAATGAACTAGTGTTTGGTGCAGTCTGTAGGCACTTAATCACGATCTACGTCTAATTTACGAGCTTCAGTGAAGTTAACTTAGAGTTTACGTCATTTTGAATTCTCTTTCTTGTTTTTAGAGTTGTAAATACCTTAACAGTGAAATAAACCTAAAGCTAAAATGGCGTATCTACCACTCGTTAAACTGACGTTGTAGAAAAACGTCGGTCACGTATATGATAGCTTTTTTACTTACGCTTTTTTGAATACTAAATCCTGTAAAGAAAAAGTAATGATATTCTATAAATAATTACATATTCTGCGGAATGTGTCAGTAGTTAGATAGGTAAGTAGGTACTATAGTATCTAAATGAAAACATTCATTAGAATATTTTTCACACGAAATTTGAATCTACTTTCTGTGAGCTCCGTTATACATTTTGGAATTTTATTGTAAAAACATACGCAAATACCCATGAAGGACTTATTCGTTTTACTCATCTAAACCTAGGTACTTAATTTTATTTAATTTTTTTTTTTATAATGATCTGTTTAAAAAAGACATTCTATTAATATTACAATCTAGCCTACTAAGACTAATAAGTAATTTAACTTTGACTTAAATTGCTAAGTATAGTATAACTAAGAATGTGTCCATTAACACTTTTATTACTGTCTCTATTTAGGCGAAGACACTTTGTTGTTGTGTTCTTTACGGGTAGCACTAAAGTATGTATAGGTACTACGGTACACTGTCACTTCACTACACTAACTCAAAAGGTTTTGTCCTTTTGAGCCTTCTCACTAGGTCTGTGGTGTCGAGGAGCTGGATAGCCTCGACGTTCACGTGATGGTGAAGTCTACATTCGTGAGCTTCGGCGAACTTTTTAATAACACTAGTAACGAGGTCCACTTTCAGGTCCCGATGGAGGTCGTCATTTCGAATATACCACGGAGATACTATTATTTTATTTAATTATTGTAGTTTTTGTAAAAGAACGCCAAGCACTTGTGCAAAATAAACACATTTTAGAAGAACTAAACGCACAATTTTAAATCTGGGTTGTTTAAAAGCCTGTCGTCGCTCTGGCTGCCTATGTTTTTAATTAATTCTCCTCGAACGATTATTAAATATAATGTTGCTATAAACATCTTATTTCCTTTATCACTCAATGGAACCTTGGTGTTGCTTATAAAAATATAACGTTATTTTATTACACAGCTCATGATTTTTGTAATGTAAAGCATAAAGCAGAAAAAGCTTCGAAAGGAATATTAATTATATTAAAATTGACGAAGATTAATTGAAGCAAAATAAATTATGGTAAAGGTCGCTTAAATAATAGATTAATCAATAATCGCTTAATTAATAGAATAATAGAATATCCATAGATTATGTTTCATCATACAACTTTAAATGAACTGCCAGAACAATGTAATTTACTTTCTGTTTGTAAAGGCGACATGGCTCATTTCATATGCCAGAAGCGACACTGGAAGGGCAGGGAAAGCTCATTTCGCATGTAACTTATACGATGTCACCTTTCATAATGAGATGGGTCCAATGATGACGTAAATAAAGCAATAAAAAGTATAAATTAACTTTCAATCGTAATGCGCTGGTGTTGCTGATGAGAAATGTCTTTGAGGCTTATTTTCTCACAACATAAACCTGGAAAGAGTAGTAGTCATTATATAATAATTGAAGGTTAAACAAACTTACCAAGTGAAGTTTGACCGTAATTATATAAGCCGTTGCATCCGAAGAGATTTATATAATTTATTCACCAGGTAGTCCACTCCTTGAGCTACTGGGCATCGCACAATTTTAGAGCTATCAAAAATAAAAAGCACAAAATGATTTATTTACAGCTCCCGGCCACTAAGCTCTGTCACCTCATTTATTTTAGAGAACAAATTTCGCAAAATCTTAAGGCTACAAAACAGGTAAACTACTAGTAGGTACTAAGTATTTGTAAGGGTTTGTGACAACAAATTAGGGCACGGGTGGGTTATTAGTATAAATCTCTTCGGATGCAACGGCTTATATAATTACGGTCAAACTTCACTTGGTAAGTTTGTTTAACCTTCAATTATACTTCGCCGTTGCATCCTCGAGATTTATATAATTTATTCACCAGGTAGATGTTTAGAGCTTTTGCGAAATTTTCATGTTCCTCAGAGTAAAAAATATTTATATCGGCGACACGTATATGTAATATTTTAATAACAATTGTATAATATAAATAACAATTGTATAATATAAATAACAATTGTATAATATAAATAACAATTGTATAATATAAATAACAATTGTATAATATAAATAACAATTTTATAATATAAATTATGATTTAACATAATTTAGTTAGAATTATACACTGCTTTAGCAAAATAGTACTCCCGTCAAATGGAGAGGTTGGTTATAGAATTTGGCTGTTATTAAGCTGTTGTCATATTATCCGGCACCTTATTTGATAAGGTCAATAGAAAACTCCATAAGTAAGCTGCTAATGTTTATGCATCACAAGTAGTTCCTGTGTGCAGAGAAAATCGCAGTGTTTATTGAACAGTCACATTATCCTTTTGATCTATTTACCTTCTAACAAGATGCTCGTATTATGTATAAGGTTTTCTTTTCATGACAAAAAAGTTCAAACTTTGCCTCTGATCGAAAGTAAAGGCAACAAACGCCTTACGACTTATATACATCTATGACATAAGTTACTGTTCCCGGCAAATTTATAGTCTATTTAGAAATTAATGCGTGATGACGCCAACATTTTAATCACATCTTTGATTACGATTACATAAATTCTATATAAAGGATAGTGATTGATCTCATCGTCCAGTTGACAATACTAGTGAAACTGCCATTTATTTTGTTGTAATTTTGTATAGTCATCGTTGGGAATATATTTGAAACAAAATTTAGAATAATTTTGATTGTTTCTGGTTGAAGTGCAAAGGCTAACCTAATTCCTGACATATGTATAAAATAGTATTGGTTCCTAACATGCCAAAAACTGGAACAAGGGATACTATGGTTGATTGTTCTAGTAAAGAATGACTATGGCATTAGTTACTCGTTGTTAATATTATTCGTCAATTTTTAAAATGGGCAAAATAATAAATGGCTATTTTGTTTTTTCTTATTATCACACGTGATACTCCACCCAGTTAAAAGAAGCCTCAGGGAAAGTTTCCAGCACATACGAGTAACGTCCGTTACTTATTATATATGACACATTAAAATTTTGTTATTACCAAATTACGTGTTATTACTAAGACAACATTTACCATTTTACAGTAATAATTTATGTTTGAATTCTTTAACTGTTTTTTATATGTATATTATTATTATTATTATCATTATTCCTTTTTGGTTATTCATTTATTAACTATGACCCGAATATATAATAGACATTTTGCGTTGTCTAATTCTAATGTGGCTAACCATCTATGGACTTGAATGAATTGAGCCCAAATCAAGAATTTGTAACTCTGATTTGGAACAAGCTGGCATACTTTATTCCTGAGTAAGTATACTACCGGTTTGAAGAGCTTAGAAAAGATGATTGGCACTGACGGCTGAGCAATCCATTTGACATTGACATTCGAATATTTGAACCTCAAATTTTAATCACAGATTCTTAACTGCCATATTTTTATTAGGCATTAACGCATAATTAACAAAATGCTCACATTAAGTTTTTTGAAAAAACAAAGTACGGCCACTGAGACTTGATCCCGCATCTAAACATTAATTAGAAGGGAAGGGTTCTTCCCAATTAAACTACAGTGATCACAAAGTCGAGTTCGGAATTTATTTAAAAATATTACCTATTTTCATATTAGTCATTTTGACGTCTTAGGGTTAACCTGTACGTTGTCTATCAAACAACAGAGTTTTTTTTAGATAGAAATGATCAGGTAAATCATTGCATGGTACTTATCACAACAGCTGCAGCAATTGGACGATTTGATTGGTTCTATTTCTAAATCTATATCTATTAGTTTTGAATCAGATAAGTTTTGCATTGTGTGTATTGTGCATATGGGTATTATTAGATCGTATATTATATCGTGAAAAAACTGGTTTCGGTAATGATATTTTATAAGCATTTTACACCACAGTTCAACTGTACTGATAGATAAAGGGGTCTTTCGAAATTGATTTCCATTTTTGGAAAAATCTCTAACGAGTTTTGGATTGTAGCATAGACTGTGACCTCCATGAATCCTGGTAACGACGCCGGTGCAGTCCGCGTTGTAATATAGGATACTCCGGTGTATTCCGATACCCTTGGCTACTTTGCTTGTTTGGTTTTCTGGCTGACCAACGATTAACTTCGACATCAAAGCATTCATCATTTTAGCCTTCTTAACCTGAAGGCTACATTTCTAAACCGATTCACTAGCCTCAATATTATAACTGCAAGGTTTTTTGTTTTTTAAGAAAATAATTTGTTTAGCGTAATATATGTAAAATTCGGTTCCTTCGATTTATTGTGTTTGCAAGGCGTAGACCTAATATAATAAATTGATCAAATTTTTGAGCTTTTCCATATCCTTCCTAATATGATAGGATGAGCGACGAAATCTGACACATAGGTTTATGTGTTCTCTAGCTGGCGCTTGTTTTTAATTGAAGAGTCAACTTAGATGGTTTTATACCCTTTAACTGAAAATCTATACAAGAACATTTTTACTAAAAGCCTTTTTCAGGTCTTTATTTATGTTACTATATAGGATAGATACGCCCCCAACGTTTAGAGATCCTCCTCAATCTTCGATCCAAAAACTTCTTGTTAACCTTTCGTCACCCAACAGTAGGCTGCATAAAGCTTAATATAATTTGCATCAGGAACGTTCGTGGTCTACTGGTTAAAGTAGCTTGATCAAGAAGAAGCCACCGCAGAACGCGGTGACGTCACCATAAGTAACTAGTATGCCACTGGAATCTACTCATTGTGAATATTAACTTGTTGTAAGTTCAGTGAAGTGAACATTATATGCATACGTTAAAACCTGCTATTTTTACGGCTGGACAGTTTTTTTTTTTTTTCATAGTGGGTGTATACTGGGCCTCTGCTGCTGTGGACGTCTCATGAAGGAACAAACGTCATAATCGTGTTAGGACTCCTAACTGCATGACTACGACCAAATCGTACCGCTAAAAATGCATCACTATGATCGCATCATAGTTCCAAGGCATACAATTTGTTGTAGGTATTAGGTTATAAGAAACGCGTCAAATGTGGGCGTCGCATGAACCCCGAAGTCATGACAGTGTTATGACTCTTAACTGCTTGACTACGACAAAGTCTTAATGCTTAAATATACATATCTGAGACAATGTGAAATATCAAAAGATGAAAAAATTGAATTAGGTATATTTAGAACTAAAAATATGCATGACTATGATCGCATCATAGTTCCAAGGCACTCAATTTTATGTTGTGCACGTCTATGATCGCGTCATAGTTCCAAGGCACTCAATTTGATGTGTATATGACTATGATCGCATCATAGTTCCAAGGCACTCGATTTGTTGCATTAGGCTATAAAATATATCAAATGTAGCTGGACGAAAACAAGATAACGCAAAAGTCATGACCATGTTATAACTCTTAATTTCTTGACTACGACGAAGTCGTAACTCTTAAAATATGCACGATTATGAGCGCATCATTGTTTCAAGGCACTTAATTACATGTTGTGCACGTCTATGATTGCTTCATAGTTCCAAGGCACTCAATATGATCTGTGAACGACTATGATCGCGTCATAGTTCCAAGGTACTCAATTTTAGCATTAGGCAATAAAAAAATATCATGTACGGGCGTGACATGAAGGAAAGGCAACGCAAAATTCATGAACGTGTTATGACTCCATGACTACGACTAAGTCATGGCTTTGTACGACTATGACCATATCTCAATTCCAAGGCACTCAAATTATTGCATTAGGCTATGAAAATAGATCAAATGTGACCGTTGCAAAAAGAAAGGCAACGAAAAATGTTATGACCGTATGACTCTAACTCCTTGACTACGAACAAGTCGTGGCGCTAAAAATGACCGTGTACGACTATGACCGCATCATAGTTCCAAGGCACTCAATTTTTGTATAGGACTTTAAAAAAGCATTATAACACACCTCGATGTGATGCATTCATGATATTGTCTTAGCAGAATATCTATTTTTAAGTGCTGAAGTTACATATTTAGTCACATAAATTTTTTTAACTGAGGGTAGTTGTAAAATTATTCAGTCTGGTTACTAAACCCAGTAAATTTATTACTTAGTCAGTATTTTATTATACATATTTTTTAAAGATGTAGTTTGTTTTTTTTTTTTTTTTTCTTTTTCTCTTTTATCAAATTTATAAGAATGCATAGGGTATTATTTATTATGCCCTTATTCAATAATTAATCCTTCCAGAGTACTACACAGTATACTTCGTAACGAAAATAGAAATACAGATTCAACAAATAAACAACTGCATCGTTAAGTAGGTAACATAACCTACATTGGAGTGAAATGCTATTTCTTGATTAACATTAAACATGCAGATCGGAAGTCAAGACGGAAAGATAGGTAAGTTCTCACCCTGATGGCTGCTATCGGAACTTTCATACGTATATAAATGTTTCACGAGTTTTATTTCGTGTCTTTCATACCTTTATTATGGTCTTGAGATCGAGACTCCTCACGATTTCTTACTCACATAGCACTTAAACTGAAATTAATTGTTAAATAGATGATAAAAACACTAATAATTTAATAAAGAAAGAATATTAAAGAATGAATATTATTTAGATGCTACGATGCCCGCACACAAAAAGCGAATGAGGTGACAGAGCTTAGTGGCGCCCTCTGCGCCGGGAGCTGTAAATAAATCATTTTGTGCTTTTTATTTTTGATAGCTCTAAAATTGTGCGATGCCCAGTAGCTCAAGGAGTGGACTACCTGGTGAATAAATTATATAAATCTCGAGGATGCAACGGCGAAGTATAATTATTAGATTTTTATTTTATAATAAAAACTGTTATAGTTTAATCCGTCACGCATCTCATTTTTTAAGACATACCTAATAAAAACGATTTAATAAAGGTTGAAATTACATGTTCTGGGTGGCACTGCAAGTGTTATCGGCTGGCGTGACGCTTACCGTCAGGCCAACGACTTGCTCGTCTCATCACGTAGTTAAATAAAAAAAAAGACCGAATAAGGAGTTCGGTTTTTGTTAACACTCTAGTGCCCACAGAACGCATGTGTGGTTCCATCATGAATGATAAATCATAACGCGAGTTAATTTATATTATATAAAATACTAATAATTTTCAGAAACCATGAAACTTTTACAATAAAAAGATCTTTCCGGTTCAAATATTTAAGGTAAACGTCTTCAAGAAAATTGAGCTTTATAAAGCTGTCGTATAAATAATGAAATCGCGTGCTAACCTAAACAAGTATTTAGCATTTATTGAAGTAGTAAATTTAGAACAATTTAGGTTACTTCGTTTCTCAGTAACACAAACTCGTAGGTTTTGGTTCGTACAGTAAAAAGTTCTCTATATATACTTGGTAAACGCAAACACGTTATTCTTTAGAAACTTATACAATTTTCAGTGTACGTGCCTTGCGGTTTCTGTTCAATGAAAAGTTAACAAATATATTTGTAAAGTAAACACGCAAATCAAGGTTTTTGGTTTTCGGTCTAGGGAAAGTTCACACGTTGTTTTCATATACTTTACACACGCAAGTCGCTTTAATGCCGCAAAGTTACGTAACTCGTCCGCAACACATACCTACAGTCAAAGGTCAGATTCCGCCACTTTGACCTTTCCCTGCTCTATTTTTAGGTTCAATTTAACTGTATTTTCTTCAATCACTGAACATTATAACTCTACCCACGTTTTCTAAAGTAAACAAGAAATATCGGAGTTGGATAGATAGAGGGATGTTTTATGTACTTACCAACCCTGTATTATTTTCCATAAAAATAAACTGTAGGTAATAGCCACGACCCTTCTCCCCCACAAAACAAATTGCCGCATATGTTTGAGCAACCCTCAAACGGGAGGGTGTTTCTGGGATACTTGAGTATAAATGTATAAATAGCCAAATAATGTTGCGATCCAACCTAATTCCTGTGGTCTGAGGTCAGGGTCCTAGTTTGGGTTTACATGAGCTAGATAGTTTAAGGCTTCGATTTTACTCGATATTGTTTTAAAAATGAGCATTGTTTTTGCAGCACTATATTGCTTCTTGATACAGCAATCAGCCATGAAACGCGCCACGTGATGTTATCCCGTCCTGAAAAACCACTATTATACCGCTCTGAACTTATTCAGCCGCCAAGCAGTAGTGCGCAAGCATTACTGTGTTCCGGTTTGAAGGGCATTGTAGCCAGCGAAATTACTGGGCATTATGAGACTCAACAGCTAATTGTCTCGAGCGCAGTGCAGCGCCGCGCAGGATTTTGCAAAACAAAGTTCTGGGTGGTGCTATTATTGTTATGGGCTGGCGTATTGCTTACCATCAGGCAAACGACCAGATCGTCTCGTCACTCTGTTACATAAAAAAAAAACTTAAAAAAATATGATTATAGATATAATAAGATAATAAATAAATACGCCCAACGATCACATACATAGATCCTGACCCCTAACTCGTATTCCCTGTATCTAGGAAACCAGGAACTACAAAGACCATGATCCCACAAAGACCAGACACGAAACAACTCCCGTCGACACAGGTGCCGTCGCGGGAATTGAACCCTAATCATTAAAGGTGTATGAGATTTGAGCTAACCTGCCCAACCACTATACCACAGAGGCTGAAAAGATAACCTGGTGGAAATTTCTGGGCATTATGAGACTAAGTGCCATTGTCTCAGGATGACGAGCGCAGTGCTGTGCTGCGCAGGATTGGCAAGGTTCTGTGTGACGCTGCAACAGTTATGGACAGGCATTTTGTTTTACCATCGGTTGAACGACTTTCTTATACCCTGCTAGTGCTTAACCACAACTCCAGTAAGCTTTTGTTTTTTACTAAGACGGTTAATTGTTTCCAAAGATCCGATTCCGTGTGTCTAAGGTTATGCAACTGATATGACCCATTAACGAACCTCGATAAGGAGGGCCGTTGCCTCCGAACTAGGTTACGGATATTCACGTGCCTTCTATGCCTGTATCGTGCAATTGGTTGTGTTGCTTTTGTGCCAATTATTTTTTCATAGCAAAGGTAGCAAAGGCGAATCATAGTGTGAATGCCGTATTCGTTTCAAACAATATTATATAAAAGTCAAAATTTATAAATGTATAAGTAATCTTTCAATAATTGTGTCTCACAAATCTTGATGTGGCTAGATGTGGTATTCCGAAGTTACTATTTCGCATCCTGCCCGATTAGTAATAATTATTAATTTATTCGGACATCAAAAGCTCACTTGTTTGGTACAGCCTATGTATCATGTTAGAAGTTAATAAAAAGTAAGAGTACCTACTTTTGTGCTTGTGGTCATCTGATCATTGCCCCCACGAGCGCTATCATGCGCTTAAATGTCTAGTATCTTAGATTTTGCAAGGCATATATGCATTAAAACATTATTAAATTCTTTAAATATATATTATATCAGTTTCCATTTCTCTTAGCGATTTGTGTAACCACTCGGAATCTTTTCTAAACAATTACTTGTAGGTAAATGAAGCGGGAACATTTTTCCATACGAATATCGAAGGTTGGTAATATCTCCGCCGCTCAGAGGGTTTCATAGCTGTCACAATGTTGGTCTGTAGGGATTAGGGATTTCATCAAACTACTATTTGCTGAGATTGCTCCGCGCCACATTTATTCCTGTAGGGATGAAGCCAGGGGAAAGTCACAGTTAAGTATGAAAAGTGGCTCGTGTCAAAGTTACCTTGAAAATTATTATATATGCTCTATTCTGAATACAAAGTTAGTTTTTGGATGACTATATATATATATATCTTTCTTTTAGCTAAATATTTTTCCTTGAAGGTTGTACTTTCTTCTTCTAATATCGAGTTATTGCTATCGGACATGAAATTTACATTACGGGAGACTTTATTTACTTTTAAATCATTTCGTTTCTGTTATTTCAGCACCATGCTGCATTTCAATTCATTATTGAAGTACAGTAACAAGGAGATAGGTTTCTGATAAGTGCCTACCCGATATGCAAAAAGTATCCGACTTCATATAGAGTCATATCAGCGATTAAAGAGCAATGAGTACAATATTTTTCACAACTCAAAAATATTTTGAGTATTATGCTTGATATCCCTGTTGTATTTTTTTTTTATTACTGAATAGGCTAGCATTTGACCGCAGTCTCATCTGATGGAAAGTGACGACGTGGTCGACGATGGATCATGCTTTCCTAGAAGATACCGATTCACTCGAGACTTGAAGACACCCAGATCATAAGAATCGGGAAACAAAGACGCTGGTAAGGTGTTCCATTCCTTAGCTGTTCGCATTATAAAGGTCGAAGCAAAACGCTTTGTTCGATCAGGAGGAATATCAACCATGTACGGAAGCCAAGTTTTCGTGTATGTATCTGTTTACATCGCTATATGAATCGATCTTTGCGAATAATCACGAAAAACTTTGCTCAGAAAACGGCAACCTTAACACCATACAACTGTGTAATGAAGGATATTCCAAAGACGCGGGATTGCAAGTTTTTTCTAAATATTAAAACATTTTTAGCCTAATATCATATTGTCTTGTTGCAGCGACCAGTGGGTCTGGCAGTGAGCCGCGGCGCGGGGGCGACGTCACGCCGCACGCGCAGCCCCAACGAAGACTCATCAAAGTCGACTTTGACAACCTTGAAGTAAGTTTTTAATGTTTTACTGTTAAGGCTGCCTTCTTTCGGATAGTGTGTGGGTCATGCATGACGTATCTCGAAGGAAGTCGCTTGCGTATCCTTGAATTTCGTGGTATTGTCACGATATTGATCATCCACACATAGCCAGAATTCGTTGCTTAATCCGATCATGCGGATTCTGGTCCCGTCTCAACATCCGACCCTATTTGAAGAAATTATATTTCTATGTATATATTTCTATAATAATATGTTATGTTAGTTATGTGAAGCAGTTCCGATTTGCAATCAATTTAATCAGTGTAGGCACGAGTAAGAATAGGTTTACGTGTTAAAGTTAAAAGAAATCGAGTCCAATCGAATCGATGCTTCATTCGGTCGGTAAATCGGAATCTCTTTTCCTGACAGTTTCTTTCCTATCTGGTAAATTCCTATACCTTTTCCCCAGTTCTTCAACCCTTTGTTTTCACCCTAAAAACCCCGGCTATCAGAAAACAAGTTTCGCTATCTACGGAGGCAGTGACGCCAGAATCTTGGCATCGTGCCATCGGTAAGGACCAAAGCACTATGCTCTGGTAAGTACTTGAATGTGAAACTTGCGCGCTCACGTCTGGTTCGGAGGCTTTTAGTATTTGAATATGTGTTTTAGTTTTAGCAAACTTAACACAACAAGTGTACATTTTTTTTTAAATCTGACTTCCATGTGTCTTCGAAGTCCAAGGTCAAAAAATGTATATGGGACCACTTCGTAGCTATACTAATCCCAACGCAAAAAGATTTTTCCAAATCATTTTACAAATGACAGAGTTATGAGGTGACAACCTTTAAAAAAAAACATGCAATCGAATAGAGAACCTCCTCCTATTTTTGAAGTCGGTTAAAATACATTATTAATATACCGGATTTAACGTATATTTACGTTTTAAACACTCAGGCATACCTTTTTGAACATAAGAATATAAAATCCCTAAAAATAAAAGTAAAGTTTAGGTTAATTAATAACTTACGCCACTGACTTCTACAATCTGTTTCAATTTTAAACAGAAAATGGAATGAATATTGTTTTATTTAAATTGGTAGGTGTATCAACGGTCTTCAATGCTCTGGTTACCTGCCTATAAGAGGGCAAAAGTTTAATTAATTAATAAGAACCAAATCACGATCCTTTACGACCCCCAATATTAAAGAAGTTAAGCTATAAGGGGAAATTTGGGTGGTATGAAATGTTACTTATTCTTCGACGGTCTTTAAAAGAAGTTTTCTCTTTAATGATGTACGGTTCATTGACTACGTTTTATTTATTTGTACTAAAATGCAGTAATAAAACTAAATGTAGGTAGATAAACACATCCCATGGAGCGATTTCTACTAGAAATATTATTTTTATTTGTGTTCGGTGGAGCTTAGAAGTATCAAAGTATGAACAATTATCAATTTGAAAAAAATTGCCATTGAGTGAAGTGGCATCACCCAGCGTAGGAACCGATATTTGGCTCAAATATGTACACATATAAAATCACTGATTATTAAAGATGCTCTAGTTTTCCATGACAAGATCCCTCAAAAGGACACGAACATAATAGATACGTAGGTACCTATCACAATACACAATCTCATTTGGCAACACCAAATTAGACGCCCACAAACCAATTTATTGAATAGAGATGACTTGCTACTAACTCTGTCACCATTGTAATAGAATCCATTGATATCTATACCTATCTATTGCTTATGACGTATACAAGTGTCGTGGGTCATTGATGCGTGAAATAAGCTCCTACTTTAAGCACAGATTAGTTAACAGTTTATTTCAAGTGTGTAATGTAAGTGACAAGTATTGTGTTCCTTCTAGTAATTATGAGTCATTGTTATTTGATACTAGTTGGCTATTAGTGCGGAACTTGTATGTTATGGGAGAGTTAGTGGTTAGGTGGTTTAACTTCCTTCTAAAACAGATATATATATAGATAGATAAATATAAATAGGTACACGAAAACAAGTACATTTCACAGTAATCAGCATAATAATAGTCGGTCTTATCGCTCAAAGCGATCTCTTCCAGACAATCTTTGAACAGAAAGGACTAAAATAATTTAGAAGAACGGTTGTGCTTTCGAAATGAATACAGATAAAATTATAAATATATGAATAATTAATTTTTAGAAAAAAACAAAAACCGACTTCAATGTATCTTCGAAGTCCAAGGTCACATATCGATGAAATTTATATGGGACCACTTCGTAGCTATACTGAACCCGACGCAAAAAGAATTTTTCAAATCGGTTCATAAATGACGGAGTTCTGAGGTAACAAATATAAAAAAAAAATACAATCGAACAGAGAACCTCCTCCTTTTTATAAGTCGGTTAAATATAATGTATGTATATAGATAGAATATATGAGATATACACAGAAGCACAATAATAATAACGCATATAAATATATATTAGTATATATATAAAACGTAATCAAAGAAGGGAACCATTAATAGCACAAAGAATATAAAATTATAATAATATAATAATACAGAATATTAGGAGAGATAAATGAGCTTTGACGCGTTCTTTGAAAATAGCTAATGTGTGATAGTGTTTCAACAAGTATTTCTTCAGGTTCTTTGGTCTCAATTTATAGCTAACTAGGTAGCTCATGTCTACGTGATGAGTAGATTAGTTGGTAACTATAGAAGTAAGGTAAAGAACATGCAGTAACATATACCTACGTACCTAAGTTGCGTGACACGTCATACCTGTCATAAGTTACACATGATACATGCGTACAGCATAGGTTATAGGTACCATTTCAACCTTCCATGACTTTAACCACACAATAGCCATTTTATAACAGCCAACACATTAATATTATAGCGTGTTTCCTCCGATTGTTTTTTGTGCAATTTTCTCGCAATGATGAAGATTAATCTACCTTGGAACTCTTGGAAGACACGGTTTTAGCCCTACATACGTCACTGTCCAGAATATTTATTTGAAATAGGTAGTTTAGTGGTAGTTCTGGTCGGAACATCCGCCTACAATTTTTTATTTCTCGACTCTGCATTTTCTAGGTAAAAAAGAGCGATGCTAAATCTTGACCTTTCTTTTGCACCGTCTGCAGGTTACGTTTTCTACGGAAAACTGACGTTGCAAAAATTAAGCGGACGGCAAAGTTGACGGTACTAAGAAAGTAAATTACTCAGTCCGTCATGGTGTATAATTTCAATGTACGTGTAATCTAGATTTCAGAGACGTGAAAACAAGACAACTCATTACTCAGATCTAGCGCACCTGCTTTCGAGTAAACTCCCAGTTAATTAATGTGTCCATGCTAATTACCCCATATTTGCAATAACTGTACATAAAACACGTAAAATGATATACGTGTAAGGTACACTTGTGCAAATATCTCGCAGTTTACATGTCCCACTTGGGAAATCTAACAGGATTCTCGATCTTAAGTTCTACAGAATAAGGCTGTTCTGAAATTCTCGTCAATGAGAGCTTGAAAATTTAATACAGGTGGGATTACAGGCATAAAGAAGCCGACTTGGGTTGGCGTTTCTGGAGGCCCCTTGGCGTGAATATACAGGCATGGCATGACTTTACTTCCCAGAATTTATGTATAAGCTATCAGCTGGTGTAATAATTCAGGCTGACTATTTTTTAAAAATCAATGAGTTCGGTCCTATCCTAGGAAAATAAGTGTTCCAAAAAATCAATCATGCAGGCCTGAGACTCCTTTGAAAATTTTCCGCTATTCTTTATAGTTTCGGATTTGGCCCTCCACACCCACTTGCAAAATAAATCCTGTATAAGTGAGTGTAATTTACACGTTGATATAGAACGTACGAGGCTTATTTGATTAAGCAGTAGGGTTGAGTATCGACTATCAAAAAGGCAATTTAAAATATTTGAAAATACACTTCATGGACAAATCCAAGGACAGATAGCCATGTGACTGTCGAGGCTGGAGGCGACTAGGACTACTGAGTACTGACTGACTTCAAGTCCTATAGGCTCCAAGTTTCGGCGGTGCATAAGAAACTGTTCCTGAAGTCTGACTTCTGGCCTGTAGGGTATACCACCGGAAATATAAGAGAGAGCAAAATTTGCGATACCTGTTAAGTAGTGTTTATGGTTTATTACATTTTGAATTATATTTTAGTAATATGTTAGTCTGTAAGGTATATATTCTATGGGCCTCTGGTAATTTTAGTTTGTTTTACTTTGTATATATATATTGACTGAAATAAATAAAACCATTTTCTTTAAATAAAAAGTATTCCCTATAGAATATATCTTTTTGGGTCACTCATATATTTGATACCATCTCTATGGGGTCACCAAATTAATCAGGTCACTTCAGCAAAGTTGTTTTGTTATCTAATCAATAAATGTTATCACCCATATATCTATTATTTGATTTACAGAGAATTATATATTAAAGGATGGCATAATTATAATTTTATCTTATCTAGTAGCTTAACAGAAATTATTTAATAAATAAAAACGCCCGAAGTTCGCAGACATAGATCTTGGCCCGTAACAAGGATTCCCTGTATCTAGGGAAACAGGAACTATGAGGACCATGGCCCCACGACACCCACGCAGACACGAAACAAATGGTTGCACTATTTCTGTGCACAAACATTTGTCCCGTCGCGGGAATCGAACCTGCAACTTCAATCCAACCCACAGAAGCTGTTGAAATATTACAACTTATCAACCTTGAACCATTATGTCTATTACGAAGAACTTTCTAACAATTAACAGTTTTTATACCAATCTGATTCACCAGTTCTTGTAAAAACAAAAGATGCAATAAAGCACTTGCTTTCTTCCGCGGTTACCTAAGAGCTGCAGTCTACTCTATAGTTTCGCCTTTATTTTATTCGATTATATAATATACTTTGGGTTGATTGATACCCATCAGTTACGCGGAACATTAGTTTAATACCTACCAACGTTAGATGCACAGAGATCGAATTATAGCTACCTACTTATATAGGTAGGCCTGCTCTTTTCAGTGGCATTATGTTTAAGCCTTGTCATTTATTCTTATTATGTATTTAAATTTAATTATGTACCTAAAGAGATGCCAGTTCAAGGATCAGAAAATGTTCTTCACCCAAGACAAATCTTTCAATTTGAATATACATTGACCCTACAAATGTGACCTACTAACATGACGGATTGATTAAAGGTTTGTGAATTTTATAAATTACAATTACTGTTAAATTTAAATTAAATTAAAGATAGAAGAAATGTAAACAAACGCACGAGTTTCACATAAAACTGCTTGTTAAACCATACATATCTACCTAACATGATTATTTAAATTGTTGTATTAATATTTTGTAAAGTACCTAATAATAAATATATGTATATTTTTTATGTAATCGAGTATAATTAATAATTAAGAATAATCATTAATTAATATTATCATTAAAACGTACAGGTCTATAATCTGATGGTAAGCACCATGCATGCCCATAACAGCACCTTACTATTTACCTTACTATTTATTATTCTGTGGTACCACCCAGATTTTGTTTGCAAAATCCTGCGCGGGTCTGCAATGCGCTGTCAATGAAACCGACACAAGTATGATCACTAATATTTTCAACTTCCTCCTTATTGCAGGATGTTTTCTTATACAATTTTGCACATAACTAGAACTCGCTACCATAGCCTCGCTGTTAATGAACCATTCGGAAGAAATATGGGACCCCAACAAATTATACGTTCATATAAATCAGTATACTGCTGTGTTTATCAGGGTTTCCGCAGTTTGGCTTCGTTCCAGCTCATTAGCGAGCCAACAGGCGTAAATTGGATTACTCTAATCCCGTGATATGATTACACGCGTTTGATACCTTTCAACCCAATTTATGAGGTAGCATCCTTATTATGAGGTTTGGAAGTATTGTTGAGAGTAATGAGCTTTTTTGAGTTAATAAGTTTTTTAATACAACTTAGTGACGTGATTAGCAGGTATTTTCCCTGATGGTAAGCAACAAAATCATAGCGGTGGCAGCGCTACCCAGAACATTGTTCTGTTAAATCTTGCTGCGCTGCGCTTGTCATACTGAGACCATGACATTTCAGTTTCATAATGACCAGTTGCGCTTCAAATAGCGCCTTTGAGGAAAATTATTTTGTTTAAAAGTAACTTGTTCAGTCGCTTTCACATTACAACACTTTCGACTCGCCAATTAATTAGTAAAATTATTTTATAGAAAAGTGCCTTTGCGTGGGCATAATAGCTACCTACGTAATTCGCCCACCTAAGATCATAATTAATTAACTTTAAAAACCAGTAAGTAATTTACTATTACACTAAAAAATTAGAAAAAAAGCTTATGTATTTATTTAGTCGTATAGAAGATTGTAAACATTAGGAGGAAATAAAAATAAATTGCTTAAGTAATGCTCGAACATGCGTCTTCGGAACACCGCACTGAAAAAGTTTGTAAAGTCGCTATGTGACCATTCAGCCAATAAAGATCAAATAAAGATCTATTAGGCACAGAAAGTAAATTTCAATAGCGTGTGAAAACTATTTTCATGAAAAATATACTATACTGTTAGTAATTACATAGAAGACAAAGATGCATGGAACATTTTGCTTCTGCCAAGTAGCCAACTGGCACATAAGAAACATATTATTGTCAAAAACAAATATATTGTAACAAAAGTAAAAAAAAACTTTCAGTTTCTTGTCGTATCTTCTGAGTAAGTACTAGTTCTTTTTAATATAATTAATTAATATATTGTAATAATTAATGTTGATAAATGCGTCTGTGATGCCGAAATTGAATAAAGAACTTTTGAACTTTGAACCGTAGCCCAGACGCCCTCGATAGTGCCTGCTGAAGAGAAAATTAGGTATTATAGGTATGTACTAATGGAGAATATTTAGGTGCCCAAGTCTCCCAAGTTCGAACTTACACCTCGACACTCTGAATAACTTATGCCGACTAGCTCTCACATTCGCGACGCTTAAGGAACAACCCGACCGGGATTGCTGCTTCCTACAACAATGACACATTTAGTTGGCCGGATATTAGAAACTAGGGCATACCTACCTGAGCGGTGGGGTTCATATAAATAACTTTATATACATGAGCATGTATGTATATAGCTCGCCCTAAAAGCAATCTTGGAACTTGCACAAGTGTATTAGCCAACATCTCAACCATAGGTAAAGATAGGTTCCTATTACATTATGCACCTTTAGACCGTACGAGTATCTATGATTTGATCCTTTCACTAGTACTTTCGAGTTCAATCTTCAAAACATCATTGAGTAAAAAATCTTTAGTTAAAATAATATCAAAATAAGTGTAATGCTTCAATGAGTATCAAATCCCCTCGCAGTTTTATCCGCAGTAAAAGTAAACTGATTCATTTTGCGGTCGTGAATTTGCGAACATTCCAATGCGCTAAAAGAGTAAAAAGCGTAACGTATATTATTCTGTCGTTTGTTCGATGGTTCGATGTCAGTGAATGAAAATATTTCACGTAATAGCACGGCTTGTAATAATGGAAATTTTGGATAGAGATTAGAGAGGAGGTAATTGCTCTACTGAAGGGTATGATTATCTTAGGATTATGTTATGAGTTATTACAAACCTGCCATACCTGTTCTCACTCTGTACCTAGATATTTAATTTACAAGAGAGTTATCATTATTTTTCACTTTATGTCTAATAAAAACGAAACGATAATGAACGTATTGTTCGTATTATAATGTCACAAAAATGTATACGTGATTTTCGACATTATATAAGCGAAAATCGTATACCTATATAATCTCTAAAGTGTGAATGTGAAAATGTCTCCCTGATGAGTGCACGGATACTTTTCTATTTATCTAGTAGGTACCTATCTGTATACATATAAAAAAGTTATAAAACTTTAAAGTCAACGCGCTTTATTAAGATGATATAACTAACTTTTTTGGATACAAAGTAACTGCCTACTACTTTTCGTGGGGACTATATTTTACTCAAACTAGCGTCTTAAATTAATCATAAGACAAGACGCGCACCAGTTTGTTATTTTTTAAACCGTGCCATTCAAAACTTTTCCAAACCATTCAGAATCGATGGTCAACGGTGAGAGCACCATTAACTCCGAGATTATCAACGGCAGGCTGAGTGAACCGCAACCGCGACGCACCTGCGTTTCGTCACCACTCACCACGATTGCTTTGCCGACCGGTGGCTTTCGATATCGTAAACCAGATCATTTGTGGTGTATGGTAACCATTACATCACTATACGAGCCTTACTGAACATTACGATGGTGATGGTTACTGCCGATCGTTATAGGACATTCTGAGAGTATAGATGGCGACGTAACTGATAATGGTTAGTGTTATAATATATGGGAAGGTCCTTGCATGCTATAACGCGTAACAGACCTTACGTAAGCAAGTTCTATCTCGTTGTTAAAATCATCTTTCGTATCCCTTAAAAAGGTAGATGAAAATTGCTTTTCATTCTGGCATATTATTAGCTTAGTTGAACAAACTTCCGGCCAGCACAAGGTCTAGCATATTCATACTTGGTTTTTCATACAACTGAGCAATGAGACGAGCAAGTCGTTCGCCTGACGATAGGTGCCACGCTTGGCCATAATACCCAGAACTTTTAATACCATGCAAAGTACTGCGTACCATTGCATTGTTATCGTCTCCCAAAGACAGTCATTTCGCTGGCTACAATACCCTTCAAACCAGCCATCATTTGGTTCCAGGATGATGAAGACGAGGACGACACAGAGACCTGCACGAGTCCAGAAGTATGCGCGCCACCGCAGCCCTTCCCGAGGCATACGGCGCCGCAGCAGCAGCAGACGCCGAAACCTTGGAAAAGAACTGGTAAGGGAAACTGAACGTAAATAACCAATATTTAAGGCAGATATGGTATTTAACAGTATTTAGCAAGTGCCTTTTGGAAGTGGAAGGCAGTTTATACACATACCTGTAGGTACTTTCTTTCATAAAATGAACTCTCCGTCATAATAATGAGAATGAAAATATTGCTTTCTTGTCACGCATATGTATAGGCCAAATTCAAATATAATAAGACCCGCCATAGATATATCCAAATTAAATTTTTGAAGCCAGATTCCAGCTTACGAGCTTGCAGCTTGAGTTCAAATTACAAATTGTAAGCCAGGATAACCCTAAGCAAACTGCATTGTCTGACACGTAATCCTTCCTCCATGCACACCTTGACCGGCTATATCGACGACCCGTACGGAATCGGTGACAACTGTGACCCCGGTGACTTCTGTGACCTGGTTTTGATGACCACAGAAGAGCCGCCACGAGCGCCGCCGCGCACGCGCATATCCCATGATGAATACCACCAGTTCTGCGACGAGACCCTCGAATGTATGCCCTGTAGCATGCCGTGTGACGGTGTTCAGCATGACGTTGCCACGCTTTTTTATTTGCAATATCTTTACCTAATATTTAAATATTAGTAGGTATTACGTTTAAATACGCGCCGCTTGCAGTGCGTTCATTTTGAAATTTGCAGTAGAAAGTTTGTCCATCTTTCGTCATGTATTTTTGCTTCAATGTTGGATTGCATCGATGTTTTTATGGAGTTCTTTAGAATTTCAGCTATTTGTAAATGTTTAGACGTCTTGTGCGTAATATCATATTTTTGTATCATCTAAGTAGGTAAATATGTTCTTTAAATGACTGTTCATCATCAGATTAAACGGTTTCTCATATTAATAGAGGTCTTATAAACACCATGCCATTTTTTGTTCATTTTAATCTATAATACAATTTTATGTCTTCATCAATCTATGTCATTTAATTCTAAATCGTTAAGGCATACCTACAAAGATTAACAGAGCTATTAGTACTCTCAATTCACTATTACTTAACATTACTTACATCACAGTTTGTAATAACTATTACGCTACCTATCGTTTGGTTTAATTTAATTATGTAGTAAACTAACTCACAGCTTTAAACATGACTTTGACGATCAGCTGTACTAATTGTTCTATGCTAACTTGTTTTCAAAACTCATGTACTTTACCAAATAATATCTTACTGTATACGCAATTCCTTATTCTTGAATTTTTATTTATAAAGCTATCTTCTACTTAAATTTTACTCCAATTTATTAGTGATATTTTTTATTAATTTATTTGATTGGCTTGCATCCTGCAAAGCTGCAAACTGTTTGATTTTCGCCCAAGTAAAGTTTATTTTCCTATTATTAATTCTAATCAACTTATCACTTCTTGCTAATACATGCTCATTAATACTCCTTTATCCACTCTTTTATAATAGTTCTTAATTTACCTAAGTCTACGTCTTACCAAAACTACTACTTCTCTTAGCAACATTGGTAAGGTAATATTCTTATCTTCAACATTTAATAACAGCTTATGTTGACAGCATACGACCTGGCGACGCAGTGTCCGTCGCGGCGGGCGTCTATGAGGCGGCACACCGTCACTCACCCACCATGTGCACCCACAGATGGAGCCCACTCCTTGCCACACTCCAGGTAACTAAACTGACTAAATACGCTCACCCTGGCCTCTAACTAAGATTCCCTGTATCTAGAGCATCAGGAATTACGAAGACCATGGACCAAACACACGAAACCAAGACCCAAGACACGAAACAAATGCTTGGGGTTTTTTTTTCTGTGCCCAATCTTTTATCCCGCAACCGCATTATGAAGAATCATTTTCCAACTTTAATCTATAAACAGATGGAAAGCTCTTTATCACGCTTTTCCATTCACACCTGAGTTAAAGTGTTAGTATTTGTGTTTGTAACTACCGATATCTGTCGAATATTCGTGACAAAAAAAAGACAGTTCACGTCGAATGTCCCCAAACCTAGCCTAACTTCAGCAGGTAGTATAGTTGTCACATTTACACATCGATTATAGGTACTGATTTTCCAGGACTTCTCTGATTTCCTGTTGATTATAGTACCTAATTTGGAAAATAACGGTTCACCTTCCAGCTAAAACAAATACTGTCCTTAGGATTCCCCTATATTTATATTGGGGAATAGTAAGAAGGAAGAAGAATGGAAAACATTTTTATGTCCGTCCACAGGCCAGGGTCCCGAGCGTCGTGCGTCGGCGCAGCTTCTCTCGCCAGCTCCGACGCAGACGCGCAGCTCGGCGAGCTGTCCTGGTCCCGTTCGTCGTTGCAGGACGAGCTCATCAAGTCGGTTAGTGGCAGCCCCACGCATGGCTCGCATGTGAGTAGAGTAGCTAGAACCCTAGAATATGTTCTTCAAGACAAAAGACCAAGCCCAAGGTACCAAAACAAAAGACTAACACCCGGTTGAACGACTTATCAAGAAATAGTATCCTGGCACCATGTTGGCTCCAATGACCTTATGACCGTTGACCGGCCCACCACGTGACCTGTGCAATATACAATTTTGTTTCCATTTTTGCTAAAGCGTAGTGCGCCGCCGGTCAGCGCCCATAAAGTTTGGTGCGAGTTAGAGCTTATTCATAATAATAATTTAATAATAGTTAGTGATTGATTGTAAATTATTTATTAATAATATTTATTTAATAATTATTTATTTCGTGATACGGAATCAGGCGTAAGAAACATGGTAGACTTGTTTGTCCATGTGTGTGGTAGTTGCTAGATGGATAGTTTGTGAAGGTAAATCGTTACCTATAAGTAGTTTCAAACGGAGCTTTATATTTTTGAACCCTGTGAAGTTTATTTAATATAATTTTATATTTTTGTATGTATGTTAGTCTGTAAGGTATATATTCTATGGGCCTCTGTTATTTTACTTTGTTGTACTTTAATATTGCCTGAAATAAAGAGTTTAATAATAATAATACCTACCTATTACACTATATTATATATTACCTATTACGTACCTATCTTAGTTTCGGGGATGCACGTAACAGACATTTTCGACACAAGTAACCATAGGCGATATACCGTATACTTTTTTAGTTATACATCTTTCCTCATGGTCCTTGAGGACCTGAATAGGTCCTGATTTTTTGCAACCTAAATCTTTTTTCCAACTTTTTTGTATAATTTAATTCCAAAAAAACAGGCATTCCTGTCGGTAATACAATTTTGACACTATGAATCTTAAGTCAGCTATGGGCTTGTAGTGGTATTGCATTAATTTGTGCGCAGAACGTACACTAAGAATTAACAAGTCAACATATTTTTATAATATATTTTCACAAGTATAAATAGAAGGTATATAGCATATTTGTATTTAGTAGGTACCTCCGTCAAAGTTCCTACCTACTCAATAAGTTAGTTTTTTGTTTGTTTCGTAACTCACCATATATTTTATACCTATACAGTATACAGTTTGGTAGTTAGAACCACTTGCATGATTTTACACAACATTACATATTTAGTCCAGGATTATTAGGAGTTCCACCTCGGAATGAGAGATAGTCAGCTATAAACTTGTATAAACCTTTATTTTGACACCCTAAAACTTGTCTCAAAACCTACTTATCGTAGGATGTTCGCGACTACAGATATTCCAAGGTCAAAAGTAAAAAAAACGAGGTTTCTTATGGGTTTCATGCTATTTGTATGTACATTAAATATTTTAGAGGATTAAATTCTCTACAACTTTTGTTTAAAGATTTTTTTATATCTTGAACCATTTTCGAGATAGAGAGCAGAGCGCGCGCAGCTCACCAACATTTCAACCGTGTTTATTATCAAGTTCAGACTTGGTTAGGGCATGATTTAGAACCCCAGTATTGGGGTTGGATAATGCGTGATGAATTCCTGGATCCTGTTATGACAATGAATCCACCAGCTCCGGAGCAATTGATTAACACAATATTCTGCAACTGCAAGAATGGTTGTGGTTCGCGATGTATATTCAGGAAAGCAGGGTTGGGCTGACTTTCTCTCATTCTGAGATAGTTGCCCTAATTCAACTAATATTCTTGGACTAATTAGATTTCACTCAAAAGAAAACACTGAAACTGCGACACTATATTACCTACAAGTAGATAAGAGTAGAGTAGAATAGTCATAAAAATAACCAATTAATATCCAATTAGGATTTTTTGTAGTTATAACCAAATTATTATAAATAAAATATATTTTTTATAAAATAACCAACTTGACGTCAAAACCACTAAAACAATAAGGGTGCCCTTTCAGAAACAATGGCAAGATGCGATAATGTCTGACGACCGACTCTCGCTGACCCTCGAAGAAATAGTCCACATCAGGTCAGTTCTGACCAAAGCTGAGTTGGAGGTCCTGCCAGTCGAAGGCAGGGTTAAAGAAGACGTTGAAAAGAGAAGGGTAAGATCATTTTGAAGATACTTGAAGAATTGTTATCCATCTAAAACTTTTTTGCATAAATAAAATAACGGATACCTATCCTTTGAATAAAAAAAGGCCGACGGAATATCGCTAAGCAACATCTGAAGCATGGTAATGGCGGTGGCATTATATTTGTGTGAGTGGACGGAGGACCGATGTCAAGCCAAAGCGAAGGCCGATCGGCATAGCATGATGAATGTGTGCATGTGGTTTTTGTGCGAGCAGCGGACCGGCATAGCTTGAGTGCTTCACTTTTGAATTTAGCGGCGGACGCGGCGTCCACTCTTTTTATTCGTTCAAGAGAAATCCTGAAAAAATAAACATACACATGCACAAGCCAAGCATTAATGTGTTCCGGTTTGAAGAGCATTGTAGCAAGCGAAATTACAGTTTTTACCAGTGATACAAATTTGGGTGGTACTGCAATTGTTGTGGGCAGGCGTGGCGCTTACCATCAGGCGAACGACTAGCTAGTCTCATCACACAAGTCCGTATAAAACATGTATCGTCTGAGGGGAAATGTCGCCGATAGAAATATTTCCGCCCGTTTCGCTTCACCTTTTTTAAATACACTAGTCTTTTTTTTTTTTATTATTTACAGGCTTGCGTTTGACCGCTATCTCACCTGTTGTTAAGTGACGATGCGGTCGAAGATGTAGCACGCTCACCTAGAAGAAACCTGTTCACTCTTGTCTTAAAGACAGTCTGTGCTTATTAAAACCGATTTCTTTGGTTTCAGGTATGCTTCTTATGTTTGAAGACCAGATTCGGCATTTTCGGCCCTTGGGGTCAGAAATGCAAACTATGCAAAAAGACTGTCTGTCAAAAGTGTTGTTCAAAGGTGAGTTTCATTTCTTCTAATAAGTTTGGAATGGATTTGTATTTTTGCTTTAATAATTATGTAAAATCCCTTTCGTAGTCTTTTATATATTCACTAGAAGAACCTTGTCAAAATTTGTTGTTATTAATTCTCTTGACGACTTTAATGGCTTATGTAGGCTTCAGACCAAAACGGTATTTTTAGGTGTTTAGGAGAAATACCGTTGCTAACTTGGGTTACCGACTCCACAAAGACCAAAGAGCTGTTCCAGAATAATAACATGCGTCTATATATTTTGTGTGTTACACTAATATGATGCAATTAGACTCTGAAGTACCAAAACACTGTCTGTCTCTTTTGCACTTTAGTAAAAAGTATATATTCATGAAAGAAAAAGGTAGCAAAAGTTACTTCGTTTATTAGCCACTACTTTGTGATGACGTCACGTTGCCTTTCGGCCGGTTTGACCATTTTGAGTCAGGGTAATGGAACTGATTTCCGGTTCAACTTTCGGCTCGTAGTATTCTTCTCTAGTGATGATTTAAATAATTTGTAAATATTTGATGTTTATTTATATGCATTGTGGTTAAAGGTCAACCATGAATAAGTGTGTAAGATTTCATCAGTTGATATTGCAAGTACTAGAAAGTGGCTTGATGTTACTCCATTTTGTGTTATTTTGTATGATTATTCGACGTATTTATCTTTAATTTAAGATGTCCTCTATAGTTCTTATGGTTAATGACAAAGACCGAAAATCACCTCCCTGACCTATATACCTTCTTTCAGATGCGGATACCGACAGAGCATTTCGCTCACGTGCCCGTGGTGCTGCTGAGTCCGTCGCTGCTTCCGTCACCGGAGGACGAAGTGCACTCCTCCTTCCCGCGGAGCCTCATGTCGCGGCTCGTGGGCCCCGACCCGCACTCGGTATGTGTACACAGGAACACTAGTAGCGCGGATACAACAGAACACTTTACGAATAGCACGGTTACAACAGAACACTCGCGAGTAGCACGGACACGACAGAACACTTGGCTCACGTGCCTTTGGTTCTAAAGACGAAACCAAAAATTGTGATCAGTAAAGAATAATTAATTTTTTGTATAATGTGTGTAGGTAATCCTTAAGTGATGTACCTAAGTATTATCCGGTACGTTGCCGTATGTAATCGGCTTGATATCGTGATCCGTGTAATGACGAGTCCGCCGCTTTTGCCATTGCCGGCGAATTCCCTGCATTTTTGGATCTGAATTTCAATTGTCCGTGGCCAAGACTTTCACTGGTAGAGTCAGTTTTCGCATTTCTTTTCTGCGCCTTCTATTTGAGTATGGGAAAGAAATGGGTAGACATGACTACCTTTTTTTTTCAACACATTGATATCCTAAGATATTTTTTTTTATTGAATTGTATTATGTGTATAATATGACGTTTAAAAGTGCATTTTTTGTGCCTACTTAATAAATATCTTTTGACTGTTGAAACAAGCTTAAATTTGTACATATAGAACAAGACTAAATAGGCTTATGTCACGTGAAATTCTTAAATTTCCAGAGTATGGTAGAAAACAGCGTGGGCAGCGCACCCAGCAGCCCCACGTCCTCCCGGCGCTTTGTGTCGCTCCCGGCGCACAGCGCGCCGGGGTCCCGCGGGGGCTCGCGCGGCGGCTCGGCGCTCGGCTTCGCGGAGGGGCTGTCGGTACCACCCGCCGCCATGTCGCGCTCCATAGACACGCCGCACGCTATGTCGCAGACACCGCACGCCACGCTAGAGCGCAGGTAACAACAGGCTGCCTCCTCCCGCTAGGGTTGCCATCGACACGCCGCACGCTATGTCGCAGATACCACACGCCACGCTAGAGCGCAGGTAACGACAGGCTGCCTCCTTCCATCGCTCCATGTTACTGATTTTTATAAAGATCGCGTTTTATAATATATTATTCTTCAGGCGCTAGTCATGGTTGGTTACCTTCGATTTCGCAATCCTTTTGAAAAATGGAAAAATCTGGCTTTTCGTATAAATAGCGCGCGTCTATACCTTATTCACATTATACGATATCATTTCCGAAACATTTACATACAATTTTATATCATTACTCAATTATTAACAATTATCTGTGTTTCCAGAGCGCGCTACAGCCGCAGCGCGACGGGCGGCGGCGCGGCGGCGGAGCGCCTGCTCGGCGTACAAATGGCGGTGTGCCACGACTGCAAGGCCATGGTGCTGCAAATCATCAAGTCGTCGCGCGCCTCCCGCTCCGCCTCACGAGACCGCGCATTGAGGCACCTTACGCTAGACCTCACGCCCGTGTACACAGCTGACTGTTAAACACAGGTCATTTTAGCTAGTGTTTGCGGCTGACTGTTGATGTTAGCTAGTGTATACAGCCGACTGTTGAACACAGGTCGATTTAACTAGTGAATATGGCTGACTGTTGATGTTAGCTAGTTTATACGTCCGACTGTTGAACACGGGTTAATTCGCTAGCTAGTGTATACGGTCGACTGTTGAACACAAACACTGCTGACTCTTTAGAGTACTTGTGCATCCTGTTTACTGCCGCCATGTTGCAAGACGATTGTTGAAGTGTATGTGGTTTTTAGTTTGGATATAAAATACTTTGCACTATACCCAGACCAAGCAATAGTTACATCTACACCTAAGCACGGACCAGAGACAAAAAATATATACACGTGTTTTATCCACTTTTTGTTTGTCGAAAGCGGATAAAACAGGGGATACATTGTTTATCTCCGGTCCATGCTAAGGGGGCTGGTGCAAGAATTTCAGTTCTCTTAATACTGAAACAACTCACATATTTACAGTCTTGTAATAAACTAGACATTGTTATGACACTGGGTAGTAAATGAGATGCGCATCAAAGCCTTGAAGATGTGGGTGACTTGTAAATAGGCGAGCTTATACCACCGACTACAAAACATGCGGGCATGATCGTAATGTTCGAGCTATCCTTGATCCACTGGCGACCTTACAGCAAGACAAGTTGACTCTTGGATTTTGCAGACACAAATTTGTAAATAACCGTATACCACCGACAGCCCCTAATAATTTACCCAGATCGAACATTGCTTAAGTTTTTCAATTACAATACCTGACCCTTGCCAGTGCATCAAGAATGCTTCTTTTGAGGTTCTAACGCCATATCTACAGATGTTAGGTCTCGATTCTAATACGTAGTAAGTCTAGCCCACGTTCTTGTGAACTTAAGTGACGTCTACACAACCACAGTGAATTTTATTTCAGTCGTTCAAGTTCTATTCTTTAAATTTGAAGTTTATCATAAAATAAAAATAAAAAATATTCTGGCATAAATTTTCTTTTAGATATCCTGATACTCAACCAATTCGTAAATGCCGGACTTTATACCTTCCGAATACTTTTGTTGTCTTTGTAATCAACTACTTCTTTTAGTGTACAATTGAGTATAACAATAACAATCAAACACTTAACGTAAATAATCCATAAAAGCTTGCTAAAAAATTATCGCCTACTTACGCCGGTAAAATGTTGATCCTGGCCTGTCTTACAAAATCTGATACAGAAATGTATTTACTAATTCCCGACATGGATACATTATTAATCGTTAAGAAAATCGATTTTACCAATAAATTGATTGATTTTCATAAAGATTTCGAGTCGATGCTTGTATTGGCGTTGTTCTAATACTGTGTATTACTTCGACTCTTTAGATATCGGATACGATGTTTTGGCATATCACATTGATAAACCAAAGCATTTGAGTGATTTAGTAAATGCTTGTATTCATGTCGTTGAATAAAAATATAAAATTAATTAAATTGCCCTTTTTCAAAAATAAATAAACAAATTTTTCCTACGGTATTTTTGTACACTGTGGCACAAGATCATAATATTTTAAAATACACCATAAAATAATATTATAAATAGGTTCGACAACATTTTATAAATTAATACATTTTCATCTCAATCACATTAAAAAAAATTATATAAATTACAGAACAAAATTAGACGGTAGATGTAAAATTAACTGTTTAAGTACGACAAAATGAGCTTCCAAGGTTGTGTAGAAGTCGAAGCTGTGTTTAGTAGGAGGACCACAATTTAAGTTTTAAACTAGACAAAATGTTGACAATACTCTAATGACCTTTTGACAGACGTTGAAAACACCTTTTATTTTATCGCACAAAAAATATTTAAATAAATACACGTATGAGCAAAAATATCAAGTCAACGCCTTACTTAATTTATATGAGGTAATTTTTTCTTTTTAATATTTTTAATTTCAATTTTCCTATTAAAATTGAAATTGAAATTTTGAAACGGTGTGAATTGATATTTTTGTACCTAATAAGCATAATATATATTTACCTTACACTATGTATAAATCAGAGATACTCATCTATATTAAAAAATTGTAAAATATTGTATTCCTAAATCATATTTTGTCACTATGTGTATTAGAATGATATATATTTTTCAGAATAATAAAATTTTATTATGTAGTTTATGTCTACAATTCAATGTGAAATAATCTGTGTTCAAAATCATTGCGTGCTACGAGTGTTACTATATAAAGAAGAATTATTTATCTGTTTAATGTTGGAGAAAAAATATAAATGAATTTCATGTAATTTCACACATCTGCATGCTTAAAACCCCCTGACTTTTAAATTTAAATCACTTAAAATAATTACAAAGACTTAGGGCCGACGTTCACGATATAAATTATTATTTGGATCAATGTTAGACTACTAACTTACTATATTTTGTTTATTAAACATAAGTTACTGTGTGTTATTATTTTCCATAATTTTCCGGATTGGTTCAAATAATTTATATCGTGTTGACCCGCTTATTGAATGATTTTTCAAAAAACTGACATTCAGTGCCGTTGAGATTCTACGATTAAGTTATCTGTGCCATAATTATAAAAAAATATCATTCAATTTTATTAATGACAAGAAATTAAGATTAAAAGTGCAAGTAATTCGCAAACAGTCACCATACAACTTCAGTATAAGTAAGATGTGCCTATGTAGAAACGAACAAATCAATGTTATTATTAAGTTACCTTTATTTATTTGTCCTAAGCATACCTATTGGTATTATATAAAAAAACTAAACAAAAATGTCTTTTGAAGCCGGTTACTTGGCTTTAGCGATTTAGGAATAAGATTTCCTCATGTCCTACTATGAATTTGTTCTTTATTTCTTTTTTTTAAGATTGTATTCTTTTTCTTTCTAAAGTTTGTTTATTTGTTACACGTGTAGCCGGCTATAAAACCAGTCTTGTACGTTTCAATAGTGTAATGATCCACTTACACTTAGATTGCGACGAGTGTTGCATCAGTGAAACCTCGCCTTAATTTTTTGTGTGAATAGAACATTGTATCTCTTCATTTTATCATTCCATTATTAAGTTTAGAATAATTATTTAGGTTAAAAACTAAATTATTTTGCCAAATATGTAACCATGTTCATTGTAAATATACATTTAGTGTCACCTTTAAATCGGTTACTTATAAAATTAGCGATACTTTCAATGTTTAATTATGCTCTAATCGTTTTAAACTGGGTTTTCACTATAGACTATATGTCACTTCTCAGTGTATATAATTTTTGAGTTTCAGTTTATGATAAATGCTTTTTAACGATACGAGGCCTAAATAATTTGGTTTTTAGAACGCTTTTATAATATTTAGTACCTACCTACTTTAAAAATTGATAAACGAAAATTTGTTTAAAATATTGGACATTGTAATGAAATTTCGCCAAAATTTTTGATGATATAAAATCGGAATCCCAGTTAATTTCTGTAAATGTGTGTAAATTTTAGTAGTCTATATTAGATGTTACGTAGAATGTAACTGTCTAAAATGCATATAAAATTACAAGAAATGGAAAATAATAACGATAATCAAAAATAATTACAAATCGTTCTTTTGTCTTTATTTTTAATCCCTTTCATTAGTCAATAATTAAATAAGGTTTTTGTTTAAAAATATATTTTTCAACACAAGCTTTTAACAAATTCGTAATCGGAACCGCGAGCAGATTAAAATGAGCCCAAACTCTATAGTAAGTAGATTAAGATTATCCGTCAAGTAGTTCCATTGCCTACTTTCCGTCTCCATCATCAGATCAGCTGTCACCATATTATTGCATTATCAGCGGACTTTAACAAGTATGCAAAATTTCAACTATGTATGATAAGAGGAAGTGGTTCTGTTCCGCTTGCAAGATTTGACACAAACAAACATACAAAAATTGCAAGTTAAATAAAAGCTTGTAAAATTCTAATTAATGATTGCCCTGGCTGCATTTATGACCTCTCACTCTCGAGTCGGCCTCGCCCACTTAATCAGTGCGGATTTAATACCTAATCGTTTTAAAATCAGTAAAGAAAACAGAAAACCGAGATGTCCAAGAATCACGAAGTTCAAGGATATCTCACCAAACTGCACAAATGAAATTAAGGGACAGCAATAGGTTTAGGGCTAAATAACAATCGCGCGATGGCGCATTTTACCGATTGATAATTTTAACATTGGCGACGGGTGTCTTTTTTATTTTCATATCCATTTACTGCATCATACATGTTACAGGGATCTTAAATATTATAATACAGAGTCATATATGTACCCAATTTAGGGCATAGCAATATGAGTAGAAGCGAAACGATATATTATTACTTTTTTCATCAAAATTTATCCTTAAAAAATTCGTCTAATTTATAATAACTTTTTATTTGAATTAAGTGTAAGATAGATCTACGTTGACCACCAACTCGCCTGATGTTAAGCGATGATGTGGCCGAAGACGGAGCACGTAGATCTAGAAAATATCTATTACGCACTATAAACGTGGAACCAAATTTGTACAAATTGGCAGAATGTCTTATATAAAAGGGACATAGAACATCAAAACAGTATGGCGTAAATCAAGTTTCACTGCCTGCCCTAAACTCTTTTTCACCTTAAATGATTGAGCTACTTACCCTATTGTAGTCTAGTAGGACTTCTGCTATTATCTACAACAATAAAACTTTACATCGTATCACATTCTGTTTATTCTGTTAACACTGAATAAATACTACTGGTACTTTACCATCACAAGGGCCGATTAAGAAAAAATAAATAAATTAAACAATCACATTTATTGATTTCTATGATGGAAAATTACACTTAAATAAATTGTCCTATCAACCTACAACGAGTAAGTTGTCGCTGACGAAATCGTGGGGTGGTACTTCGAGGTTCAACGGGGCTGGGCCTTTGCGGATGCGTCCGGACGCGTCGTAGTGGGAGCCGTGGCAGGGGCAGTAGTAGCCTCCGAAGTCGCCGGCGTTGGCGACCGGCACGCAGCCCAAGTGGGTACAGACCCCGATGACCACGAGCCACTCAGGGTTCCTGGCGCGGACTTCGTCGGACTCCGGGTCACGTAGACTCTCAACTGGCACAGCCTTCTCAGTGGCAATCTCTTCACTTGTCCTGGAATTGGAAAGTATATGTTTTAGACAAGTCTGGCAATTTTATTTTGGATGTGGTAATATGGGATTGGGGGCCATTTCATTTGGAATCACTCGGTTTGTATTCCTCATATTGGAAATAACTAACACTTTACTGGTATATTGGCCTGCAAAGAAGTAAAAGGCGTAATGACCGTTTTTTCTTCTTATGTCTATTCCGATGTTTCACCATGATGTCACTTGATGAAAAGTGACAATGCGGTCAAGATGAGGTATGCTTGCCTAGAATACTTATATATTCTTTTTTTCTTGATTTCGACACACCCAGGTCGCAATTATAAAGTTGATCATCACCAGTTGATTAGTATGTATGAGTACTATTGCCTAAAATAATTCGTCCTCCTCTGTTACGCAGGCTCTTCTGGCTGGTCTTTTCAAAGGAGGAACTCAATAGATTTTATTATTATTTTTCACACTAATTATTTTATTATGTATTAATTTGTGCTCAATGAACACCATAAATCGTAGGTTTATTGTTGTATTGTGCTCAATTCACTTCGTTCAGGCTCCTTGAGCAATATTATTTGCTGAGCTATGGCCCATTTGACATAACTGCAACATACACATACTTTTAGTTTATATGTAGTACCATGCCTATTTTATTTTGTGTGACATTTAGTAATTGTATGTATTATGAATGTCAATTTGTGTTTGAGATATCATGTCTAGGCATAGGTAGTACCTACCTATTTTTATTTAAGGATTAAGTGTCTTACAATTTAATGTACATGTGTGTTGTTTTGGGAAATAAACATTCTATCCATCTATCTATTACAGATATGCTTAGTTGTGTTCTAAAAAATAATAACTAAACTTAATAGTAAATAATTATATTTGCATGCAATTTCCACTTTAGATAGAATTGTAGGGGATAGAATTAGCAGCCAGCTACAAATTTATTCATTTAAAAATTCAGGAGACGCCAGTGGTAGAGAGATAATGATTCCGAGTCCTTAGCATGCCGTAAATCAGTAACATACAACCAGGCATACTAGCAATCATCATCATTATCAGCTCAATTTAGCCCATTGCCCCGTCTTCTCCTTGATACGCCAATCAACTGTTTTCCTACATGTCTTGTCTAGGTCTTACTGATAAGTTTTTTAAGTTATCAGCCCCACTCAGTCTTCTACGACTACACTAACCCAACCACCAATCAGTCAAGCCTACACTTGCCATCACCTCATCTTGCCAATGTCCCACCTGACGCCAATCAAGTTAAGTTACAGACACTGCGGTCGTCGACTTTAGTCGTCTTACAAATGTGTGCATTGACATAAGTTACAACTTGTTACATTTGAAAATACAAAAATAAAGTATATTTCATTACAACACAAAACACAGAAACAATTAAAATAAAAACTTAATATGATTGTTAAAATCACTCATTAACCCATTAAAATTATCTCTATGTGATACTCCGCAACTAATTCGTGCTCATGCTAAAAGGTTAATCATTCTTTGTGGTTTCTTTAGTTATTCTTACCTGTGGCGGATGAACAAGGGCTTGCCGCGCCACTTAAAAGTGACAGATTTGCCCTCAGGGATGTCTGATAGCTTAATCTCAATTTTGGCTAAAGCCAGGACATCAGCAGCTGCAGCCATAGACGATACAAACTGCGTGACAACTGACTTGGCAGCATAAGCACCAGCTACACTACCCGCTGAAAAATGGTTAAACGAAATATTAAGCATGACATAAAAGAAATTTTGAAAACTTACACAATCTAGAAGAAAAAATATGTTAAGGCCCAATAAGGTCTCAAACAACATTTTATTACTACAGGAATATTAATTACAAAATAGTAAACTTTAATCAAAAATAATTAAAGCTATATGTATAGATTAAACAATATAAGAAAACTATTCCACATTGTTCACATCTCGCTACAAGGAAAAAATAGAGCTATAGATGTAGCACATATATTACATACTACTACAAATATATTGCACCAATGCATTTATCTATAATGCACCATTATTGATAAATGCATTGGTGCAATATGACTGTTTAGGTGCATTATTAGTAAATGCTAAACAAACTGAAAACTAACCTCCAGCAATAAGATAGGTGAAGGACTGGCGTCCATCAGCTGACTCCGCTGTCCTGGCTGTAGGATCCGTGGTCTCCTTACGACGGTAAGCAGAGAAGTCAGGGTACGAGATGTCAGTGTGTGCGAAACGCACCTGACTTGGCACTGGAAAATGACATGTTATGTAATACAAATTTTCTTCGTAAATAACGAAATTAGAACTATTCCAACGCAATTAACAGACGTAAATAACTCACCACCAACACCAGTGGTGGCCTTCAAACCCTGGATGGGCAAGGATCCATGTAAAGAGTGAACGGTCGAGGTCTTCGGAAGGGGCTGAACCACCAACTTGTCTGCAGGCGTGTGCACCACAACGGCGGGCTTCAGGCCGTTGGCAGCCACGGAGGTGGTGGCTCTAAAGTACGGCGCCAGGTGCCCGGCCCTCACAACAGAAGTCATTTTGCAACACTAATCGAAATACGCAATATAAATTGCTTTTTGGATTTCGCTGAGCACAAGTGTTCGATTAAGGAACGTCAGCTGTCATGGGCTGTCAAAACAAGTGTTGCTAGATAGAAAATAGATAGAAATCATTGAGGTCGTGTCATTCCTCAATGATAGAAATACATTTCCTCAATGTAGAAATACGACTTTTTGGCGGGAAGTGAAAAGTGATACAGTTCAATTTTGTTTTATTTTCCAAACAAGTGTTATTTCGAGTGATCATGTGTAATATCGTTGGAATATTAACCATTATGTGTTCATAAACGTGCACGAGTGTAGGCAAATGAAATAAAATAGAGAAAACATCGCTTTTTATGTTCTCCCAAAAAGTCCATGGAAAGCTTGAATAAAGTTCCACCACTTTATTGAAGCACTAGGAGAGGGTCCGGCTTGGACCCTCATTCTCAACAAAAGTAAAATAAATGAATTATAAACTAACAAATAAAAACTACGTAAGACATGGCGGTATGGTCCTAGAGACTTTAGCCTGCACTAAAGGGCGAATTTAAAAAAAAAAGATAGAAATGAGACCTCAATGATAGAAATACATAATTGTTATTTTTATTTATAATTCTGTTCCAGACCATAATTTTTATTTTTAACGCATTTTTAAGCATGTCAACTAGGAAAAGATCATAATGTAAAGATTCTCATATATTAATTTGCATTGCTCCAAACACCAGTCAAAATAATTTATGATTGTAGAAATTCATATACTTAGCTACATATACTGTTTCTGTTCCAGAACGGTTCGTTTTCCGGTATGAAAAGTGTCCTATTCCAGAAGCTATGTAGTAGGTACCTAGATACCTAATTTCACCAAATGCACATTTTCGAATTAATATTTTATCCTACTAATATTATGGCTGTCTACTTGAAGGTGAAAATGCCTAGGATTGGATATTCAGAGATGTCATGGTTATTGAGGAGATGTTTATTGTGAAGTTTGCATTCCCTTAACTAACCAAGGATGTAGTCGAAGAAAACAACTAGATAGCCAAATATTTCAACTTTCGATAAGACTGTTGTTCATTATTATACGAGTGTGAGCGTCGGGAATGAAGGTAAGCAGTAAGAACAGATGAAGTTAGTAGGAAAAGATATATTTTTTTTATGTTTAAGAAAGGTAGAAAACTTAGCGAACAAAACTTAAAGAGGGTAGGAAGCGTGCGGCGTCGGCAGAGCGTACGGATACTGACTCATTTAAAAATGGTGGTCGAAGTTACCGCCCCGCACCTCAGCCCGCCTCCGCGCACCTCCTGTACAGATGTAGGTATTATATTTATATTTATGTTAAGGTGTTCGCGTCGCTAACACGCCCCACCCTAGTGCTGCATCTGTTCAGCAGCACTCATTATCAATCGGAATTCGAGCGACGCGCGAAGCCGATCTTACAAGATACCCCGATTTGGTTTTAATTTTGACCATTCGTAACATATCTCTTTTGGTAGGTATTTGTGTTCCATTAATTATCTTCTCAGGAATCTTCTTGAATGAAACATCAAATCTCAATGTGTCGTCACTCGGATACCAGATGAGGCCGAGTGTGCGCTCGCCTTCATATTGTTGGCCGATTTTGAACTTCACGGCCGCGCTTCCCAGCGTATCTTTAGGTAGGCTATCTAATACCTCTTTACTATTACTGGTCCAGTTGCGTATTTCAAAGCCTCCTTTCTTGTGAATGGATGTGACGTCATGAACCATTTGTATTGCGGTTTTTTCATCAGGAAACCCCTGAATATAGTCGTCCATATAATGCTGCGTGTATATAGCTTCGGCTGCAGCAGGCATAGATGCCTCGAATCGCTGTGCATTTTTATTTTTAATAAATTGTGCAATGAACGGCGATGAGTTGCTACCAAAAATCAATGACGTCATCACGTAGGTATGCACGGGCCCTTCAGGCTCATCTCTATATAAGAATCGAAGGGCGTTCTGGTCTTCTTCTCGTATTTTTACCCTCAGGAACATATCTTTAATGTCTCCTGACACGGCAATTGGATTTTCTCTGAAGCGTAGCATAATTCCAAATAATGACATAAGTAGGTCAGGCCCTTTCAATAAATAGTCGTTGAGTGATAGGCCATCAGTTTTTGCAGCAGCGTCGAACACCAGTCGCAGTTTCTTTTTGTTAGGATTATCGACTCCAAAATGCGGTAAGTACCAAGTCTTCGGTGTAACATCTAGGTTACTCAGCTTTTGAGCATAATTATTTTCGAAAAGATGATGTATACGTTCCTTATATCTCTGGGCATATTCTTCATTTTTCTTCATCTTTTGTTCAACTCCTCTAAGTCTATTTATAGCGGTCGGGAAGGAATCGGGCATGACGCTCTTCTCGTCCTTCCATGGTAGGCCAACATGCCACTGACCATCAATCAGCGTGGAAGTTTGTTCCAGGATAGCTTGAGCGCGTAAGTCTTCAGAGTTCTGTCTTGGCTTAGCAGAGACGCCCATGGACTCAATGGTAAACGACTTCCTTACTTCCTCTTGTATCTCGCGTAGAATACATTCAGTTTCCATGACGTCACTGGTAATATGCAAGGTGGAGTGACGTGCAGGACCAGGTGAGTATGTAGGTACCCTTCCATGCAGGCACCAACCCAGGGGGGTCCGGGTGGCACAAGGTTCATTCGGTCTACCCATCTTAGTTTCTAGCGGTAAGAGCAGGTGGCAGTTATCTTGGCCAATTAGCACTTGTGGTTGAAGTTGTTCTGTACATAGGTTATGACTGACGCTATGTAAGTGTTTGAAGTTTTTATAATTTATAGTTTGTAAATTCTGTTTAGGTAATTTAAGATCATTAATTACGCGCGCACTGATATTGAACACTGAGTCATTAGTTCCACACAAGGTTAAGTTAACCAGTTCAGTTTCACACATTAGTTCGGTATTGTCCCAGGCCCCACGTACACGTAGGGTCTCCCGGCGGCCCTGCAGCCCTGCTTGTGCGGCGAGATTCGCACTAATCAGCGACACAGTCGAGCCGTCGTCGAGCAGAGCGGTCGATTTTATAATTATTCCGTTCGGTCCGCGAATGTCTATAGGCACAACTTTTAATAACACGGCACTATTATCGTTTATATGCGTCACAGTTTCAGACGGTAACTCAGTCTCAGTCACAGGCACAGATACACTAGTGTCCTGACGCGGCACATAATGTAATAAGCGATGATGAGGTTCGCCACAATTGTTTACATCACAGGTAGGTGCCGGGCACGTCTCCCTGCGATGAGTAGATAGTAAGCACTTATAACAAACACCGTAGCGCTTTACATACCGCCATCTGTCTTTACGTAGTGATTTTTTAAACTTTTTACACTCAATTAGTTCGTGATTATTAATACGACAGTAACCACACTTTTGTTCACTTTGTCCGTCCGTAACTAAAACTGTTTGTGTGTTTATATTGTTCACGTTATCACATTGTTTACGTTTGAAATAGTCTGTTTTTAATTGCACTAGGCTAGCACTGCACGTAGATAGTTTCACGGCTTCTTCGGTTAGGAAATCGGATAGCATATCCAGTCTAGATTTAGGATTTCCAGCGGTGATAAGTGGGAAACTATAGTCCGCCCACTTAGAGAGAAGAGTAGTAGGTAGCTTCGACAACACAATATTAGCTACTTCCATTCCCTGTAGGTACTCTTCACGGCCTAGGGCACGTACAGCCGCCACGTAGTTCTTCACTTTTATTGAGAATGAAATTATTTCTTTATGATAATCTGCTGACATGTTGCTCATTCTCTTTATATCTGTCATTATACGCGATAGAATGCACTCTGAGTTCCCGAACTGTAGTTCCAAAGTTGACATAACGGCTTTAGGTGAAGTGGCACTGATAAGTAATGCTGCCACGGCTTCATGAGCGGGACCACGAAGGCATTTGCGTAGCCGCCAAAGGTTTTCTTTTTCGGTGAAGGTACAAACTTCTGTTGATTCCTCATACGCCTGTTTAAATTGTAGCCATTCCATTGGGTTACCACTGAAAATAGGCAAATCTCGCGGCGTGCTGAGACGGCTGAGTAAGTTTGTGTTCTGCTGGATGGTAGAAGAGGTAACCATTTGTTGAAGCGCGCTCGCCAGCTGCTGAACTGGACCATTGGTGTCGATGAAATCCGACGTTTGCTGCTTGCCTTTGTCATTAACCATTGTGGCATGCTGCAGTTCCAGTTGCTGTTGACTTCGCTCCACCCACCTCTCGATATCACTTCCAGCACCATGACTATGTTCCGATGCTTCTGATGGTGGACTGTATTCATCAATTAATTCGGCGATATCCGCCGCCAGCTGTTTATCTATAAGCTCCATTTCTATGCGTGCCTTCGCCTTGGCTGCTTCTAGCTCCAATTTTTTTTGCTGCGCTTGTCTAGAAGAGGACGATGAGGGTTTCTTCGACTTAGCTGAGTGACGCGATGTTTGTGAGGGCGGTTTATCGTGCACTATTTGTTCCGACTTCACAACACTACCGGCACACGATTTAATCACTTTGTTCTCATCGACACTTTTTGTTTCAGATGTAGGCAACGGCGTTTCCTGTGCTCTGGTTACCAGTTGAAGCTTTGCTTGTAGGTTCTTTTCTTTTTCTAGCATACTGCGGGTTTTCATTTTCTTCGAGGGCGGTGTCTTGAACATGAAGATGCGGCTCGAGGACCACTTTGTGAGCGTCGGGAATGAAGGTAAGCAGTAAGAACAGATGAAGTTAGTAGGAAAAGATATATTTTTTTTATGTTTAAGAAAGGTAGAAAACTTAGCGAACAAAACTTAAAGAGGGTAGGAAGCGTGCGGCGTCGGCAGAGCGTACGGATACTGACTCATTTAAAAATGGTGGTCGAAGTTACCGCCCCGCACCTCAGCCCGCCTCCGCGCACCTCCTGTACAGATGTAGGTATTATATTTATATTTATGTTAAGGTGTTCGCGTCGCTAACAACGAGTGTAATACTATGCTAAAAATGCTGCTTTAGGTTTGTGTACTTTTTATTTCTGGTAACACAAGTAGTTACGCTTTTTTAAATATGTGGCTTAGCACGGTTTGTACAATCAGGCAATACTATTAATTTAAAATCCTAGGTAATTTCTATATCCGACTTTGTTTCGGGCAAAGATTTAGGCCTTTATATCCATAAAAATCGCAATGACTGCTTAAATACTGTCTTTTTCTACTCTTAGTTCCGCGTAAGTGGCTTAACTCGAACATATTATGGTATTGGTGACGGAATCGGCGTCGGCGTAGTCTTAATCGTCGGATTTAGCGTTGGATTGATGGAATCGAATAATTAGATAAATTAGTTGTCGGCCCTGTTCATCCCGACCCTTCTGGTAGCTGGTAGAAGTATTATAACAGTATACCTAAATATAGCTTTAGTTTATTTAGACCTGCCTTTACAAAATCAGTGTAAGTGGCTATTAGCCGTGCTTATTATAATAATAAAAATAAAATATGTAAAATTACATAATAAATAAATAAGTACCTATTATGATTTGTGATTATTATTATAATACGTTACAGGTACCTAGTTACAACATTATTATTTATTTAATTTATCGCCAACAAAATGTACACTCTTACAAAGAATTAGGTATATAATATCACAAATACAGAATAGCTAAGTGTCATCACAATTTTATTATAGGGGAAGACTGCATGTAAACTTTTTTTAGCGAAAACATTTTTATGAAGCGATAAAATACAATGAAATATAAATGATAGCACATTTTTAACCCCAAAAAGCCGCTTTTTAGCCGCTCTGAATAGATTCCTAATAATGTAGTCACGTTTGCGTGCATTTAGTGCAATAATTAAAAATCCCCATACGCATGCGTACAACGTCCTACTGAGCGGCCCGGGCAGGCTAAAGTTAGATAAAATCGATGATGTTTGGGCAGGTAACAACCCTACTTGATACGAATATGTATATAAGTATATAGGTAGTTACCTAATTGAATCTATTCCAAAAAAATAATCTACTTAGGTAAATAAGTAATTTAAGTCTAAATTATGCATTCTCAAAACAGGAAACAAACTTATTGTGGCCATGGCAAAGAAATAATGATGACTGCATAAATTATGTAGGTATAAATAGATTTTGTTAACACAATAAACCTTGAAATTCATTAGTGGTTTTTTTTTTACACTTAATAGATCTATGTTTGGTCACTATCTCGCCTGATGTGAAGCGATGATGTGGCCTAAGATGGAGCACATAGATCTAGAGAGAGAGGGTAGTTGAGCGGCTGCTCAGACCCGTCTCCCCGATGGTTCACCGAACATCACCCGTAACACGGCTAGGTCGCTTGACGGCATGGCTTTGTTCGGTGGGTGGTATTACAACCACGGCCAGAGCCTACCACTCCAAAAAGGTATATCGAGATACGGTGTCTAGGTACGTATACATGATCGAAGTTATAGGTATATAGGTACCTAATAGGTACCGATTACTTATTAAGATCTTTTAAGTACTCTATAAAAAACTATGACAGCATATTACCTTCCATCAGCTGCGATTTAGTTCAGTTTTCAGTAGTGGTAACTACCTGGTAATGGTAGGCAAATAATACCAAATAATTAAGTAGGTAGGTACCTAAATTAGAAACCTACTTCACACGTCAAACGACTCAAAGTTAGTTAAAAGAGTTGGCTACAGTTTATTAGGTATCTACAGGGCGTTTTATGGGCTATTTGAAAAAGCTATAAGTAGGTATAAAGTATAACTTTATATTACTTAATTTTTGTAGCTTTACTGGATTTCCGAAGCTACAAATATTATCAAGTGTCAACATACGTTTAATATTGTAAGCATTTGTTGCAAATAGCTGGGTGAATTCGGCTACAGCCCCCAGAATCAGCAAAACAGTCCCGGATGCGTTCAAAATACGTGATAGTATCGTAGCCTGGCTCATTTCGCGCAATTCCTATTCCCCAGGCGAGCGGCACTTGATTTGTTATCCTGCTAATACTGTGTTTATTATTTCCTTTGTGAAGGCCTTCGTAGGCGCCGCGTATCCAATTTCGGAACGCGATTTGCATGAACCATTCTCGTGTTTGGAACGAGGTGCATTGTATTTCGCACGTGAATAGATAGATGGCGTTAGTAGTAGCTTCATAGAGGTACAAAATGAACTTTGCTTGTCAAGGCGATTCTTGCGATTTAATTTTCAGCTGATAAGTATATTATACCCAGAAAACCTTTATTAATAGATAACAATGGAATAATATATTTTTTCCTTCCTGACGAAAAAATAGGTTTTTCGACTTATATATTTTACATAAACACAATAATAGTAAAGATAGGGCATCATATACTTAGTTTTCTATATCTTCATACATGTCTACATTTATATGTATCTATAGGTGCTGCTTTTAGAGCTTGTAATTCTTTCTCCACAAATGCTGGTTCCGCAGAAACAATCGAATTCGCATACTTATCAACCGACTTTCTTAATAAGGTACCTACCTACCTACCTAGTGCCGATATTGGTCCAATTTGAAAATAAATATAAAAGTAGGTAGTCTTAGGTAAACCTATGTAAAATAGTTTTGAAGTTAATTATAAATAATAGGTTGGTAGGTATCGAATGCCAAATTCAAATCGTACAATAAAACTATTATAAACAACGAAGAACGTAGATATACGAATCGACTTACGAATAATATAAATGATAATAAATACCCAATTTAAGATAACATATAAGTATTATGACCTCGAACCTTAGTAGCACATACTATTATGTATTCTGTGGTACCACCATCCTAAAACATTTTCAGGGTCAATACGCGCTGCGCTTTGTACCTACAGCGTCACCGTCGTAGAGTCGCGCTGTAAACACAAGCTTGCCACAGCGCAATCAGTAGAGAATGTGTTTTTTTAGGTGTTCATTTCAAATTTTTTTTTAATCTATGCTATCCTACCTAGGCAAAGGTCCCCTAAATATATATAAAAAAAATACTAAAGAAATTACTTTTTTTACAATAAATTATAAAAGACTACTGTCAGTTCAGCTGATAAGTTTTTCTTAGATTTTAGAATGCCTAGCCCATTTATAGGTAGCAATTACCCCACCCAGATGTTTTTATCTAGGTAAATAGGAACACTATGCAATCTATATGTATACATTACCTAGAAGATGTTATTAGTACCTATCTACTTAGTAGTTACTACTGTTACTGTTACTATATATAGTTATTAATTAAGTACTGTTATTTACCATTAAACTTCGCTGTTATATACAAAAAATGTATACTAGATAGGTATAATAGTTACGAAGTAAAACTGAGTTCGAGCTAAAACAGTTACTTAATATGAAAAGGGGTTCTGAGTTACTGTTTTTCAGTTGACTGTGGCGTATGTACCACACGCACACACAGACAGCAATCCTTGACGACTACTCACACCCGCATAGTAATATATTAACGCATTGAGTTGCGTGCGCCACGTAGATCTACGTCCGTTTATTTAGCATAGAGCTTATATTATTGAATAGGTGGTAGGTACCTTTTATTATCTAATATTCACGCGTACAACGCACCTTTCGGTTCACACTTTACGAAATTTCGTTTTAATTGTTATCTTTTTTGCCCTAGGTACCTACTAATAGGTTGGGAACATGCTTATTTTATTATTGGTACTAAAGTAAATACCTAACCTACCTCATGTTCTTTTATAACAAGTATTGCTAGTTCAGTCTACTAACGGGTACTAAAATTTTCGCTTTTTATACTTAAATAGACCACTATGCAATGCTTACGTAAGCGTATGTTTTAAAGAGTTTGATCTTTACGATCAAAATAATATAAAATGATATAAATAAGTGAGTATAATTTAATAATTATTATATATTTAAATGTACAGTATATATTATTATGTTTAATTAGTTTAGCATTAGCTAGGTAAGTACCTACATCATCTAAAATTGTTTGCTGTTTTATAAGCAACCACATACAAATTAACATTTAAACCAAATTAATAGGTACTATATCTAAATATATTTTAAATTACATAAAAATACCCAACAGATTATAAAAAGTATCGCTTTATGTTTAAAACGACCTTCGTCGTGCATTTGAACATTTCCGCGGTGCTACACACTATTTTGTCACGCAAACAAAATTATTGTTATAATATTATGCGTAAAATAAAGAATTAATGCGAACGTAACAAGTACCTACATATTATAAAGTTTCAGTAAAATTATAAGAGATGGCGTTGGACGCCGTTGGAGAACTAGAATTTCCGGCTTCGAGATGCGTTTCGTATTTATCTGGATAATAGATGCTATGCGCGGGGCACTCTAGGGGGCACGGCCCAATTCGAACGCGGGCTGCCCATTCCACAATGAATTTATTACCATTTGCCGCATACACAAGCCACGACGCGATCGGTTGCATGACGTATGCGCTCATACTTTACCCGGAATGTTCAGGCAATTAGCGACAACGCACGTCGAAAACAAACTCCACACATTCTATGGATGTTCGGAAATTGGTTCTGATTGAGTAAATCTAAATAACTGTAAACATAACGAGGTCGTCGTGCGTGGATAATGGCTTTGAATGTAAAATTTATACGCACTTCAGCTGCATTGCTTTTGTAATATTTGATTTTTTTCTATGCTGGCCAGTGTCCAAATTGACCGGTCGTTTGGCAACTTTTCTATTCAGTCGACACCTGTCTTGAATTCAGTCTGCAAAGTTCAGAAAACCTTTTTTTTGTAGCATGGTAGGTACTTGCAGACATTAGAAACATTTCCGTATGGTTTTTAAGTGGGTGTTTGTTTATATTATTATATCAATACACAAGGCAAAGGGCAAGGGCGAGGCCTACTCAATGCTATGCTCACTCGTATTTATAATTTATTCCAATGATATCTAGGCACACTGGGTACACGGCGGTCCAGTTCAGAAAACCGAAAAACAGACGACAAACCTAACTATTTACATTAACAATTTTAACACTTTTTTTCTAGTAACTTTTATATCCGGCAACATCTTTCAACTTTTTTTTACCTTTTTCAATACATGACCATAACTACTTTGAACTAATACTTGTTTGTTGATGAAGTATACATAGATACTAATATAAAAGATATCCAGCTCCTATTTAAAATTTTACGTAATTTTTATGTGAATAAAGCTAATTAATATGCATTTGGCATGTGAGAGAGTTCTTAAATAAAATACTAGTGAACGAGTAGGCAGTGACATAGAATAATTAATAGAACAAGTACAGTGTGTTATTGTCAAGGTTTGATGTTTGTTTTGTCTACAAAATGTCATTTATCTCACTGATATCGAATGGGTTTATTTTTATCTAAGCAGAAAACTAACAATGCATAGCGTAATTATTAAATAACTCGCCTGAACAAACTACTCTCGTAGATGAAGGGTTAAAGATTGTAGGTACCTACTTACTTTGAATAGATATTTATGTTACAATATTCTCCTTTGAAGTTGAACTCACCAAGGAAAATTTATGGCGGAAATTAAATAATTTCATTTTCCGCATTTTACTTCTTATTCGATGAGACATGAACGGAAAAATAAATGCGGAGTTTAAGTAAAGTAGGTACACACTACGATTGTAATGGATACATTTTTTTACTTATTATAAAATATTGAATAATACAAGAAGTAGGTAAGTAAAAATAGCAACCCATCTGAGGACAAGTAAAATTTAGTGGGTACCCTACCTTACTCAACTAGATACCATCTGAGTATAGTTTTTCTACGGAAAAATACTATATAGGTATTTGCCCTCTTCACTCTGCACAGTGTTGCTACTACTACGAGGTATATACAAAACAGGTTTCTAAGGAAGTGTGTTGCTAACAAAGATATATCCGAGGGGGCAGGACAAAAGGGAGTTCTGTGTATAGAGAGGTCCAGCTATAGAGCGATGCTCCATTGCTTTATATTCTTTTTTAGTTTGGTACTTACCTTAGGAAATCTCCGTGCGTAGTTCTAACTTAAGCTACGACAGAGGGAGTAACTGAACTTCTTAATTTTAATAAAAATGTATTAACTCTACTTTGTATCGTGGCCGTATTTCCACCACCAAGCAATTATAAATGTATTTATTTATTAGATGATCAACAGCTTATATACATAAATGTGAGTTACAATCTTATGTAATCATAATATAGGCCAATGACAGATCTTCCTAATTATTACAATAATGCATTTTGTGCTCTCTAGCAGAGGATTCATGTGCATGTGTGTGAGTCTGTGTATGTGTGTGTGAGGGTGCGTGTGCGCGTGTGCATGTTATGTTGACTGTATGTAGTTGTGTATGTTTAGATTAGTTAAGTAGTGAATTTATACATATACTAGCTGCGCCCTGCGGTTTCACCCGCGGTTTCAACAACCCTTATCACTTAGGGGTATAAAAATCAGTAAAGCCGTTTCGGAGGAGTAAGGTAACTAACACTGTGACACGAGAATTTTATATATAAGAAAGATTAACATTATTGGTGAGAGGAGTAATTTGTCTTGGAAAGTTTTGAAGACTTGGTATTTAAAAGAGGTTTTTATACAGGTGTAGGGGTCAATATCCATGAATAAATTGTATTGTGCGTTTTTGATACCCTGTTAATAACATAGTTACAACCATAGTTTGTTTTGCAAGGTGCCTCATTTAAAAATTTCGCATGTCTGGAGGAGTATTGTATGAGATCGTATTGATAAGATAAGGGCTATCAATGTTAATCAGGAGAATATCATGGAGGAAAGTCATGTCTAGCAAAGTTTGTGTATCTTCCAAATTCATTAACCTGTGATGTTGCAAATTATATCGGTAAGTGCCTTTAGGGGTTTCAGTTTTAAAATTAAGATCGATTAATTAAAGTAATCACAATTGCTATCTTAGAAATTTCACGATATGAAGCGGTCTATAGAATAATTTGTCGTGTTTACCGACTGTAAAGCCTGGATGGCAAGTTGTTGCATTACAGTATCGAGTGTCAATTGCTGCGACCGCCCAACTTGCCGGGAATGCGTTGCTATACACATGAATGATCCTGGTGTCCGATATTACCTGAACTGATTATTACCGGAAGTGCTTAAATAAAAAGTGCACCTTGTTTCTCAGTGATAGAGATCATTAATGCTTAGTAGCTTGGTCACTACGACAGTAGGTATATGTGGTAGGTACTGACTTAGTTTTAATTATATTGTTTCTTAGTACTTCTGTAGAATTTACTATAAACGAAGTCGCGAAGTGGCTACATTATATTTACTTGCGAAACAAGTTTCTACCAACAAAAACATAAACAACTGTCGTTTCAACTTGGAATTCCTAGAAACGACATTCTAGAGTGTATCAAAAGACCAAAAAGGCTTTAAAGGAGGTTGAATATTCATCGATCGCATCACCAGCTATGAGGCCGCATGCGGAAACCTTACGGTCACGCAGAAACTGCTGCTTAATCTGTGCCTACGGGCCCAAGGCCAAAGGGAAACTGGTTTTGGACCGGTAACATAATAATGCCATGCCGATGAGTTGGATGTAGGGACAAGGAGTGGAAGTTTTTTAATAGCCAACCAGTCTCGTTAGAAACCACCCAACGTTAATAGTTACTTTTAGATAGGTACTTCTGCATATAATTGCAGAGCTAAAGATTCTGAATAGACATACAGCATTGACGTATTTTTTGAATTGATAACTATGATAAGTAACGCATTGGTAACTTGACATTATTAAGGATGACTTGTAATAAGCGTACATTAACTAATTCAGTCAAACTTTACAACTGAAACATGCTAAAAAGTTTTGATCAAGATGCCTTAGGTGACCTATAAAGAAACCTGCGAAGGATTTTTGGGTCAGAAAATTCACTTCTATTTAAAAAAGGAGGCCCTAGTGCTTTTCAAAGTCAAAAACCAACGAAAAACCAAATTAAATAGGCACAAAAAGTGCACTATTAAACGTCATAAACACACACATCTCTAATCAAATAAAAAATCCTTACAACTTCAGTTAACACGAATTTGAAAAATAAGGTAAGTATATCTACCCATTTTTTTCCAATACACAAATTGAAGTCCTACCTCAAAAAAAAAATGCGAAACCTGACTCTACCAGGGCTTCGGAAATGCACCTGCAAGAGAAGATGGCACCAAGAAACTCTTTGTTTAGTTTATCCGTCCTCCACTGCACAGCTTTTTTCATGTAGCTTTTTTCATGTATCAGTAACAACTGAAAATATACCTATACGACAGGCTGCTAAGCAACAAAGGTATTCCGAAATGGGGCTGTATATTATGTATAGGAATGGTGATTCCTACAGGAAATTGGAAGCACGAAGCGGGTGAATCCACGGAGCTGTAGCTAGTGTCGAATTATATCAGGCAATGCTCAGACACGATCGTATCAGTGGCGTAAGAATCTCGTCTGTCAATCTAGAGTCCACTCTAGTTCTTGTTCTGGTGAGCCATTTTGGTTTTTGTTTCTAGTGTTAGAAAAACACTTGAAATCATTGCCATAGTTGTGGATTGTAGTCTTCTATGGTTGTGATATGTTAACTGCTACTGTGGTTTTTTTATGTAACTGAATGACGAGACGAGCTGGACATTTGCCTGATGGTAAGCAATACACCAGCCCATAACAATAACAGCACCACCCAGAACTTTATTTTGCAAAATTCTGCGCGGCACTGCACTGCGCTCGTCACCCTGAGTCAATTAGTTGTTGAGTCTCATAATGCCCAGTAATTTCGCTGGCTACAATGCCCTTCAAACCGGAACACAGTAATGCTCGCGCGCTACTGCTTGGCGGCTGAATAACTGGCAAAGCGGTGATACCCACTCAGACGACCTCCTCGAAGCTTCGCTTTCGAGAAACCTACCACCAGTAAAGTATTTTGGACATCATTGTTTTTCGAGCGGTTTTAAAATGTTGTCACGTGCAGGGCTCTGTTATTATCTTTCGCCTAGAAGGTTAGATACCTACTTGTCTATAAAAACTGCAATATAAATACAAAATTTGATTAAATCAACTCAATCATCATGCAAATGTTGGCTTTATTGAGGTATACTTATAGGCGTAAATTTGTATGACATTATCTTTACTTAATATTATAAACGCGTATGTGTACGCGTACGCGTGTATGTATATTTGATTATGGATATTTGTTACTCTTTCACGCAAAAACTACAAAACCGATTTTGATGAAATTTGGTATTTAGGTACTTTAAGAATGGAATAGCACATAGGCTACTTTTTATCCCGGAAAACCACGGGTGGAACCGCAGGGCGTAGCTAGTAACTATATATAGGTATAGTAATAATACGAGAAGTTAATGTGTTGGAGTGAAGACTATGGTACTTCCTACTTATCCTATTTTACTCTAATCCTATCCTTACAACTTATATTACAAATGCGAAAGTTTGTGAGGATGGATGGATGGATGTTTGTTACTCAATCACAAGAAAACTACTACACGCATTTTGATTAAATTTGGTATGTAGGTACCTTAGGTCCTGGAAAAGGACATGGGCTACTTTTCATTCCGGAAAACCGCGGGTGAAACCGGTGGAAGCAGCTATAGCACCATTAAAGACCGAAAATCCATTAATCCAAAAAAGCGGCGGGCAGCAGCTCTCTGCCAAAAACCAATTATTAAAAAATTTATATTAAAAATTATTTACCTATTTCATAATAGTGCAAATTGCAATTTGTTGCGATTTAGCCGTTAAACTAGGTGTTGACACACCTGTATCTTGGCAGTTAGCTTCTACTCAGTTTTGTTCTGGCTCTTGTACATAGGTTTAAATTAAATTTAGTTGATTAACAATCATTATATCAGTATTAATTTATTATAAAAATATTACAGATTAAGAATCAATAAAATTAAATTGGTATAAAAAGGTTTAAAGAAAATAGTTGTATGGATGTGGCGTACACAGATTTATATTAGGTTGCATGGAGTGCCCAGACTGTTTCTGCCAAAATAATTTTCACTTGCGAATATGCTTGTTCTCATAAACGGCTGTCAAAACCTACATTCCACTTCAAAGAAACCTGTCGTGTCTAAAAAATGATACGTGTCAGCTGCGTTTACCGGCTACATTATACAATACTAGCTGCGCCCCGCGGTTCCACCCGCGGTATACTTGGATAAAAAGTCCTGTTCCAGGACATACCAAATTTCATCAAAACCCGTTTTGTAGTTTTTGCATGATTGACTAACAAATATCCATCCATTCATCCATCTATCCTCAGAAACTTTTGCATTTATTATATTAGCAGGATATGACTACTAAAAAAAACCGACTTCAATGTATCTATCTATAAGTCCAAAATCAAATATCGTTTAAATTTATATGAAATGTATATGGAACCACTTTGTAGCTATACTGAACCCAACGCAAAAATAATTTTCCAAATCTGTTCATAAATGACGGAGTTGTGAGGTAACAAACATAAACAAGTATAATCGAACAGAGAACCTACTCCTTTTTTGAATTAATTTAAAAAACTTTGGTGAGTTGACATTACATATAAATAAAAACTTACGGTATATGCCTGTTTATGAAAAAAAACTTGTTCTTCTTATCACTTTTTTTAAGTAAATGCAATGTTAGAACAACTACATTACATTAATTCAAACAAAATGTTAATGTTAAACATTGATGAACTCCGACTCATTAACGTTATCAGCATATGTTGTACACATTTTGGTTGTTACGCCATGCTTGCTTGTAGCTGTAAGTGTCAACGATTTGATTGATTACACAAAAACATTGTCAATAAAATGGAAGAATAAGATTTTGGTAGAAAAATATTTTTACGCAAATATTATATTAAAATCGTTTCGCTTCAACTTTCATAATGCGAACAGCGTAGGAATGGAAAACCTTGCCAGCGCAGCGTCTCTGTTTCCCGATTCTCATAATTTAGGTGTCTTCTGTACAGAATGAATCGGTATCTTCTAGGCAAGAGTAATCCATCATCGACCGCGTCAACACTTTCCATCTTAAACTGCGTCAAATCTTTGCCTATCAGGAAATCGATAAATAAAAAATAGCCAATATGGAGAGAAAATTCTTAATACGTCCAGTTAGATTCCAATTATTGCAAGATTTATCAAAATAGTTTCTTCAAATGCATGTAATGCAAATAATAATTTTGCACATGCAATTTCGTAGCACCGCTACAGAAACCGTAGAGACGTAGCTGCAGTTCTACGGTGCATTGATGCAAGCCGTAGCGCGTTCGTAGCCCCGTCTACAAGACAAAGCAAAAAAATAAACAGCCATTTGAAGGAAATCTTTTTTTTGTAGTTCATCTATCACATTAACACATCATAACATGTATGTATGGCGTACATAAATCGACTTCAAAATTACTAAAGACTTTTTATGCTCGTGCGTTGAACAAAATGTTAGCACTTAGCAGCTATAATTATATCATGCGCTGGCGCAGTTAGCGTGACATAAGATGCGCGTGAGAATGGGCGGGTAACGAACTCTCAAGTCTATTTTCATTCGGTTTTCGTTTTTGCAAATGAGCAATTAAGAGTAATTGTTTGGCTGAAACACCTTTTGTATGTTTTTGAAATAAAATTTTAAATACCTAGAAAGTGTATTATTTGTATCGTTTAAAGTAGTTTGACTCGTTAAAATACATAGCTATAAATATCATAATATTCATGAGCGTGATTTAAAAGCATATAGGAACTCGAACATAAGCAAATAAAAAAATATGCTAATAGATTAGGGATGTAGTGAGTATCCTAAACATACTATTAATAATCTTGTAAGAAACAATGATAAAACCGGCCAAGTGCGAGTTGGACTCGCGCACGAAGGGTTCCGTACCATTATCTATAAAAACGGAAAAAAAATTACGTATGTTGTATGGGAGCCCCCTTAAATATTTATTTTATTCTGATTTTTAATATTTGTTGTTATAGCGGCAACAGAAATACATCATCTGTGAAAATTTCAACTGTCTAACTATCATACGGTTCATGAGATACTGCCTGGTGACAGACGGACGGACGGACAGCGGAGTCTTAGTAATAACAAAGAAAACTAAATATTGTAATAAGGTCCCGTTTTACCCTTTGGGTACGGAACCCTAAAAACGTTTATTACACTAATACTAGCTGACCCGGCAAACGTTGTTTTGCCATATAAATTAAAAAAAAAACACTTAGGGGGATGAAAAATAGATAGTAGCCGATTCTCAGACCTACTGAATATGCATATAAAATTTGGTAAAAATCAGTAAAGCCGTTTCGGAGGAGTATGGCAACGAAAACTGTGACACGAGAATTTTATATATTAGATTATAAATGTGAATGTTTGTATGTGTGACTGTGTGTCAGTGTGCTTATTTGTTTCCCTCTTCACGCCGCAACAACTGAACGGATTTTAGTGAAATTCGGAATGGAGACAGCGTTTACCGTGGATTAACACAAATAAATTAAAAGAAGAAAATATTTATAAAAATTATTCACACATACTGCAACTGCTAATCATAATATTCTAATATAGACATGGCCACATGCAAAGACTCCGTAAGCAGTCGAAGTATTTTGGTTGTTTTTTTTATGTGACTGAGTGATGAGACGAGCAAGTCGTTCGCCTGATGGTAAGCGCCACGCCGGCCCATAATAATTGCAGTGTCACCCAGAACTTTAAATATAATAAAAAGCCTTGCGTAGGACTGCATTGAGTTGTTATACCTAATGTCAAGTTCAATGCACTCTCGAATGCAATAAGTATACCTAATCATGTGATAAGAGAGTGTGCATGCCTCTTTATCGTTACCTTTCACTTGTTTTTGATCCGCAGGGATATTACGTATCACAGCGAAATGCGCGTGGTAGGCGACAGTTGTATTTTTGACAAGCCTCGCGGGTTTACCCGCCGCGGTATCCCGGGATAAAATTTATTCTATGTGTTAAACCAGGTTATGAGCTATCTAAATTCCGAATTTCACTCAGTTCCGTTGAGTTGTTACAGCGTGAAGAAGTCACAAACACAAACATACTAACACACGTACATACAAACTTTCACGTTTATAACATTATTTACCTTACCTTAGTTAACTTACCTGACCAATGGAGTAGAAGTAAAACCCCTGACAGCTCTCTTGAAAATTGATGACATGACATAAAATGATAATTCAAATAATAAATAATCAATGCGGTATTTACCTATTATAATTTCAATTTGTATAATATGTACTGTTTTGTGACTAATAATTAGATTAAAATTACTTATGACATTAGCTAATATAACTGTAAAATATAATGTAACTGTTGTAATGACGTTTTTAGTTCAATAAACAATTTAATTTAATTTAATATGTTTGATGTGATTTATCATAGTGACAAGACCTCACACAATAAAATAGAAATTATACTCATATATTGTTAAGTACTGGCCAATAGCAGGTCTAGCGCACTCCACCCTGTAGGTACGCAGCTACAAGTACATAGCCGGACACCGACGGCGGGTCGCGCGTCGTTACACGTGCTGCGTCAGAAGAGATAAGAGCTATGCGATAGAAAGAGAGGCGCTCTATAGGTTAATATGACTGGTAGGTATGCAGCGCTACGCGAGCTGAATTGAATTTTATTGCGTCATAGCAAAAGTAGCTATTTGTTTAAACTTCTTTGCGGAGTGATGCTTCTGTCCCTTAGTATTCTGTGCCAATACTCACCGCACAACTTTTACGATTGCTCCTTTACTGTAGAAGCTATTCGGCTGTGGAACGCGTTACCTATTGAGATTAAACGAGCACCCTCGCTGGACACTTTTAAACGCCGAGTAAAGCCGTCTTTTACTAGTTGCAATAGCTACAATCATCTTTATCCTGTTATTGTTATATAAGTAATATGTATTTATTTTAATGTATATATATGTGTATTATATTTTAATAGTTTTCTATGTATTAAGATTATTTACTATTTTATTAGTGTGTGTTTTATGTAATTGGTTTATGTAAGTGTATTCAGATATTGAAAACCACCGCCCATTTATGTTTGCGTTATTCCTCTCCTTGCACGGTTGTCTGGAGGAGATCACTTTTACCGATAAGACCGCCAATTGTTATAATTCTAATAAGCTTTCATTGTTAAATTGCTTTAATTATCTGTGTGTGTTTCAATAAAGAGTTATTTTATTTAATTTAATTTCAATACTAATCATTCATCATCATCATCAGCCTATTTATTACGTTCCCACTGCTGGGACTCAGGCCTTCTCTCATAGAGAGAGTATGGGCCATAATCCACCACACTGGTCCAGTGCGGGTTGGTGAATGTCACATGTCTTTGAATTTTTGTGATAAATTCTTGGACATGCCGGTTTCCTCACGATGTTTTCCTTCACCGATATTAGAGCGAGTGTTAAATCCGCACATAACTTAAGAAAGTCAGTGGTGCGGGGCCAGTAGGATTCGAACTCGGGTGCGTCGGATCGAAAGTCACACATGCTACCACTGAGCCACACTCGCTCGCCACACTAATCATTAATTACACGATATTGCTCGGTCGGCTTGCACGTCTCGCTCGGCTTCTTTCATCTGCTGCCAAGAAGTTGTTCACGAACCTAGTCTTAATACACTTTACAATTTACTACTCTTTAATCAATTCCGGAGTCGGATTCTGTACCCGGAGTGCGATTAATGAATTAGTGACAAACATTCCTGATATCCTATATTATACATGCGAAAGTTTGTGAGGATGGATTTATGTTACTTAATCACGCAACAACTACTAAACGGATTCAATTCTTCGGTATGTAGGTTTTTTAGGTCATGGAAAGCGACATAGGACACTTTCTGTCTGGGGCGACGGGAACGACGGGGCATAGTAGAATGTACCACTGTTATTCAAAATCACGACAGATTATATGTAGATCCGTCGAGGTTAGGTTAGATTAGGCCGTATGGGTGGATACCACTGCTTTGCCAGTTATTCAGCCGCCAATCAGTAGTGCGCGAGCATTACTGTGTTCCGGTTTGAAGTGCGAAATAACTGGGCATTATGAGGCTCAACAGCTAATTGTCTCAGGGTGACGAGCGCAGTGCAGCGCCGCGCAGGATTTTGCAAACAAAGTTCTGGGTGGTGCTGTGTTATGGGCTGGCGTATTGCTTACCTTCCGGCAAACGACCAGCTCGTCTCGTCATTCAGTTACATAAAAAAATGTATTATTATAAGGCCAACCTTTACTTTGTAATTAAATACCTATCTATATTTTTTGTAAATTATAACATATCTAGGAACATTGTGTAATATCAAACGATGAATTAAATTATAATTTTTATTTATTTCAAGAACATCAGATTACAAAATTGCACACCAGATGTGGTAATAAAATGCAAAAAACAAAAAAAATATTTACCTAAATTAAAATTACTATTAATTAAAATAACTCATTACCAGTAAATACATAATCATCCATCATCCACAGCCCTTTACATCCCACTGCTGGGTATAGGCCTCTCTCATATCATGCCATTCGCCTCGACTTTGCGCCATTCATGTCCAGGTTCGGCCCGCGATTTTTACAATATCGTCGACCCATCTGGCTTACGGAAGCCCAACTAAATACAATAATACAAGTAAATATAATAATGCATTAAATAAAAGCTTTTGTGCGAGTGAACAGTTACTAATAAAAACAACTAGAAATAAATGTCCTACAATCTTCTTCATCCGTTTGTGTAGTCTACAAATCTGTCTGAGTAAGACACAAGTAGTTATTATTTTTAGCGAACAAACTAACCGTTGCATCGTGATTTTAAACAGACTGGTTTCTGAGAATGAATTTAAAAATCAGCTGTGATTCATGCCGGAAAAGATTCTTTCCTACCCTTTTAACCGACTTGAAACAAGTATAAATTTTATCAAACAAAAGAACCGACTTCAATGTGTCTTCGAAGTTCAAGGTCAAATATCGATAAAATTTATATGTACATATATATTCGGGGCCAACGCAAAAAGAATTTTCCAAATCGGTTCATGAATGACGGAGTTCTGATGTAACAAACATTAAAAACAAAAGCAATCGAGGAGATAACCTTCTCCTTTTTTAAGTCGGTTAAAAAGGAGGTGGTTCTCAATTCGACTGTATGTTTTTTACGCAACTATTACGTCATTTATTATATTTATTTATTACGTCATTTGTGAACCGATTTGGTTTTTTTATTTGCGTTGGGTTCAGTATAGCTTCAATATAAATTTCATTGATATTACATCTTGGATTTCTAAGATAGGTATATATATCAGAATTGAAGTCGCTTTTTTTGTTTTAGTATGAAAGTTTTCGTTTGTTTGATTCATTATAAATATTTAATAAAACGGCTAGGACTCACGTAGTTTGTCGAATTAGTCGACCTAGGTTTCGAGCATGTCCGATGCTCTTCATCAGGGGCGAGTTTACGCTGCGAGATCGCGGCAACTACTGGCGGTGTCGAGGCGAGATGCGCGGGCGGCCGCCCGATCCGCACGACGCGAGGGGGGAGGTGGCGTTGGCGGCGCCTGCGGGGAGCGCCACGCGCCTCTCGCGCGCTGTCGTGTTGCCGACGACGACCGCACTAATGTCGGCACGAGTTTTTCATCATCGCTGACAGCGTCGTCGCCGAAAGTTCCGTCACACACTGTGCTGACTGTGTCACACTCTAGACTACCTACCACATTCTGTGTCGAGGTAGCATTAAGAAGTGGTTTCCACGCTGCAGACAACAACCATCCACGGTCCCGGTTGAAGTTAGGACATCGAGAGATCTCTATAGCCTCACGCACTTTTCGAGGTACGAAGAACTTCTCTCTGGTTTTTTTGTTGTTAAGAAATGAATTATATTAATTAGTTACTATTTACTATAATATAATATAATACCAGCAAACGCCCGCGACTTCGTTCGCGTTGACATACACAACATATAGTTTATGTCACTCAGACATAGTGTAGCTTTCTGTCAGTGAAATAATTTCAAAATTGGATCTATAGTTCTAGAGATTACCCCCTACAAAATATACATACAATTTTACTTTTTAGGATCTTTAAATAATTAGGAAAAAGAAATTTGATATTACTCGGGGGAATCGAACCTGTCCCTTCGGAATACCGTCCCAACGCCTTAACTACCTTACGGCGCCTTGACACTTTAAGGCGTCGGGAAGGTGATCCGAAGACGCAGGTTCGATCCCTGCCCAAGCAATATCATTTTACTTCTTACTAATTATTTAAAAGCTCTAAGATTTTCGCCTGGCATGCGCTAATGCAATCAATATCAAAAACTTTACCGGTTTATAATATTAGTATAGATAGGTACTTGTCTAATTAGTTATAAGTTATTGTTATATATATTATAGTACATAGAAAAACTAAACTAAAAAGTGAATTGAACGGTCAGGCCAGTTGAGGCCTAATATGGGCAAGCGAGGAAGCGTTGACCGAATGATGATCTGCGCTGAATCGTCGCCCGAAGTTGACCGAGTTTATGTAAAAGAAGTTGTTTAGTCTAAAAAGATAGATGATCTATAATAAATAGTGTTTGAAAATGACAAATGGATCGGAAGCTAGAGTTTTTGCAATAATTGCTCGTTAGAGGAAGAGATGCTATTATTCATATTTTTTAAGGATCTTGGAATGCTTAATAAGTTGCTTCAAGATGTCATGCGATTAAACAACCGATATTACTAGGGATGAAACACCAGAAACTCTCAACATTGGTTTTCATATGAAATGATGGAAATATTATGTAAATAGTAATATCATTTATTAATGATATAATAATTTATTTTATTTATTAATACTATTTATTTAATTTTATCGAGGTAACGTCACCAGCTTTTTGGGCACCTTACCTGCAGACGGCGATCTAAATTCTGTTTATATCTTTAAATTTACTTTTTATGTATTTTTTTGGTTTTAGTCAGTAAATATTTGTAAATAATTGTTCACACTTTGTAAATATGTATATAATAATGTATTGAAAAATTCACATTTAAATCAAAACAATTTTATTTAAAAGTTATGTTTTATTTGCTCATTCCATTAATTTGCTGATGGTTGATTTTGAGTAGTGGTTGCACTACATACATACATACATACATACGATATTATCATCATCATCATCATCATTAGCCCATCACATTCCCACTGCTGGGACACGGGCCTTCTCTCATAGAGAGAGAATTGATGTAAATTATATATATTTTATTAGAGATGAGCTTTGAGCTTTTTATAAAGCTTTAAAATGAGTGAAAAATTAATGAGGTCTCAAACAATTTAGTAATTATGATAACAAAACATATAGGGTACTTTGACTTGGCTGTTCTAAATAATAATAAAAAAAGCGTGTGCTTTGAACAAAGAAGTCATGTCTCTTTTAATTTAGAGGAAAATATTTTATACTCGGAGTTAAATGGAATGGACCTTGAAACAAGGTAAAATCTATTTCCGCGTAGCCCATCTTTCAAAATTTATGGAAAACTAGCCGCACTCCACTGTTTCAACCGCAGTTTATCGGGATAAAAAGTAGCCTATGTGTTAATCCAGGGTGTAAACTATTTACATTCCAAATTTCACTCAAATCCGTCGTGCCGTAACATCGTGGAGATTGTTACCTCTTACATACAAACAACAAAGTGTGACCGTTTATTTTTTCCTTAATTATTTCAAGAGTATTTAAAATACGTTATAGAGAGTAATAATAAATTGAAATTCATTATTTATGTATACACAATGACTTAATTTAAAGAAAATACAGATCAACAGAAAATTACGTACTTCCAATTTTTAAACGTTTTGATGTCTTCGCCACTTACTCCTCGATAACCAATAACTCAAGTAACAAGTTTCTCGCAACATAGCATTACACGTGCTTAAGCCGAAAATTACAATATACAGGCCTCCTCGATTATCAATGGCCTTTTTTTGCCAGCAACTGCGCCTTAATGCCCCCAGCGAATAGATGCTTAACACGTGTTGTCAGCAAACAGATGTACGCGGCGGAGTCAATGACCCTGCTTCATTTATCATTGGCATCACGTCGATACACCGAGATTTGCAAGTGATCAAAACTTAAAAGACTTTTGACTCGACATTCAACTGTTTCACACATAGCCATTTCACACAGACCTCTCCGGAACGTTTCAAGTCTTTGATTTTGAAACAGCGTAGGTGCGTTCAAAGGGTCTTCGCTAAATGGTTGTGTTATCGTTCGTTCAAGTTTCGACGCACTATGTTGCTAGGCGCGATGCTCACGCATAAATTGGTCCCCAAGTGGACGCAGGATTACGTCATCATGCTATCGGAATAAGCGGAGTGTTAAGTTTAAAATAGTACCTTACAAGGACAAAGGAATAGTTTAGCTAGTTTCCTGTTTATTGAGGCCACTGCATTTGACAAAGAGAATGCAAAATAGTTGTGATGAATTGTTAATGTTTTTGAACACATACGTTCAGAGGTGTATTTCAGTCAGTTAATTTTATATAAATACCTGCTACACGCTACGTTGCATCAGTTGTTTTTAACATACAAAATACCTACATTTTACTGGTGCTAGGTTTTTTGTGTGCGAGAGGCCATTTGGGTGACCACCGCTTTGCCAGTTATTGTGTCGTAATACAAGCAAAATCAGTAATGACAAGCAGTACTGCTTGCGCACATTATTTTGGTCCAGTTTAAAGGGCATAGTAGCCCGTGAAATTACTGAGCATTATGAGACTTAAGAGCCAATTGTCTCAGGATGACGAGGCGCAGTGCAGTGCCGCGCAGGATTTTTCAAAACAAAGTTCTGGGTAGTGCTGCAACTGCTATGGGCAGGCGTATCGCTTACCATTAGGCGATCGACCTGCTTGTCTCATCATTCAGTAGTATATAACAATACATATTGTAGCTAAAACCCCCAACGATAAAATATTTTATTTGGTCAAGGTTTTATCATCAATTACTTGTTATTTGAATAGTCACGTGCGCGTCGCACATTAGAGAGTAGGTACCAATACCTACTCGTACGTGTATTTGTCTACGATTTGAAGTCAATTGTAGGGGTCTTTATTGCAGCTGTCTGAACACCTGCAAGACTTAGGGAGTCTTCAGTACAAAGCTCTATTAAAAACTGGTTTAAATGTCTAAGTTCTTTGAGGGGAGTTTCGAATTCAAGCGCAATATCTATCTTTTGACGCCGTATAGGCTCTATTCAATGCAAGTCGTTCGCTATTAGAAGTATCTAATGTTACTTCAATAATCTAGAAATTGTAAAAGATAATTTTAAGTGCTCATTAAAAAGTTTGTAGAAATATACAAAAGTCACAAGTATAGTTGTTATGAACCTAATTTAAAAGGTTAATAAAGCTCAGCACTCGCGAAGGTGCGAGAGGCTTTCAATTTGGCCCATAATTGGTACCGTCCGGATAGGCAGATGATGTTTAAGTGCTTTTAATGTTTGGTGCTCGTTATACGGGCGGTATCAGCGCGTCCCGGCGGGCCAGGATTAGGCCGCCGGTGGGCTGCAGGCTCCCGGCTCACCTTGGAGAGTAATTATAATGATCGGCGCCGGAACTCCAGACTGGAGCGGGATTCCTTCCTGGAGAGGCGTGCCGGGCGCCGGGTGGCGCAGCGGAGGTACGCCCACACGCACTCCGTCACCCTCTAACCTTTACCGTAGGCCTACCGCCCTCTCGCTTCCCCAACCCGAGGCTACCCCCACGCCCTGTAATAACCCAATTTGTAAGAACCCCCCATTTTCAAGGACGGCCGTCGGTCTTTATGGCGGCGGCGACGGCGGCGTTGATTCCCGACCTTGTTTATTTCAGTTTCTTTTTGTTTAGGAACTCGCTGAACTTATTTTCGTACGTCTGAACCCGGCCGGGGTACGCTTGTTTTTTTAGCGTCCGGTGGCGAATTGATATGTCGATCACAAAGGCCCTTCTAGAACGTATGTCGCACGGTGGCCCGCGTACCTGTCTACTGCTTTTCAATATCAATTATACGGTGTTCAAAGGCGCCGCTACACAGAACTGTTCCTTTGGTCGCACCGCGATAAGTAATTGGACGTATTTTGTTTGAATGTCGATCACCAGCCCGTGAATTTGTTCGTTACATTGGGTTAATAGAAAGTTTTCGGGGTCGGTTTCATGAGAGAATATTCTAATCGTGTAACGTTCGATTCGCCCTATTTTATTTGAATTTTAGTTATTCTTTCATGCACATTCTGGGTCATCCCCTCTACAATTTTAACGAACGATGTTTTTTTCATAACTGTGTCGAGCGCGGTAACACATGGAAATATGTGACTGCGGGGAATGCCTCATTTGTTTAGGGGTAGTAAAGGTCATGGTCGTCCAAGGCACCCTTATCAAACCTCGTCCTTTTGCTCCGTCTAGACGGTTTTACACCTCTAACCCTTTGGATTTCTGATCAATTACGAATTTTATTTTTCTCATTTTCTCCGATAAGTTTTTAGGCGTTTTTTTCTTTTGTAATATTTTTGAAATTTGTTTCTTGCCCGTGTAAAAATCATCAGGCGTCAAATGACCTTCATTTGTTCTTCCTTAAGAATTTTCATTTATATTAACTAGAGGTTGACGTTAATTAAAACGCCTTTCTGTGATTTTGACTGAACTTTATTAAGTCTTGAAACTATCAATAACAATTTTCATCTTGTACGAGCACAAACGAAAACTTAGAAGTGTTTTATATAATTAATTCTTCTTGAGGAAGAAATAGCTGATCGGTAGTGTGTGCAAAATAACCACTAAAATTTAATTAAATATACGACCTACAATTTGCATGTACCATGAACGAAACGTTACAGAACATGTTCGTTCATCCCCATTCCATTCATCATCGCAGACTTACGGCTAGCCTCCATAATTTATGGTTGTCATCTCTCTCCTGTTCTCACTAAGCGCTTTGTTATGATCTGATTTGATCTTAGTCTTTATTTGATCTTTGACACTCTCTGTGATGATTGGGCAGGTTGGCTCAAGTCTCTTACACCACTGAGGTTGCGGGTTCAATTCCCGCGAAGGGACAAATGTTTGTGCACAGAAAAAAAAGCCCAAGCATTTGTTTTGTGTGTAGGTGTTGAGGGTCCTCGTAGTTCGTGGTTCCCTACATACAGGGAATCCTAGTTAGGGGCCAGGATCTATGTTTGTGATATGATGTGATTGAGCGTATTTATTATTTAATACGAAGGGCCAAGGAGTGAAACTCTCTGCCTGCATCTGTGTGCCCAGATAGCTACAATCTGGGAATTATAGGGAGTGCATAGGTTTTTTCTAAGCGAACGTGCTACATCTTTGACAGGTGAGACAGTGGTCAGAGGTAAGCCATAAAATATATCCAATTCCGGATCTTAAAGTGCCTACTAACAACATGTCATCAACAAAACCACTATCAGTCAATAGTCTTCAGTGAAAACTAAATTAATGAAATTTCAAATTAGGTACCGGTTGGTGTGGTATCGCAAATGTAAAACGCATTACCCGTTTAATGCCACTGTAGTTAGGTGCGTGTGCTTCATAAATAAGGCTTCATTCTCAATATGTATGTAAGATACACATGTAATATACCTAGGTAGGTACGTATATTACAGATAATGTCAAATAGACGTGGACATATAGATTCACTGGTTTTAAATGTGACTGCCTCCTTGACTTTATTTGAGCAAACAACAAAGAATACAAAAGTAGTGGACTGTGCGTATCAGGCGCTTTCGGAACATTAGCGGTTCAGTAAAAAGAAGAAGACCGCGACGTTCGCAGAGGTAACCACATAGATGGGTGACTATTTGTGTATTACCTAGGTATAGCCACCTAGGTATTTGTATATTTACATCTGAGCGCTACCGTGCATCGGAGGGCATATAATGCCGTCGAACCCGGTTCTCGTCTTAGGACAACAATCATTAGGCTACGTCGGACCTTCGGGCGGTCTAAAAACTCCTACACCAGGGTTGGCTACACACACGCATGAGAGAAGATAGGTAGAAAGATCCCGAGTGCCCGAGGGTCGCCAGTCATAAGGGAAATCAGAAAACAGAGATCTCGGAGATACTCCTTCCGCATAAGTTTGCTTACCAATGCAATAAAGCAATCAGCCGGACTTTGACCTCCGTACTAAAACCAAAGAATACTAACTATTACTACGTAAAGAAAGAAACAATTTATTTTTGACCAAACCGCACACAACAAACAACGCACATACACATGTGCAGGAGGACAGAATAAAACAAACAGTCACAGCGTGTGTATGGAGATCGCTGCCGTGTACAGTGCAGTCAAAAAAAGGTCTGTGCTCAGCATAACGTTGTGAAGAATCAACAACGCTGGTTTTCAGCACAGGCCCTTGGTGACGCACGAACTTGTTATGTTAAACTACGAAAATAAATAAGTAATTGGACATACAGTTACAGCGCTATAAAGTACTCAATATGTAAAGCTCTGTAAAAGTGTATAACATTATTAATAGTCTAAAATATATATATATATATATATATATAATGCCTATAATAAATTGATTTACTAACACAGTACTACAGAATGGATAAAATACACAGTAGAATAAGTAAACAGAAACAATACCCGTAAGCAAATACTATATATATAAAGAAGCGACTCTCCCCCCGCCAACTTGTCGTCGCCCGAAACGTAGCAGTAAAACTAGCAGTAATGCCGTGCCTGCGTCACTTGGTTGTGTTGTCACCGCTCGCTGCGTGTGAGTGTGATTCACATGTTCCTTATTTTATTTTGACTATCTACTGATTTTATTATTGATGTTGATATTGTATCACTATTTATAACTGAACAAGTCTAGGTAAAAAGTCTTAGAAGTTTTGATTGTTTGTTCGAAATGGCCATTATTTATGAAAACTTTAACTTGAAAAAACTTCGTCATTTGAAGTAACTGAAAATTCTGACTGCACTTTTACAATGTACCTACCGAGCCCAGATTTTTGTTCTGGTTATTAAAAATAGTGGTGTTTAATGACATTGATAATTAAAATATTATGGCTGTGTTTGTTATTGTTAAATACAAAACAAAATTATTAAACTACCAAACAATAAATTCGTTAAAAATTTACACAATGCAAAGTAGTTAGAATGAAAAACACTTCTGTTGCTTACGTATGTATGTAGTATTGTCCTTGTCTTGCTGGATTGTCTCAGCGTATGTCTACAATAATTATCCCGGTGCACCGGTAGTAGTAATAGGTAATTAACTCATTTCATTTGTATGGAGTGTCGGGGGTATGCTAAAACCAACTGCTGTCTATATCCATATCAAAGTTAACCATAGAAAAAGCTTCTTTGGCTCTTTCGTCTTATGAATGTCAATGTTAATCAATCTTATAAGTGAAGTGCCAGATAAAAAGAGCGATGTCGACTTCATTTAATCCACTTCTCAGAAAATCTCGAAATCCCATTGTTGATCATTACTTTGTATGTATTTTCGTTGTATTTTTTCTTTCAGAATATACCTGCGCCCATACATTGTCGTATTCAAAAAATGACACGAAGCGAAGTTGTACCTAAATTCATTTCTTAACCACTGACGAGTTGTGACGTCATAGGTCTGACACATTCGCACATGAAGAACCTATTCAGACAACGTTGAAATGGAGCTGCGCTGTTTTTAATTGTTTTATTTTCTGAAGCATCATTACATCAGCTTCAGACATATTAGTTAAGTTAGGTAACATTTTTAGTTATAATATAAATATACTAACTGCGCCCCGCGGTCCTTAACCAGTAACTAAAGCAAATGCATACCAAATATTATCAAAATCCGTGCTTAATTGAGTAACAAACATCCATCTATCCACCATCATAACTTTCGCATTTATTATATTAGAAGAGAGTAGGATAGTAGGATTTCATTTCAACATGCCAAATGCCAATTTCACTTTAATATAAGTTCGACAGGAGTATATTAAGGACTACTAAAAATCTGGAACGTCGTATAAAATATACGACGATCCAGATATATGCATATATATATTAATTTTCGCCAGGGTGACGAGCGCAGGCAATCCTCAGCAATCTCTCAACGTTCTACATAGAAAAGGTTTGGGTGGCGCTGTTAGTAATAGTTAGTTTTCTTTGCTGCAACTGTCATGGGTAGGCAATGTTGATTATCTTTACGTGAGCTACCAGCTCTTCTCATTACAAATCCTAGGTACTAATAAAACACGTAGGTATATAATATAATAACGGAAAACGGGCCTTCTCTCATAGAGATATGAGCCATAATCCTCACGCTGACCTAGTGCGATTATTCACGATGTTTTCCTTCCCCGTTTTTAGAGCGAGTGTTAAATCAGCACATAACTTAAGAAAGTCAGTAGTGCAGGGCCAGCGAGATTCGAACTCGGGTGCGTCGGGTCGAAAGTCGCACACGCTCCCACTGAGCCAAACTCTCCGTTCGCAATCGCTACATCCTCACAAAATAGTATCATTATTAGGTTTTTCAATGTCATCCCTGGAAAGCAAATCCTTACTAAAACTTCGCATATTATTAGCTCGAATATGAATGGTAAGCAAACATGGCGTAGGTTCCTCAGCAGAGCTTTTACACAGATTCAAATTAAAACTGCTTGAACTTCGTGAATTATTAAACTGGTGTATTCTATTGATTTAGGAACGTTTTGTTCTTTGAACCGTGGAATTGGTTTGCGGTGTTCTTTTGATATAAGTATGTGGAAGTAAATAAAAAATATTACGGTTGAATGAAACTCTTATTTTATCGCCATACACTTCATTGATATATCAATAATATTGTTAACGAGTCATGTTCACTAATGTATTTGCTTGCGGCGGCTCTGTGTTCCGGGTCACTTCCCTTCCCTCTAATATGGTTAGACAGGCTAGTCATGCTAGTGAACGGGTGCTTGTGGGGACTGGTCTGGCCTCGTATTATTTTTATTAAACTCAAAGTCGTTCGTTTGATGGTAAGCGCCACGCCTGCCCATAACAATTGTTGTGTGCAGGCGTGGCAAAAAGTACTGCTTAGTACTGCATTGCGCTCATTACCCCGAGACATCAGAAATAAAGTCTCATATGCCCAGTAATTTCGCTGGCTACAATGCCCTTGAAGGGCTTGCACACTACTGCTTGGCAGAAGAATAACTGGCAAAGCGGTGGTACCCACCCAGACAGCATCCCGCATACGAGAGACCGTGAGTAGTTTTACTTTAGTTAGCAGTTTAAGTTTTAGATAGCAGTTAAATTCAAATTAATTTGATTAATCTTATAAGTATATTGTAATTTTAAAGAAGTGTCACTTTGAGTTACGTCGTTATACATACATAAAAAATATTTCAATAAGGTATCACTACTAATCACTTATATATAGGTATATATACCCGTCCAGTAGTGAATCAGTAAAATGGTCTACCAATTACCAACCTAGTACTTACATGTAAACCACTATTTAATGTTCGCTTTCAAGCCCTCCAATTCAGCAATTTCAAAGCTTTTGTTAAATCCTTGAGCCCTAACTTGTCACTTTAATGTAGAACTGAAAAAAATTGCGCCTGAATAGGGCCTGAAAGGAAAGGTCAAACGCTCCCTGTCATTTCGGTAACTTTGTGCGATTGTAACTAGAGCATTTTGTCAAATACAGGGCCATTGGGGTATAGAAGAGGAGGTAGGGAGGCAAAGCCTGCGCCGAAATGTTTACAGTGTAAATTCTCTCAGAAGAATGTTGTTTTGAAGTGTTCTAGATTTAAGATTTCCTTTGAGTATAAGAGCGGAACATAACTATAAGTTATGGCACGTTGCGTCTCGCAGAGTATTAGGCCGCGTTTATTCGCGCTGATTTATTGATGTTAGGTTAACTTTAGTAATTCTGCCGCCAAGCAGTAGTGCGCAAGCATTACTGTATTCCGGTTTGAAGGGCATTGTAGCCAGCAAAATATGTCTCGGTGTGATGAGCGTGATGCAGCGCTACGCAGTACTTTTTATGGTGTCACAAGTTCTGGGTGGCAATGTAATTGCTTTGGTAGGCGTGGCGCTTACTATCAGGTGAATTACCTGCTTGTCTTAACACTCTGAGGTACATGAGGTCACTACTGAGGTTGCGGGTTCGAATCCCACAACGGTACACATGTTTGTGCACAGAAAAAAAAGCGCAAGCATTTGTTTCGTGTCTGGGTGTTGTGGGACCTTATAGTTCCTGGTTCCTTAGATACAGGGAAACCTAGTTAGAGGCCATGATTTATGTATGTGATCATAGCCCGTTTTTAGTAATATTTATACTAGCATAAGAGCGAGTGTGGCTCAGTGGGACCACGTGCTACTTTCGATCCGACGCACCCGAGTTTGAATCCTACTGGCCCCTCACCACAGACTTTCTAAATTTATGTGCGGATATAACACTCGCTTTAAAAAAGTTCAAGGATTAATCACAAAAATTCAAGGTTATGTGATATCCTTCAACTGGGCCAGCGTGGTGGATTATAGCCATACTCTCTCTGTGAGAGAAGGCCCGTGTCCCAGCAGTGGGAACGTGATGGGCTGATGATGAAGTCTTATTTCAATGCACTGATACTGTAGTATTCTACTTATTTATTATTCTGTGGCTCTGACACTAAAATATATCTAGAAAAAGCAGGACGTCAGAAAACATCAACTCATTTTTTTAAGCACAACTTATTTCTTAGTTCTAATTTTTCAGACGCGTCTTTCCTACTATTGAAAAAGAATTTTCTGTCTGAAAAGCAAACGAAGCACATTTTTGTTAAGATTTTTACTTAAATAAAAAATGTATTTCTATGAACAGGTCGTTAAATAAAATGTCGTCGATTCTTGCTCATTGGTTTTCCCTACCGAGCGTAAGGAACGTCTCTAATATACGTTAATTAATCGGATTTTGATGATTTGGAAGTACATATGTACAGAATACGTTTATATTACACAATGAAATACTTGACTAAATACCTCTTTCCTAATTGGGCCTTACATACAAGGGCATAATAAAGTACCTACTACTTAAAAACCTTTACAAGTACCTATGCTGTGTTTTGAAGAACGACTGAGGGAGTTTATTCACAGCTTACGTAATGAAACATTTGTTATCAGCTGATGATCTAAGCTTTATATTAGAAAATAACACTTTAAACCTCTCACATTCTTTTTTTGGAACTGATTGATGAGACGAGCAAGTCGTTCGGCTGATGGTAAGCGGCACGCCTGCTCATAATAATAGCAGTGCCACCTAATACCTACAATCTACTTAATAATCTAATCTATACCGAGCGAGTGTGGCTCAGCGGGGACTCGTGCGCTTTTCGATCCGACGCACCTGGGTTCGAATCCCGACTCGGCCCTGCCAATGACTTATACTCGCTCTAAAACGGTGAAGGAAAACATCGTGATGAAACCCGCTTACGCGCTTTGGAGTGGTAGGCTCTGGCCGTGGTTGTAATACCACCCACCGAACAAAGCCATGTCGTCAAACGACCTAGTCGTGTTTCGGGATGATGTTCGGTGAACCATCGGGGAGACGGGTCTGAGCAGCCGCTCAACTGCCGTCTCTCTCTAGATCTATGTGCTTCATCTTAGGCCACATCATCGCTTCAGATCAGGCGAGATAGTGGCCAAACATGGATATATTAAGCGTAAAAAAAGAACCTACCTTAATAATGACAAAAAAAAACCTAAATCTCATATGCCCAGTATTTGTGATTATATTTTTGGAGTACTAGCAGCGCCTCGTGGTTTAGCTCGCGTTTTCTCGGGATAAAAGTAACCACATGTTAATCCAGGGAATTATTTATCTCCATTCCAAATTCGTTGAACCGTACAGCGTGAAGACGTAACAAACACACTTATAAACTAGCATACAAACTTTCGCCTTTATAATGTTTGTAGGATCACAAAGCAACACAACTTTACTGTTCAGTGTTCTCCTCAAGCAAAATATACCCTAGCTTTTTAATATACATTTCAACAGTCTACGCAGAGTATGCAGCACAGAATAACTTACAGAAGCATGAAGCCTGAAAATCGAGGTCGACTGTCTGAATTTCAAGAAACTAGCTGAAAGCACGCACGGAAGCGCACGCCAGACCAGACTTCAAAAGAGCCTTCTGTTTATCCTCCAAATCCCGGGAAGCGATTGCTTCACTAAAAACGCAACACCTTACTGCTTCAACGCAAACCTCTCTATAAACAACGCTTTTCCAGTCAGCAATGTGCACCGTGCAACTATTTTCTCTCATCGTACTGTTACCCCCAAAAGTTAGGGTAGTCGTAACACAGAATAATAAACTTTGAGACGAGGCAGTACAGGTGTGAATTGATTGGTGGGCGTTAGATTAGATCAGCCAGCTGTAAGGTTTCCTAGAGACGGTCGTAGAGGGTTTCCGTCGACGCCCTAAACGTATAAATAATAACAAGGCCAGGCTAGACTGCGTAAAAATCATTCAACTTAATGATCTAGAGCATAATTGAATACGAGTACTAGAAATAAAATAGGTGTAAGTGGCAAAAATTGTAAAACAGTCTTATTTCATACTAGCTGCGCAAAGCGGTTTCACCCGTGGATTTCAAAAAAAATTGTAAATATTTAGTAATTAAATAAAAATTTGCCTATGTCCTTTTCCAGGACCTGAAGATACATATCTAACATACCTATTATTGTCAAAATTCTTGCAGTAGTTTCGCCTGATTGAGTAACAATCATCCAGCCATCCATCCTTACAAACTTTCATATTTATAATATTAAGTGGGAAGTTGATAGAAACTGCCGCTATGAATGCAAAATTCTAAAGTAGGACAGTCTAGAGTCACATATACACTACACTTCTTACACTTTCTACGTTAACTCTTTGATAACATTTAATAATAAACGAAACTAAGGCTAGTACATAAAGAAAGAAACGAAGACAGAAATAAGTAAAGAAACAACATTTATTTGACAACCACAAAATCAATTAACCACAAACTAAGAAAACAGAAATACAAAAAGAAGAAATAATAGGGGATCGGACAGTAATCGAGAAACATCTAAAATGTAGTTAGAACGAATGTTCGTCGAACCAGAAAGATCATTCTATCAATATTTTTGTGAAATAATAATGATTTATATTTTTAAATCGGTAAATAAAATCTAATAATTCTGACATTTTAAATCTGTTCTTCATCTCAAACGAAAAAAGAGTTTATCGTTTTCTACCTTCATATGACGTCACATATTCTGAGGTGACCTTTTGCGCGGCTATATTTGAAACATAATATTTAAACATAGTTTTAGGTACTTTTAGAGCGTTATTTAATTAAAATAGTAATTTTCATGGCTATATATACTTATTACAGTTAATTTAAAACACTTTCTGAAAAGTTGTCCGATCCCCTATTGTATAAAGAGACAGCTAAACTTAAATGAAATGGGGTATTCGCGCAGCACAAATGTGTAGTGTCGCTATTTGACACCCGACGCTGGTTTTCAGCAAAACCCCAAGGCGTGCGGATATATTACAACTTAAGACTTTCTTCAATTTGATTTTCGTTGTCCGTTTACTAAGTCATCTATTTGTGTACTCTTTTATATATATACTTACGTATGTTTATGTGTGAAAACAACTGATTAAATAGCTGATTAATAAAACAATAAAATAATTTACATTCTAAATATTGCTGACATTCATATATTTGTATATACTATTGACATTTTTATTATATTAATTCTATTTTGTAATTTGCATGTATAACTATTTTGTGTGATAAATATAATTGGTTTTTAATTGTTTTTGTCACAATAAATAAATAAAATAAATCAATTTGTTTTTTCTTATATAAATGTCGTACCAATAATATATTTCAAGTTACTTCTAAAATATCCCTTTCAAACGACGTAATCTTATTACTGTGACTATTAAAATTAAAAAAAAAAAAAAACATTTATAAACTATTTTTTATTCTTGGTATTTAGTTACTGTTTTTAACTTTATTACTTTTCGATTACTTGTGGTATTACAGAAATGTCTTTTCATTAAAATTAAATGTAATTGTTTGTGTTTGTTAATTTATTTATTTGTTCCAAAATATAGTTGCGGTGCATTAAGCTAACAGTTAGTATAACTTATACTAAAGAATACAAGTATACGTTTTAAAAATCAAAATAACCGACTTCAATGTTCATTAGAAGTCCATGGTCAAATATCGATGAAATTTATATGGGACCACTTCGTAGCTATACTGAACCCAACGCAAAAATAATTTTCCAAATCGTTTCATGAACGACGGAGTTCTGAGGTAACAAACATAAATATAAAATACAATCGAATAGAGAACCTTCTCCTTTTATGAAGTCGGTTAAAACAACATAATGTACCCTTAGGAAATCTGTTCCCCGCACTAGGTCTCTGTTGAGCTTGTACAGCGGGGCTATAGTGGATCACTGCCACTATTCATATCTCCATTTTATTGCGGACATAGTACCTAAGTAGGTACTTTTAGAAACAACTACAAAATAAAAATATCAAATAAGTTTCTTTTTATGCTACTTTTGTAGTATCGGATAAAATATTAGAAATTTTAATTTGATTGAAAATTAAATTAGAAATTATATATTTCAATAGATTGAATAAATAATAGAAATTTACTTTGTTATAGTTAAATGAACTTAATATGTATGGGAATTGGTTAATGGTTTATGGCGGTGATATGCTGATAAGGCATATTTTAAGCAGAAATAGGTACGGACGCATTTTGGAGTCTTTAAGTGGCACAGTTTGTGCAATATCGAACTGGTATGTACTTAATAAACCAAATACTGAACAAATTCACAAATCCGACAATAGACACTCGCAAAAAACCCCGCTCGGTCACGTAAATACCGACAAAAATGCAATGCAAATAAAAATCGGAGGCGGCCTTGAAAAATTCACTATTAAGCGCTATACTATAGTTATTAGAGTGTACATTAGAGCGAACTACGCGGTGTTTAGAGCGTTGGCGAGCGCGGATTGATAGCGACTTGCAAGACGGGGCTATTGCCCTCCCCATTCCACTGCAAGGCCACCCAGGGCCGCACTCGGTGCGTAGCCATGGCGATAGCCGGGCCGCCCGGCTCGTCGCATAGTGACGCTCCACCCGCCGCCACGCCGCTGCCGCCCGGGCTTCACGCAGCCTCCCGTTCCGTTTAGGGCCATTATACACCAAAGCAGAAATTCGCGGGGAAGAGAAGAGATGCCTAATAATCAAACGGGATGCGTTTCACATATCACTTTAGCTCTAGCGGGAGGAGATACGGTTTTATTTTTGTGTATGCAGGATTACAAGGACATGATGATTCGGGTAACGCCGGACAGTCCGCTCTGCTTTAGTGACAACACTTTGCTCGCTACGCCGATGGTGCACAGCGCCTCTTTTTCATCTCCACACTTCCCTGGATTGGTGGATAATGGCCCTTACAAGCTCTTTTCAATTTGCCTCAATGGCGTCTAAATCTTTACCTGAAGGCCGTCGAATGCCAGGTGGTTACGGCCCTGGGACTGGGACCTCGCCTGGTAATTTTAGACGGAAATCTAAAATTTCCACGTGGAAACTGGATTGTTAGCCTTAATGAAGTATTTTCCTGATATCTATTTAATAGAACGATGTTAAATATTGAAATTTCTAGGTAAGTATATTAAGATATACATAGAAATTTCAATATTTAACATCGTTCTATACAAACTTACTTCCTTAGGGAAGTAGATATATTTTTTTGCATTAATAGATATATTTTTTTGCGTCATGACATAATTTTATATTTTATTGCATTTTGACATTATTAATAAGGGACTGACAATAACTAATAAATAATGACATGTATTAAATTCATTATCATATTTTTTTCTACACCGAAAGGTAGAACATGATGGAATCTATACCGAATAAATTTTAACATCTTTATCTGTACCCATGTTTCAGACAAATAAATTTATAATTTATGTCATGAATAATCTAGCATCGCAACTACAGTAACTTATTTTGAAGAAACGACATCATTATTTATAAAGAACGACGATGTCATGTTTACAAATAATATTATATATCTAATAACAAAATGCTATTATTACTCGAATGTTGGTAACTTCTTGCGCATCTTTGTATTTCGAATAAAAAAATACTTGAAATAGCTACGTTTGGCATGGCCAGGCTGAACGATGATGACGATGACAAATTGACAATACTTAAAACAGAGTTGGTGCACCAACTCGTTGGTTGGTTCGAGGTTTGCACAGGACCAGAAATAAAAAGGTATAAAAACGTATTTTACACGCAAAGAGCTGTAAAAGGGGGAAAACGAAAGTAACTCACGCCCACATTGGAAAAGTATATGACCCTAAAGGAAGCCTGGGACCCAAGGTTACCTATATGTAATTTATGACACTGTACCCGAAATGAGCACCAACTTCGATATCAAAATATTAATCCTACATATTTTAATTAGGCTTTGAGTTTGTTTGCCTTTATTTGTGTTTGAGCTGGAAGTTGATACCGTAGAGAGTAAATAATGAGGGCATATTTTAATTAAGTAGTTATTGGAGTATGAGAGAAAATGAAAAATTATAAGAGTCATCAAAAAAATCATCATAATAGTATCTTTGGACAGACTGTCAGCTGTTTTTCCTTAAAAACAAGTCATAGAAAAAACCTCAGTCCGACCCTGGCGGGGAAGTAGTATGCCAAGTCGCAGCTTGCTATTTGCGAGCCGAGCGCCGGGCCCCCGAACTTCGTACCTACCTCCACCTCCACTACTGAATGTGAGCCAGTTGTCGAGTTCACACTTTTGACGTGTGTAACACACGCACACAGAGACCACTTGCGAACTTTGCACTGCGGTTTTATTACCTAGCACGACTAGGAATCATCAGGTCAGCTATAGAAGCTTATTCGTAATTATCCTTGTCACTTCTCCTCGTAAAAAAATTGTATACTTCCAAGGATGACTTTCCTACATAGATGACCCCTGTTTACAATTTCAGGTAACTCCTGAGCCATAAAAAACAACACAACATCATAAATACATGCATTTTATCCACATATATTTGTATCGTAGCGAGAATTGAACTTGCAATCCTCATTATAATAGATAGTTTCTCCAACCGCTACACCATGGGGGTAACGGTCGATCAGAAATGCGTGGGATGGACATGCTCACACAACATATTTAGCATGCTTAGTAGTAACAGTAGTAAGAATCGCTTACATAGTAGATGTGGAACGACCTACCTTCGTCGGTATTTCTTTTGAGCTACAACATGGATTCCTTTAAAAGGGGAATCAATAGAGTCCTTAAGGGTGAGCAACGCATCAGCAATGCCTCTGTTGCTGCAGATGTCCATAGGCGACGGTAACCACTTACATTCGGGCGGGCCATCTGCTTGTTTGCCGACATATACAGCCAGCCTCAGTTGACAGCCTCTATGGTGTAGAGGTTGGGTAGGTTAGCTCAAATCTCATACACCACTGAGGTTGCCGGTTCGATTCCCGCGACGGTACAAATGTTTGTGCAAAGTAACAAAAAGCGCAAGCATTTGTTTCGTATCTGGGTGTTGTGGGACCATGGTCCTAATAGTTTCTGGTTCCTTAGATACAGGGAATCCTAGTAAGGGGCCAGGATCTACGTATGTGATGGAGGGGCGAAAAAAAATATATGAAAAACTGATTAATTATTTCCACTTGCTAAAGGCTCAAATATCTTGCTACATAAAACAATCTGTTGGTGCCGTGAAATTGTACTGCCAGAAAAAAGTTACATAACTCGAGCATGAAGAACCTTGGCATTGGCCCCTATTCTTTATAATTACGAGCGAATTCAACCTCAAGGTAGCATTGAAACTGTGTAAACAAAAAGATATTTTGCGCAAAAAGCAGTGAGAGGGAAATGAATTTGCTAGTGTGGTTCAAATTCGTAAAAAAATTAGAATAAAGGCGAACGCTGACTGGCCGCAGCAGCTGCGACGCACCGGAATTGCTGGTTGTTTTCGAATTACCAACGGACCGACTCGGCTCTGCACCAATAATCCAAAAACAGTGATGGAAAACATCATCAGCAAACTTGCTTAACCTACGGAACAAAGCCTTTAAGCGACTGAGTCGTGATTAGGGGTTAACTCCGGTAAGCTATTAGGGTGGGTTTGAGAAGTCACACAATCTTCTATTAGAGATCTTTGTGCTCCTTCTTCTTCCACATCTTTGCCTAACATCAGGTGAGATAGTAGCCAAACAAAGATCTGTAAGCATTAAAACAGAATCTGTTGCATGCAAGTTGCATGCCTTGCTTGTTTTGTTTCTTGTGTAATTCTTGTCTCTTTCTAAGGAACTGAGAGAGACGTACAAGTCGTTCGCCTGATGGTAAGCGCCACGCCTGCCCTTATGGGTTAGGTGGTATTAAAAGTACTGCGTAGTGCATTGCGTGCATTGCTCTCATCACCCCGACACATCACATATCAAGTCTCATATGCCTAGTATTTGCACTAGCTTCAATGCCCCTCAAACTGAAAAACAGTAATGCTTGCACACTACTGCTTGGTGGCAGAATAACTAGCAAAGCTGTGGTACCTACCAAGACGGCCTCCCGCATACGAGAGACCTACCACGGGTAAAAGTATCCATGAACGAACCTCTCGTGCGATTGAAATATCATCATTTGTCTGAACCTTGTTTTCTCACAGTGCCTACAGCACCCCCCGTCCTTCCTTACCCCCTCTCCAAAACTACTCACCCACAGATAATTCAAATTATATTCAACTCAGATTTTAGCAACGGATGTGATGTGACACCGTTTGAATCAATTATATGCCGATATTGCCTAGACTCTATAGCTTCGGCAGATTCATTTCATTAATGGGATATAGAAGATGCCTATTTATTATTACTCATCATCGTCATCAGCTCATTACATTCCCACTTCTGGGACTCGGGCCTTCCCTCGTAGAAAGAGTATGGGCCATAATCCGCCACGCTGGCCCAGTGCGGGTTAGTGGATGTCACATATCCTAGAAGTTTTGTGATAAATTCTTGCCGGTTTCCTCACGATGTTTTCCTTCACCGTTTTTAGAGCGACTGCTAAATCCGCACATACTTTAAAAAGTCAATGATGTGGAGCCAGTGGGATTCGAACACGGGTGCGTGTGGGATTGAAAGTCACACGTGTTCCCTCTGAGCCATACTCGCTCTCCATCAATAGGTTCTTTGATTATACACGATTTTCAGTCATCATTATCATCATCATCAGCCCATTACGTTCCCACTGCTGGGACTCGGGCCTTCCCAAGCTGGCCCAGTGCGGGTTGGTGGATGTCACATGTCCTTGAATTTTTGTGATAAATTTTTGGATATGCCGGTTTCCTCACGATGTTTTCCTTCACCGTTTTTAGAGTGAGTGTTAAATCCGCACATAACTTAAGAAAATCAGTGGTGCGGGGCTAGCGGGATTCGAACTCGGGTGCGTCGGACCGAAAGTCGCACGTGCTCCCACTGAGCCACACTCGATCTGATTTCAGTGTTTCGTTCAAAATTTGGGGATATCAAAATTATGGTATCGGTTAACTTATGGTTTTCTGGTATCGGTTTGTCTAAATTTGTGGTCTTTAGTGTTTATTAATGTTTTGTGTTGTTTGTTTGTGTTACTAAACTGTTGTTTATTATTTGTTTGTTTGTTTGTCAGTATGTCTGTGATATGCCTTTCAGAGCACGTTTCAATCTAGAGCGTTAAAAATAGGCACGGTTATTTTTAAACAAAACTTAAATTTGTAATGTTTTAGTTTGACAAATGCACGTCATTCCTAATGAAAATAATTAATTTTTAGAAGAAAACCAAAACCAACTTCAATGTATCTTTGAAGTCCAAGGTACATCGATACATACATCGATGAAATTTATATGGGACCACTTCGTAGCTATACTGAACCCAACGCAAAAATAATTTTCCAAATAAGTTCATAAATGACGGAGTTCTGAGGTAACAAACATAAAAAGAAATAAAATAAAAATACATCCGAATAGATAACCTTCTCCTTTTTTGAAGTCGGTTAACAAGTGATCTATAAATTAATGTTATACTTACTATCTACCTACTACCATTTTTAATATACTCATGAATGTGCGCAGAAAGCATTTTTATTTCAGAAGTCACCACATCATCGGAACACTAGGTAGTTGCGACTTGCTTTTTGCTAGTAGGTACCTCTATCATTAAACAAGATCTATAAAAAAGAACCAGTATGTCTTCGCCTCTTTACGCTCATGATTTATGTTAATATGGAGAGTGTAAGCTATAATTTTTTAACACACCTACCTTTCGTTAGTCTCACTTTTTATGTAAGAATAGCTGCATCTCACCGGTGTGAAGTTAGCGGCCTAAAGTTAGCGGCCTATGATAACCCGACCAAATTAAGAAGTCCAAATTTTTTTCTTTCTAATTTATGTATAATCGAATACAGATGGACGGCATGAAGTAGCCTGGCTGCTTGCAGTGTCAGATACCCCTTGCAATATCAATTTACGTGTGAACACAGAACATCATTATCACGATTTCGCATGGGTCTATTTATGTTTTTTTGGGTCCTACATTTTCCGAGTAACACTTTATGAAATGCAACATCAAGAAAGCATTGAAGGACAGCTTTTAGGTAAATATTATGAGAATGTTTCAGGATATTTGAAACAACGAAACCTAATTTTCAAATAATATTTCTGTGGATCCCTGATGACATCCAAGTTACACTTAATGATGGCAGCCCCAGATAACCCTTGCGTACAACTTTCACGTGTATATAGTGAAAAACACTCAGGACATTTAGAAATGGGTGAGAAAAACAAAAAAAATATTTTTTTTAAAGTATTTTTGATAATATGACCCTGATAACGTCCGGGTACCACTTTGTGGTTTGCAGGCCCAGATAGCCCTTGCGTACACCTTTCACGTGTATATAGTGAAAAACACTCAGGACATTTAGAAATGGGTGAGAAAAATTAAAATATATTTTTTTTATGGTATTTTTGATGATATGACCCTGATAACGTCCGGGTACCACTTTGTGGTTTGCAGCCCCAGATAGCCCTTGCGTACACCTTTTACGTGTATATAGTGAAAAACACTCAGGACATTTAGAAATGGGTGAGAAAAATTAAAATATATTTTTTTTATGGTATTTTTGATGATATGACCCTGATAACGTCCGGGTACCACTTTGTGGTTTGCAGCCCCAGATAGCACTTGCGTACACCTTTCACGTGTATATAGTGAAAAACACTCAGGACATTTAGAAATGAGTGAGAAAAATTAAAATATATTTTTTTTATGGTATTTTTGATGATATGACCCTGATAACGTCCGGGTACCACTTTGTGGTTTGCAGCCCCAGATAGTCCTTGCGTATACCTTTCACGTGTATATAGTGAAAAACACTCAGGACATTTAGAAATGGATGAGAAAAATTAAAATATATTTTTTTTATGGTATTTTTGATGATATGACCCTGATAACGTCCGGGTACCACTTTGTGGTTTACAGCCCCAGATAGCACTTGCGTACACCTTTCACGTGTATATAGTGAAAAACACTCAGGACATTTAGAAATGAGTGAGAAAAATTACAATATATTTTTTTTATGGTATTTTTGATGATATGACCCTGATAACGTCCGGGTACCACTTTGTGGTTTGCAGTCCCAGATAGCCCTTGCGTACACCTTTCACGTGTATATAGTGAAAAACACTCAGGACATTTCGAAATGGATGAGAAAAATTAAAATATATTTTTTTATGGTATTTTTGATGATATGACCCTGATAACTTCCGGGTACCACTTTGTGGTTTGCAGCCCCAGATAGCACTTGCGTACACCTTTCACGTGTATATAGTGAAAAACACTCAGGACATTTAGAAATGAGTGAGAAAAATTAAAATATATTTTTTTTATGGTATTTTTGATGATATGACCCTGATAACGTCCGGGTACCACTTTGTGGTTCGCAGCCCCAGATAGCACTTGCGTACACCTTTCACGTGTATATAGTGAAAAACACTCAGGACATTTAGAAATGAGTGAGAAAAATTAAAATATATTTTTTTTATGGTATTTTTGATGATATGACCCTGATAACGTCCGGGTACCACTTTGTGGTTTGCAGTCCCAGATAGCCCTTGCGTACACCTTTCACGTGTATATAGTGAAAAACACTCAGGACATTTCGAAATGGATGAGAAAAATTAAAATATATTTTTTTATGGTATTTTTGATGATATGACCCTGATAACTTCCGGGTACCACTTTGTGGTTTGCAGCCCCAGATAGCACTTGCGTACACCTTTCACGTGTATATAGTGAAAAACACTCAGGACATTTAGAAATGAGTGAGAAAAATTAAAATATATTTTTTTTATGGTATTTTTGATGATATGACCCTGATAACGTCCGGGTACCACTTTGTGGTTCGCAGCCCCAGATAGCACTTGCGTACACCTTTCACGTGTATATAGTGAAAAACACTCAGGACATTTAGAAATGAGTGAGAAATATTAAAATATATTTTTTTTATGGTATTTTTGATGATATGACCCTGATAACGTCCGGGTACCACTTTGTGGTTTGCAGCCCCAGATAGCACTTGCGTACACCTTTCACGTGTATATAGTGAAAAACACTCAGGACATTTAGAAATGAGTGAGAAAAATTAAAATATATTTTTTTTATGGTATTTTTGATGATATGACCCTGATAACGTCCGGGTACCACTTTGTGGTTTGCAGCCCCAGAAAGCCCTTGCGTACACCTTTAACGTGTATATAGTGAAAAACACTCAGGACATTTAGAAATGAGTGAGAAAAATTAAAATATATTTTTTTTATGGTATTTTTGATGATATGACCCTGATAACGTCCGGGTACCACTTTGTGGTTTGCAGTCCCAGATAGCCCTTGCGTACACCTTTTACGTGTATATAGTGAAAAACACTCAGGACATTTAGAAATGGATGAGAAAGATTAAAATATATTTTTTTTTTGGTATTTTTGATGATATGACCCTGATAACGTCCGGGTACCACTTTGTGGTTTGCAGCCCCAGATAGCACTTGCGTACACCTTTCACGTGTATATAGTGAAAAACACTCAGGACATTTAGAAATGAGTGAGAAAAATTAATATATATTTTTTTATGGTATTTTTGATGATATGACCCTGATAACGTCCGGGTACCACTTTGTGGTTTGCAGTCCCAGATAGCCCTTGCGTACACCTTTTACGTGTATATAGTGAAAAACACTCAGGACATTTAGAAATGGATGAGAAAAATTAAAATATATTTTTGATGATATGACCCTGATAACGTCCGGGTACCACTTTGTGGTTTGCAGTCCCAGATAGCCCTTGCGTACACCTTTCACGTGTATATAGTGAAAAACACTCAGGACATTTAGAAATGGATGAGAAAAATTAAAATATATTTTTTTTATGGTATTTTTGATGATATGACCCTGATAACGTCCGGGTACCACTTTGTGGTTTGCAGCCCCAGATAGCACTTGCGTACACCTTTCACGTGTATATAGTGAAAAACACTCAGGACATTTAAAAATGAGTGAGAAAAATTAAAATATATCTTTTTTAAGGTATTTTTGATGATATGACCCTGATATCGTCCGGGTACCACTTTGTGGTTTGCAGCCCCAGACAGCTCTTGCGTACACGTTTTACGTGTATATAGTGAAAAACACTCAGGACATTTATAAATAGGTGAGAAAAATTAAAATATATTTTTTAAGGTATTTTTGATGATATGACCCTGATAACGTCCGGGTACCACTTTGTGAATTGCAGCCCCAGATAGCCCTTGCGTACACCTTTGACGTGTATATAATGAAAAACACTCAGGACATTTATAAATGGGTGAGAAAAATTAAAATATATTTATTTTTTAAGGTATTTTTGATGATATGACCCTGATAACGTCCGGGTACCACTTTGTGGTTTGCAGCCCCAGATAGTCCTTGCGTATACCTTTCACGTGTATATAGTAAAAAACACTCAGGACATTTAGAAATGGGTGAGAAAAATTAAAATATATTTTTGATGATATGACCCTGATAACGTCCGGGTACCACTTTGTGGTTTGCAGCCCCAGACAGCCCTTGCGTACACCTTTCACGTGTATAAAGTCAAAAATACTCAGGACATTTAAATTTTTCTCACCCATTTCTAAATGTCCTGAGTGTTTTTCACTATATACACGTAAAAGGTGTACGCAAGGGCTATCTGAGGCTGCAAACCACAAAGTGGTACCCGGACGTTATCAGGGTCATATCATAAAAAATACCATAAAAAAAATATATTTTAATTTTTCTCATCCATTTCTAAATGTCCTGAGTGTTTTTCACTATATACACGTAAAACGTGTACGCAAGGGCTATCTGGGGCTGCAAACCACAAAGTGATACCCGGACGTTATCAGGGTCATATCATCAAAAATACCATAAAAAAAATATATTTTAAATTTTCTCACTCAGTTCTAAATGTCCTGAGTGTTTTTCACTATATACACGTGAAAGGTGTACGCAAGTGCTATCTGGGGCTGCAAACCACAAAGTGGTACCCGGACGTTATCAGGGTCATATCATCAAAAATACCATAAAAAAAATATATTTTAAATTTTCTCACTCATTTCTAAATGTCCTGAGTGTTTTTCACTATATACACGTGAAAGGTGTACGCAAGTGCTATCTGGGGCTGCAAACCACAAAGTGGTACCCGGACGTTATCAGGGTCATATCATCAAAAATACCATAAAAAAAATATATTTTAATTTTTCTCATCCATTTCTAAATGTCCTGAGTGTTTTTCACTATGTACACGTAAAAGGTGTACGCAAGGGCTATCTGGGACTGCAAACCACAAAGTGGTACCCGGACGTTATCAGGGTCATATCATCAAAAATACCATAAAAAAAATATTTTTTAATTTTTCTCATCCATTTCTACATGTCCTGAGTGTTTTTCACTATATACACGTAAAAGGTGTACGCAAGGGCTATCTGGGGCTGCAAACCACAAAGTGGTACCCGGACGTTATCAGGGTCATATCATCAAAAATACCATAAAAAAAATATATTTTAATTTTTCTCATCCATTTCTAAATGTCCTGAGTGTTTTTCACTATATACACGTAAAAGGTGTACGCAAGGGCTATCTGGGACTGCAAACCACAAAGTGGTACCCGGACGTTATCAGGGTCATATCATCAAAAATACCATAAAAAAAATATATTTTAATTTTTCTCACTCATTTCTAAATGTCCTGAGTGTTTTTCACTATATACACGTGAAAGGTGTACGCAAGTGCTATCTGGGGCTGCAAACCACAAAGTGGTACCCGGACGTTATCAGGGTCATATCATCAAAAATACCATAAAAAAATATATTTTAATTTTTCTCATCCATTTCTAAATGTCCTGAGTGTTTTTCACTATATACACGTGAAAGGTGTACGCAAGTGCTATCTGGGGCTGCAAACCACAAAGTGGTACCCGGACGTTATCAGGGTCATATCATCAAAAATACCATAAAAAAAATATATTTTAATTTTTCTCATCCATTTCTAAATGTCCTGAGTGTTTTTCACTATATACACGTAAAAGGTGTACGCAAGGGCTATCTGGGACTGCAAACCACAAAGTGGTACCCGGACGTTATCAGGGTCATATCATCAAAAATACCATAAAAAAAATATTTTTTAATTTTTCTCATCCATTTCTAAATGTCCTGAGTGTTTTTCACTATATACACGTGAAAGGTGTACGCAAGGGCTATCTGGGGCTGCAAACCACAAAGTGGTACCCGGACGTTATCAGGGTCATATCATCAAAAATACCATAAAAAAAATATATTTTAATTTTTCTCATCCAGTTCTAAATGTCCTGAGTGTTTTTCACTATATACACGTAAAAGGTGTACGCAAGGGCTATCTGGGACTGCAAACCACAAAGTGGTACCCGGACGTTATCAGGGTCATATCATCAAAAATACCATAAAAAAAATATATTTTAATTTTTCTCACTCATTTCTAAATGTCCTGAGTGTTTTTCACTATATACACGTGAAAGGTGTACGCAAGTGCTATCTGGGGCTGCAAACCACAAAGTGGTACCCGGACGTTATCAGGGTCATATCATCAAAAATACCATAAAAAAATATATTTTAATTTTTCTCATCCATTTCTAAATGTCCTGAGTGTTTTTCACTATATACACGTAAAAGGTGTACGCAAGGGCTATCTGGGACTGCAAACCACAAAGTGGTACCCGGACGTTATCAGGGTCATATCATCAAAAATACCATAAAAAAAATATATTTTAATTATTCTCACTCATTTCTAAAGGTCCTGAGTGTTTTTCACTATATACACGTGAAAGGTGTACGCAAGTGCTATCTGGGGCTGCAAACCACAAAGTGGTACCCGGAAGTTATCAGGGTCATATCATCAAAAATACCATAAAAAAATATATTTTAATTTTTCTCATCCATTTCTAAATGTCCTGAGTGTTTTTCACTATATACACGTAAAAGGTGTACGCAAGGGCTATCTGGGGCTGCAAACCACAAAGTGGTACCCGGACGTTATCAGGGTCATATCATCAAAAATAGCATAAAAAAAATTATTATAATTTTTCTCACCCATTTCTAAATGTCCTGAGTATTTTTGACTTTATACACGTAAAAGGTGTACGCAAGGGCTATCTGGGGCTGCAAACCACAAAGTGGTACCCGGACGTTATCAGGGTCATATCATCAAAAATACCTTAAAAAAGATATATTTTAATTTTTCTCACTCATTTCTAAATGTCCTGAGTGTTTTTCACTATATACACGTGAAAGGTGTACGCAAGTGCTATCTGGGGCTGCAAACCACAAAGTGGTACCCGGACGTTATCAGGGTCATATCATCAAAAATACCATAAAAAAAATATATTTTAATTTTTCTCATCCATTTCTAAATGTCCTGAGTGTTTTTCACTATATACACGTAAAAGGTGTACGCAAGGGCTATCTGGGGCTGCAAACCACAAAGTGGTACCCGGACGTTATCAGGGTCATATCATCAAAAATAGCATAAAAAAAATTATTATAATTTTTCTCACCCATTTCTAAATGTCCTGAGTATTTTTGACTTTATACACGTAAAAGGTGTACGCAAGGGCTATCTGGGACTGCAAACCACAAAGTGGTACCCGGACGTTATCAGGGTCATATCATCAAAAATACCATAAAAAAAATATTTTTTAATTTTTCTCATCCATTTCTAAATGTCCTGAGTGTTTTTCACTATATACACGTAAAAGGTGTACGCAAGGGCTTTCTGAGGCTGCAAACCACAAAGTGGTACCCGGACGTTATCAGGGTCATATCATCAAAAATACCATAAAAAAAATATATTTTAATTTTTCTCACCCATTTCTAAATGTCCTGAGTGTTTTTCACTATATACACGTGAAAGGTGTACGCAAGGGCTATCTGGGCCTGCAAACCACAAAGTGGTACCCGGACGTTATCAGGGTCATATTATCAAAAATACTTTAAAAAAAATATTTTTTTTGTTTTTCTCACCCATTTCTAAATGTCCTGAGTGTTTTTCACTATATACACGTGAAAGTTGTACGCAAGGGTTATCTGGGGCTGCCATCATTAAGTGTAACTTGGATGTCATCAGGGATCCACAGAAATATTATTTGAAAATTAGGTTTCGTTGTTTCAAATATCCTGAAACATTCTCATAATATTTACCTAAAAGCTGTCCTTCAATGCTTTCTTGATGTTGCATTTCATAAAGTGTTACTCGGAAAATGTAGGACCCAAAAAAACATAAATAGACCCATGCGAAATCGTGATAATGATGTTCTGTGTTCACACGTAAATTGATATTGCAAGGGGTATCTGACACTGCAAGCAGCCAGGCTACTTCATGCCGTCCATCTGTATTCGATTATACATAAATTAGAAAGAAAAAAATTTGGACTTCTTAATTTGGTCGGGTTATCATAGGCCGCTAACTTTAGGCCGCTAACTTCACACCGGTCTGCATCTCGCTGTTTAAGCTGCGGTTTTCCGAGATATAAAGTATCTTATGTCCTTTAAGTACATACATACCAAGTTTCATTAAAATCCGTCTAGTAGTTTATTCGTGATTGAGTAACAAATATTCATCCATCTATCCCTCTATCCCTCCAACAGCCATCCATCAAATTTTCGCAGTAGGAGTAGGATTCGGATAGGATAGGAAGGATGTTAATATCAACTGAGAGTACACAAGAATCCTAACAAATACAACCAACACGAAATAAATTATTTAGTTTTAGCTGGCCTAGCGCACTCCGCACTGTAGGTACGAAGCTACAAGTACATAGCCGGACACCGACGGCGGGCCGCGCGTCATTACACGAGCAGCGTCAGAAGAGATAAGAGCTATGCGATAGAAAGAGAGGCGCTCTGTAGGTTAATATGACTGGTAGGTATGAAGTGATACGCGAGCTGAATTGAACTTTATTGGGTCGTAGCAAGAGTCGCTATTTGTTTATTTTTTTTTGCGGAGTGATGCTTCTGTCCCTAAGTATAACCAAAGTGTAACTGGCAAAGTGGTGGTACCTACCCAGACGGCACCCCGCATACGAAAGACCTACCACGAGTACTAAATAAAAAATAATGCTTAAATTATTAATTAATGGGTAAAAACGTTATTTAATTAATCGAAATGTGCCAAGGGACGTCTCAACTCAATTAATGAAACATTTACAATTGTGTGAATCCTATCGAACGCATAAAAACTTGAATATATATTGTCCTCCCTTGAAATACCTACGTGTAGGTAACAATTACTGAAACACTGGATGCTTGTTATAAAACAATTTTTCATTTAGAGCCTAAATTGGACTGTATTAAAATATTATTTATTGTTTGTTCAATTCATTTTTATCACTTTCATTACCCAAAGGCTACCTGAAAATACTTTTTTTTATGCTTAATAAATCTATGTTTGGCCACTATCTCGCCTGATGTGAAGCGATGATGTGGCCTAAGATGGAGCACATAGATCTTGAGGGAAACGGCAGTTGAGCGGCTGCTCAGACCCGTCTCCTTATATTTAAGTTAATAATTATATTATTTTAAATTAAATCGTCGTCTGTGTTTCCACATATATACATGGGTGTGTTTAAATCAGGAGTGAACAATTTTTTAAGCGTGCTAAATCTTCGACCACATCGTCACTTCCCATCAGGTGAGATTGTGATCAAACGCAGACCCAGTTTGTGGTAAAAAATAATAATAGTTTGATTTTATAATAAATTTACGTATTATTTAAAGGGATACAAATAATAAACATGGTATATTCTGGTAATAATTTATTGTAGTAATGTAGAAACTGCCATGTAGTGATGGTAGCTGATGTAGGGTCGCCATGTTAAGTAGGTGGAGGTTCCTAGTTAAGTCTAAAGGCTCAATGATGATCTATGATTGATTGATTGATTGATAACGCTTTATTGTACACCAAAAACATAGCAAAATTAAACTTGAAAATTTGATTAGTACAATGGGCGATTCCATCGCTAATAAGCGATCACTT